>CM077156.1:42820384-43520224 GCA_039583875.1 Platanthera guangdongensis | reverse complement strand
TGTGCTTGTGCTCTCTGGGGGTCTTGGACACACTGTCCAAACATAATTAAAAATATCCTCATCATGGAGTTCAATGTACAAAGTCTAATCCTGCTTTCCAATTGCAAACTAACAGATTGCACACTGGAGGTCTGGTGCTAGCATAATCTTGTTTTGGGACATGATTTGTGCAAACAGAATCTAATAATAAAATATAAAAGAAAGATCTAGTTTGGGATCTTGGGGTTCAGGTGTTAGCCTGTACAACCAAACAGATATGGTATGTTTAACCAACCTGGCTCTGATACCATTGAAGGGAAACTAGATCTGATATACTCTAGAGGGGGGTGAATAGAGTATATGGTGTTTTTAAAAACTTTTGTAAACCTTTACAACAATTGTTGTAATGTGTGTGAGCAGGGAAGCAGAAATAAAACTAATCACAGAACTAAGCTATGCAAAAGCTAAGCACAAGAAAAATCAAGGCCATAAACAAAAAGAAAACAAGCAGAACCAGATGACACAAGAAAATATAGTGGTTCCCCAAACTTGGGTACATCCACTCTTCTACCACCCTAGGTAGGAATCCACTACAGGATGAGTTGATCAGGTGTCCTGGGCACCAATGAGCTTTTGATAAGGTGCTCAAAAACCAAAGCAGATTTTTTGATCAGGTGTCTTGCCACCAATGAGCTTTTGACAAGGTGCTCAAGAACCAGATTCAAACTTTTGAAGGGAGTTTGAGAAACCCTTTACAGAGAGGGGGTGAGAGAGTGATGTCAGTCTTCTCTTTCTCAATCAACTGAGAAGACTAAGTGGATTGATGTCAACGCTCTCCCTGAGTCCTTGAGATCTTCAGGAAGAAGAGCTTTGCTGAGGGTGATAGGCCTTCAAAGATAGAACTCCAGCAATAGATGATTTCAGCAAGCTGAAATGTTGAGTGTCTGGAGTCTTGAAAATGATGTTGACCTTGAACACTTTGAGAGCTGAAGAGATCTGAAGATTTTTTTTGAAAGCTTGATCTCTTTGATGAGTGTTCTTCAGAATTCTTTTTGACAGAAGATTTTGAAAGAGTCTCTGTAATCTGTGTTGTGTGTCCTCCTCTTGTTTTTGTCTATTGATTCAATAAAAAACATTATGTCTCTTATTCTCTGTTCTAGAATAGAATATTATTCTCTGCAGTAGTTCCCAGGCTTAAACAGCAAACATCTCTAGGTGCAGCAGATGACACCAGATCAAAGAAGGAAGCCCTCAATCCTAACAGAGAGATTAAAATGGTTAAGGGCAAAGAGAAGAAATGATATTGTAAGGTGATAATTTCTGTGATTTCTGATTACTATCTAGATGCTATATATCTCTGTGATTCTGCAATGTTTGGCTTGTTGTTTTTCTGTTTACTGATTGTATGTTGTTATTTAAAAATTTTTTCCAAAGTCTGTAAATAGTAATCCTAACCCAAATAGGGGGAGATTGTTGGAACACCCTATTACTAATTTGAGTCAGGATCACTATGTCTCTAGGAACCTTTGCTTGACCTCCTGTATAGCTTAATAGGTCAATTAGAATTGATTCTAAGGGTTAGAAATCTAGGTTTGGAAGCTGCCCTGAAGACCAAGATTTTGTGTTTTGAGACTAAGTCTGATCGTCGAGCTCAGCACGACGATTCGTCGAGCTCAGCACGACGATTCGTCGAACTCCGATCGACGATCATCTAGCTCAACTTCGACAGATCTTCAAACTCCATTCGACGATCGCTGAGCTCAACTTCATTATATCGTCGAACTTCATTCGACGATCGGTGAGCTCAGGTCGACGATTTGGACTCTGCTTTGGATCTCTATCTCTGAGCTCAGTTCGACGATCTGTGAGCTCAGATCGACGATATTTTGCTGCTGTATATTTCCAGATCGCTGAGCTCAGCTCGACGATAGCAGAGCTCAGTTCGACGATTTCAGATAACTTCCAGAATGTTTCTAAATTCAAATTCAAATCTGTTAAGGAGTTATTCTGCAATTAATTCAGAGATTTCCTAGCCGTTTTCATTCATTTCTGGACCGAGTTTCAAGGGATTTTTCAAGGAATATTTCTATGGACTTTCCTCCAGAAGAGTTTCTACAATTAAGGATGCAATTAATGCAGGCCAACGACTATACTTGACAGAGAATGTTATTCTATTATGTACCAGAGAATAAAAGACAGATTTTCTTTGAATCTCACATAGAAGATACAGAGAGAGACACACAGATTACAGAGATACATTCAAAATATTCTGTCTCAAAGAATTCTCAAGAACACACACACATCCAAGGAGATCAAGATTCTTCAGATCTCTTTAGTTTCAAAATGTTCAAGGCCAACATATTTCAAGACTCCAGACACTCAACATTTCAGTCATTGCTGAAATCATCTATTGCTGGAGTTCAATCTTTGAAGGCCTATCACCCTCAGCAAAGCTTTTCTTCCTGAAGATCTCAAGGATTCAGGGGGAGCTTTCATATCAACAATCAACATAGTCTTCTCAGTTGTTTGAGAAAGAGAAGACTTCCATCACTCTCTCACCCCCCCTCTGTAAAGGGTTTCTCAAACTCCCTTCAAAAGTTTGAGCTTGGTTTTTGAGCACCTTGTCAAAAGCTCATTTGTGGCAAGACACCTGATCAAAAAATCTGCTTTGGCTTTTGAGCACCTTATCAAAAGCTCATTGGTGCCAGGACACCTGATCAACTCATCCTGCAGTGGATTCCTACCTAGGGTGGTAGAAGAGTGGATGTACCCAAGTTCTGGGGAACCACTATATTTCCTTGTGTCTTTTGGTTTTGCTTGTGTTTATGTTTGTTTCTGGCCTTGATTTCTCTGTGATTAGCTTTTGTTTAACTTAGTGCTGTGATTAGTTTTATTCTGCTTCCCTGCTCACACTTATTACAACAACTGTTGTAAAAAGTTTCAAAGCACCATATACTCTATTCACCCCCCCTCTAGAGTATATCAGATCTAACTGCTCTTTCAGTACCAAGGTTGGCCGTGGATAAAGTACATGGAAATGTCCTCAAATTTCCATTCGGGTATAGGCAGGGGCTGCATCAGACCCCCCAGGCTACGACATTCAGCTTTAACCCTTTTTCAGGTCTAGCACTGGGCAACGAAGTTGGTGACGTCTATTTTCATGTCAGGCCAGTAGATGGTCCTATGTAGATCAACATACATTTTTACCATACTAGGGTGGATGGAATACCTTGACTTGTGCGCTTCTTGCATGATCTCTTCACGAATCCCCCCGGTGGAAGGGATAAATACACGATGCCTGAACTGCAAGATCCCATTGTGCAGATTATAATCCTCCTGTGCTCCATGTTGTAGAGATCGGATGATCGGGACTACCTCTGGATCAATCTTCTGGGCTTCTCGTATCCGGTCTCGGATGTCTCATTGGATCTCCATCGAATACGATTGGGCTTGATATTCCTCCAAATCTCTTCGGGTAACCATGGTAATTTCTAGGTCTATTAAGGACTTAAACAGCCTTTTTGGGATTTCTTCCATCCAACTCCCAGCTACCAAAGGCTGACGTCTTAGAGCGTCGGCAACTCTGTTAGCCTTCCCGGGGTGATATTGGAGAGCAAAGCCATAATTGCACAGGAATTCTAACCATCGGCGTTGTCGAAGGTTCAGCTCTTTATGAGTGAAGATGTATTTGAGGATTTTGTGGTCGGAGAAGATCTTGCACTTCACCCCGTACAAGTAATGCCTCCAGATTTTAAGAGCAAAGATGACAACGTCTAATTCTAGATCATGAACAGCATAGTTCAACTCGTGGAGTTTCAACTGGAGAGATGCGTAAGCTACCACCTTGCCGTGATGCATTAGAACAACTCTTAATCCCTTCAGGGAGGTATCAGTATAGATCTAAAATCCTTAAGTCCCTGCGGGGATTGTAAGGACTGGTGCAGAACTCAGCCGTTTCCTCAATTCGACGAACGCAATCTCACATTCTCGTGTCCATCAAAAGGTAACATCCTTCTTGGTAAGGGCGGTGAGGGGTAATGCAATCTTAGGGAAACCTTCTACAAACTTCCTGTAATACCCTGCTAGACCAAGGAAGCTTCGGATATCTGCCGCTGTTCTGAGCGGTGGCCAGTTTTGTACTGCCTAGATTTTGGCCTGATCCACTGCTATTCCTTTCTTGTTTATAGTGTCTCCAAGGAATCCAACTTCTTATAACCAAAACTCGCACTTACTGAATTGGGTGAAGAGGGAGTGCTCTCGAAGTTTTAGTAGTACCATCTACTGGTGTCTGGTGTTATCTGCCATAGTTATTGAATAGATTAAAATATCGTCAATGAAGACGATCAGGAAGTGATCTAGGAAAGGCTCAAATACTTTATTCATTAGAGACATAAAGGCGGAGGGAGCGTTGGTGAGCCCAAAGGTCATCACCAGGAATTTGTAGAGACCGTAAAGGGAGATGAAGGCGGTCTTGGGAATATCTTCCTCCCGGATCAGAGCAAGTGGAGGACTTTCTTCCCGTCAAAATACAGTCCAAATGGAGGGAGACTGGAGAGGAAGAAGGGAAGAGACTTGCTGCTTCCGAGAGCCCTAGGCAAGAGCTAGAGACTTCTCGGTAGGTACGGGGGATTTAGGAGATTAGGAGGGCTCAAAAATGTTTATTCTCCTTGAATCAGTCCAAATATCACAGTCCAATTCTAAGACTAGATTAATTAGGTCTTAAATGAACGCAACCAGTTTATTACTTCTTCAATTCTCCTTATCCAATCGGTTTTACTATTGGAACGCCAACATCAACTATTAGCACACCAATGTGCAATAATATATGTTATTCTCACCTCAAAATAAATTGGCATACATAACAATTTCAATTAAAAATTTTGTTAAAACGGAAGTTATGAATTAAAATCGTTACGATGACATTGCGTCAGTACATTTCTTTTATTTATTTTTTGAAAATATTTTATTTAAAAGTTTATTAATCTTATGCAGTTGCATGATATTCGGGTGTTACAGTAGAGCCCTTCGCATCTAGTCGCAGTTGTAATCATCCGATGCAAGTGAAAGTTTTGAAATTGACAAACAATAGGAGAAAATGAGACAAAGCATTGTAGTTGTCGTGAGAGAGTATTGACAAACAATAAATTGCAACGAAAATTAGGGATGAAGAGAATGTTGTCCTACTGAAAATGAGAGCTAGTAGTCACAACTCCAGATCCACATATAGGGGTAGGAGAGCCATCAACCACAAAGACTAGAGGTAGCCAATTATGTTTCTCGAGGTGCGAGAAGAGGGTTTCCGGTTATATGATCGATGACATCTGAGTTGATGAGTCACTTACCTTGAGTAGCTACATACTCGCTACCTGACAAAGTAGCAATGAAGGCAGATTGCTTGGAGACATTGATGAGCGCGTCAATATCTGCCGATGATAACCAGTGGCTGGGCTCTTATGGCAGAGTGGACGGTGTGACAGAAGGTTTTGGCACAGTAGTACTGACATTATCCTGATTACGGAAGTTAGAATGCTTCACATACCCCTGGCCCTTTGTAATTTGGGGAATGGACTTGGTCGGTCCGTTCCCCCAGGTCAGTGGGCAGAGGAGGTTCCTACTGGTGATGATCGATTATTTATCCAAGTGGTTGGAGGTGAAGGCCCTGGCCAAGGTATCCTCCCAGGTCATCAGAAACTTTGTTTGGGGGGAGATCATCTGTCGCCATGGGTTGCCCCAGGCCATTGTCACGGACAATGGGCCCCAGTTCGCCAGCGCGGAGTTCACTACTTTCTGCGAGCAGCTTGGTATTGACCTCAGGTTTGCCTCGGTCCACCACCCTAGGAGCAACGGGCAGGTGGAGGCCGCCGATAAGATCATTGTTAACCTCCTAAATAAGAAAGTTGAAAATATGAAAGGAAGCTGGGTGGAGCAACTTCCCGCAGTTCTCTGGACCCTGAAGACCACCCCCAACAGCAACAGCGGAGACTCCTTTCAAGCTCTCCCAAGGGTGCGAGGCAGTACTCCCCGTGGAATTTGAAGTTCAAATGCCTCGAGTTGTCGCAGCTGGGGAAGGCATGGAAGAATGGCAGGCCAAGAACGAGGAAGAGATGCGGCTCTCCTTGGATATGGTGGAGGAGCTGCGTGACCTCTCCACCATCCGACAAGAAGAGGTGAAGAGGAGAATATTTAAGTACTTTGACAAGCACGTCAGAGTCAAACAGTTTGCGGAGGGAGACTTGGTGCTGAAGAAGGTAGATGCAGCGGGAAGGTCTGTTCATTGTAAAAGAGACACTGAGATCGGGAGGGTATCGACTCCGAAATGTGGAGGGCGAGACCCTAAGTCTCACCTGGAGCGGTGATGACTTGAAGCATTTTTACCGTTGAGACATGTAAGTGGTGTTTTGTTCTTAATAAAATCTCTTGATATATCAATTCAACTACGGTAATTCGTACGATAGGATGTATTCATTTGATAGACCCCTAGCAGATCCTACTATCAGGCTCTCACCTAGTTGACAGCGTTGGATGTCAATCGGTATCAACCTTGGACTCAGAGCAGATCCCGCTGTCAGGCTCTCACCTAGCTGACAGGGATGGAAGTAACTCGATGGCGTCAACCTTAGAACCCAAGCAGATCCCGCTGTCAGGCTCTCACCTAGATGATAGGGCTGGATGTCACTCGGTGTAAACCTTAGACCCAGAGCAGATCCGGCTGTCAGGCTCTCACCTAGCTGATAGGGCTGGAAGTCACTCGATGGTGTCAACCTTGGACCCCGAGCAGATCCCGCTGTCAGGCCCTTACCTAGTTAACAGGGCTGGATGTCACTCGGCGTCAACCCTGGACCCCGAGCAGATCCCACTGTCAGGCTCTCACCTAGCTGACAGGGCTGGATGTCACTCGATGTCAACCTTGGACCCCGAGCAGATCCCGTTGTCAGGCTCTCACCTAGCTGACTGGGCTGGATTCCACTCGGTGTCAACCTTAGACTCCGAGCAGATCCCGCTGTTAGGCTCTCACCAAGCTGACAGGGCTAGAAGTCACTCAATGGTGTCAACCTTGGACCACATGTAGATCCCACTGCCAGGCTCTCACCTAGCTTATTGGGCTGGATGTCACTCGGTGTCAATCCTGGACCCCGAGCAGATCCCACTGTCAGGCTCTCACCTAGCTGACAGAGCCGAATATCACTCAGTTTCAACCCTGGACCCCGAGCAGATCCCGCTGTCAGGCTCTCATCTAGCTGGCAGGGCTGGATGTCACTCAGTGTCAACGTTAGACCCCGAGTAGATCCCGCTGTCAGTCTATCACCTAGCTGACAGGGCTGGATGTCACTCACTGTCATCCTTGGACCCCGAGCAGATCCCACTATCAGGCTCTCACCTAGCTGACAGGGCTGGAAGTCATTCGGTGTCAACTCTGGACCCCGAGCAGATCCCGCTGATATGCTCTCACCTAGCTGCCAGGGCTGGAAGTCATTCGATGGAGTCCTTTACTCCCCAGTTGGTGTCCAAGGAATTTGATATCTTTTCTAAAAAAGATAGGAGAAGAAAGCTCTGCACAGGCGAGCCTGGGCTTACCCCTTCCCAATTGTACTTGGAAAATTTTTTCGATTTTATATTGATAAACTTAGGGGGGAGAGTTTGTGAGCGGGTTCAGGGTGGTATGTCCAGTGCGGCGGGTGGCCCAGCAAGCTCTCGAAATGTAGTATTGGGAACGAGCTCTAACAACTATCCTACTCGCAAAACCTATCTACGTGAGGTCGCCAAGGGAAGGGCTCTCGAGCAAGCAGTGCACAACAAAGACGTGCAAAAAAAGATAGAAAAAATGCTCCAAGGACATATCAAGAATGTATTTAATTAAAAGGCCATAGTTACATGTGGAGTCGGCCTAGGCAAGACTACAAAAAAGGGATTCAAAAAGAAAAATACATGATTAGCCTTTGCCCCCTCGCCAGATTTGTGATCCTCCCCCCCTCCACCGGACAGGTCCTGGAAGCCCTTCGGGAAGTGCGCGTCAAGGATATCCTCCTTCTCGCTGGGCGGCATCATCGGGAACAGGCTCGGCATCAGGTCCCGGACTGAGATCTCCTCGCAACCCTCCACCAGCACTCATGTATCCTTCATCATCTGCAGGATACATTCGGTGGTTTGGATCGAGTTGATCCGTAGTCTCTCAGCAACGTCAGCCTCGCCGAATGTCCTCGGGCTCTTGTAGGGGAAGGAGGGCTCGACATCGTGTGCCGGAAGAAGATCTCCGCCTGACAGCGGACCTCGTGGCTAAGTCTCATGTTCTCCTCCATCAGCTTCACGTTTGTCCCCTCCAGCTCGGCAAGGCAGGTGCGCAGCTGGCCGATCTCCTCTTCCTGCTCGGCGGCGTGAGCCCGCAACTCCCCATTGCCCTTGGCATCCTGATAAGAAAGGAAGTACATTAGCAACGGAGCAAAAAATCCTAAGTAAAAGGGGAAAAATATAGGCAGTAGCCCGATACTTAACAGTCCGCCGGCGGCTTGGGTGAGAAGATTCTAAGCAATGCCGAGCTGCCTCGCCAGGTCGACGGCCTTTTCCTTGGCGACGTCACGTGCTTGCTCGACCTTCTGGAGGAGGTTGCTGAGGTTGAAGCTGCGGCGGACCACCATGTGGTGGAGCTCCATGGCTCGCATATGGGCCTGCAGGCCCTCATGGCTGAACTGCCGCAGGGGGACGCCCTTATAGGTCTCGACGCCCTCGCGGCCATATAGGCCGAAGCCGAGTGCATAGGCAAGACCGGTGGCGGTCTCGCGGTCAGCCCAAGAGGGGTGGAGGCTGGATATGGAGACTCGGTGGGCTAGCTCGTCCCACTGTACCATGGGCTCGCCCACCGAGTCCTTCCACCTCCCCCCAAACCCGAAGAGGCGGTGTTCCTTCGGTGTGGCGGGCTCGCGAACCGCCTTCTTCACAGTGGAGGGAGCAGAGGTCGCCGCGGGAGGAGCAGGGGTCTCTCCACCACCCTGCCTCTTTTTGGTGATCTCCTTGAGCGGGCTCTCTGGCGACGCGTCGGGGATGACCTCGGGCGAGCTCATGTATTTGGGGCTCTATTGATGTTGTTTATGTTGTTTCGCCCGAGGAACCACCATGGATCTCCTCAACGTTTTCGGTAGTTGTTGTCAATGGGGCAGGCTCGACCCTGCATCCTCAGGTCACCTCTTACTGGAGGACGGTTTGGAGAGAGCCGCCCCGTCTTGGCAGGCCGCCGCCGCTACCTTCTCGCGAGCAAGAGGGTCCGCATACAACCCCGAGTCGGCAAATGGCAGGTTCACGGGGATTAGCCACTCCCCTATATGTAATAACTTGGAAGAATTAGATTTCCATGACAATATGGCGAGATCGGCAATGGGGGGATAACAATACCTTCGCTAGGCAGAACGGGGCAGAGCGAGTCGAGGCCCCTTCGCAGGAAGGCGACCTCGATGTCCTTGTGGAGGATGAACTTGTGGAGGTCGACATCGTTGTCGGAACGGCCGGTAGGCGGTAGACATCCTCGGCCTTCTGCTTGGGGGAAGAAAGGGATGTTGTTGAGATCGCCCTTGATAAAGGCGATCTTGGTCATCCAATTTTGGTGCTTGATCGCGATCTCGCGAACCTTGATCAGCGAGCCCATGAAATAGGCGATGCCATCCGGCATCTCCTTGTAAGAAAAGAGTTTCCGGAACATCGTCAGGTTGAACTCTATCCTCTCTCAACGGAGGTAGCTCGCGAACGCCACCATCAAGGAGATGGCATTCGAGTTCAGCTGCGCGGGCACCGTGTTGTAGTACTTCAAGATCCGGCGAATTTCCGGCCTGAGGGGGAGTCGCAACCCCACCTCAAAATGCGAGATGGGGAAGGCGAGTTCGTCGTCATAGAATGAGTTGATGGCCTCCCCCTCCCTCAGCCGGCGCGCCTCGAAGCCCGGCATTGCATGGTCGCCAACAAACTCAGCGAGCTCGGCCTCACTGGTGCTTCCCTCAAAGAAGCAGTAGTCTCTGAAATGCTGGGCACATTTGGTGCGGCTGTCGGAGTCAGGATTGGTCTTGACCATGCTCGCAAGAAGGGGTGGAGTGCGAGTATGAAAGATAAAAGCGTAGGAAGAGAGAGAAAATGAGCTGTTAGTACGACGTATGGGGTTAGTGAGGGGGGAGGGCATTTATAGAAAAAGGAATCTGGGGCCAAGCTGTCCAATCGGCCCAGCTTGTCGTGCCAGCTCGCCAACCCCGAGCTCGCCGTCCTCCGGCGTGTCCCATCCTAGGCCAAGTTAAAAAAGAAGCAATATAATTATTATTATTCGAATACTAGACTAGTCTAAGAATGTTTGAAGTTATTACAACAATCAAACACAGGAATAAGAAAGCAGGGAGCGGAGGCAGGGGGGAACCAGGAGGCAAGTGTCGGTTGGCTCGGCAAGGGAGCCGACTTCTATCTACCCCGGCCTCTCATCCCCCGTACCCCAGACTGCCGCGAGCGGAGAAGCTCACGGATGCTCCCCGAATTCCTCTACGCCACCGAGAGGCCGTCGTCGATCTCATCTAGAAGCCGGGAAGGAGATGTCATCTTGTCAGCCTGGCCGCCTCACACTTTGTCAACGAGACGCAAGTAGTCGCGTTGTAACGCCTCGTTGAATTCCGGCACCTCGTGCAGCCAGCGTACAAGTTTCTTGAATAGCTTGATCCCCCTCCTCATCAGCTCATCATTATCCACTTCAGGGCCCAGGTAAGAGTCCGGCGAGCTCGGGGAGGGGAGGGGAGAGTAGTGGGTTGTCCGCGAAGACTCCTCGGCCGCGGATTGGCTGGGGGGAGGTGTGAAGACAGAAACATCAGTAAGGGGAGGTGTGTTGGAAAATCACATGATGAGAATCCAAGGCAAAGTTTACCTGATAAGCTCGGCACCTCCAAGAAGGTGTGGGGAGGGACAAATCTCAGGTCTTTCCCGCGGCCTGGGCGGTGCGTTCCCGGAGAGAGGAGGTCGAATCCCAGAATATGGATGGTCTCCACACCTATCCCCATAGTCAGGGCAGGTTGCTGAGGATAAGGGTGGAAAACTGACGAGTTCGACTTCTGTGAGTCCACCCCCAAGGTCCCAAAGGGGGGGGGGGATGGGTCCCGGGGACGATTCTCCGGAGTTCTGATTTGTGAGTTTCCAAGTGTGTTCTTGGCTCGTGGGGTAGAGTCTCGCGGCGGGGTGCCCTCCAGGCCATCCAGCTGGCTGTCCAGGCCATCGTCAAGGTCAACAATATGATTGCCCTTTTTAAGAGCAGGCAGAGTGGAGGAGCCGGTCTCGTACTCCAAGGTGGTCCTCAGGTCATCATAAATGGGCTCGGCCGCCGGAGGAAACAACTTCACCCTCTTGGCGGAGTTGGGTATGGTCGAGCCACCCTGCGGTACGGAGGATGGAACCATAGTTAGGGCGGTTACGTGAGCAGCCGAGGTTTGGCAAACTCAGGCAAGTCGCTCTTGGTTCTCCTCTGGGATCGGCATCTCGGCAGGGCTAGAACAGACTGAATGACAAGAGTCAGGCAGGTATGCAGGTGTATATATATAGCCACAGGTGTGCCCCACCCAAAGATTCCCTCTAGTTCACCCCGCACTCGCCGAACACTCGGGGTTGGATGTTTCTTTCCGAGCTTTGCCAAGCTCAAAAAGAGAGGGGATTGTGTATAACCCCATATCCGGCGAGTGAGGTCGATAGGAACTAGACCGGTTGGTTCAGATATCCGAGGCAGGAGGTGAGATCGGCAGGGAAATTTAAAGGTCGAGATCGGCATTCGTCAACCCCGAGCTCAGAATCCGCCGAGCCAATCCCGGGTTTCGTCGAGCTGAGCTCGACTAATGAAGGAAGATCAAAGTGCGAGCACAGTAGCTAGCTCGCAATCGCCCTATGGAGCTCGACACACAGTAGGCGAGCAAGACCTTCAAGGGTGGCCGAGCTCCCAGCTCGCCCAGGTCTATGAGGTATTTTTTACAATTTTCCCCCATTGGCCTGCCCATAGCCCTTCAGAACAGCGGAGTTACGCTGTTGGCAGGCCAACTTGGACTGCACATAGCCATTCAGAATAGCGGGAGTTGGCTATTTGCAGGCCGTTTTCAGAAATCAATAAATAGGACCCAAGGGGTACCTTAGAAAGCATGCTTCTTGTGCTCTCTTGTTCCTTCTCTCAAGCGCTTTCTGAGGATACCTTAGCTCGGCCTTTAGCTAAGGAGGGGAAGTGCTCTAAGATCTTCCGGGTGTGTGGTGGGTCCTCTTCGCTGATCCCTTGGGTCAGTCCTTCCTTGTTTCCCTAGTTGTTTTGCTTGTATGAGCGAAGTAGGTGCGCGGTCACCCCTTCCCCAAGGGTGAACTCGACAAAGACTGATTTTCAGTTTCAACACGGCCGTGCTCCGGTCACGAGCTTGATCTGAAAGTCGACTTCTCGCCATGGTGGCAATCCTAAGAGAGACTCAGGGAAGATGTCAGTGAAGTCGCATACTACTGGGACCTTGGCGAGCTCTTGTGTTTTGTCCTCCATTTTGAAGTAAATAAGGTATATCTCATCCTTTTGTCGGATCGATCTCATAGTCCGTGTTGTAGTCAAAATAATACGAGATGCAGAGGGTACACCTGTTAATGTAATGTCCTGACTATTTGGGTTTTGTAGTTGGACCTCTCGTGTTGAGCAATTTATTTGCGCCCTATGCTCGACTAGCCACTCCATTCCCAGTATTATATAAAATCTGGTTTTTGATAAGATTGTTGCATAGACCTCAAATTCCACGTCCCCTAGTACGTCCTGGAATGAACATTTTTTCGTTGACGTCATGTCTGATCCATCAGGTATATAGATTCGTATAGACAGTCCGGACGAGCGAACAACATTCTCCTTAGTCACAATAAAATCGTGGGATACGAAGGAGGGCATCACTCCCGTGTCGAAGAGGGCTTTGCCGGGGTGTAACGACTCCATCCGTTCATATAGCATATAATAAAAGGTCCGACCGGGGCCCCACACCATATGCCACAAAACAGGCGGGGAAGTCACGGGTTGATATCAGAGTTGCGCATCCTAACTCATAGCATTCTAGCAGAAGCTTTTGACATAAAACTGACCTCCAACCATGAATGTCCACTAATATAAACACCCACATTTATATAAGAATGTACATCAAATACAATATTGTTTGGCCTTATGGCCTTACAGTTGCTCGTTACAAAAGTGGCTTCCAAACATCGGCGCGCAGGCCGGCCATACATGAACAAAACATAACATTTTCAGCTTAGCCTTCAAGGGCTAGCAACAGGGACTTCAGCCTTTATATGTCCCGCTCGGCTCTCCAGCACCTGTACAAGGATTGCCCACCCAACGGTGGCAAATAAGGCAACGGTCAGCATTCAACCGACCAATTTATAACGACCCTACCCCTTACCCGGGGTAGTGTATTTCTTCCTGCAGGCATATAAATTCATATGTAGATATAGTGATATCACACATTGTGCTCTCACGCACAAACATTCTATCATAACTATCAGCCACACGGCCCGATGATCCATGCACTCAGGGCACATTCTTGGTGTACCAGTGAACCAAGGTCCCACCACCGTATCAGGGCCGAAGCGCAACGGTAAACTTGAGCATTTTGTTCCATGGCGTGCAACCTGAGAATTTAGTCTTAATTACCCGGGAATTGCTCGTATCCCCCCAAGGTGTCGTGGTGCGCAGGACTAAGACTCTCGCTATGCGCTCCAACAGACCGCACTTTCAGGTCTTCAAGTCGGACAGACATAACGCAGGTCAGATCAGCCACCCCCCCCATTGCTCAAATCGTCTTTCCATCACCGAGTACTGCGTACCCGAGGCTAAGTAAAAGGCGTGGGTCGGTTTCACCTTACCTGTTGCTTTTTGAAGAGCTCATCAAGATCATACATATCCAGACCGTCCTCATGGGACTGGCTTCATATTCATCGGTTAGCTAGGATCCACGCCTCGCGTTAGCGACAAAACTCATTTTCCATCCCTATGCTTAACCGTACATTCATAGCATACACTTGAGGGTATTTTCTTAGACTTCCAAGCCAGTACTTCCTGCTACTACCCTTCACAGGCACAACCTATCAAGCGTCATAAGCAGTACAAGCATTAGAGGGTCTTTTCCTGGACTTCGGCACCAGCAATTCCTGCTACTACCCTTCACAGGTACAACCCCTCAAGCATCACAAACATCACAAGGGTATTTTCCTGGACTACCACTCCAGTACTTCCTATTACTACCATTCAAAGGTCCAACCCATCGACTCCATAAACTACACGTTTCATCACGGAGTCTTCTCCGGTGCACAAATGCAACATCACCAATCCAGACCAACCTGTTTAGATGGGCTTCACACAACATGCCTATTTCGTACTCCATTTCCGGATCTACATGCCGACGTAATGGGGATTCCAAGAATCAACCCAAGGAACTCCCTTACAATCCACCCTCTGGTGGGGGAATCCTATGCACATGCCAAAAAGGAAGCCTTCACATGGCTAAGGAGGAAGATCGTTACCCTTGACGATCGCTTTGGAGCCATGGAGGTATAGCCAGTTGGAAAGTACCGCATCAACTTTGCCTCCACAAATCTGGCCTCAGATCTTCGATCGGAACTCTCAAGCTTAACCAACTGTCGGATCCCTTCTCTTCCTCCTCCTTGCTCTCCTTTCTCTTAAGCTCTTTTTAGAAAGAGAATGGCTAAAAGAACAAATGAGATGATTCTTCGCTGTTGGGTATTGTATCCACATTAACCCAGATTTGATGAAGTCACCCTTGAACTAAGATGAATTAAGTTGTATTTGATGCTTTGTTCAAGTTATGCGTGTGCAGGACGGTATTGTAAAGTGTAGACCAATGTCAATCTACAATGGGTCACCAAACACAGGACCATACAATGTAATCCCTCATTGTGTGATCCATGGTGTTGACTCATGTGTAGCCTCTCTATTGGGATACACTTCATATTCAAGCACTAGGACTAATTGGAGAAAGACTTGTTGCTGCATTTACCAAAGAAGAAGAAAATTATATTGAAAGAATTTTGCTAAGTACTTTACTCGAGTAGATACCTACATACTCGAGTGAAATACTTAGTCAATACTCGAGAAAGACTCTTTGTACTCGAGTAAAGGTATTAGCTCTCAAATTGCCAAATTATAGCTCTCGAGTATCTAAGTCAACTACTCGAGTAGATCCCTTCTCATCTCGATTTAACAGAATTTCTTCTCCACAAAATTTTCTAAGTAAATTACTCGAGTAGTCATATAAGTACTCGAGTAGTTTAGTCTTTTGTCTCGAGTTACAAAATACTGGATATCACATAATTTTTCCTTACTCGAGTAGTCAAATTCATGTACTCGAGTAGTCCAGGGTAAATACTCGAGCAACAAGATTTTCTTCCCTCAAAATTTTTCTAAGTCCATTACTTGAGTAGCTATATCTAAATACTCGAGTAGATTATAACCTCACGAGTAGTTTAGTTTCACTACTCGAGTAACCCAGATTTCTCTATCCGAAAATATTCTAAGTCCTTGTCTCGAGTTGCTTCTCTATGTCTCGAATAGTCAATTCCTATTCTCTCGAGTAGTACCTCTTGTACTCAAGTAGTTAAACTCCACATCTCGATTAACTATTTTAGCACTCGAGTATGTCTTTGTGTACTCGAGTAGTTGCTCTCTGTTTCTGGATTTTCTCCAAGTCACTTACTTGAGTCATTTTCTTCTATTCACTCGAGTAGTCTTATCAAGTACTCGAGTAGGTTAATCTTCACTCGAGTATGTCAGTCATTCTTTTTCAGAAAATTTGTTAAGTCAAGATTTGACAGAAATTTCAAATAGCCTTGACGTGATTGGTCCACGTGTACTTCATTAAGACTAATTATGATTATTATTGAAGATCTTATATAAAGTCTTGTCAGAAACCGAAAAACCATAACCAAGGGTGTCAAATATTATTCTAAGGAAATCTAAATCTCATTCTGTCTCTCTAAAATCGAAAGCCACCGATGCCGACCTTCATCGTGCACATCCGGCTAGGGTTTTCAATTCCAGAAGATTCAGATCAAGAAGATTCACAGATCGAGATCGTCGTTCAATTCTTCATCATCTATCTGATTGTGTGAAGCCAAGAAAATTTAGATCTACCCTTTGCCGAGATTCTTCTTCAACTTCTCTGATAAAGCCGCAAAGATTAAAAAAAGAAGATCCAGGCCGACTGTTTGCAGATCAGATAAAGTTGTACTGTTTTATTTCTACATACTTTCAATTTCATTCTTGTATGATAATTCTCTCCGAGTGTAGGAGCATCTGTCTCTGAGTTGTAGGAAGTTTTATCTTCCGAGTGTAGATCCGTTTTGTAGATCGAGATTGTAGTAACTTTGTTCTGAGGCGTAGGATTGGTTTTCAATCCGAGATAGTGGAGTAGCCGAGTCTAGTGTTTGCTAGATCGGCGAGGGAGAGTGGATGTACCCAAGGTTGGGGAACCACTATAAATATTTTGTCGTCTGTGATCGTTTGATAAATAATTATGTGCATAGATCTAAAATTTTTATTGCACAAAAAGATGCACAACTCACCTATTCACCCCCCTCTAGGTGACTTAGGTAGACAACTGTACTCTTTCAGTTGTTATTAGAGCGAGGTTGATCAATAAAAGGTTAACACCTTGATCAGATCTGACTAGTTGTCTTTTGAGATCTACCTAGCATGGACAAGACAAAATATTTTGCCAAGCTTCCACTATGCACCAAGAATAATTTTCCCATGTGGAAAGAAAGAATCAGATTCTTTATGGAAGTTGTGGATCCAAGGATCTTCATGATCGTTGAAGAAGGTCCTTACATTCCCATTACCGTCTCCAGAATAGATCCAACTAAGAAAGTTCCAAAGAAATCAATGGCTCTAGACAAAGATGTGATTGAACTTGTATCTGTAGATAAGAAGGCTAAGAACATAATAGCAAGTGCAGTCGATGACTCCATGCTGCAAAACTTGATCCACTGCCAGTCTGCCAAGGAGATGTGGCAGTCCCTAGTCACTTTGATGGAAGGTACAGAAGAAGTTAGGGATGATAGAAGATCCCATCTGAATCAGAAGTTTGAAGCCTTCCGACAAGGACACAAGGATACCATTGCTGACACCTTTGAGAATTTCTTCAAGATAGTCAATGGCCTAAGGGTCTATGGCCGAGTCTTCACAAACAGAGAACTAAATGATAAGTTCTTGAGATCCCTAACCATGGAATGGGATAACAAGGTATGTTCCATCAGGGAATTTGCAAAGCTAGATGAGACTAACCCACAGAATCTCTTCGCAAAGCTTATGTCATATGAACTTCAACTCAACACCAGAAAGGCTGAAGAAGAGAAGAACAGCTCTGCATCCAAAGAGAAGTCTGTTGCTTTAAAGGCAGACACCTCAAGGAAGTTAAAGGCTGCCTCTCTTGCCACAGCACAAGAAATGAGTGAAGAAGAAACTTCGGAGCCAAGTACCTCAGGGTCTGAGCTATCTGAAGGAGAGTTCTCACTACTCTCACGACAGTTCAAGAAATTCTTGAACAAAAAGAAGCAATGGAAAAGAAAGGATGCCTCTTATAGAAGATCACGTCATGATGGTGATTGTCAAAGAAAATGCTCAAGCAGCCACGACAGGTATACTCATAAACAGAACAAACATATTTCTACTGACATCGTTTGTTACTACTGTAATAAGCCAGGTCATGTCATCGTCGACTTCCCCCATAAGAAGAATGAGGGTGGAAGAAGAGAGTAAAAGAAGTCCTCAAACAAAAAGAAGAGGGCAGAGAAGAGCCTGATAGCCAAGAAGGGCAAAACTCTTAGTGACTCCGACTCGTCTGAGTCGAGTGAAGAAAGAGAAGCCTACTTTAGGCTTATTGCTCATACAGATGATGAACAAGAGCCCCAGTTCAATGGGAAGGTAAACTCTCACACTCCTTTTTCAGAATCTGAAGCTTTTGAGCATGATCGTGAGGACAGCTCTTCTTACGATGAGTCTGAACTCATGACCCAGTACAAGGAGCTGATCATGACTTACAATAAATGTCGTCGAGTCGTGAAAACTCAGGCTAAAGAGATAAATTCTCTGAAAGCTGAAGAGAGCATCTTGAGTGAGGAAGTCGTTAAGACTGACTCACTCAAAGAGAACTTCAATAATGCTATCGAAGAATACAACAAGGCTCTTGAGCACCCTGACTTAAAAGAGAAAATCATCAAAGAGTTGGAAGAACAACTCGCTGCTGAAAAGAAACTTGTTGAAAGTTTCTCGAAGCCTAAGACTGTTCTTTCATTCTTTGCTAAATTCTCAGCTAAGGCCAAGGGTGCTGGACTACGCCATGTAGAAGCTCCTAGTAAATCTTCTAGGAGAAACAAGGCTCAAAGAAAAAATAAGGCTGCCAAGAAGGCCTTGGCGAAAGAGAAGGGGAAAGCCCCTCAAGATCAGACTTCATTCAAGAAAGTCATATTTCCAACTAATGTGTTTGATCTTGACTCATCCTACGGTCACTTGAACAGGCCTACCTATGTAGAGCCAAAGTCTCGTTACCAAGGATGGACTCACCCCAGAAACTTTGGTGAGAGTGTATTTAAGGCACCTTATGAAGAAGTCATTCTTCAGAGCTATGGCCCTTTCAATCATGGTCATACTTTCAATAAAGCACCAAAGGTAAAGCCTATTGTGGAAAAGCCAGTAAAGGAGAAGAAATCATGTGATTGCCATCATCATGAAGCTTCTTCCTCCAAGAATGTTGGTCCGGCTAGACCACAACTTGAAAAGGTCAAGCAGGAGAACATAAGGCAAAGATACAACAGGTTTGACTGTTGGTGCTGTGGCAGAATTGGTCACTTTGCCATCGATTGCTGGTTTAATCCCAGAAATGTTATAACTCCTCAAGTTAGCAATATGAGAAGCACCACTCATAATGCTAATACTCGTAGGGGGAGTGTTCTAACACGTGACCAAGGACCCAAACATGTTTGGGTTCCTAAGGCAAACTGATTATGATTGCAGGTATGTCCAAAAGCCACCAAACGCCTATCTGGTATTTGTATAGTGGATGCTCTCGGCATATGACCGAGATAAGAAGCCTACTTCAGAATTACTCTCCAGACGTGAACAGACCAAAGGTCATCTTTGGAGGTTCAAACTGAGGAATCACGAAAGGCTATAGTATGATCAATAATGGTAGTGTATCCTTCTCAGATGTAGCTTATGTTAAAGGATTGGAACACAATCTTATAAGCATAAGCCAACTCTGCGATAAAGGATACATAGTTGAATTTCATGCTGATAAGTGCTTGATAAAATCCGTTGACAATATGGAAACGATTCTATCCGGCACTCAAAGTAGAAACATATTTTGTTTAAATTTCATTTGTATAGACTCTTCTATAGCAGTGTGCTTTTTAGCAAAAGGTAGTGCGTCTCTTGGTGACCAATGACACAAGAGATCAGCACATATTAATTCCAAAACTATTAATAAATTATTTTCACTGAATTTAGTATGTGATGCCCCAAATGTCAAGTACATCAAAGATAGACCATGTCATGCATGCGTAAAAGGCAAGCAAATAAGGGTTTCCTTTAAAAGCATTATTGGCAAGGATTCTAATTGATGTCTCCATCTACTCCATATGGACTTGTTTGGTCCACTACAAGTTAGAATCTTGGGAGGTAAGGATTATACGTTGGTAACTGTTGATGATTACTCGCACTTTGCGTGAGTGTTCTTTCTGAAACACAAGTAAGATACCTTCGTCATCTTTACTAATTTTGTTAGGCAAGTCCAAAATGAATACCTTTGTTCCGTAGTCAAAATCAGAAGTGACAATGGAACAGGGTTCAAGTCTGGGGACATGATAAAATTCTTTGAAAGCTTGGGTATCTTGCATGAGTTTTCCTCTACTCATACTCCACAACAAAACAGAGTAGCTGAGAGAAGGAATAGAACACTCATAGAGACCTGCAGGACCATGTTGAGTGATGCCTCACTTCCAGAATACTTCTCGGCTGAAGCCATCAACACTGTATGTCACGTGCAAAATCGAGCAATCAGCAACAAAAACCACGATAAGATACCTTAGGAACTTCTAAAGGGCAGGAAACCGACTGTTTCATATTTTAGAATTTTTGGTTGTAAGTGCTTCGTGATTAATAATGGCAAGTATCGTACTACCAAGTTTAGCGAAATGAGTTTTGAAGGTATTTTTGTAGGTTACAGTAGCCATAGTAAGGCATACAGAATATTTAATAGAAAAACTTTGGTTGTAGAAGAATCGATACATGTTGTATTTGATGAGACGAGCTTGCTGCAAGGCAACTCTTCTAGTGTGCTCATTGAAGATGCAGGTACAAAGTTGAAAGAAATTAGCTTGGATAAACCGTCCGAAGAGAAAGGTGAAAAGTTCGTCAAGATCACCACTCCAACCTTTATTGGAGAGATTGATGATCAAGATGAAGAAATTGTCCATGTTGATGAAGTCACTCCAGTGATTGAAGACAATCTAGATGCAAGGACCCTAGAGCTCAGACATCTGAAGGATCACCCCATAGACCAAATCATAGGAGATCCCCGAGATGGTGTTAGAACTCGTAGAGGTATGACTAACGAGAATTTATGCTTGAGTTTTCTCTCACAGGTTGAACCAAAGAAGTTTGAGGAAGCAAACTCAGACGCATCTTGGATAATGGCGATGGAAAAAGAACTAAATCAGTTCAAGCACTGCCAAGTATGGAAACTTGTTCCAAGACCCAAAGGTAAGAATTTCATTGGGACAAAATGGGTCTACCATAACAAGATGGACGAGGATGGAACGATCATAAAGAACAAGGCCAGACACGTCGCCAAAGGATATCGTCAAGAAGAAGGAATCGACTTCAACCAGACGTAGGCTCCAGTGGCAAGGCTGGAGGCCATCAGGTTATTCCTAGCATATGCTGCACTCAAAGGCTTCACCATCTATCAGATGGACGTGAAGTTTGCCTTCCTTAATGGTGACATAAAGGAAGAGGTATATATGGAACAACCTCCAGGTTTCATTGATTCTAACTTTCCTGATTACGTTTACTTATTACATAAAGCTTTATATGGTCTGAAACAAGGTCCTCGAGCTTGATATGAGACGTTGTCTAGCTTTCTACTTGAGAACAAGTTCACAAGGGGAAAGATAGATAAGACATTGTTTCTTAGGGAAATAAAAGGAAAAATTTTCTAGTGCAAATCTATGTCGACGACATTATTTTTGGCTCTACTGACAACATCCTCTGCAAGAAATTTTGAAAACTTATGCAAGGGAAGTTCAAAATAAGCAGTTTAGGAGAGCTGAAATATTTCTTAGAGCTTCAGGTGAAACAATCTGAAGATGGAATTTCCATCTCACAGACCAAGTTCACCAAAGAGCTAATTAAGAAATTCGGAATGGAGAACGCAACCTCTACGAGGACTCCAATGGGTTCAACTGTGTCTCTGGACAAGGATGAGAAAGGAAAACCTTTTGATGAAAGCAAGTATAGAAGCAACATTGGATCCTTGCTCTACCTTACTGCCAGTAGACCTGACATAATGTTTTTAATATGTGTATGTGCTAGATTTCAGGTGAACTCTAAGGATTCTCACTACGATATTGCAATGCGGATTTTTAGATACCTTAAAGGTACACAAAATATTATCTTATGGTATCCAAGAAGTAATGACAGCGAGCTAATTGGTTTTTCAGATGCAGACTTTGCAGGTATCAAAGACGGCAGGAAAATCACTTTCGGGACTTGCCAGTTTCTTAGAAGAAGGGTTATCTCATGGAGTAGCAAAAAGCAGAACTGTGTTGCAATCTGAATAGTTGAGTCAGAGTATATCTCTCCAGGCAGTTGTTGTGTACAGCTGCTATGGATAAAGAATCAATTTGAAGATTACAATATGAAGTTCCAGAACATTCCATTGTTTTGCGACTCTTCCAGTGCACTTGTAATAGCAAACAACCCAGTCTCACACAGCCGGACAATGCACATAGAGCCGAGGTATCATTTCATCCGGGAGTATGTGGAGCATGAGGACATAGATATACAATATGTCTCTACAGACAGGCAGATTGCAGACATTTTCACGAGGCCGCTGGACGAGACCAAGTTCTCGTTCTTCAAAATAGAACTTGGAATGCTCAACAAAGAAGATTAGAGAAGATGGACTCACAAGAAGGCTCAGAGATCACGAATCAGTTAAAAGTTGGAATTCTACAAATTTCTAACTTCTTGAATCGAGTAAGAAGTAAACTAAACGAGTAAGAAAATGACCTACTCGAGTAATCCACTTGACCTACTCGAGTACCCTATTAGCCACTCTAGTAACCAACTCGAGTAGCAGAATGACTTACTCGAGTAATAAAGATTCTCTAGAGTACTTCCAGATATCTACTTGAGTACTTCCAGACATCACTCGAGTACTTCCAGCTGTATCAACTTTAGTACCTTCATATCTTCACTCGAGTACTATCAAGTCTCTCGAGTATCTAACAAAAATTTTCTCTCTTTGATTCCAATTTTGTTATTCGCAACCCGATGCTTATACCGCCATTTTTAAGGTATGTTTACATCATTTATTTCTTACTTACACTTAAACCTAGGGTTATATAAATCGAAAAGTCCATAATCATTTTCTACACGAATCAACTTCCCTCTCTCGAGTAAGCCGACAGACATTTCGTCTTCCGCCAAGCAGTTGCAGAGCCCGCATCATCTTCCTCCCCACCACAGATTTCTCTCCTCTTTCTCGATCTTGGCCTCTTCCTCTAAGATTGGCATCGGTTCAGAACTCATTGCCGCCGGGATCGCCAAAATTTCTGATGATTTCAGAAACCTACTGATACTTCTTGACATCGCAAGCCTCAAGTTCGTTCTACAGGAACCATGTAAAATCCTGTTTCCAGACGTTGCAGATTTCTTCAAAAATGTTGAAGTCAAGCGACATGGAGCAGTTCTCAAGTCGAAAGTCAGAGGAATAAAAATCAAACTTACCAAGACCTCTATTTCACGACTTCTTCGACTACCGATTGTTGATGAAGAAGATCATCTTGGTCCTGAAGAATCAGGCAGGACCTGTATGTTCTGTGGACTTTCTCTAGATGAACAATGCATCAAAAGGTCTGACATGAACCCTGGAGGAAAATTGCTAGTGGATATTATAGGCAAAGTTATCCTCTGCAAAACTAGTTCCATAAGAGATATCTCTTTCTCTTTCTTTGATATCATGTAAGCAATAGTCTGTAAGAAGAAATTTCGGTTTGGGATGATGATTTTGGACAAAATAAAAGACAATATTATGGCTCCAAGTTGTGCCAGGATAATTTCTCTCCTCCTCCATGAAATCAATCCAGAAATCTTCAGCTTTTCCAAAGGAACAGTGCTCTATCACATGAAGAAATTCTCTATCTCATCAATTCAGAGATGGGATTTGAAGTTACAGAATCCAGTTCAAGCTGCCAAAGCTCCAGAGCTTCCAGCTATAGAGGACAGGACCCCATATCCCTCTCCACTTCAGGTTGCAAGCTCCTCTGGTGCAACTGTTGAGGGGGAGCCTGCTCCTTCAGTTCCAGCAAAGATTCTGATAAGTAATATTTACGCGTATTTTTACAATAATATTTAGTTTTAATTAATCATATTTTATTTATTCTAGTTAATAAATTATATCTTTTTGATATCTATTTATAACTATTTTTATTATTTATTTTAGTTTAATAATTAATATAAATTAATAATAATTTATATATTTTCATTTATAAATCATTTATTTTATATTTTAGTTTACTAATTTAATATATATTTATTTTTGTAGGTTTATTGACGGGTCGCGCTCCCGACATTTGCAAAAGAAATATTTACCAAAGTCATCACGTTGGCCGAGCAATTCATGCAGTCTACATGAAACCAAGTCAAAGTCTCGCTGCACTCGTTCAAGCCGATCAAGCATTTCACGTCGCAACCACCCATTCAGCTCATCTTCATGCAAGCTCATGACAAATATATTATTATACATTGATGCCGACACACCATCATCACCAACTCTTAAAATGACCGGCGCCATGCAAGTATTCGACATTCAACTATTTTCATAATTCTCATGCACAACGCCATTGCTGTCACCTTTTCATGTCAAAGCCGCCACCTCATCATACAACCTACATCACCACCCCTTTCTCTCTCTAAAAACCGCCACAGTTAAATACATGCACTTTATTATTATTATTATTATTATTATTATTATTATATTATTATTATTATTATTACTACTACTATAACTCTTTACTTCCTATCTTCATTTCTCCATGAAATAGCTAGCTCCTCTTTATTCCATGAAACCACCACCTTTATATTCTTCTTCATTATCTCCTCCCTCCATTTACCTCCTCTTAAATATTTGATAAATATATGATGTTTCAACTCCATCTTAATTTTAATAATTATGTTCACCATTCATCTCCTCTTTATAAACTATGAAACTCCTTCATTTAATTTGATTGTTTTTTCATATATTTCATTAATATTTAATTATTATTATCACTTTATTTTCCTCCTCTAACCCTTGGCCTTCCAACCTTTCATGTGTCTTTCATCCTTTCTTTGTTTCCTATAAATAATGGCCAAGGGGGAATGATGAGCGGAGTCCACCATTGGGGTTGAAAATCGGGTTGGGTGGCTTATTTTCAGGATATCTTTGGAGATAGTTTTACTTTTGCAATTTTATTTTATTTGAAATATAGTTTAGATTTTTCTTTTCATGTAATTGTACTCTTTTATTTCATAGTGATAGAATGTATTTTTCAATTATGAGTAGCTAAATTTCCATAAGCACTTGATCATGATTAACTTTGGAATGAAATAAACTTTATTTATTTTTCTCAAAATTGCAAAGCTCTCTATTTTGCTCGCTATCAATTTATCTTTGATTTATATTTTGTCGAATTTATATATCGCGGATATGTTTTCCGATCAAAGATCTGTATCCTAAATGACATAGAGGTTGCGGATACGAGTAGATTGCTCAAAGATAAAAGGAGTTGATTGCACTCCTCAAGAGAGGATGACATAAATCTTCCGAATTGGAGTCAAATCCAATAGAGGGGTTCACCTCCTAAAGAAAGCTTAGGGGTTTCGACTGGCCGAGAGGTCTTAATCGATCAACCTAAGGTTAGTCAAAAGCATGAGCTCGAGAGAGACGCTTTTGTACTGTAGGAACCTCCACGGTCGAGTGAGCAATTTAGGAGTCTTGCGTACTTTATGTTCATGAAGGTTCATCTTAATCCAACAGGATTCTAGATCAAGTGCTAGCTTTTAGTTTGTTTTCTAGTTTAGTTTTAATTTACCTTCAATTTATATTTCAATAAAATAATATCAATTTACGTGAGTAGAAGTACTCAACAGGCCCCGAGTCTAATACGATAATTTCCTATACTATATTTCGATAGGTACACTTGCCTATTTCGAGATTATAGTTTGGATATATTTTCAAAACTATAAAATTCCTCATCATGTTTTTGGCGTCGTTGTCAGGGACCATTTTTGTTGATATTTTGGAAGCACGAATTGTATTAATTTTATCATTCTCGTTCTCTACCCTTATTCACTTTTTCATTTTCTTTTTCGAATTCCATTCTATTAAGTAACGGTTGTTTTATTTTCTTTCTTTTTACAAAGAAAATGTTATCGCAATTGGCCGCCAAAATTGCTGAGCTTCAAAATCAACTAGATATTTTGAAAGCTGCAAGACAGCGCCAAATTTCTTGTTCTTATTGTGGTGCCCCTCATCGGAGTGAGGAATGTTATTATTTTTATCATCAAAATTATTCTTATAATTTTGATAATAATTATGAAAATCATTCTTCCTACTTTAATCAGCACCCTTTATCTAATTTCCATGAAAATCACTTTTCCAATAATTTTTCCAATTTTAATTTTTCAAATTTTCATGAAAATACTTTTTCAAGCTTCACTGCGAACAATTTTTCTGATTTTTGTAATTTCCCCTCTTCCTCGGATGTTGATTTCCGGCTTGATCACCCGGAAAGATTCCCGAGTAATGAGGATTTTTATTTAGATCCGAATTTTTGTTCTTCTTTTTCCGCACCACAAGGTTTCTCTCGTAATTTTGGGGATTCTTCGATATTTCCGTTTGATTCTTCTCCCCAAAATTTGGATGAGACTTTTATTACTTTTAGTGATTTTTCCTCTTTTTCGGATAATGTCAGTAATGCGGAACATGAATCATCACGTCCCCCCCCCCCCCCCCCCCCCCCCCCCCCCCCCCCCCCCCCCCCGCGGTTGCTTATACCGAAGAAGAAGAAGAGCTTTTATTTCAAGAACATGTTTCTCCTCCTACTACTAAAAATTTTTCTCCTATTTATGAATTTTCAAGCACAATTTATAAATATTTAGGAGCAAAAATTTATGAACCTGATGCGTCTAATGATTTAATTTTAAATCATTCTACGGAAGAAAAATTAATGTCAGAAAATAAACAACCGGAGCTTGATCGATTTCTTTCATGCGACCCTCCTCCGTGTGAAATTATTTCTAACACGTTTGTTTTTTATTTTTCTTATTCTAATGATTTTCATATAGATGATGAGCCATTGCAATCCAATGTAGTCAACGATCCATTTGTCGCTCATCTACAAAGATTCAAATCACCTCAGGTATGGATAGGTGATTTGAATCTACATCATCAAGTCAATTGCAAGAAGAAAAATCAAGAAGCAATCGGAGGAGTACCTGAGAGACCAACTTCGGCACATACGCCGAAATGCGAATTAAGGGAGTTGCACGTTCATTTTAATTTTTATTTTCCTTTCTCCTAACCACAACCGTCTAGCTTAAAGACGGTAAAAAGAAAAGCGCTCTTGGGAGACACCCCTTGTTTATCTTTAATAATCTTTTTTTAAAAAAATTTCTATTTTTTTATTTTATTTCTTCTTGTTTCTCCACTCTTACTTGACTTATAGACATTGGGGACAATGTTTATTTTTAAGTATGGGGGTGGATTCATCTTTATTGTTTTTATTTAAAAATTTTAAAAAAATGAAAAAATCTTTAAGATTTTAAAAAAAAATCTTAAAAAAATTACAAAATTTTGTTTTTTTTTCTTTTTATTTTATCAAAACAAAAACAAAAATATAAAAAAAGAAAATTCCAAAAATATAATAAACCCCTGCTTAAATTTTTGTGACTTTTTAGAAATTTATTTTCAGTTAATTTATAAGGATTTCTATAATTTTTGGTTTTCTAATCTTTTATTTTATCAAAGTTAGTTAAATTTAATTTTTAGGTGATTTAATTTTAAGAAATAAATTTATGAAGTAAATTTGTTTAGATAAATCTATTTAGCCTTTTTTTCTTTTTTAATTTAAATTAGTTTCAATTTTATAGTACTTAGTTAAATAATTTCTAGATTTTAATTATAATCACTTATGCTTCAAAATTCTTAGGAAATTTTAATTTACTATAATTGCTCTCTTATTATTTTAACTTAATCTAAATATTGTTTAACCTTCACTTGTTTTTAATTTTTCTTACTAGATCATATGTCACGGGGATAAGAGGATAAAATTCATTATCCCCTGGTACACATATGCAATATTTTTTTGGTTAGATCATATGTCATGGGAATCATGTATTCCTTGGTACACATATGCAACCCCCCCCCCAAAAAAAAAAGTGTAAGAGGATAAAATTCATTACTCATAAGTAATTTTGTTTGAAGAGACAAAAACATCAAAAAGAAAAAAAATTATGTGGGGTGAGAAGATAAAATTCATCACCCCCAATCTAAGATCTCTTCAATTTCCTTTTTCCTTTTTCAAACCCAAAATCCAATATAATTGCTTTAGATTTAAATTAAAATTTTAAGAGAGCATAAGTAGCAGTTTAAATATTTCTTTAAGTTTCTTTTTAGTGAAAAAGTGTTAATAATTTTTAATCTAATTTTGTTTGCAAAATACTTAATTTTGACTTCTAATTAATTTATTAGAGAATATTTGGCTAAATATTTAGCTCTTCACATTTTACTTTCATATTTTAGGACTTAAAATTTTGAATCCCTAAAATTATATTTTTAACTTTCTTTTGATTTAATAAATTTTTAGTTTGATTAAAAATCATATTAATGTCTTATAAGTACTTCTCATAGTTTTGCTCTGGAATATCAAAATATTAAGTATGGGGGTATTTGATAAGTAATATTTACGCGTATTTTTACTATAATATTTAGTTTTAATTAATCATATTTTATTTATTCTGGTTAATAAATTATATCTTTTTGATATCTATTTAAAACTATTTTTAGTATTTATTTTAGTTTAATTATTAATATAAAATTAATAATAATTTATATATTTTCATTTATAAATCATTTATTTTATATTTTAGTTTACTAATTTAATATATATTAATTTTTGTAGGTTTATTGACGTGGTCAAGCTCCCGACGTTTGTAAAAGAAATATTTACCGAAGACGTCACGTTGGCCGAGCAATTCATGCAGTCTACATGAAACTAAGTCAAAGTCTCGTTGCACTCGTTCAAGCCGATCAAGCGTTTCACGTCGCAACCACTCATTCAGCTCATCTTCATGCAAGCTCATGGCAAATATATTATTATGCATTGATGTCGACACACCATCATCACCAACTCTCAAAATGACCGGCGTCATGCAAGTCTTCGACATTCAACTATTTTCATCATTCTCATGCACAACGCCATCGCCATCACCTTTTCATGTCAAAGCCACCACCTCATCATACAACCTACATCACCACCCCTTTCTCTCTCTAAAAACCGTCACAGTTAAATACATGCACTTTATTATTATTATTTTTACTATAACCCTTTACTTCCCCTCTTCATTTCTCCATGAAACCGCTAGCTCCTCTTTATTCCATGAAACCACCACATTTATATTCTTCTTCATTATCTCCTCCCTCCATTTACCTCCTCTTAAATATTTGGTAAATATTTGATGTTTCAACTCCATCTTAATTTTAATAATTATGTCCACCATTCATCTCCTCTTTATAAAATATGAAACTCCCTCATTTAATTTGGTTGTTTTTTCATATATTTCATTAATATTTAATTATTATTACCACTTTATTTTTCTCCTCTTACCCTTGGCCTTCCAACCTTTCATGTGTCTTTCATCCTTTCTTTTTTTCCTATAAATAATGGCCAAGGGGGAATGATGAGCGGAGTCCACCATTGGGGTTGAAAATCGGGTTGGGTGGCTTATTTTCAGGATATCTTTGGAGTTAGTTTTATTTTATGCAATTTTATTTTATTTGCAATATAGTTTAGATTTTTCTTTTCATGCAATTGTACTCTTTTATTTCATAGTAATAGAATGTATTTTTCAATTATGAGTAGATAAATTTCCATAAGCACTTGATCATGATTACCTTTGGAATGATATAAACTTTCTTTTTTTTCTCAAAATTGCAAAACTCTCTATTTTGCCATCTATCGATATATCTTTGATTTATATTTTGTCGAATTCATATTTCGCGGATATATTTTTCGATCTAAGATCTGTATCCTAAATGACAGAGAGGTTGCGGATACGAGTAGATCGCTGAAAGATAAAAGGAGTTGATTGCACTCCTCGAGGGAGGACAACATAAATCTTTCGAATTGGAGTCAAATCCAATAGCGGGGTTCACCTCCTAAAGCAAGCTTAGGGGTTTCGACTGGCCGAGAGGTCTTAATCGATCAACCTAAGGTTAGTCAAAAGCATGAGCTCGAGAGAGATGGTTTTGTACTGTAGGAACCTCCACGGTCGAGTGAGTAATTTAAGAGTCTTGCGTACTTTATGTTCATGAAGGTTCATCTTAATCCAACGGGATTCTAGATCAAGTGCTATCTTTTAGTTTGTTTTCTAGCTTTAGTTTTAATTTACCTTCAATTTATATTTCAATAAAATAATATCAATATGCGTGAGTAGAAGTACTCAACAGGCCCCGATTCTAATACGACAATTTCCTATACTATATTTCGAAAGGTACACTTGCCTATTTTGAGATTATAGTTTGGATAAATTTTCAAAACTATAAAATTCCTCATCAGATTCCTACCCCTCCAGCTGTTACTCCTCCTCCACCTCAGACTCTAGAGAGATTCCATCTGAAGAACAACTTCAAGAAACCCTACTGTCAACTGAAGCTGCAATCAATGAGATGATTGAAGAACTGACTGCTGATGAACCCATTCCCCCTCTTCCAAAAATATCAACTACTGAAGTTCCAAAGACATCCACTCCAGTACCTTCTCCATCACATACTCCACCTCCCTACCAGTCTCCTGCGCACACCAAGAGTAGGATGACACCATCTTCATTTCTGATGAGCAAACTCCTGAACCAGCTGAAGCTCCATTAAGAAATTTGGACTTCACCATCCCCATGATTACTGATGAAGGGGATGCCCTGATTCATACTACCAGAGCTGAGAGCTTTCTGGTAATTAAAGAGATAGCTTCATGGGTTGCTCCTCCTCCTCTAGTTCCCTCTTCTGTTGCCCCTCCTACTGCTGCTCCTCCCTGTGATTTGATGACTCAATTTGTACTTTTGCTTCAAGAACAAAGGACATATTTTGATGCTCCTCTCAAACCTATTACTGAGAAAGTCACTTCTCTAGAGACTGAGATGAGCAGGGGATTTGCGGAGATTCAACATAATACAGATCAGCTCGGACATCTCTTACAAATTGGTGAAAAAGCTCTAGATCACACTATTACTAGTGTTGGTCAAGTCATGGAGCAAGGTGTGACTCTTGCTGATAATCGTATAGAATTAGATAAGAGAGCTGAAGCTACAAAGATGAAGATTTGTGAAGAAGTTGGAATCTTCAAAGATGATACCATCAATAAACTGACTGTAGAAGTCAGAAAGGGGGAGAGTTTAGTGAAAGAATATCTTGAGAAATCAGATGTACTGAGGCAGACTCAATAGGAAGCTAAGATGAAAGAGATCGATGATGATGTGCTAGGACAAATTCAGAGTGTCAAGTTCTATACCTATGACACAGTTGTTTGGATGCACAATCAGATTCTTCCAGAATTCCTAGTTACTCCAAACATCATTCCTCACCACCTAAACCCCTTAGCTGCTACTGCTCCTGCTCAAGCTCCTCAGCCTTCCTTCTCTCCTAGTTCTGAAGGCCATGAAGGTCCTCCTCTAGATTGATATGCTCAACTTTGGGAGGATGACCCTGCAGATATATTTCTCCAGGCCCCTCCAAAAATCCAGACTTCCAAGAAGAAGAGAAAGTATGGTGATGGTTCCTCAGCCAGCAGGTCTATCCCAGTTCTAGATGTAGAAAAGAGAAAAGCTCCAGAGTTTGCAGAGATTTGGTCTCCTACTTCTAAGTCTCTCATTTTAGATACTATCAAACTTGTTATGGCCTTCAATGAAAGCAGTAATATTCATTACAGCTCCCAGGAATGGGAATTGTATGAAAAGTCTATGACTAAGAGGAGACTGTATGATAGAGAATTTAGAAGGAACAACCCTGCTGCTCCTCCAAGACCACCAAACTACTATGCCAAGCCATTCAGCTACCAAAGGAGACAATAAGAGAAGAAAGACAAGCAACATCTCTAAGTCAAGATAAAAGGATTATGAGAGTGTGGAAATGATTTTTGTAGAAATGATGTTTTGGACAATCACATTTATATAATTCTAGATTTAGATCATTTGCCTTTTTGATTATATTCTTATACTTGATTACACTGCTTTATCTCTTTGCATATATAGTTCTTTTTATATCTATATAATTCACCTTAGTGTAAAGGGTTCTGACTTTTACAAATAGGGGGAGATTGTTGGGTATTGTATCCACATTAACCCAGATTTGATGAAGTCACCCTTGAACTAAGATGAATTAAGTTGTATTTGATGTTTTCTTTAAGTTATGCGTGTGTAGGACCGTAATGCAAAGTGTAGACCAATGTCAGTCTACAATGGGTCACCAAACACAGGACCACACAATGTAATCCCTCATTGTGTGATCCATGTTGTTGACTTATGTGTAGCCTCTCTATTGGGATACAATTCATTTTCAAGTACTAGGACTAATTATAGAAAGGCTTGTTGCTGAATGTAAAAGCTAAACAGAAACAAACCGGAAGTGGTTTAATTGAAACTTTATTATCCGAAAAAAGTATATATTACAAAGGTATGACCTCCCTTATATAGAATGGAGGAGAGAAGAGAGAATACAAATAAGAGATGTGGGACTAAAAATTTACAGGATACAAGCGGACTATACAGACACAAACCGCACAAGCCGCGCGGTTAGACAGAGGGGCTAACCGCTCGGCTACTACCAGAGAGAGACTGCCATGGGAGACTGCTAGACCGCCCGGTCTCCAAGTCGCCAGAGACAAACCGCTAAACCGCTCGGACCTCAGACAGCAACACACAGCAACCAACCCGCTGAAGGGTAACAGCAAAACCGCGCGGTCATCAACCTGCCAAGCCAGACCGCCAGACCGTCAGGTCAACAACTTCAACACTCCCCCTCAAGCTGGAGTATATATATCGATCATGCCCAGCTTGTCACAAATATGAAGAAACGAGGCAGATACTAGCTTGGTGAAGATGTCAGCTAGCTCTTTATCAGAAGTGACGAAGGAAGTGCAAATTTATTCTTTCAAAATCTCTTCACGAATGAAATGACAGTCGACCTCAATGTGCTTGGTTCTTTCATGGAAGACCGGATTTTTATAGATGTATATGGCAGCCTTGTTATCACAGAACATCGGTAGAGGATGGTTGTAGACTTCTCCTAAATCCATCAAGAGAGCCCGTAGCCATTTTAACTCATAAGTGGTCGATGCCATACTCCGATACTCTGCTTCAGTACTGGACCTGGAAACAACAGACTACTTCTTGCACTTCCAGCTTACTAGATTTCCCCCAACAAAGGTGCATAAAATGGAGGTAGACTTGCGATCCCCATTATCATCAGCGTAACGCGCATCTGAGTATGCTTCAACCCTCAGATGACCATTCTTCTGAAAGAGTAATACTTTCCCAGGTGCTGCTTTGACATACTCCAAGATCCCCAAGGTGAACTGTAGATGGCACTCCCTAGGTGCTTGCATGAATTGACTCACCTTTCCCACAACATAGGAAATGTCGGGCCTTGTTACTGTGAGATATATGAGCTTACCAACAAGACGCCTGTACTGCGTAGTATACGAAAGAAGAGGCGAATTATCTATCCAGGTTTTGTCTTCTCTAATTGACATGGGGCATCGGGCAAGTTTGGCTCCAGTCAATCCTGCTTCTTTTAATAGATCAAGGGCATACTTACGCTGGGAGAGGACTAAGGAGTTGGGCTTCCGAGAGATTTCGATACCCAAAAAGTACTTCGGAGATCCCATATCTTTTGTGACCAGATATTGACGAAGATGCCGCTTTGTCAAGGCTACCCCTTCCTGATCATCTCCAGTGAGAAGAATATCATCGACGTACACAGCAAGAACCACCAGTCTCGAGGAGGTTTTGCGAATAAATAGCGAGTGATCGGCAGAGCTGCTCGCAAAACCAACGGCCGCCACGATGACGCTGAACATGTCAAACCAAGCTCTAGGGCTCTGCTTGAGGCCATAGATTGCCTTCTTTAGCCGGCATACTCGTTTCTCCCCCTGAGCAACATACCCAAGAGGTTGCTCCATGTAGACGGCCTCCTAAAGATCAACATAAAGGAAGGCATTCTTTACATCCAGCTGGGAAATTGGCCACTCGCGATTGACAACCACAGAGAGAAAGACACATATAGTGCTGAGATGAGCCACGTGAGAGAAAGTATCAAAGTAGTCAACTCCATATGTCTGAGTAAAGCCCTTAGCAACAAGGAGAGCTTTATAATGGTCCATCGTGCCGTCCGGGCCAAATTTGACCACAAAGACCCAGCGACAGCCAACAATATCAATACCGAAGGGAGGAGGAACAAGAGTCCAGGTACCACGCTCCGTGAGGGTCGCCATTTCCTCATCCATGGCCCGCTTACAGTGAGGAATAACAAGGGCCTCCTGGTAGGAACGAGGAGTGGCAGTGGTAGAGATAGCCAGCGCAAAGGCCCTATGAGAAGAGGTAAGGCGATCATAGGAAACAATTGCAGCAAGGGGGTGTATGGTACACGTCCACACCCGTTTGCGAAGAGCGACAGGAAGGTCCAGGTCGGCGGCTCCTTCGGCATTCGGAGCATCCGTGGCAGAGAGAACTGGCCCGGGAGGAGAGACCGACGATGGTGAAGATGAGGGAGACGGTGGCGGAGAAGTCGGAGAGAGAGGCGGAGGGAGAGGAGTGGACGGAGACGATGTAGGGGTGGATATTACGGTAGGAGACGAGGGAACGAAGGGAATAGTAGGAGAATCAGAAGCTGGGGGAAGAGGAGAGGAGTCATCCAAGAAGTAGGAGGCATTCTCGAAGAAGGTAACGTCAGCGGAGACGAACTACTGACGAAGAACGGGGTTAAAGTAACAGTAGCCTTTCTGAGTGGTGGAGTACCCCAGAAAGACACATTTGGTGGAGCGAGGGGATAGCTTATCACAGGTGGCAGAGGGGGCGTGCACAAAGGCAGTGCACGCAAAGATTCAGAGAGGGATAGGAAAAGGCTCCTTTCCCGGATACAGAATGGACAATTGGGTTTTCCCATGTAGAACGGTGGAGGGAATGCGATTAATGAGGTAGCAGGCAAGGAGAACAACATAGCCCCAATATGAGCGAGGGACATGTATCTGGGTCATCAATGTGCGAGCGACATCCAGGAGGTGACGGTTTTTGCGTTCCTCCACCCCATTTTGTTGGGAGGTATACACACTGCTAGTCTGATGAAGAACTCCATATTGCACACAAAAAGAGGTAAACACATGACTCAAATATTCTTTAGCATTGTCGGAGTGAAAGGTTTTAATGCAAACACCAAACTGAGTTTTAATTAACTGATAAAAGGAGATCCATACATTGAAAGGTTCAGAGCGATCTCGTAGGAGATACACCCAAGTACATCTAGAAAAATCATCAATAAAAGTTACAAAATAAGAACTACCCCGACCAATGGTGAGGGTAGGAGCAGGTCCCCAGACATCGGAGTGGACAAGATCAAAATTACGAGTAGAGCCTCGACCTTGATTTGGTGGGAAGGAGGAACGGTGATGTTTGCCTAGTTGACAAGCATCGCAGTGAAGAGGAGTACTGGAGGGAGGGAGGTGGGGCAGAAGCTGATATAGAAGCTGTGGTGGAGGATGACCGAGGCAGAGATGCCACTGGAGAAGATCCGTACAAGAAGATGAGAAGGCGGATAAGGCAGAAACATTGTCGAGGAACTAGGGTCCGCCGCTCTCAGTCCCAGTAGCAATCGTCCGTTGGGAGCTCGGATCCTGAAAAGAACAAGAAGTCTGAGTAAACGTCACAGAACACTAAAGCTGCTTGCATAAAGAGGTAACCGACAATAAATTGCACGGAAACTTGGGCACATAGAGATTGTCTGCTAGTCGAAGGGACGGAGTAACATGGACCACTCCCGACCCATGAACTGGGGAGGGAGAACCGTCAGCAACGAGGACTAGGGGCAACCGATCATGATGTTCGAGTAGAGAGATGCACTGAGGATTGCCCATCATGTGATTAGTTGCACCAGTGTCGATGAGCCATTTACCTTGAGTTACCATATGGGCACTACCTGAGGATGTGACCACAGAGGCAGACGGCTTGGAAGAGGAGGCGGAAGAGTCACCGGAGGGGCGAAGATGGGGATGCTTCATCCAGCAGCATTCGTAAGTATGGCCGGTGCGGCCATAGTGAGAGCAGAGGTAGTGGGAAGAAGCATGTCCGCCAGACTGGTGACTGCGGCTACCAGAGCCACTACGCTGAGTTTGATGAGCATAGTTGTCTGATGGAGGAGGAGCGGGCAGAAGTGGGCGCTGAAGGAGAGAGGTGACATCGGCGATGCGGGCAGCGGTGGCATCTAAGGTAGGAGATTCTGCCTACCCCAGAATTTGCTGGCGGATCATGTCATAAGTATCAGAAAGGTTTTAATGCAAACACCAAACTGAGTTTTAATTAACTGATAAAAGGAGATCCATACATTGAAAGGTTCAGAGCGATCTCGTAGGAGATACACCCAAGTACATCTAGAAAAATCATCAATAAAAGTTACAAAATAAGAACTACCCCGACCAATGGTGAGGGTAGGAGCAGGTCCCCAGACATCGGAGTGGACAAGATCAAAATTACGAGTAGAGCCTCGACCTTGATTTGGTGGGAAGGAGGAACGGTGATGTTTGCCTAGTTGACAAGCATCGCAGTGAAGAGGAGTACTGGAGGGAGGGAGGTGGGGCAGAAGCTGATATAGAAGCTGTGGTGGAGGATGACCGAGGCGGAGATGCCACTGGAGAAGATCCGTACAAGAAGATGAGAAGGCGGATAAGGCAGAAACATTGTCGAGGAACTAGGGTCCGCCGCTCTCAGTCCCAGTAGCAATCGTCTGTTGGGAGCTCGGATCCTGAAAAGAACAAGAAGTCTGAGTAAACGTCACAGAACACTAAAGCTGCTTGCATAAAGAGGTAACCGACAATAAATTGCACGGAAACTTGGGCACATAGAGATTGTCTGCTAGTCGAAGGGACGGAGTAACATGGACCACTCCCGACCCATGAACTGGGGAGGGAGAACCGTCAGCAACGAGGACTAGGGGCAACCGATCATGCTGTTCGAGTAGAGAGATGCACTGAGGATTGCCCATCATGTGATTAGTTGCACCAGTGTCGATGAGCCATTTACCTTGAGTTACCATATGGGCACTACCTGAGGATGTGACCACAGAGGCAGACGGCTTGGAAGAGGAGGCGGAAGAGTCACCGGAGGGGCGAAGATGGGGATGCTTCATCCAGCAGCATTCGTAAGTATGGCCGGTGCGGCCATAGTGAGAGCAGAGGTAGTGGGAAGAAGCACGTCCGCTAGACTGGTGACTGCGGCTACCAGAGCCACTGCGCTGAGTTTGATGAGCATAGTTGTCCGATGGAGGAGGAGCGGGCAGAAGTGGGCGCTGAAGGAGAGAGGTGACATCAGCGATGCGGGCAGCGGTGGCATCTAAGGTAGGAGATTCTGCCTACCCCAGAATTTGCTGGCGGATCATGTCATAAGTATCAGGAAGACATAGCAGATAACACACAACCAGAAGCTCCTGGAAGTGCTTGTGTTGTTGAGTCAAATCCGCAGAAAAGGGGCGATTCTGAAGAATCTCAGCCCCAAGAGCCTGAACCTGTTGGTAGGCAGCAGCAGGAGACAAGGTAGGACGGGCAAAGAGGTCCGCATACAACGTTTATTTGCGGGACATCTGAGCCCCCTTGGAGTACAGAGCGGCAAGATGAAGCCAAGCGGCCTTGACCGTCTCATCATGACGGATGAACGGGAAGGCACTCATCGGATAGGCTGTTAGCGAGCCAAGTACGCACAAGCGCGTCACTCGCATCCCAGTCATCAAAGAGAGGTGAAGTGGTAGGAGGAGGGTCATCAACGAGATGGTGGAATTTGCATTGCGAGCGTAGGAGATAGGTAAAAGAGACGCTCCAATCTGGGTAGTTGGAGCCGACAAGCTTGGAAACTATGCCAAGGTTCCCGGAAGGAGTAGGAGGAAGAGGCGAAGCCGGATTGGCGACAGGGGTGGTGGCTGGAATGGTGGCAGTAGAAGCATCAGAAAGAGCCATAGGAGCAGACAACGGGAAGCTGTGCGGTTAGGAAACAATCCGCGTGGATAGGAAGAAGAAGAGTTGTAGCAGTCACGAGGGCAGACACCAGCGGCCAGAAAAGCCACAACCAAACCACAGACCCAAGCAGAGGGATCGAACTCGAGCGGCTAGAAGATAGTCCGCGCGAACAGAAGCAAAGAGCAACAAGGCAAACAAAGCAACAGGTCGCGGCGAAAGGATACAGCGACTTAGCACAGGTAACAAAGAGGTCGCGCACACAGAGGGAAACAACAAGGAGAGAACGAAGCCACGCGGATAGGGCGCAATCAGTCGAAGCAAGCCGCACGGATAGGGAAGGCGCACAGAATCAGGAGGAGAAGATCGAGTCCTCTGATACCATGTAAAAGCCGAACAGAAACAAACTGGAAGTGGTTTAATTGGATCTTTATTATCTGAAAAAGGTATATATTACAAAGGTATGACCTCCCTTATATAGAATGGAGGAGAGAAGAGAGAATATAAATAAGAGATGTGGGACTAAAAATTTACAGGACACAAGCGGACTATACAGACACAAACCGCACAAGCCGCGCGGTTAGACAGAGGGGCTAACCGCTCGGCTACTACCATAGAGAGAGAGACTGTCATGGGAGACCGCTAGACCGCCCGGTCTCCAAGTCGCTAGAGACAAACTGCTAGACCGCTCGGACATCAGACAGCAACACACAACAACCAACCCGCTGAAGGGTAACAGCAAAACTGCGCGGTCATCAAACCGCCAAGCCAGACCATCCGGTCACCAACTTCAACACTGAATTCACCAAAGAAGAAGAAAGTGTTGTTAAAAGAATTTTGATAAGTACTTTACTCGAGTAGATACCTATATACTCGAGTGAAATACTTAGTCAATACTTGAGAAAGTCACTTTGTACTCGAGTAAAGGTATTAGCGCTCGAGTAGCCAAATTATAGCTCTCGAGTAGCTAAGTCAACTACTCGAGTAGATACCTTCTCATTCTCGAGTTAACAGAATTTCTTCTTCAGAAAATTTTCTAAGTAAATTACTCGAGTAGTCATATAAGTACTCGAGTAGTTTAGTCTTTTGTCTCGAGTTACAAAAGACTGGATTTCACGTAATTTTTCCTTACTCGAGTAGTCAAATTCATCTACTCGAGTAGTCCATCTACTACTCGAGTAGTCCCTGAGTAAATACTCGAGTTACAAGATTTTCTTCCCTCAAAATTTTTCTAAGTCCATTACTCGAGTAGCTATATCTATAAACTCGAGTAGATTATAACCTCTCGAGTAGTTCAGTTTCACTACTCGAGTAACCCAGATTTCTCTTTCAGAAAATATTCTAAGTCCTTGTCCCGAGTAGCTTCTCTACCTCTCGAGTAGTCAATTCTTATTCACTCGAGTAGTACCTCTTGTACTCGAGTAGTTAAACTCCACATCTTGAGTAACTATTTTAGCACTCGAGTATGTCTTTGTGTACTCGAGTAGTTGCTCTCTGTTTCTGGATTTTCTCCAAGTCACTTACTCGAGTCTTTTTCTTCTATTCACTTGAGTAGTCTTATCAAGTACTCGAGTAGGTTAATCTTCACTCGAGTATGTCAGTAATACTTTTTTTAGAAAATTCGTTAAGTCCAGATTTCACAGAAATTTCAAACAGCCTTGACGTGATTGGTCCACGTGTACGTCATTAAGACTAATTATGACCGTTATTGAAGATCTTATATAAAGTCTTGTCAGAAACCGACAAACCCTAACCAAGGCTGTCAAATATTATTCTAAGGAAATCTGAATCTCATTCTCTCTCTAAAATCGAAAGCCGCCGACCACGACCTTCATCGTGCATATCCAGCTAGGGTTTTCAATTCTAGAAGATTCAGATCAAGAAGATTCAAAGATCGAGATCGTCGTTCAATTCTTCATCATCTATCCGATTGTGTGAAGCCATGAAATTTCAGATCTAGCCTTTGCCGATATTCTTCTTCAACTTCTCTGATAAAGCCGCAAATATTAAAATAAGAAGATCCGGGCTGACTGTTTGCAGATCTGATAAAGTTATACTGTTTGTTTTTCTACATACTTTCAATTTCATTCTTGTAGGAGAATTCTCTACGAGTGTAGGAGCTTCTGTCTCCGAGTTGTTGGAAGTCTTATGTTCCAAGTGTTGATTCGTTTTGTGGATCGAGATTGTAGGAACTTTGTTCTGAGGCATAGGATTGGTTTTCAATCCGAGATAGTGGAGTAGCCGAGTCTATTGTATTGCTAGATCGGTGAGGGAAAGTGGATGCACCCAAGGTTGGGGAACCACTATAAATCTTTTGTCGTCTGTGATTGTTTGGTAGATAATTGTGTGTATAGATCTAAATTTTTATTTCGCAAAAAGACGCACAACTCACCTATTCACCCCCTCTAGGTGATTTAGGTAGACAACTGTACTCTTTCATTCTCATTTTCGGCCTTAAAGCAGTAAGGAGAGAATTGAGCAATCAGATCCCAGAGGAAGGAAATGAACGGCCAGAAAAATTCTCTGAAAACTCATTTTTTGGCTGACATGCGCTGTGACACGCCCGTGTCATGGGTCGTGTACCTTAAGCGGCGCACAAACTGCATTATCCAGAACAGGACACGACCCTGTGACACGCCCATATCACAGGTCGTGTTCCTTCAGACACGCCCGTATCTAGATCTCGAGACCCACTCGAGACCTACTCGAGACAACTACTCGAGTAGTAGGACAGGACACGGCCTGTGACACGCCCGTATCATAGGCCATGTGCCTTACTTGAGACACTGCGACCTACTCGAGACCACCCCTCGAGATCCACTCGAGTATATAGAGTAGAACATGCCCTGTGTCAAGCCCGTGTCACAGGTCGTGTTCTCTCTTTCTCGAGTATTCATCGAACTCATCTACCCGAGTGGAAAATCGTCGACCAGAGGAAGACATGCCCTAGGTCACGCCCCCTGACACGCCGTGTCACAGGGCATGTTCCAACCAAAAATTTGTCGAACGCATTTTCGTCGAACTCTCGACGGGCTGCTCACCCGAGTAGGACACAGCCTGTGACACGCCCGTGTCCCAGGCCGTGTAACCCGACCTGAACCTAAATTTTGGATTTGGGGTGTTACAACCCTCCCCTCCTTACAAAACTTTCTTCCCGAAATTTGTGCATAGTAAGGAATTCTGCAAGCAAAATGTTATAACTGTAATATGTATTTTATACAATCGATACACTGTACAACAGTTAAACAAACAGCTTGGGAAATTCAGCACGTATGGTCTGCTCGCGCTCCCATGTTAGCTCTTCACGGCCATAGTTGTCCCATTGAACCTTGACCATCCCGATTATTTTGTTCCTCAATTGTTTATCGGCTCGATCCTCAATCTGAATGGGTCTAACCTTTGTCGTTAGCCCATACTCCACCGACACATGATCATTCTCGATCACTTGAGCTCGAACTTTGACGGCTTTCCAAAGCACAGAGATGCGAAACACATCATGTAGTCCACTCAAGTCTTCCTAAAGAGCTAGCCGATATGCAACTTCCCCAATTCGTTCTACCACTTTAAATGGACCCAGATATCTCGGACTCAATGTTTTCAGACGCCGAATCCTAGACGCGCCTTTGAAGGGTTTGATCTTCAAATATACCCAATCGTCCACCGCAAACTCCACGTTTCGGTGCTTGGCGTTGTAGTAATTTGCTTGTCGATCCCGGGCTATTAGTAGCCGCTCCCGAATAATGCGTATCGTCGAGTTAGCTTCATCGACTTCTTGATGATTAAAAAGTTTGGATTCACCTGCTTCTGTCCAAGCTAACGGTGTACGACACTAACGACCATACAGAGCTTCAAACGATGTCATACTGATGCTCGCGTGGTAGCTATTGTTGTAGGCAAACTACACCAGATAAAGATGATCTTCCCATCTCTTGCCGAAGTCCAGGGCGTAAATTCGGAGCATATCCTCCATTATTCTGTTGGTCCTCTCAGTTTGGTCATCTGTTTGGGGATGAAAGGACGTACTGAATGTCAATTTTGTGCCCAATAGCTGTTTGATTAGCCTCCAACCATTTGATGTAAATTGCCCATCACGATCGCTCACGATGCTACGAGGAACACCATGTAGCCGTACAATCTGCTCCACATAGAGCTTTGCCAAACTTTCCACTGAATCATCCCGTTTATTCGGAAGGAAGTGCACCACTTTTGTCAACCGGTCTACAATCACCCAGATTGAATCATTCCCGCGTTGAGACCTTGGCTACCCATGCACAAAATCCATTGAAATATCATCGAACTTCTATTCCGGAATCGGGAACGACTTCAAGAAACTGCCAGGTTTCTGCCATTTCGCCTTCACCAAAGCACAAGTTTAACATTTGGCTACATAATGAGCGATATCGTTCTTTAGTCCTGGCCACCAGAACAACTTCTTCATGTCCCTAAACATCTTTGTGCTCCTAGGGTGAATTGAGTACTTCGTAAAGTAAGCTTCATACATCAACTCTTCTCACAATTTACCCATACTCGGGATGCACAACCGGCCCACTTTTCGCAATAGGCCATTATCTCAGGAGAATTTGCCTTCTGGCCCATCCTTTGCGTAGCGTTGGAGACTTTCATCCAGCTCCGTTGCTCGTCGAATCCTGTCTACAAGGTCATATTGCACCTCCGTCCTTCTCAGACATGCATTGGTTGTGGAATTGTTGTCAATACAAGAAATCTCTAACGCTTCCAACTCCTGGATTAGACGTTCATCGTGTCTCTGCAACTAATTTTCCCTCGATGAACCCTTCCGATTCAAGACATCAGCGACCATATTTCCCTTCCCGGGAGTATAATGAATCTCAAAGGTGTAGTGCCCAAGGAACTCCAGCCACCTTCGTTGTCGCATATTCAAATCCTTCTGCTCCAACAAATACTTTAGGCTCTTATGGTCCGTAAAGATCTCCAATTTTACGCAATAAAGATAATGCTGTCATAGCTTCAGTGCGAATATCACCACCGCCAACTCTAAGTCATGGACGGGGTAATTTCGTTCATGCACTTTCAACTGGCGTGAGCCATAAGCAATCACATTTCCAAACTGCAGAAGAAGATAGCCTAAGCCGCTCCCTAAAGCATCACTATAGATCTCATATCCATCGGTTCCACATAGCGATGTCAACACAGGCGTCGTGGTCAACTTACTCTTTAGCTTTGCAAAAGCTCGCTCGCACTCCGACGTCCAAACGAAGTACTGATCCTTTTGCGTCAGTGTGGTTAGAGGCGAAGCGATCCGCGAGAAGTTATCCACAAACGTCTATAGTAGCCCGCCAGTCCATGTAAACTCCTGACTTGGCCACCGAAGACAACACTGCCCATTCCTGTATGGCTTTTATCTTTGCCGGATCCACTGTGATGCCCTCTCAACTTACCACATGGCCAAGAAATGCCACCGACAACAGCCAAAACTCGCACTTCGAGAACTTGGCATAGATCTTATTCCTTCGCAAGGTGTGCAACACCAACCGCAAGTGGTTTGCGTGATCATCTTCAGATTTAGAGTATACCAAAATATCATCAATGAACACAATCATGAACAAGTCCAAGTACTGTCGGAACATTCGGTGCATCAGGTCCATGAATACCGATGGCGCATTGCATAGCCTAAACGGCATTACCGTGAACTCATAATGACCGTAGCGTGTTCCAAATGCGGTCTTGGGAATGTCACCTTCCCGTATCCTCAACTGGTAATACGTAGACTTCAAATCCAATTTCGGAGTAGATGGTTGATTGATGGCGACGACCAACTTGGTGAAGACGATGACGTCCATGGCGCACTTGGTGATCATGGGGTAATTGCGGAAGATGATGATGATGATCTGATGAGTTGTAAATATACATATTTTAATGTACATTAAATAAATCGTTTTACTTTATTTTTGTTTAATTTTCTTTAATAAAATGCTCCTTTTATTGTAAATATTTTGCTAACTTAACATATTTTCTTTTTCAGAAAAAATACAAAATATCTGCCAAAAACAGTAATGTCACGCCCGTGTCATTACTGGTCACGCCCGTGACCTGGGCGTGACAAGTCAACAACCAGTGATTCAGCCAATTTCTGAAGAAAAAAACGTCGACACGCCCGGCCACACGCCCGTGTCAATCCGACACAGGGCGTGACAAAGCTCGTGTCCATCCCGCTCGACGATTTCAACTCGACGATCGTCGACTCTGTGCCACGCCTAGAGTCACGCCCGTGACCTAGGGCGTGACTCCTCTTCCCGCTCGACGAATTTCCAACTCGACAATTTCCGCTCGACATTTGTCGAGTGTCGACTAAACCCGACATGCCCGGAGTCACGCCCGTGACCTAGGGCGTGACTCTTCCACCTGACCCGACAAACTGCCGTCGGCAACCCCTAAAGTCAACAATGCCATCAATCGTCGAACGACACGCCCAATGTCACGCCCGTGACCTGGGGCGTGACCGCCGTGTTTTCAGCCGCAAAGTCAAAATCTCCAGTCAATTCACGGCCGCCATATGTACAGTGTCGACACGCCCCCTGACACGCCCGTGTCGGAGGGCGTGTCCGATGAATTTTTTTGTCTATAAATTGCAACCTTCTGTTTGAGCTGCTGTTCTGTTTTTTTGGATCCATTTTGCCTAGGGCTTTGCTGTTAGGTGCTTCCAAATGCTATGTAAAGTTTTTTTTCTCCCCCTCTCCTTTATTTTTAGCTTTGTAATCTCGTATTTAGTTCAATAAAATTTGTATATTTTCTCCTTTACATTGTTATGGACTTCATTTCTATGCAATCTCTAAGCAATCTTATTTGTTCTTATATTTTTTAACTTTGTTTTTCGTTTACTTTTTGTACGTGTGTGTGTGTATATGAGATTAATTTTCATGCTCTTATACTTAGTTATTTGCACTTAGTTTGGTTAACTTAGGAGTTTTATGGCTTTATTTGCACTCCTATAAATCTGAAAAAGCATTTTCAAAGTGATTTTTATTTTCGCTAACTTAGATTTTCGTGTTTAGCTCATAAAACTTTTCGTTCCTTTTTTCTTTATTTTCACTTTGTATGCACTTTTACGGAGTTATAGGAATGTATATATAGTAGTTTTAATTTTTCAAACATTTCATTTTTTGCTTTTATTTTCAAAAACCTTTTGTCCGTTTAAATTTTATTTCTTTATTTTATGCATTTCTACCGCATTCTATCGGTAGAAATGTATTCATTTCAATTTTTCAAGCACTAGCACTTTTCTTTTATTTTGCAAAAACATTTGCTCCTTTTAATTTTATTTTCACTTTTTATTCATTTCTACAGCATTTTAGCGGTAGAAATGTAGTCGTTTTAATTTTTTGGTCACTTAGTTTTTCCTATTTTTTGTACGTGTGCGTGCGTATATGAGTTAGTTTAAACTGCTTTCTTTCAATTCTGAAGAGTGCGTGTGTGTGTTGCATTTATTTTCGCCTACTCGTTAAGAGTTAAATGACGTGCTTTTATTTCCCGCCTACTCGTTTGAGTAGGACTTGTATGTGTGCGTTTTCTTTTCTGTCGTGTGTGTGCGTATTTCAATTTCAGTAGAGTGTGTTTTACTTTCAAGTAGAGTGTGTGACTGTTAGCATTTATTTCTGCCTACTCGCTAGGAGTTAAATGGCTGGATTTTATTTACCGTCTACTCACTTGAGTTAAATGGCCGGTCATTATTGTAATAATTGGAATGGACTTGTAATTGCGTTTATTTCCTCCTACTCGTTTGAGTAGTACTTGCTTTCTTTTTCCCGCCCACTCATTTGAGCCGGGACTTGCACTTTTATAGTTTCATTTTAGTCCTACTCATTTGAGTAGGACTTATAATTTACTGTTTTCCATTTATTGCTTTCATTTTCCTGCTTTATTTTACTACTTTAATTTTATTACTTTCAATTGCTGTCGTCCCCATTCCGATGAGTGGCTAACATTCTTAGCCCTCAGTATCAAAGAGCATTGAGACAAATAAAATAGATTTAAATAATTAAAGGTCCTTATTTTCTAATTAATTAAAATCACTTAAGGTTTGCCTAGGGTTTACGATGCGTATGATCACATAATCGATGTGTGGGCCCTATTTCCGTAGTCCATACGCTAGCTAGCCGAGAGGCCGTACGTATGGACTGATCATCCCTTGGTAAATGTAGTTCCACACTAACCCTTGAGAGAGGAGATGCGCAAACTCTACCGGATTGGGTTCCCCACCCAATAGCGGGGTTCTTAGCATAATGCGGGCATTAAGAGGAATCATTCGTCGGATGAGAGCCCGGTCGAATAGTCTTAATGTTTAGGTGAGCGATAGTCCTAGAGATAGGTGAGCTCATTTTAGTGGAACCTCCACGGCCAAGTCTCCGCCCTAATTATTTAGAAACTTAGGATCTCTTTTTATTAAAAGTTTATTTTAGTTCGAATTTCATTCGGTGCCATCGAGCTAAGCTCTTCATCAGCTCCACCCTTTTTTATGATTTTATTTTCTGTCTTTTGTTTATATATATTACCCGACAAGTATTTATCGGTAAAATAATAGTCCCCTCCAGGGAAGTGTAGAAATAATCGAACCGATCCCGAGAACAATATGACCTCGATATTCCACCCGGAATATCATGTACTACTCACGATAGGTGCACTTGCATCCTTTCGTTAAAAATCGATCACACCTTTTTATATCCAAATAAATAAATACGCGTGCCTCGTTTTCTAAATAAAAAACAAACCCGCTTTTCTACTTAAATAAAATCGCTTGGGGCGCCGCGCATACTCACCTATTTTTGGAGTTTTAACCGCATTAAGTTTTCGACTTGATGCGAAATATTTCTATCATGATCCACATGCCAAAGATTTGCGGCACCGTAGCGGTCACGGCTACAATCTTCGCCCACGCAACAATATTTAAATTTAATTTATCTTGCTAATTTGTGGTCTGCATTTATCCATTTATGTGGTTTGTATTAAACTATTTTATTTCTGTCATTTTGAACTTGTGGTGTGCGTTTAGCCACTAATTTTGGGCTGCTAATAGCCCCTTGGATGTAAGCCTTATATAAGGCCAAAACTCTTTTTGTCATTTACATAAATATTGAAATCAAAGTTATTTTCCAAACCCTAATCTCCTCCCTCCCTCTCCCTCTCTCATTTTCGCCGCCCAAGGGGTGTCTGCCTCCGCCAAGTTCTCCCCCCCCCCTTTTCCTCCCTCTCCACTCCTTTCTTCCCTAACCTCTATTCAATCCTTTCCTGTCATCCACGGATCTCCCCAAAACTCTCAAAAGCTTTGTTGTCCAATCTTGGTGGAGAAGATTCAAGTGCAAGAAAGAAAGGCTTGGGTGAACTTCAACAGCGTGAAGCGGGGAAGACGGACGAGTTCTTCATCTGTGGTGCGCTTCCCGTGGATGTCGAGGGAAGAGCGATTATTTCTTGTGGATCCAAACATCTCAGATCTACATTTCTGAGAGGGGTAACGAAATTCCTACTAAAGAGATTTTCCCTCTTTGATATTCTTGTGGTGGACGATTTTTGCATGATTTTTCAAAGCTTTAATTTTTGCGGTATTACTCATAATAGATATGTGGTTTTTGTTTATTTTCCGATAACTCCCGAGAGGATTGGCGATCCTCGTTTTTTCTTTAGTTGGGATAGATCCTACCACTTTCGAATCGTGATTTCTTTTTTGGATCTATTTTTGTACAACTCCAAGCTTGTCAGAACAAATATTGTTCCTTTTAACCGGAGAGGATTTTGGCCTATAGCTAATCTCCGATCCACTTGCGGTTTGGCTACCCGTAAGTTAGCGCGAGGGATAAATAAAATCCATTGTAGTTGCTGCGTTTCGTTAGTGTGCGGAAAAGAGGGCGTTGAACGTAGCGAGCGTTGTCGATACATCGTCTATATATGATCTTTTAGGACGGTACTACATTAATTTTGGTATCAGAGCCAGGTTGTGTTGACTTCCCAATCAACACCATCCATAAATATTTCTGTCGTAGGGTTTTTGACTCTCATTTGTTTATGCACGATCTGTAATATACAACATAAACCTGAAATTTCTAAAATCTGGTCTGCGATTAGTAAAAACAAAAAAAAAACTTTTCTGCAGAAAATTACAAAACAATTCCTGAAAACTCTCCTAATTTTTTTAAGAACAAAATCCTAAAAAAGTATTTTCGTTCGCCAAGTCGATAAGTGATAAAAAAATCCAACTTCATAAAATTATTCTGGTCAAAACCACCATTTCTCTTGTTGTTCATGCGCACTAAGCTTGGCACGGAGTACCCCCATCCACTTCACATATGGCAGACGACCATGATGATGAGCACTCTACGACAACAATTGCGGAGCTTCGGGAAGAGTTTAACGTTAGGTTCGATGCAGTCACCCAATTATACAAGGGCTGGCGTTAAATGAAGCGGCGCCTCGAAATCACGGCGTTGGGATAAATCGACCGGGTCCCCAACCCCAGACCTCCAACTGATGCTGAAGATCACGGCAGCGAACCGGTCGCATAAGTAATATAAAATGGGCGAGTTTTCCCAAGTATCGATCTCTCAAGGAACACAGTAAGGTGGAGTTAATTTCGAGGAGGACTTGAGATTGAAGTCCTTAGGTCGGAGTTAAGTAAGGGGGTTTTGATATTTGCGGAAAAAGAAAGTAAAAATCAAACAACTACTCCTATGCAACGCCGCTATGCGATGCTTCGCCAGGCGGGATAGAAGTCTAGTCGGGCCGTTATGCACCGAATCACTAGGCGGATGGGCGAGTAGCCTTGCGGATGAGGTGATGAGAATGGCGGAATGAGGGTCGTGAGCACCTCTTCGCTACGCACGCCACTAGAAATTGCTAGTGCGGCAAGGGTGGATGGTGGTGGATGAAATATGGCGCACCTCAAGCAACTAGAGTGTAAAATAATACAGAATCACATAGACATGAATCTAATAAAATTTATATCTAAAGTGCAACAACATCAATATGAATGAAGTTTTAACACGTATATACAACAATAAAGGAAGAACAAGTCAAGAGATCGATCGAATCTGAAGTCTTGCTGAGGATTCATGGTTGGAATCGTCGGGTTGTCAATCCGCGTCCAAGCTTGGTCCTCAACTGCGTCCGGGCTAGAGAAGTGCTGTCACCACCTTCCAATGGCCTGTCTTCTTCGTGTCACGATAGCGGACGAAATTTGCAAGCTTCCCTTTGCTTGATGGCTACGACATTGAAGCTTGAAATGAACCAAAGAGATGATGGAGGAGGACGAGAGAACGCTCCAGCTTGGATTTGGCGGTGAAAGCTTGCCCGGAGCACCTCCCTAGGGTGGAAGATGATGAAAAACGGCGGAGAAGGCAGAAAACGGCGGAGAAATGTCGAGTGATCCCAAGATTCTCAATTAGGGCGAGACCGCGATATTTATACAAAGCGAAATTGAATAATGTGCACGATCACGGGCGCACGACCAGTGGTCGTGCGCACTATGTCCAGTGATCGTGCACACTGGCATGGCAGATTAGGAAGAAGAACTGGGATAACGCTCACGAGCATTGGCGCACGACCAGTGGTCGTGCGCACTAAGTTCAATTGTCGTGCGATTACCCCAGACAGGACTCCAGGAAAAGAGGAATCAATGCCCACGTTCAGTGGCGCACGACCGGTGGTCGTGCGCACTATGTCAAGTGGTCGTGCGATTACCCCAGACAGATTTTGGAAATCAGGGTACATTGTGCACGATCATCGGCGCACGACTAGTGGTCATGCACACTATATCTGATGATCATGCGCAATATTCTTGCTTCTAAACGTCCCCAGAACACACACACGACCCCTAAACCCAGCACTGATATGTGCAGACATTCCAGGCGAGCACAAAAAGGGAGTACAACCATTAAAAGTATAAAAAATACACAACCACGGGCCTATGTGTGCACTTCCTATGGAAACAAAGATAAGATGAAATATATACGATAACGAACTAAAAGTGAAGTGCCAACGCGTGAAAACTAGCCCAGATGAGTCCGAAAATAGGTATAAAAAATGGACTCATCACGCCTGTCACGCGGGTGACCCGGGTTCGATCCCCGACAACAGCGCCAAAAACTTGATGCTAAAGATCACGGCAGTGAACCGGTCGCACAAGTAATATAAAATGGGCGAGTTTTCCCAAGTATCGATCTCTCAAGGAACATAGTAAGGTGGAGTTAATTTTGAGGAGGACTTGAGATTGAAGTCCTTATGTCGGAGTTAACTAAGGGTGTTTTGATATTTGCGGAAAAAGAAAGTAAAAATCTAACTACTCCTATTCAACATCGCTATGCGATCCTTCGCCAGGAGGGATGGAAAGACAAGTCGGGCCGCTATGCACCGAATCACTAGGCGGATGGGCGAGTAGGCTAGCGGATGAGGTGATGAGAATGGCAGAATGAGGGTCGTGAGCACCTCTTCGCTATGCACGCCACTAGCAATTGCTAGTGCGGCAATGGTGGATGGTCGTGGATGAAATATGGCGCACCTCAAGCAACTATATGATAAAACAATACAGAATCACATAGACATGAATCTAATAAAGTTTACATCTAAAGTGCAACAACATCAATATAAATGAAGTTTTAACACACATATAAAACAATAAAGGAAGAACAAGTCAAGAGATCGACCGAATCCGAAGTCTTGCTGAGGATTCACGGTTGGAATCGTCAGGTTGTCAATCCACGTCCAAGCTCGGTCCATAACTGCGTCCGGGCTAGAGAAGGGTTGTCACCACCTTCCAATGGCTCGTCTTCTTCGTGTCACGATAGCGGACGAAATTTGCAAGCTTCCCTTTGCTTGATGGCTACGACATTGAAGCTTGAAATGAACCCAAGAGATGATGGAGGAGGACGAGAGGAAGCTCCAACTTGGATTTGGCGGTGAAAGCTTGCCCGGAGCACCTCCCTAGGGTGGAAGATGATGAAAAACGGCGGAGAATGCGGAAAACGGCGGAGAAATGTCGAGCGATCCCAAGATTCTCAATTTGGGCGAGACCTGCGATATTTATATAAAGCAGAATTGAACAATGCGCACGATCACGGGCGTACGACCAGTGGTCGTGCGCACTATGTCCAGTGATCGTGCGCACTGGCATGGAATATTAGGAAGAAGAACTGGGATAACACGCATGAGCAGTGGTGCATGACCAGTGGTCATGCGGACTAAGTTCAATGGTCATGCGATTACCCAAGACAGGACTCCAGGAAAAGAGGAATCAATGCACACAATCAGTGGCGCATGACTGGTGGTCGTGCGCACTATGTCCAGTGGTCGTGCGATTACCCCAGACAGATTTTGGAAATTAGGGTACATTGCGCATGATCATCGGCGCACGACCAGTGGTCGTGCAGACTATATCCGATGATCGTGCGCAGTATTCCTGCTTCTAAACGTCCCCAGAACACGCGCACGACCCCTAAACCAAGCACTGATATGTGCAGACATTCCAGACGAGCACAAAAAGGGAGTACAACTATTAAAAGTACAAAAAAAAACACAACCACGGGCCTATGTGTGTACTTCCTATGGAAACAAAGATAAGATGAAATATATACGATAACGAACTAAACGTGAAGTGCAAACGCGTGAAAACTAGCCCAGATGAGTCCGAAAATAGGTATAAAAAATTGACTCATAACAGCCACAGACTTTACTGTTTGCGCGTCCCGAGCAAACAAAATCTAAGCAGATAGGAAAAATTACTAGCTAATAAAGAAATTGAACAAACAAAGTACCATGCGAAGTCGCATGCTCGCGTACGTAAAAATACAATAGAGAAAATTTCTAAGTAGGCCGAATAGTTTATATTTTTCACAATGTGTTGGATCCCTAGTTGATTTGGGCTACGTTCACTGACTTAGGTTGTGACCCATCATGTATAGTCTGGGTCAAATTTGTGTCTTAGAGTCTAGGACAGTCCTCTATCTCAACTTCAGATGGACCAGCCTTCTTCAAGACCTTCAGGAACTGCAGATCTATCAGATTTGCAGACTAAGTGAAATGAGTTTGACGTTCGTCGAACTCAGCTCGACGAAGGAAGTTCTGCGCTCGACGATCGTGAGACAATTCGCAGTACTGAGCTCGACGAACTTTGTTCTTTGCTCGACGAACCCTAGGTTCTACTTCAAGAATTCTCAGGACTACTTTAGAATTTCTCTAAGTCCAGCTTCATGCTTCGGTGGACGAATCATTTTCTGAGCTCGACGAACTTGGACCTCAAGTTCACAGCTTCTCAGGACAACGAATGCTAAATCTGTACTCGACGATTGTTGTGCTCAGAGAATCTGTGTCGACACTTAGGGCTTGTGTCGACACCAGGCGATTTGTGTCGACACCCAGGATTTCAGTCGACACCAGCTTGTGTTGACACCAGAGGTTTTTTCTCGACACCTAGACCAATCTGTCGACAACAGACGTTTTGTGTCGACACCCAGATCAATCTGTCGACACCATTTTGTGTCGACACAGCTTTTCAGCAGATGCAGAGTATTTCGTCCAAGTACAGAACTTTTTCAGGTCGACGAAGTTTATTCTCAGCTCGACGAACTTGGTTCTCTGCTCGACGAATGATGTTTGTCTGATATTGAAGATTGTCTATTCAACGAATGAAGACTGTCAGCTCGACGAACTCAGCTCAGCTCGACGAACTCAGTGCAGCTCGACGAATTCGAGACACTGTTCGACGAATTCTATTCTTCGGTCGACGATTCCAGAGTAGGTCTTCTTCCATTTCCTGTCTTATTTCATGGCGCTGATTCCTGGACAATTAATGGCAGTTCTTCACAGAATACTACCGTTAGGATGCGCAGTTAATTCTGGATTATTTCATGCCGTTTTCCCATGGAAACAGTTGGGGAAATAATTAATTGTTGCTTCCTTTCCAGGCCGTCTGTCATTACTGCTAGACATTCAAAAATTGGAATGCTCTCCTTGACAGAGAGAGATATACAAAAACAAGAAGGAATTGAACAATTAAACAAGGACACAAGACCAGAACATCTAGAACAACATAGACAGTGATTCAGACAACACAAGAAAAGGATTTCATTCTTGGCCCAGAGAGAAATTGATCTAGAATAAGAAGAAGAACATTACATCCATATCAAGAGTCTTCTTCATCTGCTTTTACTCAGGAGAACTTCAAAACAATACATTCATATCATTTGCAAGAAGTTCCTGAAGAGTTTCTCTGGACCTGGAAGTCTAGGTCTTTGAAGACCTATCACCCTGAAGCAGTGCTCCAGGTTTCTTCCTGAACCATTCCACATCTCAAGGGGAGCAAAGCTGCTAAACAACATCCACAAGTCTTCTCATTTGACTTGAGAAAGAGAAGACCTCATCACCCTCTCACTCCACCTCTGTACAGGGTTTTAATTCCCTTCAAAATTATTCTGATTGCAAGTCTCCCACCAAAAGACTTGAGAGTTTGGTTTTTGGGAACCTGATCAAAACCCCATTGGTGCCAGGACACCTGATCAACCCCTTCCCGCAGTGGATTCCTATCAGGGTGGTAGAAGAGTGGACTACCCAGATTTGGGGAACCACTGTAAAATTCTTGTGTCGTCTGCTTGCTTTCTTTTCCTTTTTGTTTTCTGGCCTTAGCTCTGTGTTTGTGCTGTGATTAGTCTTTTGCTGCTTTCTGATTTATTGTATTTGCTGCACACACACACACACACCTAAAATACAACAGCAGTTGTAAAAGTTTTAAAATCACCATATACTCTATTCACCCCCCCCCCTCTAGAGTATATCAGATCTAACTGCACTTTCAATTGGTATCAAAGCGAGGTTGGTTAAACATACCATACCTGATTGGTTGTACAGGCTAAAACCTGAACCCAAAGATCCCTTAGTTAGATCTCTTTGCTTTTATTCTGTTACTAGATTTTGTTCTCACAGACATGGCCCAAAAAAAGGATTATACAAGCATCAGACCTCCAGTGTGCAATCTTAACAAGTTTGCCATCTGGAAGGCAAGAATCAGATTATATATGAACTCCATTGATGAGGATATTTTCTCTGTCATCTCAACAGGTGTTCCTCCAGCTCCTACAACATTTGCCAGCACATTAACTAATCTGAGTGCAGTACCACCTCCAGACAATACTGAAGCCTACAAGAAAGCCAAGATGGCTGATGCAAAGGCTATGAATATTCTGGCCCAAATAATGTCAGATGACATATTTCAGAAGGTGGCTGAGTGCACCTCAGCCAAGGCCATTTGGGACTCTCTCAATCAAATGTTAGCAGGCTCAGCTGATGAAAGGAAGGATAGGAGATCCAGTCTCATTTCTCTCTATGAGAATTTCAAAAAGGATGAGACAGAATCAGTGGCTGAGATGTACAATAGATTAAGTTCAATTATTAGTGAACTCAAGACCCTTGACAAGGACATCACCTTAACTGAGGTGAATGATAAGATACTGATGTGTTTCCCCAGTTCATGGGACTCCAGAATCTGGCCAATCAAAGAAGCCAGAAGCCTCAATGAGATCTCAAGAGAATCTCTGCTAGGCAAGCTGAAGTCATATGAGCAGCTTGTCAAATCAAGAGAGGCAGCAGAACAGAAGGCAACTACAGCAGTTAGGAAGGAGCACCGCTTGGCCCTCAAAGCTTCTGAAGACAGTGAAACATCTACCCCCAATGAAGAGTTAATGAGCCTCTTTGCCAAAAGATTCTACAAAATGGCAAGAAAGGATTTTAGAAGAAAATCATCCAGGCAGGATGATAAACCCAAATATGACAAGACACCAACTAAGGAGGTTGTGTGTTTTGGTTGCAGAAAGCCAGGGCACTATATTTCAAAATGCCCAGAAAATCAGAAAAAGGACAAGGGCAGGGACAAGGATTCCAGAAGAAAACAAAGCAGCAGACCCTCCTCCAACAAGTATAAAAGGAAGGACAAAGGATTTGTTGCTGAGTTCTGGAGTGACACAGAAGAAGAAACATCCTCCTCTAGCTCCAGTGAAGAAGAGGAAGAAGCCAGATCCAAGGAGGTGTGTCTAATGGCAATAGATTCCTCCAGAAGCAACTGTGGCTCAGAAGAGGATTCTGAAGATGAAGATGCCTCAGACTCAGAGGCTGATCATGTGATCTCTAGTTTTGATTTCAATTCTGATTTGTTTAAAGTAGAATTTAAAACTATGTGCATGGATTTAATAAACTCAGAAAAAGAGATAAAAACCCTGAGAACTAGACTAGAAAATCTAGAATCTGTCAGTACAGAAAAAAGAAAACTAACTGACCAATTGACTCTAGCTAATGAACAGATAATCAAATTAAAATCTGAATTATGTGAGGCAAAACAACTTGAGCAATCTCTCAATGGGAGAAGCCTCAAGCTGATGGATATCACAAGCACAGTAAATGCCAGATTAAATGGCAGGCTGGACTTGGGTTCTCCATCAGGTTTACCCCCCATAATAAAGAAGAATATACTTTCCACTCCCATAAAGTTTATCACTGCTAAAGGAAAATAGAAACTAACTGAAAAACCCAGATCAGAAAACAAGTCAAATCCCTTAGACAATAGCAACAGAAAACAGAAGAAAGCTGTCAAAAACCAAGTTCAGCAGAATTCGTCGAACTTAGATCGACAAAATCCTGCAAGATCGTCGAACCCCGATCGACGAACGTTGAACGCAAACCTTAGAGATAATTATTCTTCTTACTGCGATCGACGAACTGTGTATGGTTCGTCAAGCAGAGGTCGACGAACATGGGACGCAGAAAATGACCATGGTCATTCTCTGAGTAGAGGTTGACGATCTCATCCCCATTTGTCGAACTCTGGTCGACGAACTTACAATAATTCGTCGATCCCAGAATGACCAAACATAAAAAATTTCTCCTATAGAAATATTAAAACAGCTAACAAGGCATTTAATCCAGTAGCTGATTGGATAATTCCACCTAGGAGATATCACCCACTAGGGTATAAGTCTCAACCTACATTATCAGTCATTTCTAGTTTTTCTTTTCAACCAAACCAAGGACCCAAGGTAACCTGGGTCAAGAACAATTGATCTTTATTTTCTGATGCAGGTATAGGTGAAGAACTGCCCAAGGCTAAGTCAGACATGTTACCTGGACAATGGCTGCTCCAAGCACATGACTGGCAGCAAAGCAAATCTCACCAACTATAAATCCAAGCTAGGACCAAAAGTGATATTTGGAGACTCAAAGAGTGGTCAGTCAGAAGGATATGGAAGAGTAAGCATTGGAGCAGTGACCTTCAAAAAGGTGATATATGTAAGAGGACTCAAACATAATCTTATATCCATAAGTCAATTATGTGATGAAGGTTATTAGGTGCATTTCAACTCTACCTCTTGTTCTATTATAAATGATAAAAACCAAACTGTTTTAATTGGACTTAGACAAGGAAACATATATTTAGTAGATTTCATTTCTGCCACAACTGATATTTGTTTACTCAATATCCCTAGTAACCAAAATGAGTTATGACACAAAAGGCTAGGACATGTAAACCTTAAGAACATATCTAGGTTATCTAAAGACAACCTTGTTAGAGGTTTACCTCCTGGTCCCTACAAGAAGGAAAGCCTATGTAGGGCTTGTCAACTAGGCAAGCAAACTAAAACTAGCTTTAAATCCATTAATAAAAGTGATTCACCTAGGATATTGTATCTGCTTCATGTGGATCTTTTTGGACCCATTGCAGTACAAAGCCTAGGAGGGAAGTCTTACACCTTAGTTATTGTTGATGACTTCTCCAGATTCAGTTGGGTAGCCTTCCTGAGAGCTAAGCCAGATACATTCAAAGTTCTTACAGATTTTCTCAGGACCATATAGATTGAGTTCTCTACACATGTTGCATTGATCAGAAGTGATCATAGCACAGAGTTTGAGTCTCTTCTTATGCATGAGTTCTGTGAGAAGGAAGGTATCAGGCAGTGCTTCTCAGCTCCTAGATCTCCCCAACAAAATGGGGTTGCTGAAAGGAAAAATAGGACACTCATTGAAGCTGCAGGAACATTGTTAGCAGATGCCTACATGCCTCTATCCTTTGGGGCAGAAGCTGTAAACACAGCTAACTTTTTCCTGAACAGATGTCTTATACATAAACTAAAACACAAGACCCCCTATGAATTACTTAAAGAAAAGAAACCTAAAATCACTTACTTTAAAGTTTTTGGTTGCATATGTTACATTCACACTAATAACAAAAGATACATTAGAAAATTTGAGGCTAAGGCTGAAGAAGGGATTTTTCTAGGATATTCCCAAGTAAGCAAGGCCTATAGGGTTTTCAATAAATCATCCCTTAAAATTGAAGAATTTGTCCATGTGTCTTTTGATGAAGCTAACATGTCTTATAAGGAGAAAGACATTTCTACCAATAGCCCTTTGCAGGTTTCACAAATGTGTGAGTCTATGGATGGACTAAACCTTACTCAAGAGGTTCCAACTCATCCCACTCCACAGGCTGCTGAAGACAGTGAAGAAGAAATTCAAGAGGAAGTAATTGAACTTCCATCAACAGCCAACACCATTCCTCAAGAGGAATTATTTGCAGAAGCTGTTGCTCAACCAACTCCACAAACTGATCTTATCACACTTAGAGATCACCCCAGATCTCAAGTGATTGGGCATATTTCAGTTGGTGTACAGACAAGACATCAGCTCAATCAAGACTTGATGCATGCCTGTTTTCTCTCTCAAATTGAACCTCTCACCATCCATGAAGCTGAGCAAGATCCCCACTGGATTCTTGCAATGTAAGAGGAACTAAATTAGTTTGAGAGATGTAGAGTTTGGGATTTTGTTCCAAGACCCCATAACTACCCAGTTATTGGAACCAAATGGGTCTACAGAAACAAATTAGATGTAGAAGGGAACATAGTAAGGAACAAGGCTAGACTGGTTGCCCAAGGATATAGGCAAGAAGAAGGAATAGACTATGACCAAACCTTTGCCCTTGTTGCAAGGTTGGAGGCCATTAGAATATTTCTAGCCTATGCAGCATATAAAAAGTTCAAGGTATTCCAGATGGATGTGAATAGTGCCTTTCTGAATGGTGTACTTCAAGAAGAGGTTTATGTAGAACAACCTACAGGTTTTATCTCTCTAACTCAATCCTCTTATGTTTACAAGTTGCATAAAGCTCTCTATGGTTTAAAGCAAGCTCCAAGAGCTTGGTATGAGACCCTAGCTAGCTTTCTTTTAGAGCATAAATTTACAAGAGCAACCATAGATAAAACCCTTTTCACTAGACATCATAAGGACCAAATCTTATTTGTACAAATATATGTGGATGACATTATTTTTGGGTCTACTGATCCCAAATTGTGCTATAGGTTTGCTGACCTCATGCATTCCAAATTTGAGATGAGTAGCATGGGTGAGCTCTCCTACTTCCTTGGTCTCCAAGTGAAGCAGCTCCCTGATGGTATCTTCCTCTCCCAATCTAAGTATGCCAAAGAGCTTATTAAAAAGTTTGGAATGGGTGATGCTTCAGGAATGAAAACACCTATGGCTACAAATGTTGTTGTGGATTCTGATGCAGCAGGGAAACCTGTAGATCAGAAACATTATAGGGCAATTGTTGGATCCCTATTTTACTTAACAGCTAGCAGGCCTGACATAATGTTTGTCACATGTCTTTGTGCTAGATTCCAAGTGAATCCTAAAGAATCTCATCTTATTTTTCTAAAAAGGATTTTGAGATATATAAAGAGTTGTCCTAGTTTAGGACTCTCGTATCCTGTAGAGTCAGAATTTGAGCTAATTGGATAATCAGATGCTGACTATGCTGGATGTAGGGTGGACAGGAAAAGTACCTCTGGAACTTGCCAGTTCCTGGGTATGAGACTTGTCTCTTGGTTTTGCAAAAAACAGACATTTGTGTCTACATCAACTGCTGAGGCAGAGTACATGGCTGCTGGCAGCTGATGCTCACAGATGTAATGGATACAAAACCAACTCCTAGTTTATGGTATCAACTTAAATAATTCAACCTTATTTTGTAATAATACTAGTGTTATTGCTATAGCACAGAATCCAGTTCATCATTCTAGGACTAAACATATTGAAATAAGACATCATTTCATTAGAGATAATGTGGACAAAAAGAAAATTAACTTGATCCACATTCCTACTGATCTACAAAGAGCAGACATCTTCACTAAGCCCTTGGATGAGAAAACTCATCTGTTCTTTATAAATCAACTGTGAATGATTGATGGAGAAGAGTTAAATTAATTTCTGTCTGCATTCGACGAATTTTCCAGAGTTCGTCGAACGGAGTTCGACAAATTAGGGAAAGTTTGAGAGATTCTCGTCGAACGGAGATCGACGAATTCTCTGTGTGGAAACAATTTTCGTCGACTGGAGATCGACGAACCTTGTTTTAGAAACCATTTCGTCGAACTGAGTTCGACGAACTGTTTTCAATTCTTCTGAATGGGTTCGACGAACTACTTTCCTATACATTATTTCGTCGATCTCAGTTCGAAGATCTGTTCTTTTTCGTGGAACGGAGCTTGTCGATTCATATTCTGGTAATCTTATATCCAGGTTTTTTTCGACCTCCGTCCCACGCTTTCAGTTCCTTTGCTCTTGATCGCCGTTTTCTCTATAATTTTCTTTGCAGGTCATCAATGGCAATTCCTCCCGGAGCACTTACAGCGATGAAGTTTGACGCAGCATTCTCAATGGACTTTGAGTCCTTCCTGCATTCCGATCCCATTTTTCTGTATATCCTTGAATTACTGGAAGAACTGCTTCTCAAGGACTTCATGACACGCAACACCAAGCTACACTCAACAGAGATAAGAGAATGGGTGTACACTGATACAATTTCAGAAGATGGAAATCTGACAGGAACTATTGGAAACACTGCCGTTTCTCTGTCCCCAGCAGTAATCTCTGAAATATTTGGTCTGATAAATGGAGAAGACAACTTGGAAATGGACGCTGAGAAATATGCTGATATGCTGAAAGTCATGGGTTTCTCTGGCAACAACACTAACAAGCTTCTGAAGAAACAATTGTCCGCCGCTTATCAGTTTTTAGCTGACATTGTCGGGAAAATTCTCATGGGCAAGCACTCGGCGCACGACTACATCACTCGCCATCCATTCCTGATCATGTGCACAGTGCTCAACAAGCGTCAGGTTGATTGGGGCATGGTCTTCTTTGACCTTATCAAGAAAAGGATTAGCAAGAAGGAAGTCTGCTACGGCAGAATCCTGGGGATTTTCCTCCAGGAAAAGGCCAGTGAATGTTTGGTCTCCCCGACCACATTCATTAACGCCAGCAAGCGCCTCACCTGCGCCTTGTTTGGCAGATGGGAGAGGACTATCTCCAAACCCTCCAAGGGTTCCTCCTCCTCTATCAATGCTTCTGAGAGTACCAGGACCGTCAAGGTCACTCCCCACCCTGAATCTGAAGAGGTCTTTCCCCCTACTAAATCTCTTCCCACTCCTCCTGCACCTCAACTGACTCCACCTCAACATCAATCTCCACCGCATGATCTTACACATATACCTACACCTCCACTTCCCCCACTGAAACAAATATTCCCTCTCCTCCTCAATCCCCTCTTCCACCACACCTTTCCTCCATTCCCTCCTACACCATACCCCCGGAACCACAACCTGTTCTATCTCCCTTATCCCCTCCACCTATTCTTCCTTCCACCTCTACTATTCTCCGTCCACCTCTGAATTCTTCCACCATTCCCACCATCATCTCTCTTCTGACTCCTCTCATTAAATCACTCATCAGAGAGGCCATTACACCTCTGTTAAATTCTATTGATTCTTTATCTGCCAAAAATCTCAGCTCTCTCTGCTGCCCCCTCTTCAATCAGGGGCCTGGCTCCAGGTTCTCTTGAACCCAGGCAGGGGGAGATGCTCCATGATGAAGCTGGTGCAGCAGCTGTAGAAGTGGATATAGTTGATACAGATATAGATACTACATGTATAGTTGATTCAGTGCTTGAAATACAGATACAGTTACAGATACAGTAATAGATTTTATTCAATTCATGGAAACTGATAGTAGCTTTGATGAGTCAGTAGATTCAATAACAACTGTTGGTGATTTTCTTATAAATCCACCAGTCAATTTATCTGCGATTCTTCAGATTTTTGATCCTATTTATATGAAGCTTCCTTCAGTAGAAATTGCTAAGTTTCCTTCAGTAGAAATTGCTAAGCCATATTTGGCTATTGTCCAGTATTCCTCTCCAGCAAGTCCAGCAGTTGCCAGACAACTTTGTGCATCCTTTGCTGCTCCCTCTGCTGTTCCAACTCCTGTGTCTATCCCAGCAATCTGCCCTGTCCCAGATTTTGTCATGGATGATTCTCCCATGCCTGATCTGGATGAGCTCATTCTGGTAGACATTGAGGAAGAGAACAAGGTAGCAGCTGCAAGTTCTATCTCTACTGCTGTTGTACCTTCACCCTCTGAACCTTCTATTCCCCCTCAAGACAAACCTCTTACCATTCCTGATGCCACTCTGAGGAAGCTGAATGCTTTGTATGATAACCCTCAGAGTTCAAATTCTGATGATGATGAATCAGATGAGGAGGCTGCTAAGAAGAGAAACAAGTTGCTCTCTAAGAAAAGGAAGGCCCCTCCTCCTCCTGCTCCCAAGCCTAATCCCACTGCAGACACTCCATATTATATTCTGCATAATGTTGCTCCTTACAAAGGGATGCCTGCATGGATGTGGTTATCTAAGAACCAGCAAAAAGAAAGGAAGAGGAGTAGGAGATACTCTCCTCCCGCAGTTCATAGGTACAGAAAGGATCCACCTCCTCCTCCTCCTCCAGCAGCAGGTACCTCTGGCTCAAGCTCTCAAAGATCTACTCCTATTCAAACCTATCAGAGACAAACAGGGAGATCCTCTGGTAGTAGCCAGCCAAGGCCACCATCTTCAAGCAGTCAACACCATCAACAACAATACCAGCAGTCCCAGGAATCTAAGAAACAGGAAGCTGAAAGGCCCTATTCTCCTCCTGAAGATCCAGAAACAGCCAATACAGCCAGAATGGCAAGATTCCAAGAAATCATTGGTTTATCTCTTATCAACAAAGCTAAAGCTGAAGGCAAGGACACAACAGGCCTAACCACTATGTCTCAGTACAGAAGAGATGAACTGAAAAGATTTGGGAAGGCAAACAAGTTACTAAATGTTGATGAATACATGAATCTTCACCCAAAAGCAGTTGTCCCCAGAGCCTCTTCACTGAACATTATAGGGGCTGCTGACTTGACTATGACCAAGGCTGAAGCTTCAGATCCCAATAGGGAAATCATTTTCAAGAAGCCAGGAGAAAAAGCACCTGAAGTCAAGGCAAAACAGAAGAAATCAGAGAAGTAATGTTGTGTTTTCTTTTCATTTCTGCTTCTGTTTCAGTTTATACTTTTGCATTAAAACAAAGCCAGTATGTATATATATATCTGTTGCATGTGTTTTAAATTCTCTGGCAGATATATCTCTTTATTTTGCTTTGTTTTTCTGTCTGTTCTTTGCTTGGAGTTTCTGTTAGTGACCTCACCCAAATAGGGGGAGATTGTTGGATCCCTAGTTGATTTGGGCTAGGTTCACTGACTTAGGTTGTGACCCATCATGTATAGTCTGGGTCAAATTTGTGTCTTAGAGTCTAGGATAGTCCTCTATCTCAACTTCAGATGGACCAGCCTTCTTCAAGACCTTCAGGAACTCCAGATCTATCAGATTTGCAGACTAAGTGAAATGAGTTCGACGTTCATCGAACTCAGCTCGACGAAGGAAGTTCTGCGCTCGATGATCGTGAGACAATTCACAGTACTGAGCTCGACGAACTTTGTTCTTTGCTCGACGAACCCTAGGTTCTACTTCAAGCATTTTCAGGAATACTTCAGAATTTCTCTAAGTCCAGCTTCATGCTTCGGTCGACGAATCATTTTCTGAGCTCGACGAACTTGGACCTCAAGTTCACAGCTTCTTATGACGACGAATGCTAAATATGTACTCGACGATTGTTGTGCTCAGAGAATCTGTGTCGACACTTAGGGCTTGTGTCGACACCAGGCGATTTGTGTCGACACCCAAGATTTCAGTCGACACCAGCTTGTGTCGACACCAGAGGTTTTGTGTTGACACCTAGACCAATCTGTCGACACCAGAGGTTTTGTGTCGACACCCAGATCAATCTGTCGACACCATTTTGTGTCGACACAGCTTTTCAGCAGATGCAGAGTATTTCGTCCAAGTCCAGAACTTTTCTCAGGTCGACGAAGTTTATTCTCAGCTCGACGAACTTGGTTCTCTGCTCGACGAATGATGTTTGTCTGATATTGAAGATTGTCTATTCAACGAATGAAGACTGTCAGCTCGATGAACTCTGCTCAGCTCGACGAACTCAGCGCAGCTCGACGAATTCGAGACTCTGTTCGACGAATTCTGTTCTTCGGTCGACGATTCCAGACTAGGTCTTCTTCCGTTTCCCGTCTCATTTCATGACGCTGATTCCTGGACAATTAATGGCAGTTCTTCACAGAATACTACCGTTAGGACGCGCAGTTAATTCTGGATTATTTCATGCCGTTTTACCATGGAAACAGTTGGGGAAATAATTAATTGTTGCTTCCTTTCCAGGCCGTCTGTCATTACTACTCAACATTCAAAAATTGGAATGCTCTCCTTGACAAAGAGAGATATAAAAAAACATGAAGGAATTGAACAATTGAACAAGAACACAAGACCAGAACATCTAGAACAACATAGACAGTGATTCGGACAACACAAGAAAAGGATTTCATTCTTGGCCCAGAGAGAAATTGATCTAGAAGAATAAGAAGAACATTACATCCATATCAAGAGTCTTCTTCATCTGCTTTTACTCAGGAGAACTTCAAAACAATACATTCATATCAGTTGCAAGAAGTTCCTGAAGAGTTTCTCTGGACCTAGAAGTCTAGGTCTTTGAAGACCTATCACCCTGAAGCAGTGCTCCAGTTTTCTTCCTGAACCATTCCACATCTCAGGGGGAGCAAAGCTGCTAAACAACATCCACAAGTCTTCTTATTTGACTTGAGAAAGAGAAGACCTCATCACACTCTCACTCCACCTCTGTACAGGGTTTTAATTCCCTTCAAAATTATTCTGGTTGCAAGTCTCCCACCAAAAGACTTGAGAGTTTGGTTTTTGGGAACCTGATCAAAACTCCATTGGTGCCAGGACACCTGATCAATCCCTTCCTGTAGTGGATTCCTACCAGGGTGGTAGAAGAGTGGACTACCCAGATTTGGGGAACCATTATAAAATTCTTGTGTCGTCTGGTTGCTTTCTTTTCCTTTTTGTTTTCTGGCCTTAGCTCTGTGTTTGTGCTGTGATTAGTCTTTTGCTGCTTTCTGATTTATTGTATTTAGTGCACACACACACACACACCTAAAATAAAACAGCAGTTGTAAAAGTTTTAAAATCACCATATACTCTATTCACCCCCCCCCCCTCTAGAGTATATCAGATCTAACTGCACTTTCACAATGCGTATCAAAATTTTATTGCTACTCAAAAATAGAATCACAGTGAATCAACCGGTCACGCATAGGAAGAAAGTAGGCAGGCCACTAAGGTGAGCTTTGCCAAAGATCGGGGCTCAGGATCACCTCCAAAGGAATCCACCAATGTCGGGGACCATACGCTTGCCTATTCACACTCTCTCCACGGCACTAGTTAGACTCAAGCGCAAATCCATAGGACTTTAGGATAATTACAGGGCTTGTGTTACGGTGAGGTAAACAATGATAAAAAAGAAAGGCTATGCACCTAACCCAAATGAGCTAGCCTAAAAAGAATCCAACCGCTAACCACAATATATGCAGGTACATCACACCTCTAGACTTAACTTTTAACATATGGGTGTGTGCACCGCCTACTCCAAATATAATCACATTTCCAAAAAGATTTTCAATTTAAACTTTTTCTTTTCACACTTTATTTTCTTTACAAATATTATTCTTTTTTTTTCTTTTTTTTCATTTTATTTTAACAATTCAGCAGATATAAACTTGGGAGCACTTCCACATTTTCAAAAATAATAAAACCACATCACATCCCAACATGAAAATATAAAACACTAAACTCGACTTGGGTGTGCGACTAGGATTAGCTATGTGGCTTTGGTGAATGAAGGTGGAGCTGAATCAAAATAAGGGTAGGCACAATGGGGCTAGCGAGAATATGACGTTAGGAACGATACAAAGCTCAACAAGGCCAAAATGATGGCCTACATTACGCTTACGCTAGACTCACCAAATACCCATGCTTCGAGAGTAGCTTGGGGCAAGTTCTTAGCACCGAGAAAAGTGATCCTTCCTCCCGACTCGAGCGAATGAGTCTAGTGACGGCTACACACATTCCTATACTACCATTTGATTCACACCAGATTCACCAACATTTGAGTAGAATAAAAAGATCTTTATGCAAATAGAAAAGTATAAAACCATAACCATACAAAAAAAATTAAATCTACTCGAATTTCTACACGAGATGAGAGTAGTTGACTAGAAATACAACAAGGTCAACATTTTACTCTGTCTCACAATCGTTAGCCAGCACCATAATTTTCCCAAATCTAACGAAGAAATGAGTTTAACTCGCGACACACTAACAGCTAAGAACGCGTACAAGTCTGTGCAGTGGTGTGCAGTGCAATGAACTAATCAAAATAAAACTATTAAAGCTTCTAGTATGCACATGAAATGAGCCCGTGCAATAGGTAACAAATCTCTCCCCCAGACTTAAACTAAACTACACAGCATATGATAGAGAAATTAAAATCATAAAGTGCTAAGGGAAGAGGTTACCCAATGCTCAGCCAGTGAGCATACCAGAAGACGCATGGAAACCTGAAGTAGACCCTCCATACGAAGAATCACAACCCCGCCAATGCGATTTGCCAAGAATACCTGCAGGGGTGAGCTCCGCAAAAACAAAAGAAAAATATACAAACTACAAAGAAATAATAAAACTAAATAGACATGAAAAACAAAATGCAAAAAATGAAAGATAAGTACTGGGATTATTGTCATCCCAGCACGACTTATTCGGCTACGAAAAGGTTCTAGCTAATGGGCCTATGAAAATAAAAATGCATAGGTAACTGTTCCAAAATCCGTTTCGGTAACGGGTACCGATACGGTGATAGAACAGTTACCCCTTTGCCTAAATAATCATACCTACTCCTCACAGGCAGAGGAAATAGGAAGTAGGATGAGGTGGAGCCCTGGTCCTCACTCATCTCTCCACAAAACAAATCCTTGCATAGCAAGGTTTCATCCACCATAAGTTCGCTGGGGGCGAAGGTGACGGCAGGGGCTTCCACTATGAAGGAGGTAGGAACCTCCTCACATAAGAGGATGCACTCGTCGACAGCCTGAGCGCAAGGCTCAACGTCAACCCAACTTACCCGTGGAGATTCAACCTGCACAGGCTCAGATAAGGAAGGGGGGTCAAGAAATAAAAGAGATTAAGAACATAAAGAAATAATCGGGGAGGGATCCTGGTTTTACTCCCCAAAGGCTGAGGTAGAAAAATATCGTCAGCAATGTTGACAAATGCTACAAGGCTCGGCCGGATCCATAGAGGCCTCCACCAAGACTTGGACTTCCTCCTTTCATATCGAGGGAGAATCCTCGACACCACGAAGGTTGTCCTCCTACATGGGAGTGGAAACAACCCATGTATCACAAGCCTCAACTTGTGTTGCATCGTCGAAAATATCGTCAGAGATGACTGAAGTAGAATGCATAAAAGGCGGAAGAACTTTGCTTGTATAAAAGTCAAGCGCAAGTTCCTCACAAAGAATCGGCTCCACGCTTGGAGATGTATGCACAGGAGAGATGGGCTCAGCCATATCGAAGCCTAGATCAGCCACACATCTGGCGGTTGTGTCCACATCATTCCCTTAAACAAATGAAGGTGACAGGGATACATAACCAGATGATGAAGGTGTTCCACCAAGGGTATGAGTCGGGATGATCCGGATGTCCGGCTTATCATCCTCTTCCATAATACGGAGGTACTCGGCACAATCCTTCAGGACATGATCTGTTATACGACAATACAAACAATTTCTCCCATTACCCTGCGGTCCTTGTGGGGCCAGAGAGGAATAAGAGAACGGTGTACGTGGTGAGGGCAATTGATCATAAGCTCGGGGCACAGTGTTTGAACGGTTGTACGAATACAACATCTCATGCATTGTGCGCTGAGGCTTATGCTCAATATCTCTCGTGGGGCATTCATGACTAGCATGGGAAGGCTTTCCACACCAATGACATTGGGCATACGAATATCCCCACATGGTGTCGAAACAGCAGATTAAAAATAAATTATGCAAATTACTAAGTCCAACAATATATTACTACAATTGCATAAACAAACAAGAAAAAGGCAGGCAAAACAGAAATAGAACAAAACAAAAGCGATTTACAAAGGAAAAGGAAAGCAATCTCACGTCTCCCTCTCCAGAAACTCACACGACTGTGTTCCCCGGCAACAGCGCCAAAAACTTGATGCTAAAGATCACGGCAGTGAACCGGTCGCACAAGTAATATAAAATGGGCGAGTTTTCCCAAGTATTGATCTCTCAAGGAACACAGTAAGGTGGAGTAAATTTTGAGGACTTGAGATTGAAGTCCTTAGGTCGGAGTTAACTAAGGGGATTTTGATATTTGTGGAAAAAGAAAGTAAAAATCTAACAACTACTCCTATGCAACTCCGCTATGCGATGCTTCGCCAGGAGGGATGGAAGACTAGTCGGGCCGCTATGCACCGAATCACTAGGAGAATGGGTGAGTAGGCTTGCGGATGAGGTGATGAGAATGGCGGAATGAGGGTCGTGAGCACCTCTTCACTAGGCATGCCGCTAGCAACTGGTAGTGCGGCAGGGTGGATGGTGGTGGATGAAATATGACGCACCTCAAACAACTAAAGCGTAAAACAATACAGAATCACATAGACATGAATCTAATAAAGTTTACATCTAAAGTTCAACAACATCAATTTAAATGAAGTTTTAACACACATATACAACAATAAAGGAAGAACAAGTCAAGAGATCGACCGAATCCGAAGTCTTGCTGAGGATTCACAGTTGGAATCGTCGGGTTGTCAATCCGCGTCCAAGATCGGTCCTCAACTGCGTCTGGGGTAGAGAAGGGTTGTCATCACCTTCCAATGGCCCGTCTTCTTTGTGTCACGATAGAGAATGAAAGTTGCAAGCTTCCCTTTGCTTGATGTCTATGGCGTTGAAGCTTGAAATGACCCCAAGAGATGATGGAGGAGGCCGAGAGGAAGCTCCCTTTGCTTGGAGCACCTCCCTAGGGTGGAAGATGATGAAAAATGGCGGAGAAGGCGAAAAACGGCGGAGAAATGTCGAGCGATCCCCAGATTCTCAATTAAGGCGAGACCTGCGACATTTATACAAAGCAGAATTGAATAATGCGCACAATCACAGGCGCACGACCAGTGGTCGTGCGCACTATGTCCAGTGATCGTGCGCACTGGCATGGAAGATTAGGAAGAAGAACTGGGATAACGCGCACGAACAGTGGCGCACGACCAGTGGTCATGCGTACTAAATTCAATGGTCGTGCGATTATCCCAGACAGGACTTTAGGAAAAGAGGAATCAATGCACACGATCAGTGGCGCACGACCGGTGGTCATGCGCACTATGTCCTGTGGTCATGCGATTACCTCAGGCAGATTTTGGAAATCAGGGTACATTGCACACGTTCATCGACGCACGACCAATGGTCGTGCGTACTATATATGATGATTGTGCGCAATATTCCTGCTTCTAAATGTCCGCAGAACACTCACACGACCCCTAAACCCAGCACTGATATGTGCAGACATTCCAGACGAGCACAAAAAGGGAGTACAACTATTAAAAGTACAAAAATACACAATCACGGGCCTAAGTGTGCACTTCCTATGAAAATAAAGATAAGATAAAATATATACGATAATGAACTAAAAGTGAAGTGCAAATGCGTGAAAACTAGCCCAGATGATTCCGAAAATAGGTATAAAAAATGGACTCATCACCAACCAACAAGATGAAAGACAAAACCGACCTCATGATCAGGACGATGAGCAAGCGCCTCGAGCCCCTTATGAGTTCGATGTAACTAGGGCTGTTAAGATTGATTCACAATCATGCAATGGTATGGGTGAACCCCAAGTATTTCTAGACTGGATCATGGAGATCGAGTGCTATTTTGAGTGGCACAACCTGACGGACGTTGAGAAGGTGCGGGTTGCACGGATGAAACTTCTGGGTAGGGCCAAAACGTTCTGGTTGAACGAAGAGAGGCATCTAGGTACCATGAATGGGGTACCCCCAATTGGGTGGGCTGCCCTGAAAGCACTCCTGACTGACCAATACGTCCCTGCGTATCACCGAGCCCAAATATTCGATGAGTTGGCCACCCTTCGTTAGGGGGGCAAATCGGTAGCGGAGTACATAGGACTCCTTAAAGATATGATGGTGTGTTGTCATGTCCGAGAAAATCCCGAAGTCACACTCTCTCGTTTTCGGAAGGGACTCAACCCGGACATCCAAGGCAAGCTCCTGCGTTATGGTCATACGGACCTTAACATGACATTTAATGCAGCCTTGGATATAGAAAAACACAATTCCTACAAGACCAAGGGACGAGCATTCTAGAAGGAAAAGTCCATTTTAGGACCCCCAACTTCGTCCTCCATGCGGGACTAGGGAAATTTCGATCGACTGATTCGAATTCTGTAGTCATTACCGCTAGGAAAAACAGATACCCACCGGTGAGAGAGTTCCGATAAGACGGATTAGTAAGACTAATTCCACGTGTTATTCTTGCAGGATCCAAGGGCACTATTCTTATGAGTGCTCCACTAAGAGTAAACCACTAGCACTATTAGACTCCACGTCTGAGCCCGCCGAGATCGTTTATGAAGCCGACAATGAATGTGATGCCGAGCCGAGTGATATTGAAGATGTTTCTTATATGATTGTTATGAGCTCTATTCTGGCCACACCGCGTGCGTCGGATGAGTATAATCGGACGAACATATTTTCGTTGAATTTTAAAATTGGTGAAAAATGGTGCAAATTAATAATAGATAGTTGTAGTTGCATGAACGTCATTTCGGAGAACGACATCACTCGGATGCATTTATTCACTGAACAGCACCCCCATCCATGCAAAATAGTGTGGGTAAATAAAACGTCTATCGCGGTCGCCAAGCGATGTTTAGTGCCACTTATGGTGAAAAGCTATGTCGATAAGGTGTGGTGCGATGTCATGCCCATGGATGTTTGTCATGTACTACTAGGACGCCTGTGGCTTTATGATTATGACGTGAACCATTTCGGATGAGCCAACACCTACAAGTTCAAGTTTAATGGTAAGACCATTGTCTTAAAACCCACACCGCCTAAGGATCCGTCGATTGCCTCCAAAGACACAATTGTGCCTGCGGAAAAGAAAACTATAATACTGATAAGTAAGATGGAGTTAGAGCGTGAGACCTTCTTGGATGTCGTCATCTATGCTTTAGTGTGTCTACAAGCTAAGGAAGATTCACCCTCTTTAGAGAACCTGCCATTATCTCTACAAACACTATTGGAAGAGTATAAGGACGTCTACCCGGTGGACTTACCGTCTAAGTTGCCACCCATAAGGGAAATACAGCACGAGATTGATTTCATCTCGGGCTCATCATTGCCTAATCTTCCCCATTATCGGCTCAATCCCTCCGCACATAATGAGTTACAAACTTTAATTTCCGATTTATTAGCAAAGGGATTTATTCGCCAAAGTAAGAGCCCCTGTGCCGTCCCTGCCCTTTTGGTCCCAAAGAAAGATAAATCTTGGAGATTGTGTGTAGACTACCAGGTCATAAATAAAATTACTGTCAAATATAGGTTTTCCATTGCCCGTTTGGATGACTTATTAGATATGTTATCCGGAGCCACCATATTTTCAAAGTTGGATCTTAAAAGTGGTTATCACCAAATAAGGATACGGGAAGGAGACGAATGGAAAACGGTATTTAAATATAAGGATGGGCTCTATGAGTGGTTGGTTCTTGGAGAGGGGCTCACCAACAGACCGAGTACCTTCTCGCGGTTGATGACCCAAGTATTTAAACCATACATGGGTAAATTTATAGTGGTATACTTCGATGATATATTGGTATTTAGCCTCTCGCAGATGGACCATGAAACTCATTTAAGGACAATCCTTACAACATTGCACCAAGAGAATTTATTTAGTAATCTTAAAAAGTGCGCATTTGGTGTGACTTTCATAGAGTTTCTAGAATACATAGTGAGTTCCGAAGGTATTCATGTTGACCCTAAAAAGGACCAAGTTATTAGAGAGTGGCCAGAACCAAAAAATATTCGGGAGGTTCGAGGTTTTCATGGATTGGCCACATTTTATCGAAGGTTCATTCAAACTTTTAGTAGTATCATGGCACCAATCACTGAATGCATGAATAAGGGTGATTTTATTTGGACTAAAGAGGCCACTAGTGCGTTCCGAACGATTAAGGAACGGATGTCTGAAGCCCCATTACTATGGTTGCCGGATTTTAGCAAAGTGTTTGAATTATCATGTGACGCATCTGGGATAGGAATCAGAGGAGTTTTAAGTCAGGAGGGACATCCGATAGGTTACTTTAGCGAAAAGCTTGCGGGCTCAAAGTTAAATTATTCCAATTATGATCGTGAGTTTTATGCCGTAATACGTTGTCTCCAACATTGGCGACATTATATTATATCAAAAGAAATTTGTAATCATATCAGATCATGAGGCGCTAAAATTTGTAAACTCCCAAAATAAAATCAGCCCTCGGCATGCCAAATGGGTCTCCTACCTTCAGGAGTACACATTCATTATCAAGCACCTTAAGGGTACGTTAAATCGTGTGGCGGACGCTCTTAGTCGAGTCACCCTATTACTATCTACAATGGAAGTATCTATCATAGGATTTGAAAGAATTAAGGATGAATATATTCAATGCCCGGATTTTAAGGATATATACTTAGCCGCTCAGGACAATTCCCCTTCTACTATCTCCGCATACTACATTTGTGACGGTTATCTCTTTAAGCATACGCAATTATGTATCCCCGCTCTTCGTTATGCCATTTTATTATATGGGAGTTACATAGTGGAGGGTTAGGTGGACATTTCGGTCGAGATAAAACTATAACACTAGTAGAGGACAAGTTCTTTTGGTCGGGCCTCAAACCAATGGTCAATAAAATTGTAGGGAGTTGTCGTGCATGTCAATTAGCGAAAGGTAACAAGACCAACGCTGGTCTTTACACAGAACTTCCGATTCCGTCTGTTCCATGGGAGGACGTTAGCATGGACTTCATATTGGGCCTACCCCTTGCATTTAGGCGACACGATTCCATTCTGGTCGTAGTGGATCGATTTTCCAAAATAGACTACTTTATAGCTTGTCATAACACCAATGATGCATCACATGTTGCTAAGTTGTACTTCAAGGAGGTCATGGCACATCGGGGCATCCCCAAAATGATAGTGACTGATAGGGACGTTAAATTTACAAGCTATTTCTGGAAAACACTTTGCAATCTTTTGTGTACTAGACATATGTTTTCATCGGCCTATCATCCCCAAACGGATGGGCAAACGGAAGTGGTTAACCGAAGCTTGGGTGGTTTACTTCGTTGTTTAGTGGGTTATCATAAAGGTACTTGGGACCTTATTCTCCATCATGCTCGATTAGCTTACACTAACTCTAAAAATAGGTCCACCGGTTTATCTCCAAATAAGATCGTGCATGGATATAAGGCACCCGTGCATCTTGACTTGTTTCCGTTGCCACCTTCTTTTAAATCCAGTCAATTTGCACAGGACTTCTCCTCACACATTCACACTCTCCATAAGCACATTAGTGAGACGTTAGCTAAATAATATGTTATTTATCAATCAAATGCTAACGTACATAGGCGAGCAGTCCCCTTGAATATTGGTGATTTGGTAATGGTTCGTCTTATCCCAGAACGGATGCCTTCGGGCACCTTAAATAAATTGGCGAATAGGAGAGCCGGTCCTTTTCGAGTTTTAAACAAGCTAGGCAAAAATGCATATTAATTAAAGTTACCCGTTGATTGTGGAATCTCCCCTATTTTTAATGTTTCAGATTTAACTCTTTATGTCGCTCCACCACCTGAACTTTCTGTCTCTCCCTTTAATATTTCCACTATGCCTTCTAATGGGGTGGGGGGTGAGATTGTTTCTGGATTGCTCTCCCCTTCGGATTCTCCGGGAGGTATGTTGCCTATAGATGATGAAACCTGTTTTTCTTCTTTGCCTAACGCATTTCCGAGGTTCCCTCGAACCGCTTTCTTGCCTGATAGGATTTTGCAGGATGCAGTGTTTCCCACTCCCGACGGTGACATTCACAGGTTTTTGGTCAGGTGGTTTGGCTGTCCTGATTTGGACGACTCTTGGCTATCTGCCTTGGAGGTAGATCTTCTAGATTTGGATCTCTTATGCCGTTACCTTCCCGCCCACTCATCGGTGATGAGTCCTTTTGAGCGGGGGAGGATTGATGGCGGCGGCCACCACGATGGCCAACTTGGTGAAGATGATGACGTCCATGGCACACTTGGTGATCATGGGGTAGTGGCAGAAGATGATGATGATGATCCACCGGCCAAAGACTTACAGCTCCAAAGCGGTCACGGCTAAAATCTTCGCCCACGCATCAATATTTAAATTTAATTTATCTTGCTAATTTGTGGTCTGCATTTATCCATTTATGTGGTTTGTATTAAACTATTTTATTTCTGTCATTTTGAACTTGTGGTGTGCGTTTAGACACTAATTATGGGCTACTAATAGCCCCTTGGATGTAAGACATATATAAGGCCAAAACTCTTTTTGTCATTTAGACAAATATTGAAATCAAAGTTATTTTCCAAACCCTAATCTCCTCCCTCCCTCTCCCTCTCTAATTTCTGCCGCCCAAGGGGTGTCTCCCTCCACAAAGTTCTGCCCCCCCCCCTTTTCCTCCCGCTCTACTCCGTTCCTCCCTAACCTCTATTCAATCCTTTCCTCTCATCCACGGATCTCCCCAAAACTCTCAAAAGCTTTGTTGGCCAACCTTGGGGAAGAAGATTCAAGTGCAAGAAAGAAAGGCTTGGGTGAACTTCAACGACTTGAAGCGGGGAAGACGGACGAGTTCTTCATCCATGGTGCGCTTCCCGGGGATCTCGAGGGAAGAGAGATTATTTCTTGTGGATCCAAACATCTCGGATCTACGTTTCTGAGAGGGGTAACGAAATTCCTACTCAAGAGATTTTCCCTCTTTGATAGTTCTAGTGGTGGATGATTTTTGCGTGATTTTTCTAAGCCTTAATTTTCGCTGTATTACTCATAATAGATTTGTGGTTTTGGTTTATTTTCCGATAACTCCCGAGAGGATTGGGGATCCTCGCTTTTTCTTTAGTTGGGATAGATCCTACCACTTTCGAATCGTGATTTCTTTGGTGGATCTATTTTGGTACAACTCCAAGCTCGTCGGAACCAATATTGTTCGTTTTAGCCAGAGAGGATTTTGGCCTATAGCTAATCTCTGATCCACTTGTGGTTTGGCTACCCGTACGTTAGCGCGAGGGATAAGTAAAATCCATTGTAGTTGCTGCGTTTTGTTAGTGTGCGGAAAAGAGGGCATTGAACGTAGCGAGCATCGTCGATACGCCGTCCGTATATGATCTTTTAGACGGTACTACAACATTGATCCCGTGAGCTGATCAAATAAGTAATCTATCCGTGGAATCAGATACTTGTTCTTCTTGATCAGCTTATTCAGTTTGCGGTAGTCAATATATAACAACAAGCCACCGTCTTTCTTTTTCACAAACAGAACAAGTGCGCTCCAAGGTGACATACTTCGGCGTATATGTCCCTGCTCTAACAACTCTTCCAATTAGATTTTCAATGCGAGATGGCGAGCGGGCCACAGGTTTCACACCTGGCACCAACTCGATCGTGAAGTCGATCTCCAGCTAGGGTGGTAGACCAGGAAGATCCTTAGGAAACATATCCGCAAACTCCGATACAACCGGAACATCACATACATTGGCCTTTGTCTCAACCGCCTGAATCAACATGAAGTATAACTCTGCGCCCTTACGAACAGCCTTGACGACTTGGAGTGCAGACCTCAAGGTCCCACCCACTCCTCGCATACCCGCAAACTTAGTCTCATGTTCGGTATTCTGGCCCAGTGTGATCTCTTTGGCATTACAATCAATAAAGGCATGCTACTCCGCGAGCCAGTCCATACCAAAGATCACATCAAATTCCGATATCGGCATTACAGATGCATTCAAACAAAACTCCCAACTTCCTATTTGCACTTCCACATCGCAAGCTCTATCCGCAAGCATCAAACAACTATTCGGTAATACAAAAATCACGCTATCTGTCTTCACACGACTAGGTACTCCAATTCGAGCTACGAAGTCCTTAGACAGAAATGATTGCGACGTACCCGTATCAAATAGTGCTCACACCAGAGTGTTCTGAATCATCACAAAGCCTGTGGTAACTGTCTCACACACAAGCCGCATACAAAGCGTGCAATAAGCAAAGCAATTTATAACTTAACTCATACCCGTGATGACGTCACTCTGCTTGATGGCCTCCTACATGCCAAGGTTGTAGACTCGGGGCTGCGTTGGGGATGCAGAGGACTCCACCATTGCCTTTCCCTTCTCAGCATAAGATGCTCCTGCCTTCTTTTCTCCCTTCGGTGGAACAACCTGACAGTCATGCGCTATATGCCCCACTCGTCCACAAGTAAAGCAAGTACGAGTTTCTGGCCTCGAAGTAGCCCCCAACGTTGCACCTGATGCAACCATAGAAAGAGCTTGTCTAGATGACTTGGAGTACTTGCCCCATTTATTTTTATAATATGATTTCCCAGGTCGGGGCCCTTTGAATTCTGGCCTTGTCACAGCCAAGGCCCGCTTTCCTTGCACCCTCTTCATGTCTTTCTCCAGCGCGCACGCAGTGTCAACCAACTCCTGGAATCCTTGGTTCAATAAACTCGAAAGTAGGAATCGCAAATCGTCCCACAATCCTTCATAGAACCTACTGGTTTTCCGCTGCTCATCGGAGAAGGCGGAGCACGCATATCGTCCCAACAGTGTGAATTCATGCAGGTACGTCTCCAAACTACCTACTCCTTGTGTTAGCCTTTGAAACTCGTTTTCCATGGCAATGCGCTGTGCCCGTGGTAGGTGCTTTGCTAGGAAGAGTCGTGAGAACTCCTTAATCGACACTTGCGTTAATTACTTGCCCGCTAAGTGGTGTAATTCCATCTCCTCCCACCATAAACGATCCTCCCCTTCCAGTAAGAAGGTGGCTAAGGTGACCTTCTGATCTTCCTCCGTCCTGATCGCTGTCAAGATAAGCTTGACGCGCGACATCCAGTCCTCCGCCTGTATATGGGATCCCATACCAGTAAATGTTGGCGGATTGAAGCTCATAAACTGCTTCAACTGTCTCTCAGCTGCTCGACTATCCACAGCCGCAAGAGGTTCTTGCCTCACCGCATCCTATTCTGGCCTCACGGCCGGCTCCGCCTGCCCAATAGGTTGTGCTTGAATCATGGCAAACAATGCCTCTGCAACTAATCGAACAGTTTCCGCAAAAGGTGGAGGTGTAGGTACCTCAGCTGGTGACGTTCTCTCATCAGATCGCTAGGGCTCCGACTTCCCTGCACCACTCCGCGTCACCTATAGGTGAACAAGACACACACATTAGCGACCTCGCACAAGCAATAAAAACAAGATAGGAATGCGCAGGTTCCTCAAACAAGTGTATTTGCATTCCTACGTGGACATTCAAGAGTTTATTAGTGTTAACGCGGTTCGCACGAACACATGCTCGCCACCCCACAAAATAATTCGACCACAAATTCGAAAGGGAAAGACCGAGACAATTGATACCAAAAATGTAACGACTCCATCCGTTCATATAGCATATAATAGAAGGTCCAGCCGCGGCCCCACACCATATGCCACAAAACAGGCTGGGAAGTCACGGGTTGATATCAGAGTTGCTCATCCTAACTCATAGCATTCTAGCGGAAGCTTTTAACATAAAACTGAACTCCAACCATGAATGTCCACTAATATAAACACTCATATTTATATAGGAATGTACATCAAATATAATATCGTTTGGCCTTATGGACTTACATTTGCTCGTTAAAAAGTGGCTTCCAAACATCGGCGTGCAGACCGGGCACACATGAACAAAACATATCATTTTCAGCTTAGCCTTCAAGGGCTAGTAGCAGCAGCAGTAACAGTTGGGACTTCAGCCTTTATATGTCCCGATCGGCTCTCCAGCACCTGTACAAGGACAGCCCACCTAACGGTGGCAAACAAGGCAACCGTCAGCATTCAGCCGACCAATTTATAATAACACTACCCCTTACCCGGGGTAGTGGTATTCCTTCCCTGCAGGCATAGCAATTCATATGCAGATATAGTCATATCACACATTGTGCTCTCACACACAAACATTCCATCACAACTGTCAGCCATGCGACCCGACGATCCGTGCACTCAGGGCACATTCTTGGTATACCGGCGAACTAAGGTCCCACCACCGTATTAGTGCCGAAGCCCAACGGTAAACTTGAGCATTTTGCTCCATGGCGTGCAGACGGAGACTTTAGTCTTAATGACCCGGGAATGGCCTATAGCCCCCCATGGTGTCGTGCCGCGTAGGCCTAAGACTTTGGCTATGCGCTCAAACAGACCGCACTTTTAGGTCTTCAAGTCGGACGGACATAACCCAGGTCGGATCAGCCACACCCCGTTGCTCAAATCGCCTTGCCATCACCGAGTACAGCATACCCGAGGCTAAGTAAAAGGCACAGGTCGGTTTCACCTTACTTGTTACTTTTTGAAGTGCTCATCAAGCTCATACATAGCCAGATCGTCCTCACAGGACTGCCTTCACATTCATCGGTTAGCTAGGATCCACGCCTCGCGTTAGCGACAGAACTCATTTTCCATCCTTATGCTTAACCGTACATTCATATCATACACTTGAGTGTATTTTCCTGGACTGCCAAGCCAGTACTTCCTGCTACTATCGTTCACAGGCACAATCAATCAAGCGTCATAAGCAGTACAAGCATTAGAGGGTCTTTTCCTGGACTTCCGCACCAGTACTTCCTGCTACTGCCCTTTACAGGTACAACCCCTCAAGCATCACAAGCATCACAAGGGTATTTTCCTGGACTACCACTCCAGTACTTCCTGTTACTACCCTTCACAGGTCTAACCCATCGACTACATAAACTACATGTTTCATCGCGGAGTCTTCTCCGGTGCACAAATGCAACATCACCTATCCAGACCAACCTATATAGATGGGATTCACACATCATTCCTATTCTGTACTCCATTTCCGGATCTATATGCCAACCTAATGGGGATTCCAAGTATCAACCCAAGGAACTCCCTTACAATCCACCCTCTGGTGGGGGAATCCTATACACATGCCAAAAAGGAAGCCTTCACATGGCTAAGAAGGAAGATCGTTACCCTTGGCGATCGCTTTGGAGCCATGGAAGTCTAGCCGGTTGGAAAGTATCGCAGCAGCTTTGCCTCCACAAATCTGGCCTCGGATCTTAGATTGGAACCCTCAAGCTCCACCAATGGACGGATCCCTTCTCTTCCTCCTCCTCCTCCTCCTTGCTCTCCTTTCTCTTAAACTCTTTTTAGAAAGAGAATGGCCAGAAGAAGAAATGAGATGACTCTTCTCATTTTTGCCCTTAAAGCAGCAATGAGAGAACTAAGCCTTCAGATTCCAGAGGAAGGAGACGAACGACCTGAAAAATACTCTAGAAACTCATTTTTTGGCTGACATGCCCCGTGATACGGGTGTGTCATGGGTGCTACTGGGACGGGTGTTACTGGGCGTGTACCTTAAGCGGTGCACATACTGCCTTATCAAAAATAGGACATGGCCCTGTGACACGCCCGTGTCATAGGCCATGTTCCTTCAGACACGGCCATGTCTAGCTCTCGAGACCCACTCGAGACCTACTCGAGACAACTACTCGAGTAGTTGGACAGGACACCGCTTGTGACATGCCCATGTCACAGGCCGTGTGCCTTATTCGATACACTGCGATCTACTCGAGACCACCCCTCGAGATCTACTCGAGTATATAGAGTAGAACATGACCTGTGACAAGACTGTGTCACTGGCCCTGTTCACTCTTTCTCGAGAATTCATCGATCTCATCTACCCGAGTGGAAAATCGTCGACCAGAGGAAGATACGCCATAGGTCACTCCCCCTGACATGCCCATATCACAGGGCGTGTTCTCCCCAAAAATTCGTCGAACGTATTTTCGTCGAACTCTCGACGGACTGTTAACCCGAGCATGACATAGCCTGTGACACACCCGTGTCCCAGGCCATGTAACCTAAGCTGAACCCAAATTTAGGATTTGGGGTAATACACGGGGTGTCCTCCTACCATCAGAATTCCGGATATTATTTAGAATATACATATCATATATTAACACATAAGATATAGGGATATATATACATCTAGTAGCGCAAAAGTAGGAGCATCCGCTATATTTTAACGTCTAACATATAAACCTATCACTACATCGGGGGCTGGTCTGTGCTGCAGGTGAAATGCATACGCCTCCGAGGGTACTGCCCATCCCTGTTGGCCTCTCGTGCCAGCTCTGCCTCTATGGCCCCTCTGGCCCTCTCCCTGTGGTGGCTGCCCACCCTATATAGCTCCTAGTCTTGGCCTTCCTGCTACTTATGGGCATAAGGACCTCATATGTCGTGGTTGCTAACATAAGAAGTAGTTCCCTGTGAAGGGAACTTCATGTCGGACTACTGGTGCGGGATGTGGTGTTGGAGCTGGTCTGACGTCCTGCTGTAGAGCTGGGGGCGCTGGTGGTGCTGGTGGGCACCTATAAGGTTTTCTGCGTTGTCTCTGTCTGCGCCCTCCTTCCTGTCGGTGGGGAGCAGATACACTGTCTCGTCTTAGACCTCTATGGACCTCGACCTGTCCTCTGTGTTGTTGGGCTACCATCCGTTGTTCCAACTCTAGCGCCGCTGCGTGAGTAGCTATGGTGTGGAAGGTAGACTGAGAGATCATAATCAGAGTATGCCTCAGGTCATCATGTAGGCCTCAGTAAAAATGATAAACTCTATCCCTGTCAGAGGCAGCCAAGTTCCCAGCAAAGCGTGCCAGGTGTATGAACTACCTCTCTTACTCAGGCACTATCCAGTCATCCTATTGGATGTGCAGGAACCTCTCCTGCAAAATAACTCGTTCTGTGTCTGTAATAAAGAACTCCACCAGGGCCTCCGAGAACTCTCCCCACAGGATATTGCTCATCGATCGTCCTCTAAAAGTCGAGCGGTTGGCCGCTCTCCACCAATCCCTAGCGTATCCTTCTAACAAGTTCACTACCAGTGAGACTGCAACTACTACTGGGCACATCATGCCTACTAGCAGCTCCTCCACACGCTCCACCCACTCATCTGCTGGATGGAAGTCTCTGTGCCTCTGAAAGTGGGAGGACTCAGTCCTCGAAAGGTCGTAAGCAAATCGATAGGTGCGATCATCTCTCGTGGTGGTTGTGCCAAGGCTATCTGGATGGTGGCCAGGATGGTCGTCAGTGTCTTCCCCAAGCCAGTCTCGGTAAACGGTACAGCCGCGAGGGTGACCGGGTCTGGAGGCGTGGTTGTGGGAACATATAGTTTGGAAGAGGACCCCGTTACTGTACTCCGGTATCTGTAGAAGAAATAGGAAATAGTGTCAGTACTTTGACAAAGTAGGAAAATTTGCAAAAATAACAAACGAAGCGGAAATGACGGTGTATGAGCATACTAACGTACAGTCTAGAATCCCTAAGCCTCTACACTAGGGTCCACCGGGCTTTCGCTGCAAGGTTCATCTCAAACTGAGGAACGAAGCTAGGGACGGAGAAATCCTGAGACTGCTCCACAAGGACAAATAGTGATCGCTCTGATCCATATGCAAGACCCCCCCCCCCCCCCCAACATTTGTCCGGGTCGGGCCAGAGGGGATCTTACTTGCTCAAGGCATCCACCCAGTGTTCTTTTAAGGGGTAACGACCCATTTCACTTAGCACTAGTTGGCCGCCTTGCTCGACTGGAATAACAACATTCATAACACATCAGAGATTTATGGAAGCATTATCAGGAAAGTACTATCCAATATATATAACATCATATATATTTACATGAGTTCGAGGGCCATATCCTATGTTCATATAAAAGCCCGCAGGATGTGCGGGTTCTACATATAAATCCTCACTCTCTCTCTATCCTGATTGACGGTACTCACATCTCGAAACTCTAGAGACGTCAGTGGTGCTTCGGCTTGAGTAGTCCTAACTGTTGGCGCATTCTCCTGCGATAGGGGGTCACTACGGTGCTATATTTCTAGTGAATGGTCAAGTAAATAGTCGTTAGTCACAAAGATAAGTGGAAAAAAATCTCCTCCCCAGATTCACATCCTGGGTACGAGCACACATGCACCCAGCAGTATAAGTTAGCCTAAGCATGAGAGAGTTAGCATAACATTTTATAATTTTAAGCTTGCAGCAACGACAAAGGGAGATTACCATAATATAACTGAAATGACAACATCAATAATATCAATTATAATAAGGGCTCCACTAGCACATCAGCGCATCAGGCATTCACAACCCATATCCTATTGTAGGCATTCATAGCCACGTACATACTGTAGGCATTCATAGTCGCGCAATCACCCTATGTCGACATAGTATGGACATCTTCTATTCCAGCAGGGTAGCGAGCCCCGCGGGCCTCACCAATGTGACCGTCGGTGACAGTGGCCAGTCCTGCCACTTTTGGGGGTGGTCGTACTGCACTGCCCCAGGCCCTAACGTACAACCCTGTGAACTATTGGATGTGAGTGGCATCCGGTGACACGATATTTTGGCTAACTGGTGGAGGTGAACCCAACGGGGAAGGATAACAGGCAGTCACTCGTGGTACCCATCTCCCATATTGCCTTGAGTCGTCGAACTTCCCGCACCCATACGAACGGTTTGCGAAAGGGACTAACCCACCACGACTTACCGCAAGCAATTCACAAACAATTATCAGTTAATTTTGCTAGCTCATATCGGGTCTGCGGCGGCCTGCCCTACTATGCTACGAACTTCCGGCGGCGGTTCTCGGCTCAACTTTTGACAAGGAGAATGGGAGCGCTTGTTTGCGGCAAAACCTATAGAAATAACTCAACTCCGGTCATTCCCCATCTAAGGCTAGATATTAGTAGGTAACTGCTCGTCAGAGCAGGACCCAGGATTAAAATAGTAAATTGTAGAAATAGAATGTGGTAGATAAAGTTGATGATAAAGCTGCATAATTTAAGTGCTGGAGTGATATGAGACCAGTACGTAACTGAAGTAGTGTTGAATTGAAAGTAACGCACTGAACCTGACTGGTATGAGACTGGAGTTGAATTTAAAGTACTGAATTGAACTTGACCAGTATGAGACTGGAGTTGAATTGAATGTATTAGTCAGCTCTCCAACACCTGTACAAGGACAGCCCACCCAACTGTGGCAAACAAGGCAACAGTCAGCATTCAGCCGAACAATTTATAATAACACTACCCCTTACCCAGGGTAGTGGTATTCCTTCCCTGCAAGCATAGCAATACATATGCAGATTTAGTGATATCACACATTGTGCTCCCACGCACAAACATTCTTGGTGTTCAGCCTTTATATGTCCCAATCGGCTCTCCAGCACCTGTACAAGGACAGCCCACCCAATGATGGCAAGCAAGGAAACATTCAGCATTCAGCCTACCAATTTATAATAACACTACCCCTTACGCAGGGTAATGGTATTCCTTCCCTGCAGGCATAGCAATTTATATGCAGATATAGTGATATCACACATTATGCTCTCACGCACAAACATTCCATCAAAACTGTCAGCCATGTGACCCGACGATCTGTGCACTCCAGGCATATTCTTGGTGTACCGTCGAACTAAGGTCCCACCACCGTATTAGGTCCGAAGCCCAACGGTAAACTTGATCATTTTTCTCCATGGCGTGCAGCTGGAGACATTAGTCTTAATGACTCGCGATTGGCCTGTAGCCCCCTATGGTGTCATGGCGCGCAGGCCTAAGACTCTCACTATGTGCTCTAACGGACCGCACTTTTAGGTCTTCAAGTCGGATGGACATAACGCATGTCGGATCAGCCACCTCCCGTTGATCAAATCGCCTTGCCATCACCGAGTACAGCGTACCCGAGGCTAAGTAAAAGACGCGGGTCGGTTTCACCTTACCAGTTGCTTTTTGAAGAACTCATCAAGCTCATACATAGCCAGACCGTCCTCACGGGACTGCATTCACATTCATCGGTGAGCTAGGAGCCACGCCTAGCGTTAGCGACAGAACTCATTTTCCATCCCTAAGCCTAACCATACATTCATAGCATACACTTGAGGGTATTTTCCTGGACTGCCAAGCCAGTACTTCCTGCTACTACCCTTCACTGGCACAATCTATCAAGCGTCATAAACAGTACAAGTATTAGAGGGTCTTTTCCTGTACTTCCGCACCAGTACTTCCTGCTAGTGCCCTTCATACGTACAACCCCTCAAGCATCACAAGCATCACAAGGGTATTTTCCTGGACTACCACTCCAGTACTTCCTGTTACTACCCTTCACAGGTACAACCCATTACATAAACTACACGTTTCATTGCGGAGTCTTCTTCGGTGCGCAAATGCAACATCACCTATCCAGACCAACCTATCTAGATGGGCTTCACACAGCATTTCTATTCCGTACTCCATTTCCGGATCTATATGCCAAACTAATGGGGATTCTAAGAATCAACCCAAGGATCTCCCTTACAATCCATCCTCTGGTGGGGGAATCCTATACACATGCCAAAAAGGAAGCCTTCACATGGCTAAGAAGGAAGATCGTTACCCTTGACGATCGCTTTGGAGCCATGGAAGTCTAGCCGGTTGGAAAGTATCGCAGCAGCTTTGCCTCCACAAATCTTTCCTTGGATCTTAGATCGGAACTCTCAAGCTCCACCAACGGACGGTTCCCTTCTCTTCCTCCTCCTCCTCCTCCTTGCTCTCCTTTCTCTTAAGCTCTTTTTAGAAAGAGAATGGCCAAAAGAATAAATGAGATGATTCTTCTCATTTTCGGCCTTAAAGCAACAAGGAGAGAACTAAGCCATCAGATCATAGAGGAAGGAAACAAACGGCCTGAAAAATTCTCTAAAAACTCATTTTTTTGGCTGACACGCCCTGTGACACGCCCGTTTCACGGGTTTTACGGTGTATGTACCTTAAGCGGTACACAAATCGCATTATCCAGAACAGGACATGGCCCTGTGACACGCCCGTGTCACAGGACGTGTTCCTTTAAACACGCCCGTGTCTAGCTCTTGAGACCCACTCGAGACCTACTCGAGACAACTACTCGAGTAGTTGGATAGCAGAGGCCCTATGACAGACCCGTGTCATAGGCCGTGTGCCTTACTCTATATACTGCGATCTACTCGAGACCACCCCTCGGGATCCACTAGAGTATATAGAGTAGAACACGACCTGTGACATGACCGATTCACTGGCCATGTTCGCTCTTTCTCGAGTAGTTGTCGAACTCATCTACCCGAGTGGAAAATCGTCGACCAGAGGAAGACACGCCCTAGGTCACGCCCCCTGACACGCCCGTATCACAGGGCGTGTTCCCCCCAAAAATTCGTCGAACATATTTTCGTCAAACTCTCGACGGGCTGCTCACCCGAGCATGACACAGCCTGTGACACACCCGTGTCCCAGGTCATGTAACCTGACCTGAACTCAAATTTAGGATTTGGGGTATTATAATGGGTGTCCTCGTACCATCAGAATTCCTGACAATATTGAGAATATACATATCATATATTAACACACAAGATGTATGGATATATCTACATCCAGTAGAGCATAAGTAGGAGCATCTGCTATATTTTAACGTCTAACATATAAACCTATCACTACATCGGGGGCTGGTCCGTGCTGCAGGTCAAATGCATACGCCTCCAAGGGTTCTGCCCAGCCCTGTTGGCCTCTCCTGCCAGCTCCGCCTCTATGGCCCCTCTGGCCCTTTCCCATGCTGGCTGCCCACCCTATATAGCTCCTAGTCTTGGCCTTCCTGCTGCTTGTGGGCATAAGGCCCTCATACGTCCTGGCTGCTGACACAAGAAGCAGTTCCCTGTGAAGGGAACGTCATGTCAGACTACTGGTGCGGAATGTGGTGTTGGAGCTGGTCTGATGTCCTGCTGCAATGCTGGGGGCGCTGGTGGTGCTGGTGGGTGCCTATAAGGTTGTCTGCGGTGTCTCTGTCTGCTTCCTCTATCCTGTCGGTGGGGAACAGATCCACTGTCTCGTCTCAGACCTTTAGGGACCTCGACCTATCCTCTGTGCTGTTGGGCTACCATATGTTGGTCCAACTCTAGCGTCGTTGTGTGAGTAGCTATGATGTGGAAGGTAGACTGAGAGATCATAATCAGAGTCTGCCTCAGGTCATCACGTAGGCCTCAGTAGAATCGGGAAACTCTATCCCTGTCAGAGGCAGCCAAGTTCCCAGAAAAGCGTGCCAGGTGTATGAACTACCTCTCATACTCAGGCACTATCCAGTTGTCCTATTGGATGTGCATGAACCTCTCCTGCAAAACAGCTCATTCTGTGTATGTAATAAAGAACTCCACCAGGGCCTCCGAGAACTCTCCCCATAGGATATTGCTCATCGGTCGTCCTCTAAAATTCGAGTGTTTGGCCGCTCTGCACCAATCCATAGCGTATCCTTCTAACAAAGTCACTACAAGTGAGACTGCAACTACTAGTGGGCACATCATGCCTACTAGTAGCTCCTCCACATGCTCCACCCACTCATCCGCCTGGATGGAAGTCTATGTGCCTCTGAAAGTAGGAGGAATCAGTCCTCGAAAGGTCATCAGCAAATCGGTAGGTGCCATCATCTCTCGTGGTGGTTGTGCCAAGGCTGTTTGGATGGTGGCCAGGATGGTCATCAGTGTCTTCCCCAAGTCAGTCTCGGCAAATGGTACAGCCATGAGGGCGACCGGGTCTGGAGGCGTGGTTGTGGGAACATATAGTCTAGAAGAGGACCCCCGTTACTGTACTCCGGTATCTGGAGAAGAACTAGGAAAGAGTGTTAGTACTTTGAAAAAGTAGGAAAATTTGCAAAAATAACTGACGAAGCGGAAATGATGGTGTATGAGCATACTAACGTACAGTCTAGAATCACTAAGCCTCTACACTAGGGTCCACCAGTCTTTCGCTGCAAGGTTTATCCCAAACTGAGGAACGAAGCCAGGGACGGGGAAATCCTGAGACTGCTCCACAAGGACAAATAGTGATCGCTCTGATCCATTTGCAAGACCCCCCAACCTTTGGCTGGGTTGGGCCAGAGGGGATCTTACTTGCCCAAGGCATCCACCCAGTATACTTTTAAGGGGTAACGACCCATTTCACTTAGCACTAGTTGGCCGCCTTGCTCGGCTGGAATCACAACATTCATAACACATCAGAGATTTGTGGAAGCATTGTCAGGAAAGTACTATCCAATATATATATAACATCACATATATTTACATGAGTTCGAGGGCCATATCCTATGTTCATATAAAAGCCCGCAGGATGTACGGGTTCTACATATAAATCCTCACTCTCTATATCCTGCTTGCTGGTACTCAGGTCTCGAAACTCTAGAGACGTTAGTGGTGCTTCGGCTTAAGTAGTTCTAATTATTGGCACATTTTCCTGCGATAGGGGGTCGCTACGGTGCTATATTTCTATTGAATGATCATGTAAATAACCGTTAGTCATAGAGGTAAGTGGAAACAAATCTCCTCCCCGGATTCATATCCTGGGGACGAGCACACATGCACCCAGCAGTATAAGTTAGTCTAAGCATGAGAGAGTAAGCACAACATTTTATAATTTTAAGCTAGTAGCAACAACAAAGGGAGAGTAACATAATATAACTGAAATGACAACATCAATAATATAAATTATAATTAGGGCTCCACTAGAACATCAACGCATCAGGCATTCACAACCCGTATCCTATCGCAGGCATTCATAGCCACGTACATACCGTAAGCATTCATAGTCGCGCAAATCACCCTATGTCGACATAGTATGGACCGCTTCTGTTCCAGCAGGGTAGCGAGCCCTGCGGGCCTCACCGATGTGACCATCGGTGACAGTGGCCAGCCCTGCCACTTATGGGGGTGATCGTACTGCACTGCCCCAGGCCCTAACGTACAACCATATGAACTATTGGATGTGAGAGGCATCCGTGGACACAATATTTTTGGTAACCGGTGGAGGTGAACCCAATGCGGAAGTATAACGGGCAGTCACCCATGGTACCCATCTCCCATGTTGCCTTGAGTCGTCGAACTTCCCGCACCCGTATGAACGGTTTACGAAAGGGACTGACCCACCACGACTTACCATAAGCAATTCACAAACAATTATCAGTTAATTTTGCTAGCTCATATAGGGTCTGCGGCGGCCTGTCCTACTATGCTACGAACTTTCGGCGGCGGCGCTCGGCTCAACTTTTGACAAGGACCATGGGAGCGCTTGTTTGCTTCCAAACCTGTAGAAATAACTCAACTCCGGTCATTCCCCATCTAAGGCTCGATATTAGTAGGTAACTGCTCGTCAGAGTAGGACCCAGTCTTAAAATAGTAAATTGTAGAAATAGAATGCGGTAGATAAAGTTGATGATAAAGCTGCATAATTTAAGTGCCGGAGTGATATGCGACCAGTACGTAACTAAAGTAGTGTTGAATTCAAAGTACCGCACTGAACCTGACTAGTATGAGACTGGAGTTGAATTTAAAGTACTGAATTGAACTTGACCAGTACAAGACTGGAGTTGAATTGAATGTACTGGATTAAACTTGACCAGTACGTGACTGGAGTTGAATTGAAAGTACCGAATTGAACATGACCAGTACAAGACTGGAGTTTAATTGAAAGTACTAAATTGAACTAGACCAATACTAGACTGAAATTGAATTGAAAGTACTGAATTGAACTAGACCAGTACGAGACTGGAATTGAATTGAAAGTACTGAATTGAACTTGAGCAGTACAAGACTGGAGTTGAATTGAAAGTACTGAATTAAACTTGACTAGTATGAGACTGGAATTGAATTAAAAGTATTGAATTGAACTATACCAGTACGAGATTGAAATTGAATTGAAAGTAATGAATTGAACTTGAGAAATACGAGACTGTAGTTGAATTAAAAGCACCAGATTGAACTTGAATAGTACATGACTGGAGTAAACATAATAAAACGTTTAGTAGTCCAATTACTCCATCCAGGAGGCTTTAGTTCCATCTTTGTTATCAGGAGGCATATTTAGTTTTAATTAAATTTTTAAAGCCTTTCGTAGATTACGCCCATTATTAAGATCTGATAGCAATTTGGTTGCGCCTTGCTAATTACAGCTTAATTGGATCACAGATTTATTTGGTGTTACACCCTTTTATTCATCGAGAATAGTTTGTATCTCACCACTCGTATTCACATCCTCCGAGTGTGCCCCAGATTACTCAAGCGACAAGGTGCTTGCCGGTTCTACGAAATCTTGGAACAATCGGGGATTGGCTACTTGGCTCAGCCACTCTCGTGGATGGTATAATTTTGAATTTAGTAATTAAATTAGGTGGGACAGCCGCGCGCTCCATTCTTCATTTCTGGAGAAAACGGACGAAATAATTTTCGGGCGCGACCCAAGGTTCATAGAATTTGGATAGAACACATTTCTTATCATCGTGCTCCCAAATTTTGATATAACCATTGGTATATCCAAAAATTGAGTGCAAAGTTTTTTCATACTTTTTCTGAATGTTTTGGGTTGTTTATTTGGCCTAATAAACTTTATTTAAGCTTTTAAAAATACTTAGAAATTTCCAAAAATTACCAAAATTTTTGTGGAGGAAGTCCACATTAAGGGGAACATTTTTCATGTTGATCATTTTGCCCCCAGGGGCTCAGATTGGGCCCAGAAAGTTACACACGGGTTTGGTATGTATTTAGCAGATCAAGCATGAGTCTGCGGCTGGGATTGAGCGGATGGGTCAATACGCCATTTTCCACCCACGTCGGATCAGTCGTGGATCTGTTGTGGGGGTGGGGAATAGAAGCTGAGGCGGGGCGGGAAACGAGATAATCCGCATCGTCCATCTCATCATTGAGAATGCATGATGATGATTATCTCCCGTCAGCAGCATAGCGGTGGACTTCTGCCACCGCTGGCCAGCCACTGCTGGGTGCTGGTGCCACCCCCAACCGGTTCGCCACGGTACGTCGAGTCCTTGGGTGGTGGACTGATGGCCTGCCGCCGCCGGCCCCCGCCTGATTTGGTCAACCCGATAGTAGGGTGGTGGTGGCCATGCTACCAGCGCCACAGCTCCACCCTGAATCTCCGGCATTGAACGCAGTCTCGAAACCACCCCCAGCCGGCGCGCCCGGGGAAGGACTCTTCTCTGGTGGTGGCCCGGTGACCGACTGCCATTGGCCGCCACCGAAGATAAAACAGAGAAAAGCTATGTTTCTCGGGTGTTGCCGTAGCGGCATTTTCCGGTAGCACCCCGGCCTTCCACAACCGGGGAAAGTCATCCCCGGTGGTTTACCCTCTCTTCAACGCCACCACCAGCACTGGGAGGGGCAAGCTTACTGTGGCCACCACCTGACCTGGAGCTTGGATCGAGTGGTCCCGGAGGTGCTCCGACCACTAGGAGACTCATGCACCACGTCAGGGGGATAGGTAAGGGGAAGGGGAAGAATGTCCACCTAGCCTGGAAGAGCTTGGGAGGGCCCCGAACAAGTTGCCATTGGTGGAAGCGGAAATCTTGGGTGGGGGAAACATTTCTGGCAACCTGGGACTCCGGTGAGGGTGCCCTAGGCTTGGGTGGGTTGGTGTGGGGGAAAGCATGTTGGGCAAGGCCTTATATAGTCAAGGGGGAAGGGGACATTTGTCTTGGGAGAGGTGTGGGATTAATCCCATGAGGAGGAGGAGCTCCTCCACTCCCCTTCCACTTGGGCTGTCCAGGTGGCACCATTACGGTGGCCCCAAGTCACAGCAAGCAAGGGAGGAGGAGTGGGCTTGGGCTTGGGCCTTGCTTCTTAAGGGTAAAAGAAGAGGGGAATGGGAGAATTGTGCCAACCTTGGCCCATGGCCCTATTCCATTATGTGGCTAGTTTTGGTGGCCCAAGATGTGAGACAGGGTAGGGCCTTAACCAATTAGAGAAGAGGCGGTGAACACCTCTTAGGAAAAAAATCCAAAAATAATGACTTTTAGGAGGGTTCGACCAAAGTCAACCCTAGGGTGGGTCCCCCATACTGAATAAGGTCAAAGTGAGTCCAAGACATCGGTTCATGAATATGTTTGATTTGACCTAGAATTGACTATTCGTCATCGAAATTACCCAGGACGACTTCTGTTGACTTTGTATTAACCATAGGAGTCTAGAGCCAATTACTGGGGTTGAATCATAGTTCGTTTGGTAAGTCCAAAATCTGGGTGTCGCGGTGCATTAAAATGGTCAAAGTGTCTATATTCGTCATTAGGCCTTGAATTGTGATGCGACGAGTTCCGACGCTCTTATTTTGATTAAATGATGCATAAGAACTGACAAAACTCAAATAGGAGCTCTCTGCTTGATATCCCCGTCTAGGGTTACCTCATACCTTAGTATGGGCCACGAGTAGAGGTTCAGGTCACATTTATTGGGCCTACTCGGGCTCTGGTGGCCCAATAAAAGGCGGGATGTTACACTTATTCCGTACTTTGATTCCAAATTCTAAATGCAAAGACAATGGAGACACACTCGATCTGCCCGTCGGTAAACCTACTTCCACGTGTTCGTGGAGTATCTACCCTCACATGGCAAAACAAAGGACTTCACTAGTCCAAGGAAAAGGATCTTACCCTTGAAGTTTGTTTCAATGCCATTGGAGAGAATCTAGCCAGATTGAAACGATCGCTATGACTTTGCCTCTGTATATCTGAACTCGGCTAGCGAATCGGAGCTCCGAAACTCAAACAATGGAGGGATCTCCTTCCCCTTCATATTCCTTCACTCTCCCTTCTCTCTAACCGTTAGAAAGATAAAACCTTGGGATAAAATGAAGAAGAAACGCCTTAACCGGCCTTCTACCGCCTGGGAGAAGCGTTAGCTTGTCCCCCAAGCCACTGTTCAAAACCTCCAAACACACGCTGACAGGTATCTGCGTCATAACTGCTCTACTACCGTCACGCGATATCTTACTATCTCCGGGTGATAGCTGGTTCGTTTCGTAACCAGCACAGAAACTATAATCGCATAGCTATCGCCAGCGCTAACCCTACTGCTCGGTGGTAGCTCACCGAGAGCTTTGATAAATAAATCAGCCCTGCTAACACCACGCGATAATAAGCTACCGTTGTGCGGTACCTTGCAGAGTGGAACATCTGATAAAATAGCTTTGCTACCACCGACATTAACCCTACGTCCGGCGGTATCTTACAGAAGCCATTTCCTGCCTCAGGAAACTTGGGGCGTTACAGAGAGTCATCACTGTTTTCATAGTAGATGAGACTAGATATGATGAAAGTCATTTTTTTATATGTTACACAATTGTGTGATCACTTTGAAGATGATAAACAATGGTTTGTTAACTATAATTCCAATACCAATGATTCTGAGTGCTCATGTAGAGATTTCGAGATTTGAAGCATACTATGCATGCATATACTCAAGATATATAATATGAAAAATATCTGTCTGATGGAGATGGCACTCACCAATTCATGGTGGGCCCACATACAATTGTGTCGTTGAATCAAATCAACTCATATAAAAAGGAAAAAAGAAAAGGAATTAGGGTTAACGAACACACGAAGAACAAACGCATAAAATAAGAGGCGTCTAGACATCTTCTTCTCCATTAAGCTTGGAAGCTCAAGTCCAGCCGAGATAGTGTTAAGGCAAAGAAATATAGTTGAAGCACTTCAAAGTTCAGCGAGTTAGTTCTCATTAGAACAGAGTTGCTGATTCATCTCTTCACCAAGCTGATAGCTGCTCATCTGTGCAGTAGAAATGTGTTAGCTGTAGAAAAAGACCGACTCCTTCTATAGAAAGTGGGCTGGACTGATATCTGCTCAGTCAAACAAAGTTGACTCAGAGATATTTCTCTGAGTCAGTTGTTTTATTTTCTTCAACATACTGTTTTATTTCATATAGGATTTAGGTTTCCTGAATCTGAATGTAGGGCACTTTGTGCATGAGGTAGGTGACTAATTAGTCACTGAGGTAGGTGCCCTGTTGGGGCACTAAGGTAGGATCCAAGTGTGGATCTGAGCTGTAGGGCTTGATTGCCTGAGGTAGGAGAGTGTTGCTCTCTGAGGTAGGATCCAAGTGTGTATCTGTGGTAGGGCTGTCCTCCCTGCCTGAGTGTAGGGCCTTGTGCCTGAGGTAGGTGACTGAAGAGTCTCTGAGCTATAAGTGACAAGTATGTCACTGTGTTGTAGGCCTTGGAGGAGGCTGAGCTGTAGGTACCTGTAAGGGTAATGAGTTTTAGGAGTGTTGCAGCACTCTGAGAGTAGGGCTGTGTGCCTGAAGCTATAGGGCTGAAGAGCCTCAGTGTAGGCCTTAGAAATAAGGCTGAGGTACGTGATCTGTGGATCACTGAGCAATAGGAGCTTTGCAGAGCTCTGAGTTAGGGACCCTAGTGGTTCTGAGTTTGTATTCTGTAATTAATCAGTGTGTAAGGCTGAGTGCATAAGGTGTAAGCTCTGAGGAGCATAGTGGTGTAGTTTGTGCCAAGTCCAACAAATAAGTTGGATAGGTGGGAGGGATAGTGGATGTACCCAATTAGGGAACCACTATAAATCTTTCTGTTTGTTGTGTGCTTGTTTTTCTTTCTTATTACAGGATCTAAGGACAAACTCTTGTTAGTTTAATTTGAAATCATCAAAAGATTGAATAAAACTTCAAAGACCTATTCCACCCCCCCCCACCCTCTAGGTGATTAGCTAACCTTCAGTTAAATAACTTTCACTAACAAATTTATTGAGAAGGGTTGCTTAGACTAATGTTTTTACATCTTCTCAGTCATTTGTTTTAATTACGTTATTTCTAACATGCATAATCAGTTTGGCAATTAAATAGAAGAATTAAAGCTAGGTTAAATTTACTTATCACTACCCTATAGACTTGAAGCCCATACTGAATTCACAGTCTCTGAGAATACCAGCAACTGTGCTTCTAATATTTAGCCTTTGATGTGCATCTAGTTTTCCTTTGCAAGCTCCCCCTTAATAATTGCACTTATCTTTGATATCTTGTGCATGATGATAAGTTGAATCATCCCTTGTACCAATACTTGGGTCTGGTACATCTCTGTCCAAGGACCATAAATGATTATGGCCACTTGGACTATCCTTCAAGTTAGAACTTACCTTACCTTAGGAACCCAAGCTGACTTGGGTGCTCCGTTCTTGTTAGTTTGAAAATTCATCTGTCTGCCTACAAGAGCCTTGTCAGGAAGACTTTCTCTTACCCATGACACACTATGGTTGTGCCAACAATCTATGGCAAAGTGGCCCACTTTTCCACAGCACCAGCACTCATGAATATTATATCTTCTCTTCTGAGCAGGTCTGGAGCTTGGTTGACTGCAGAATAAATAGAAGGAAGAGCAGCTTCCTTTTTCCAATTTCTCTCAGTCATAGTCTGACTGAGAGTAGGTATGTCATGAGAAGAGCTTGGTTTTTCATAAGGTTTATCAGCAGCAGTTCTCTTTGTAGAGGACATGTTGTTGGTTCCCTTAGAATATTCCAAGTCTTGCCTCCTTGCAGATTTACCCTTGGTAAGAGTCTGTGCAGGGAGACTTTGAGAAAAGGCCACTGCATTGCTCAAGAGTGATGGAGCTTGTGCATCAAATACAAAAGGTACAGGATGGGCCTTTTTCACTTCTTCATGGGGATCCTTCTGAGCACTCAGTCCCATGTCCTTTCTTCTTCCATTGTAAGGAACATTTGTAGACTTACAAGGAAGATTCCCACACCTCTAGTGACCACGCTTACACTCATGGTCATGCCTGTTGGATGGCAGTATTACCATATGAAAGGTTGATTGAGGCCTGACAGGAACTTGGCCTCTTCTCTGAGGTTGGATAACTTTAGAGATCCACTTATACTCAGATTTTCTCTTGATAGCATCTATACTAGAGAAATTGGCCACAATCCTCTTCTCCCATTCAAGTTTATCATCAAGATCCTTAATAATAGAGTCCTTATAATATATGGACTCAACATGGATATCTACCATGATCTTTAAATGGGTTGATTCCCTCTCTTTTAGACATAATAAGGATGAAACTTCATCTTGCTGGGAAGCAGTCATCTATAGGGAGGCTATTTCATCTGCTTGTTTCTTAATAAGCAACTTGCTTTTCTTGAAAGCTTTCAGAAGGGCAGCTTGATTTTCAATCAATTGATTGATATCAACTTCTGATTGAGGACTCTAATCATCATTTGATTAGGATGCATCAAAGCCTGAGCAGGATTCATATCCAAACTCTGAGGATAAGCTACATGGGGAATATACCTGACTTTGTCCAAGATGATCCTGGCAGGATTCTTCTTTTGGTATAGCTGTCAGTTCATGACTTCTGATTCACCTTCCTCAGCTTCATCCACCTCTGAGTAACTATCTGAATGTGATAGAGGGGCCCTGATCTTTGCTCTTGTATCTGGAAAGATCTTGTCTTCTACGAGAGCAGCAAGTAGTCCAATGGTCTTCTTGTCATTTTTGCTGATTTGAAGCTCCATTGATCTCCACACATTATGGTTCTCTTTTGAACACATAAGTTAAAACCCTTTTAGCTATTCTTTGAGGTCTACTCAGACTGTTAGGTCCTTTTTTAGTAAACTCCCTATGATACCACTTGAAAGTCTTTATTTCAAGGAATAACTTAATCACCTAGAGGGGGGTGAATAGGTTTCTTAGTCCTTAGTGACTAACTTTTATTTTCTTTTAGTTTGCTTCTTTATTGGTTCGTTAATTTCTACTTTAAGATGATCTACCTTCATAAAGAAAACCAACACAACAGAGTACACACAGATTTATAGTAGTTCCCCAATCTTTGGGTACAACCACTCTCCTCCCACCTTGCCAACTTCCTATTTGTCAAGGCACTTCTCCAATATAATGCTCCAAAGAGCTTACACCTCAGATCCCTCAGGATCTCTCAGTCTCCTCCAAGACTTACACCTCAGTCATAAGGGCCTACACTAAGTGATACAAGTATCACCTACCTTAGGTAATTAAGCCCTACAACTCAGGCTATGGAGGATAGCCCTACCTCAGAGAAAACATGCTCCTACAACTCAGAGAGATACACTCTCCTATAGCTCAAGCACAAGTGCTCTACCACTCAGTGATCAACTGATCACCTACCTCAGAGCAAGTTTGCTCCTACCTCTCAGATCCACAAAGGATCCTACTAGATGGAAGTGGGTTGTTGAGGTTCTTGATTTGACACAAGTGGAATTCCTCTATGCCAATCTACCTTAACTGAGTTAGACTCAGCCCAATTTTGACACCAGGAATGTTTTCCTGAGTCTACTTTTCCGGACTAAGTACACCTTAGCCCCAACTACTTCACTGCAATAAGTATATCCACTTGACCTGGAAGTGACATACAAAACTGTGTTCTGCCCTTTTTGAACTGAACCAAATGTTCAACCCTCTGTTCTTCACAACAACAATGATGTAGATGCTTTGGCTTATACTGGATGCAACTTGCAGATCATCTTCTCTACACCTTTCTAAACTGAGCCAACTGCTCAGCTCTATCTCCTTCTTCACAGCTCCCCAAGAGAATATTCTTTAGGATTTGTTGGTTGGATCTGTGAAGGACCTGCAGCAAGGGTTGGCCATAGCTGGTATCTCTTTTTCAGTGAATCAACCTGAGCTTGCTAGCTGGTGCAGATGAAGATGGCACAAACAATCTTGCTGTTGAAGATGTTGATATCAACAGCTCACTTGATCTGCCTCTAGACTTGTTTGTCTTGCTCTCTCTATTCTTCAGCCACACCCACAACAATGGCGATTGGGAAGAATTACTATAATAGCTGCACCTTCCGTAAAGAGCTTCTCCTTTTATTTAATGTAACCCAATGGCTCTTTTAGCAGTGGGTCCCACTTCATTAATGATGGTTGAATACTTGCTTTAATGCCTAACTATCGTGCAGTAGGCCTGCGATGCTTTTTGTAATGTATTGTGACTTTACCTCTCATAATTTGAGTATGGTTGACTTTTTGACTTGCTGACATCAACACCTGAAGACTTAATCAAAATTCAAGCATCAGTAGTATAGGCATTGAGTGAATGAGCATCACTCAACACCAAAGTACTTGTACAATTTTGTCTATCTAGGTGTTGAAAGCATTGAGTGAGTAAGACTCACTCAACGCCTTTTGCGTTAACTCTTTCTACAGCCACTTCTGCATGCATGACGTTGAGTGAGTCGAGTGAACATATTTCACTCAACGCCTTTTGTTTTAATTGCATTCTACAATTTTAGGCGTTAAGAGGGTTCAGTGAATATGCCTCACTCAACGCATTCTGCCTTATCCATTTTTGCTTCATCAACATCTTAAGAGTTGAGAGCGTTGAGTGAGCATGCCTTACTCAATGTTTTTTGCTTTAACTAATTTTGTGTTATGGCGTTGAGAGCGTTGAGTGACCACGCCTCACTCAACGCTTTCTACCTTAGCCAGATTTTCTGTTTCAAAATTCAGTTTGAGATCGATGAACTTAGAACACAGTTCGACGAACTTTGAGCTCAGCTCGACGAATAAGTAATAGCTTAGTTCGACGAATTTAGATTTCAGTTCGACGAACTCTGAGCTCAGCTCGACAAATGAGTGAAAGATCAATTCGACAAACTCAAAACTTAGTTCGACAAACTCTAAGCTCAACTATTCAGGAATATTGAAGTTAAGGCGTTGAGTGAGTGATATACATTCAACGCCTGTGGACATAGCCACTTTTCAGCTCATTATTTCTTTAGGCTCTGACTGTATTAGCCTGAATTATATCCTTTTGTTGTATGGTGTTGAGTGAGTTGACTACACTCAAAGCCTGTGGACTTAGCCAAATTCTAAGCTTATCACTTCATGGCTTTGACTAAATGGGCTTAACTCAGTGATGTAAGTCATCTAGCATTGAGTGAATGAACTTCACTCAATGCTTGTGGACTTGGACAGTTTTCTGTCTTTCCACCACTTAGGTAAGAACTTACCTGACTTAGCCACTTAGGCTATTTGTCCCATCACTGCTTAGTACTGGAATAATCTGCAATCATTAAACTAGAACACAAGTTAGATCAACACATGTATATACATTATTTGCTAGTCCTTCAAATCCAGGACATTGGGGTCAATGGACCCAATATAAAGAAACTAACATCCAGGGGAAATAACTGAAATTCTCCAAATTGAAGTTCCTGATGCTGAAATTCAGCATGCAGATGTTAACATAGAAAGTATTAACATTAATGAGAAATGTACAAGAGTTGAGGGGGAGTTGGACCCAGATTCTGACAAAACCAAGGAGACACCAACATTTGAAAAGATATATTCATCTGAATCTAAAGAAGAAGAAGAGTCTCAACTGAAAAAGAGGAAGTTATCTGAAATAAAAAAGGGAGGTAGGAGTTATCAAAAGCTTATTCAGTCTGAACGAACTTCAGCTCTTCCAGTGGACTTAAACTCCCTCCTTGCACAATTACAAATTATTCTTGATCAACATAGACAATAATTTGAAAATATGTAGATGAAATAAATAAGGAGTTGTAGTTTCAACAGGCTCAGTATAAAAAGTCAATCAGATTTGAAGTAAATCTCCTGAAAACAGACATGACTAATTTCTTTGAGAAAGGAGCTAATGTTGTAGTTTATATTGCTAAACAACAGCAAAAAGCAAAGAAAATTGAAGATGAAATGATTGTCAAATAAGGCTATGTCCTTGAAAATCAAAGAATTTTGGATGAAAACATGACTACTTTGCATATAGAAACAATGGTTAAGATGACTAAGTAGTCTACTGAGTTAGAAAACAAAATAGTTGCTGCTACAAATGACATGGAAACTCAGCTGACAACCCATTCAGCCTCATTATTTATAGATATAAAAGAATCTAACAAAAAGTTAGATGATCGTTTACTTAAAATTAAGAACTCTTTAACATCAGGAATTAATTATCTAGATTACTAGGTCTGGTTTCACAAGAATGATCTGAGAGATCTTGTTGAAAGAGAAGTCATAAATAGGAAGAGGGTAATGATAAGGGCTAGTTCTGAACATGCTACATGGATATCAAACAATATCAAGGACACTTTAGGCTATTCTCCTCTATGGTATGATGGAGATCAAACTGCTGAGTCTGATTGTCAACCAGTTTAACTTGAAGTACCTCGTGCTACTGGAACTCATGTTGTTGAGCAGACCATGTACAATCCTGCAGCACAAGTTACATTTAAGACTATACAAGCTATTGTCCAACATATGTACAGTCCTCCACCATCAGTTCAAAATGTTATATATAAAGATGTGGATATGTCTGAATCTGCCTTGATTAAAGAAAAAGAAGCTCAGCTATCCAAGAAAAGATTTAGGGAGCAAGCTGAGGCTAGCTAGATTTTGAGCAGTGGAGTCCAACCTCCAAATAAATAATTCTCACTACATGGAAGGCAGTCAATGAAAATATGACAGACAAAGGTAAATGATATTCAGAACAGGAATGGGCCAAACATTTAAAGCAGCAAGAGTTTATCCAGAAGTTCAGAAATGATCTAAAGAAAGGGAAGATAACTGCTAAGTCAGTTGAGCCCAGTAAATATTTCCCAAAGCCTTACCATTATTTTGAAAGGCAAAGGCTGAAGGAGAAAGGAATTGCAAAAGCTAAGGATGACAATGGAAAGAAGGTTGTTGATGTCAAGGTGCCCGAGGTGAAAGCAAAGATACAATCTAGAAAGGGTATAGTCATCAGAGAACCAGAGCTACCATTGTATATTCTTAGTTTTGAATCTTACGTAAAATTTGTGCAGTAAATTTTGAATAACCAAAGTATATAGGTGTAAACCTTTTGACAAACAATTAGTGAAAATTTTGATTTGCATAATATTTCTTGTACTATTATTTAAGATTGCAATTGTTTTCTTTACTTTCTGTTCAGCATTACTGTTGTTAATGTCTAATGAAATATGTGTTTTTATTTGTGTTATTTCACATATTGTACAGCACTGTAATCTTAATGTCTTAATCATTTTTTATGTATCATATTGTATATCATTGAATTGGGGTTATGGATTCTCCAAATAGGGGAAGATTGTTGGGAACATTGGTCACAATGTACTTGATTTGAAGAAGTCCTTTCAGCTCAATGATATACACATACTTGTACTTGATGAATGTTAAGTTCTTGTGTGCAGGCAAATAATGGTAAGTATAAAAGTGTCGAGACACTAGGCAAGTGTCAACACCTTTGTAAAGTTTGTGCTAAGATAAGAAGTAGTTGTGTTGACACTCAGGACTAGTGTTGACACACTTAAACAAGATGTGTTGAGTCTAGGAGAAAGTTGCGTCAACACTATGTTATAAGAAAGCAACTGTATCGACACTTAAGACCTGTGTCGACACACACTACACAAGTTATGTCGAGAAAAATAACAGATTTGTCAATACTAAGGACAAGTGTCGATACATTTCACAAGCTGAGTCAAGATTGGAAGCAAGCAGTGTCGACACCCAGGACTTGGGTCGACACCATCAGTCAAGAAGTCAGCTGTATCGACACTCAGAACTAGTCTCGACAATTTCTATATCAGTTGTGTCGAGACAAGCTGAAGGTTGTGTCGACATATTCAGAAGTATGTCGAGATAATTACAAGAGTAGTGTCGATACGAAGGACTGGTGTCGACATATCCAAAAGTCAAGTTTCAACACTTCAAGAAGAATTGTTTCCTAAGTGAAGAAACAAACCAGTGGTTCTGACAACAGTCAGAACTGTCAGATGTCAGTTATTAACCGGATCAGCCGGTTATCTTTGACAGAGACTATATAAAGGTATCAACTCTACAGAAATAGGAAAGAGGAAAAATTTGAGAAGCCAAATCTAAAAAGAAATCTGCTAGAATTTAGAATGTGGAGAGAATCTAGATCAAGAATCGACTTCAACATTCTTCAGCGTAGATCTACCCTAATTTCAAGTTCAAGAAGCCTTGAGAAGCTAATAAGGGTTGGATTAAATCTATTACAACAAGGATCAAGGGAAGCTGACATATCAAGATCAGATCAAGAAGAAGTCACTCATTTCTCTCTTGCTGGGTGACTAATTCTGAATTTATTTCTTTTTCACCATTATTAATCTTGTAAGATCTACATATAGATCTGAATGTAGGGGAATATTTTTCTCTTAGTTCTAAGCATGTGTTATAAAGGCTGAGGTAGGACAGGATTTTCCTGAGGTAGGATAAGTAGGTATTTCTTTGAGGTGTAAGGCATGATTTGCCTGAGGAGTAGGTATGATGATACATTCTGAGGTAGAGTTCTTGGGAAGAACTTGTGGTATATGATCTTGGCGATCTGAGTTGTAAGACTTGTATAGTTTGAGTTGTAGGAGCCAGCTGGGCTCTGAGCTGTAAGATCTGAGGATCTGAGTAAAAAAAGAAGAAGGATTTTGGTCGTATCTAGTTCATTATTAGATAGGCGAAGGTGAAAGTGGATGTACCCATAAATTGAGGAACCACTATAAATCTGTGTGTATTGTACTGTGATTGATGTACTGTGATGGTTTTAATTACTGAATTGTTTTCTTGTTTTATCTGACTGGGGTAATTAACATAGAAAAGTAAATTTCAGAATCCAAAATAGCCAATAATTAATTTGGACCTATTCACCGCCCCTCTAGCTCACTCTCAAACCTAAAACAAACATTTACAGTATTTGCTCTGCATGCTAAAAGGGCAAACAGACCAAGACCTCCTTCAAGATTATTGGGGTCAAAGACTCAGTGAGGTGCCTATACCTCCTGCATATGGACTTGTTTGGTCCTATGCTAGTTCAATGTCTAGGTAGGAAAGTCTACACCCTTGTAGTTGTTGATGATTTTTCTAGGTTTGCTTGGGTGTTCTTCCTTAAGAGAAAGGATGAAATCCTTGAAGTATTCCAGACTTTTGTCAAGCAGATACAGAATTAACTAGACAGTACTGCGGTCAAAAACAAAAGTTACCATGGGATTGAATTTCACTCTGCTAGCATGACAAGGTCCTATGAAGAACATGGGATTCACCGGGAGTTCTGATGGAGACGTTGCTGATGCAGCCGCCATTGATCCCCATATGAGAGAGTTCGTGGATTGGGACGACCGTTGCCGCAAGCTCGAGGATGAGATTTTCTACCACGATGCCCGCCTCCATCGCCGCTACATGTTTTACAGGACGTCCACCGCCGTCATTCAATAAAATAATTATAATTATATATTTTATTAATTATTATTTTTGCAATTTCTATTTTTAAGCATTTCAATTTTCAAGCATTATATCATTGTATTTTCATTTTATGTATTATGATGGGTGCCTATAACCATCATAACTTTCTTTTGAATTTTGAATTTTAAATTGGAGGAGATGGAGTGGTGTAAGCCTATATAAAGACCATGATATTTGTCATATTGATTAGTTGAAGAAGAATAAATTGAAACCCTAAAATATCTTGAGATCTTTGCTTCCCCCTCTCCAAAATTCGGCCTCCTCCCTCCTCTCCCTCACTTGGTCGCCGACCCTCTCTATCTCCCTCCTCTTAGTGACTCGACCACCTTCCCCCTCCCCCTCCTCCTCCTTCTCTCTCTTCAAGTTCTCACCATAAGGTAACCAGAGCCGCCGCCACCTTCATTCCCTACAACCATCTCGGCCACCCAACTCCACCACAAAAAACCGGCCACCAAACTCCACCACAAAAACCCAGCCATCAACTCCCCCACCAAACCCGAGCCACCAACCCTTCCACCAACCCGAACCTCCTCCATCTCCACATAAAAAATAGACCTACCTTGGTTTGTCCTAGCCACCACCCTCCATCACTTGAGACTAAATTATTCACCACCACCTTTTCTCTCCCCACATCAATAATATTGTCCTTTCAAGGTACTCCATCCCCTAGGGTTGTCAAAAGGAGAAAACGGCGTGCGTCTTATTCATCCGGTGCGGATTCGAAGATTTCTACATGGAAATAGAAAGTAAACCACCATCCTGTGCGCCTCCTCCACACATCTTGTGGGCGGATACATATTGGGATTTGGGTAATGCCTTTCTAAACCACTTTCGTTGAGTGCTTCTTCTATATATTATGTGAGAATTGGTGGTATAGAAGGCTGGTAATTTATTCTGATTTATATTGAATATTGTGCTTGTTAAAATCGAATTTTCAAAGCGTTTTTTCCCGAATATTTTTCATATTAATTGGAATGGGTGGATCTCGTGAACACTAGAAGAAATCGGGTTCATCACCCTTGATTTCCCCTTGATTTCAAGTGATTTGGTAAAACCTCTATTAATTAATTTTGGGATCGATTAGGACTTGATTTTAAATCATTTATTTAGTCTGGATATTCTCTTATTGGATGTATGAATGTTTTCGCATAATTTAATTTGAATTGCTAATTGTTCGGATCGGGTGGGTCCATTTCGCTTGAGCGAATATTGGCATATAGCCCTTGTTCAATCTAAAATAACGGGTAGCGTCCTTTTGCGTTGAATGTTATGGAATTTGTGCCTTTTAATGCTTCAGTATTCGATAGTGCTAAGTAGAGAAACCGCACGCTAGATATTTAATTAACTTGTCGAAAATAAAAATGTGTAGTTTAATCCGTAGAAACCATGTGCCTACATCAAATTCTCCTCTCCTAGAACACCCCAACAAAATGGAATTGCTGAGAGGAAAAACATAACCCTAATAGAGGCTAGTAGGACCTTATTATGTGACACATCTCTCCCAGATTATTTCTGGGCTGAGGCAGTAAACACTGCAGGTCATGTCCTTAACATGACTTCTATCACAAAAAGCTACAAGAACACTCCCTATGAGATCTTAAAAGGCAGAAAACCAAACTTATCCTACTTCAGGATTTTTTGTAGCATGTGTTGTGTACTGAATAATGGAAAGTCCTATATGACAAAATTTTCTGCCAAGTCCTATAAAGGGATCTTTGTTGGGTACAACAACAACAGTAGGGCATATAGGATCTACAACTTGACAAGTCAAGTTGTAGTAGTGTCAGTTCATATTGTCTTTGATGAATCAAACATGATTAACTGTGAGATGTCTAGCTCCTCTTCCAGTTCTGCAGGCATAGAGAAGGTGATGGACAAACTTACCATCAAGGAAGATGCTCCAGCAGTTCAAGATAAGAGAAAAGATGTGTGTTATCCAGAGGGAGCTCAAGACTCATAAGTTGAGGATGAAGAATAGCCAGCTGAAGATAATGAATAATAGCTAGTTGAAGTTAGATTGCCTCCAGTTGTAAGGCATCTAAGGGATCATCCAGCACTCCAAATTATTGGTGAGGTAAGTGATGTGCACGAAGCCCGGCTCTAAATTATTTAGGGAGGGCGGCGGGTCCGGATTTCGCACGGCGAATTATAGGCAAGTGCACCTATCGCAAGTAATACACGATATTCAGGGGAATATCGAGATCATAAATTCCCCGGGAATGGGTTGATTATCCCTACTACTCCGAAAGAACTATTATTTTACCGAAATATTTAAGTTGTTGATTTTAACAAAGAAAAAAGCTGGAAATAGATTAAGAACAAAGTCGATGAAGAGATAACACTCGGTATCGAATTACGTTAAGACTAAAATAGATTTGAATAATTAGAGATGTTAGGTTTCAATTCAATTAAAGCGGAAACTTGGTCATGGAGGTTCCAAAAGAATGAGCTCACCTATCTCTAGGAATATCGCTCACCTGAACATTACGACTATTTGACCAGGGTCTCGTTCGACGAAGGAATCCTCTTAATGCTCGCAATACGCTAAGAACCCCGCTATTGGGGGGGACACAATCCGGTAGAATTACTCGCCTCCTCTCTTGAGGGTTAGTGTGAAACTCTCTTCACCTAGGGGTGATCAGTCCATACGCACGGCCTCTCGGCAAGCTAGCGTATGGATAACAGAAATAGAGCTCACACATCGATATGTGGTTCTACGCATCGTTAACCCGGGGTAAACCTTAAGTTTTTTAATTAAATAGAAAAATAAGACCATTAGTTATTTAAAATATTTTATATCCCAATGCTCTTTGATACCGAGGGCTAAAAGCGATTAGCCACTCATCGGAATGTGGATGGCTTATAAGTTTGGTTAGGCGTGAGTTCTAAATTAAGCGTTGAAGGGTTACAAAAAAATAAGAAGAAAAATAAGATAACCTAATATTAGAAAAGCTACTAATAAAAACACACACACTCAACCAAATGCATAATAAAGAAAAAAACTAAGTTATAAAAAAGGAAAATTTCATAATTGAAATTGCAAGTCCTACTCAAACGAGTAGGCGAGAAATGAAAGCTGAAAATTGCAAGTCCTACTCAAACGAGTAGGTGGTAAATGAAATCGAGTCCTACTTAAACGAGTAGGAGGAAATAAATGCACAAACGCACACACTCTACATAAATGAAAACACACATACACACACTCTCTACATAAATAAATACTCACACGCTCTACATAAATGAAAAACACACACACACTTGCATAAATGAAAACACACACACACACTTGCATAAATGAAAACACACACACACACACACACACACACACTTGCTAAAATTAAAAACTCACACACACTTGCATAAATGAAAACACACACACACACACACAAACGCTTGCTGAAATTAAAAACTCTCACACACAAATAATACTCAAATGAGTAGGCGGAAAATTAAAGTGAGTCCTGCTCAAATGAGGAGGAGAAAATAAATGCACACACGCACGCAATCTACAGAAAGTAAAACGCACAAACATGACATAAATAAAGAAACACACTCACACTTTGCATAAATAAAAAACACGCACACACTCGATATCAGCGCCAAAAACTTGATGCGCGTAAAGCCCGGCTCTAAATTATCTAGGGAGCGCGGCGGGTTCGGATTTCGCGTGGCGAATTATAGGCAAGTGCACCTATCGCAAGTAATAAAGGATATTCGGGGGAATATCGAGATCGTAAATTTCTCGAGAACGGGTTGATTATCCCTACTGCTCCAAAAGAACTATTATTTTTCCGAAATATTTAAGTTGTTGATTTTAACAAAGAAAAAAGCCGGAAAAATATTAAGAACAAAGTCGATGAAGAGATAACACTCGGTATTGAATTACGTTAAGACTAAAATAGATTTGAATAATTAGAGATCTTAGGTTTCAATTCAATTAAAGAGGAAACTTGACCATGGTGGTTCCAAAAGAAAGAGCTCACCTATCTCTAGGAATATCGCTCACCTGAACATTAAGACAATTCGACCAGGGTCTCGTTCGACGAAGGAATCCTCTTAATGCTCGCAATATGCTAAGAACCCTGCTATTGGGGGGGGGGACCCAATCTGGTAGAATTACGCGCCACCTCTCTCGAGGGTTAGTGCGAAACTCTCTTTACCCAGGGGTGATCAGTCCATACGCACGGCCTCTCGACTAGCTAGCGTATGGATAACAGAAATAGAGCCCACACATCGATATGTGGTTCTAAGAGTCGTTAACCCGGGGTAAACCTTAAGTTTTTTAATTAAATAGAAAAATAAGACCTTTAGTTATTTAAAACATTTTATATCCCAATGCTCTTCGATACCGAGGGCTAAAAGCGATTAGCCACTCATCAGAATGGGGATGACTTATGAGTTTGGTTAGGCGTGAGTTCTAAATTAAGCGCTGAAGGGTTACAAAAAATAAGATAACCTAATATTACAAAAGCTACTGATAAAAACACACGCACTCGACCAAATGCATAATAAAGAAAAAAAAACTAAGTTACAAAAAAGGAAAATTGCATAATTGAAATTCCAAGTCCTACTCAAACGAGTAGGCGGGAAATGAAAGATGAAAATTGCAAGTCCTACTGAAATGAGTAGGCGGTAAATGAAAGCGAGTCCTACTCAAACGAGTAGGAGGAAATAAATGCACACACGCACACACTCTACATAAATGAAAATATATACACACACACACTCTATATAATTAAATACTCATGCACTCTACATAAATGAAAAACACACACACTTGCATAAATGAAAACACACACACACATGTTGAAATTAAAAACTCACACACACTTGCATAAATGAAAACACACACATACACACACACTTGCTGAAATTTAAAACTCACACACACAAGTCCTACTCAAATGAGTAGGCGGGAAATTAAAGCGAGTGGTACTCAAACGAGTAGGAGGAAATAAATGCACACACGCACGCACTCTACAGAAAGTAAAACACACACACATGACATAAATAAAGAAACGCAATCACACTTTGCATAAATTCAAAACACACACACACACACACACACACACACACGGTATCGGCGCCAAAAACTTGATGCACGCGAAGCCCGGCTCTAAATTATCTAGGGAGCACGGCAGGTCCGGATTTTGCGCGGCTAATTATAGGCAAGTGCACCTATCACAAGTAATACATGATATTCGGGGGAATATCGAGATCGTAAATTTCCCGGGAATGAGTTGATTATCCCCACTACTCTGAAAGAACTATTTTTTTACCGAAATATTTAATTTGTTGATTTTAACAAAGAAAAAAAGCTGGAAATAGATTAAGAACAAAGTCGATGAAGAGATAACACTCACTATCGAATTACATTAAGACTAAAATAAAGATGGGGTTAGACCTGATTTACTCAAGAGGGGGGTGAATAGAGTAATCTAAAATATTTTTTCTGTTTTATGTATTATCAGAGTAATGAAAATAAGAGATACCAAGATTAATAGAAAGCAAAAACAATCTAAGTCAATCTAATCCAACACAACACAGCCAGCCTAATTTATCACAGCCACAGCAAGAACAACAAGAAAACGGGCAACCAGACAACACAAGAAATTTTATAGTGATTCCCCAACTTGGGTACATTCACTCTTCTACCTTCCTGTTAGGAATCCACTAGCAGGTTTTGATCAGGTGACTGCAACCTTTGACCTTTTGATCAGGTGCTCAAAATAAACTTTTGAAGGGTGTTAATAAATCCTTTATACAGAGGGGGAGAGAGATTTATGGTGTCTACTCTTTCTCTATTCAACAAAGAAGATTAGTGGATTTGCTGTTGTCAAGAACTCCTTTCAATATCTCTTGGAGTCTTGCACAGGGTGTAGGTCCTCATTCTTCAGCATTGACTTGAAAATTATCCAGGAACTTTTGACTGATAGAGGTTTGTTGTCCTTGAAGAATCCTGGAGTGGAAGTCGAAGAAGACCCTTGATTTGTATTTGTTGTTCTTCGTCTTCTTCAGTATGGTCAAGGAGAAAACAAAATGTTTTCTGCAAAGAGAAGGTTCAGAATGTTTTGCTGCAGATCTTCTCTGTATCTGTATTCCTGTCTCACGACTGTAAAGAAAAAACTCTTTTATATCTTCAGTCGAATTCTCCTTTGAATTTTGAATTCCATTGCATTGAATGCCGACTGCCTGTTGAATGAAATACGGCTAGAGAGAATATTTGCATTAATGAATTTCCCCAACTGTCCCAATTAATTAAACAAGTATTTAACCTGATAAAGACCATAATCAATGCTGCCACTAACGACTATATTCAAAGAATATATGCATTAATTACTCACGAAAATATTGCTAGATAATATGGAATAAGAACAGAAATTGAGGGAAATACTAAGTCTGGAACTTCACAGAAATTGTCGACTAGAGAACAGATTTCGTCGACCTGAGATCAAAGTTCGTCGAACAAAGAAATCATGTTCGTCGACCAGAAAATTCTTGTTCGTCGACCTGAGATCCAAGTCAGTCGAGCTGATATCCTATCTTCGTCAACCTGAGTTCAGAGAAAATATTCTGGATATAATATGTTGAAGTTGAACTTCCAGAGTTCATCGACCTGAGCTCGAATATCGTCAAGCTCAACTAAGAGAATTGACTCTGAGTTTGTCGAGCAGAGCATGACTATCATCGAATTGAGTTCGACGAACGTCGAACTCATTTTCTGAACTTGATTTTCTTCAAAGTATTGAGTCTTCTGCAGTCTTCTATTTGCTGGTCCATGTAAGGTTGAATCTAAGGACTTAGCCTAAACTCTAGGACACAGACATGACCCTGGCTATACACGGTGGGTCAATGATCCAAGTTAGTGAACCTAGCCTAAATCCAACTAGGGATACAACATAAAATAGATTTGAATAATTAGAGATCTTAGGTTTCAATTCAATTAAAGCGGAAACTTGGCCGTGGAGCTTCCAAAAGAATGAGCTCACCTATCTCTAGGAATATCACTCACCTGAACATTAAGACTATTCGACCGGGCTCTCGTCCGATGAAGGAATCATCTTAATGCTGGCAATACACTAAGAACCCTTATATTGGGGGGGGGGGCAACCGAATCTGGTAGAGTTACGCGCCTCCTCTCTCGAGGGTTAGTGTGAAACTCTCTTTACGAAGGGGTGATCAGTCCATACGTGTAACACCCGGGTTAGTACGAAACTCTCTTTACCAAGGGGTGATCAGTCCATACGTGTAACACCCGGGTTAGTGCGAAACTCTCTTTACCAAGGGGTGATCAGTCCATACGTGTAACACGCACTATCCGTCACGTAGAATATAGCAGTAGGTCTGGCCGGGGCCCGACGTCATATACCACAGACATACCAGTAGGTTACTCAATGGAAACCATCCAACTAATCACCAACGTCCTACACAGAGTCATTCTAGAAGAAGCAATTTAAAGTTGCAAATTAAAGAAAACAGCCACAAACATGAATGTCCACTACAAAACCTAATAGGAATGAAGTACAATACAAAAGTATTGACCTTATGGCCTTACAATTGTTTACTCAAATAACATGTTTTCCAAACCACGACACGCAGGCCCGTCACACATGAATAATACAAGTAAACACTCAAAATTATGCCTTTGAGGGCCGACTCAGCAACTTGGGTTTTAGCCTGCTATTTACCGCTCGGCTTCGCAGCACCTACAAGCAATAATCCACCGTAATGATGGCAAACAAAGCAACGTTCAGCTATGTTAAACAAATTATAACGATCCCGCCCCCAAACTCGGGCCGGCGATGCTCCTTTCCCTGCACTTTGTTAGTATAACCAAGCAGTATAGTGTAAACACTTCAGCACAGGCGTGGGCATGCACAGCCACACATCCCGTGCACTTAGGGCACATTCTCGGTGAATCGGGCAATGTCACGTCAATTTAAGCCATAGACATTTTGGTCTCACCACCGCCACTTGGACGGCCAATGTTGCGAGCATTTTTATCTTTCCGGCATTGGTAACGTCAATTTAAGCCATAGACCGCCGAAGACCCTCATCTATGCCAATGGCTCCCACCGAACGACATAGAGCGGGTACGGTTCTGCCTGACCTGTTGCTCACATTGCAACTTCAATTTAAGCTATATGCGCAGGTCAAACCTCCCCGAGTCCCGTTTCCATCACACACTTCACATAACCCAGTTTTGTTCAAGTTGGCTCCCAGGCCACCATGTTGCTAGAATCACGCATCTGCCCAGTTTTCCGGGTGCACCTTGGAGTTAATCCCCAAGGCTCCCTATTGCAATCTACTGCGTAGAAAACCCGAAAAACAAACATCCGCACAATGTCTTCTCCGACAATTTATGCAATGCAACATCACCGATCCAGACAAACTTGTCTGGGTAGGCTTCACACATCATGCCTATGTCTGTTCTCGATTAGGGACTCTACATGTACACAACGGGGACTATTCATGTCTACCCGAAGGAATGCCTCAAACTCACCGCAAACTCGTGAGAGCGGGCTTCCTATTCAAAGGAAAAGAGGACTTCACATGTCCTAGGGTGAGAATCGTTACCCTAGCATTTTTTCTTGGCGCCATGTAAATATATGCAGATGAAAAGCACCGCAATCTCCTTGCCTTCGTAGATCCGAAGTCGGCACGCAATTTGGAGCTCCAGAGCTCCGCCGGTGACCGGATCTAGCCTCCTTCTTCTTCCTTGCTCTCCCCTCTCTCTAGATCTTTAGAAAGAGATAAAGTTTGAGAAATGAGGGATTTGAAACCATATTCCCGGGTATATCCCAGCAGGAACAACCCCCAGCCGTCGGATCCCAATATAAGAAAACGAACGACCACGATTCGCCATTGAAATCCAACATCACGGCCGAACACGGCCTGTGACACGCCCATGTCCAGGGCCGTGTTCCCCATTCGCCATCGAAACTGACGTGTCCCAAAAAGATCACGGGCACCCGACACGCCCATGTTTTACCTGACACGCCCGTGTCATCCAGTACACGGTCGTGTACTATGCCATGTTACTCCATCAAAATAGGACCGACACCAACCCGAGAAGAACACGGGTCTTGGACACGCCTGTGTCCCATTTGAAACACCCGTGTCTACCCGACACGGCCCGTGTGCTGACCCCGTATAATAACCACGCCACAGCCCGACTTTAACCCATGAAGGACACGGCCTGTGACACGCCCGTGTCCTAGGCCGTGTTCGCTGCTCGATGATCGTCGACTCCAAAATTCATCGACCTCCCGGCCAGATCGTCGACCCGAGAACAACACGCCCTGGGACATGCCCGTGTCCCAGGCTGTGTGACCCCTGCCAACTTCCAAACTTGGCTCAAAACGCCACTTGTCGCTCTTTTGAGTTTCGGGGCATTACAACTTTCTCCCTCTTAAACGAATTTCGCCCTGAAATTACAATAAGGGTAATAAAGCACAAAACTAAAACGGTACCTGAGTGGAACAACTCCGGGAACTCCTCAAGCATGGTCTGCTATCGCTCCCAAGAGAGCTCTTCCCGACCGCAATTGTCCCAACGGACCTTGACCATCCTGATCTCTTTGTTGCGTAGCCGCTTGACTTCCGAGTACTCAATTCGAACGGGCTTGACCTTCGTCGTCAACCCATTATCGACCAACACTTGATCGACTGCAATGACGTGCGAAGGCTCTTGCACCGCCTTCCGCAACACTGATATGTGGAATACATCGTGTAGACCACAGAGCTCAACTAATAGTCTCAAACGATAAGCTGCTTCACCAATCCGCTCCAGAACCTCAAACGGTCCAATGTATCTCGGGCTTAGCTTCTTGAATCGCCGCACCAGCGAGAGATCCTTGAACGGCTTAATCTTCAAGTTCACCCAATCGCCAACAGCAAAATCCACGTTCCTATTCTTGGCATTATAGTACTTAGCCTAGCGGTCCTGAGCGATTAGCAACCTCTCTCGAATCATTCGAACCAACGATATTGCATCTTCCACCTCTTGGCGCTTTACAACTTTGACTCACCCGTTTCCAACCAAGACAACGGCATGTGACATCTTCTACCATAAAGGGCCTCGAAGTGCGCCATTCGTATGCTCGTCTGGTAGCTATTGTTGTAAGCAAACACCACCAAGTATAGGTGATTTTCCCACTGCTTCCCGAAATCCAGGACGCACATGTGAAGCATGTCTTCCATCATCCTATTGACCCTCTCGGTCTGACCATCCGTATGCAGATGAAAGGCTGTGCTGAAACTCAGTTTTGTTCCCAACATCTGCCGCACCAACCTCCAATCATTGGACGTGAACCGCCCATCTTGGTCACTCACGATGCTGCAGGGCACACCTTGAAGTCGTACTATGTTATCCACATATAACTTCGTTAGTTTCTCTATGGAATCATCCTTCCTATGCGGAATGAAGTGCGACACCTTCGTTAGACGATCTACGACCACCCAAATGGTGTCGTTCCATTTTTGCGACCTTGGCAACCCATGCACAAAGTCCATAGTAATGTCATCAAACTTCCACTCCAGAATAGGCAAGGACTTCAAGAATCCTCCCGGCTTCTGGCATTCTACCTTCACCAAGGTGCATGTCTGACACTTCGCCACGTACAGTGCCACATCCTTCTTAAGTCCTGGCCACCAGAACAATTTCTTCACATCGTGGTACATCTTCGTGCTCCCCGGGTGAATCGAGTACTTGGTATGATGCGCCTCGTACAACAATTCCACCCGCAAATTGCCCACGCTTGGGACGCACAGACGACCATCTTTCCAAAGCAATCCATCCTCAACAACAAATTGGGAGTTTGACCCATCCAGAGCCTCAACCATGATTTGCTTCATGCTGACATCCATATCCAAAGCCTGCCGAATCCGATCAGCAAGGTCACAATGAATTTCAGTCCAGTTCAGTAGCGCTTCTGAACTTGATTGCTTGTCTACACAAGAGATCTCCAATTCATCCAACTCCCAAACCAACCGCTCATCATGGACTGACAGCCAATTGGCTTGAGCTGGGGCCCGATGACTCAACGCGTCCACAACCGCATTGCCTTTCCCAGGCACATAATGGGTCTTGAATGTGTAGTCCCCCAGGAACTCCATCCATCTCCTCTGTCGCATGTTTAGATCTTTTTGATACAACAAGTATTTCAGGCTCTTGTGGTCGGTATAGATATCGATCGTCACTCCATACAAGTAGTGCCTCCACAGTTTCAAGGCAAAAATCACGGACGCTAACTCCAAGTCATGGACCGGATAATTCCTCTCATGCACTTTCAGTTGCCTCGAGCCATACGCTATCACACTTCCGTGCTGCAGTAGGACACAACTCAGTCCACTACCCGACGCATCACTGTAGATCTCAAAACCTTCGGTCCCACTTGGCGAACTCAGCACAGGCGTCGTGGTCACCCGACTCTTCAGCTCCTTAAAAGCTCGTGCGCACTCCGGCATCCAAATGATCTTTTGCTCTTTCCTCGTCAAGTCGTGAGGGGTAATGATGAGTCCACATTTTACACTGATTTTTGGACTCATCTGGGCCAGTTTTGTCGTCTTATCACTACACTTGAGAGCCTTTATTGCTTATATTTGCTTATGTGCCTATTTCATGATTAAGTGCACTGTAGGCCCGTTTCTGTGTGCTTTCTGTGTTTCTATATTTTTGTTATTCTTTAGCCCTGTCTCGGGGATGTGGTGTGCACGTTTGGTGGCCTTTCTGCCTCTTCTGCTGGGGCAGGGGTCGTGAGCGTGCTCTGGAATCGCTCGGGAGACCCCGACGATGCAGGAATACTGCGCACGACCACTGGACTTATTGCGCACGATCACTGGTCGTGCGCCACCGATTGTGCGCATTACATTCTCATTTTCCTAATCCTGTCGGGTAATGGCACGATCAGTGGATTTAGAGTGCACGACCACTGGTCGTGCGCCACTGATCGTGCGCATATATGCTGATGTTTTCATCCAGGTTGCATGTATAATTGGAAATGGCACGCGATCATCGACCGACAGTGCGCACTACCACTGGTCGTGCGCCACTGATTGTGCGCACTGCTTCTGCTGCCTCCGTATTTAAGGCCCTGCTTCGCGATTTAGGTCAACGCCTGTCATTTGCTGCGATCGGAGAGTGCGTGGGAATCGCCATTTCACTTCTCCAGCTGCTCCATCACCTCCACCTTCGTCGGGAGGCCATAGCCAACTCCTCCGAAGCCTTTCAAACTCTCCGGCGAAGCCCTCGGCCATTGACGACTACAACTCCAAGCTTTCCGCCGGATTTGGTGAAGAAGACAACCTAGAGAATGGACTTAAAGGCCTTCGAGGTGACAGCTCATTTGTACCGGAAGCCACCTTGGACTGAGCCCGGAAGCGGATTAACAACTCGCTACTCCGGCCACGACCCGCGGTGGATCTTCACTCTCTTTTAGTTTACTCCTCTTCCCCTTCCTCTATAGCATGGAATGGTTTAAGCATTGTAATGAACACTTCCATCCATGAACATCAAGTTTATTTTATATCTAATGGCATATTAGTATTTTCTTATGCTTGAGAGTAGTGTCTGTGAATGCGCCTCGCTCACTCCACATCCACTTCATTCCCCTATCTCACCTGATTGCACTCCACACAAGAACACTTCCATCCATTAGCTTTCTGTCCACTCGCCCAACCGATGTTCGGCATCGCGGTCGACACCCACTCCACCTAGCAAAGCGGTGCCTTCGACCTGCATAGCTTTTACTAGTTTAGTAGATCAAACACCCACAATATCCCAAGTCCTCTTTTTACCCTTTTTTCTATTTATAACTCTCATTTCAATATTTTTTGTACTGTTGCCGCTTTACGCTAATTGCATTCCTCAAGACACCGACACTCGGGGATTTATTCCCAAAACTTTATTACTTGTGTGACCGGTGCGCTTGCCGATTTACATGCATCAAGTTTTTGGCATCGTTGCCGGGGAATGCAACTATAAAGCGACTCCGGATGACTGAGAATTTCGTTATACGAGTTGTATTGTTTTGTTTTGATCCCTTTTCTCTTGTGTTGTTATTCCGTCAGATGGAATTGTTAGTTTTATTCGCAGAATCTATGCCAAGTAGTTGTATCCTTTATATTTGAAATCTCTGCAATGTTGGCTAATTTCAATATCTGTTGCCGTCATTGTGGAGACATCTCTCATGCTAGCGACAGATGCCCTCAGAAGTATAGTAGACATGAAATTCAGGAATCTACATATCGTAGACATAAGCCAGTTAGCTACCGACCTGCGGAGCCATTGCCGCACTACTTTTATTCGGCTTCAGCACCCGTTGCACCGCCTAAGCCGGTTAAGCAATGCCTTTTTTGTCGAAGCTGGGATCATGCATTAAAGGATTGCGCCGCTTACCTAGCTGAGCTAGAAGTGGATGACGAGCCGGATTTTCGGATTATCTCCACTTCAACCTTGGGCAGCATCCCTACTGTATCGGGATGTGCACCATTGCCATCTCTCTGTTATGGAGAAGACATCCCAGGTATGTGCACCGATATATGTGCTTATCCTCATTCCGACACTGCTATTTATACTCCTGAAGTGCATACATCACCTAGCATAGAATCTATTGGTTGTCGAGAGCCAGCGCTCAACGTCCTACCGAGCTTCGTGCCTTCACCTTCTTCTTTGCATAACATTCTTTCTTCTTCTGACAGTGCTGTTGAGATTGAATCACAGGTGGAAATTAACATTTCCAACGTTTTGTTAGATCCAGTCGAGGAGGACGACTCCGTGGCAGAGGTTGCGACCTCCACCCCATGTGAGGATGCCCGAGGCATGGACGAGGTAGACGCAGCTTTAGAACATTCCTACACTAGCCTAGACAGCTGTTTGGAAGCACCAACAATTCCGCCGACGGGGGATGACTCCGGGATCATCCCCAAGATCGAGGTTCGTTTATGTTATTCTTCTAGTTTATTTCTTGACCCTTCTCTCGTGTCTACTTCCATGCAGGACCACATTGTGCAATTGGTCCAATCAGTGCAAGGGCCTGTAATGCGGCCTAGGACTTATTGTAACCAGATGCAGGTGGAGTTGGAACCAATGAGCTTCCCAAGTTACTGTCTGCCCATGCCTGACACTTACGATAGGTATACGTATACAGGTATTGGGGCTTATGTTCTATCTCCGTTCAGGTACCCTCTACTGCAGCGCGACCATGACCCTCTGCCTGAGCATTTCCAGTTTCATTCGCCCATCAGTTAGGAAATGCTCAGATTTTGAATAAGTCCTGTTGGGAGACAATAAACCCAACAATTATCTAGGATAGTGTTTCTTTCGTTAAATTTTTGTTTGTATTTCATTATTTGGGTATGGTATCCCAGCTGTTGTATGAGCTCTCTGTTGCACCACGTGGTCAGCAGTGTGAAATAGACTGAAAACTTGGGCGTGTGAAAAATTTCACTGCGCACGACCAGTGGTCGTGCGCACTACTTATCATCGCACGACCACTGGTCATGCGCATGCCCAGTTTCTTTTTAATTCCAGCCGATGTCCACTGTGCGTGCGCCCTAATCTCCCGCTTGGTCCGCTGTGCATGCGTTGTCGACGCTCATCCCCTTTCGATTTCTCTCCGGTGGTCCGGCTCTCTCTCTCCTCCGGTAGGATCCTCAACTTCAGATCTCTCTTCCTCACTGTGCTGTAATGGAGCCTTGACGCCGCCCTGTAGTAAAGGCTTATCAATGATCTGGTCGTGCTTCAGCAACCCCTGCTCAGATCTTGGGTAGAATGGGAACTTTCTCTAAGGCAGAGCACACTCAATGCTACAATTCTTTGAAGGACAAGCCATTCCTCTCTCAGCGGCTTGTTGACTGGAACGAGCTGCGTTCCATTGGGGATGACGGTGCATTAGCAGAGGCCGTGCTCATTCTCTACTCTTTCAATTTTTGGAGCAAGTTGTTCGAATGCGACGAGCTTGTCTACCGGGAATTGACATTGGAGTTCCTTTCCACATTCACATATGAGACAACGGCGGAAAACCGCTATTTCCCCAATTGTTCCTTTCGGATGATGGGAAGTGTCTTCACTGTCACACTGCCGGAGCTTGCCATTCATGCAGGCGTCTATACCGCGGCGGAGGCATCCCAGATTAATTTCCCCAAGTTGTGCTATGATTTTCCAGAGGGTGTGACTTCGCGGGCCGCTTAGCGTTCTCTAACCGGAGGGAACGAGGAGTACGTCGCGCGCCGTGCCAAATCAACCTAGATTGTATCCCCCGCTCTAAGGTATATGCAACATTTACTTAGTCATTCACTCACCGCTAGGGCCCTGAGCAAGAATGTAGTAGGATGGCAGGATTTAATCTCCTTATTTAGCATGCAGCAGCAGTACCCCATCCATCTGGGCTATATGCTGGCCTATTTCTTCCACCACGAAGCCACTTATGGCCTCGCAGGCGCGATCGGGGGTGCTTACTACATTACCCGCATCGCCAAGAGTTTGGGAGTTTGGAGCCAGCTACCTCCGATGGTGCAGGTCACTGCCCCATCCATGATCTCCAGGGCCAACCTGGTGAGTTGCCATTTGCTACGTGTGGTTGGGAGAAAAGGTGGCCGGAAGTTTATTGTTCGCATGCCTGGTGATGCGCCTGCGGGTAGAGATGAAGAGGAAGATGAAGGAGAGCCGGGTGAATCTTCCGCTCTGGGTAGGCGGAGTGCGGGAGTGCCACCGCAGCAGAGTCAACAGCAACTGAGGCCTCCCGTAAAGCTATTTGTCTGAGTGCCTTGCTGATTTGGAAGCTTCCCAGTTTTGGATGCAAGACTTTATTTATCAGCAAGCAGTGCGAGGCGGGTTGAACATTCGACCACCGCCCACCCGTGTCGCTCCATCAGCGCCTGGTCCACGTCCGTCGCCCATCGATATTCACGACAGCGATAATGAGGGGGAGTGAGTGGAGTTCACCGCAGTGCTCGCCTACCACGCCTTCTGTTTCTTTTTATTGTTTTTTTCTTCTGAGTAAGGAGACAACTATATTTTTTGTGGGCACCCATCTGGGAGCTGAATGTTTTTTTATATATATATACTATTTGAACTGCTAATACAGGTACTTGGTCCACCTTAAGGACGGTAAAGAAAAGTGCTTTCGGGAGACAACCCAAGTTGGACCGTTTGGTCCTATGCTGTGTTTTGAGTTCTGTATATTTATTCATATATATATGTGTCCATATTTTGTTTGGCGTGCTACTTCAATCGCAGGTGCAGAAATATTTGAGGCGCGGCAACTTGGCCGTACTTGAACATCTCATTGCCCGACTAGTATGCTCAATTTTGAGCATAGGTACTCCCTACCCTAGCTATTTATCATATTTGGAATGCTTATTTTGACTAGTTGTCGACTTTAAGTCTAGGGGGGAGAGCATTCCTGTGGTCACTACACCACACTTTCTGTTGCATACCAGTTTCTTGTTTAATTATTTCTTGATTTCTATTGCAAACACTGAATCACCAACATGAGTGCTCTCTTACCCATGCGCACAACCCGAGTCAAATGTATTGTTTTTGTGTAAACTTTAAAATAGTGGTGTTGGCTTAGGATTTCAGGATTGAGTAGTTCAAAACTCATGCAGTGCTCCTAATCGAGTACTCATGGTTTGTGTAGAACTAGGATAGAATTAATTTTTCTTTATGCTCGTAGCTTTATATTTTTCTCCAAACGTAAATATTGTTTGTACTACTCAAAATCTGAATCTGGAATAATCGAACGATAATGTAGGAATGTGTGTAGCCGCCACTAGACTCGTATTGCTCGAGTCGGGAGGAAGGATCATCTTTCTCGGTGGCTAAGAACTTGCCCTAAGCTACTATCGAAGCATTGGTGCACGGTTAGTCAAGCGTGAGCATGATGTAGGCCTTCATTTTGGCTAGTTGGAGCCTTGTTTAGCCTTTTCCTACTTATTAACCGTTGCATGCCAAATTTGTGCCTACCCTTCCTTTGATCCAGCTCCACTCACATTCACCAAGGCCTGAAGCTAAACCCACTATCGCAATCAAATGCTTGAGCTGCTTTGTATTTACTGTTTTCCCGAGGTTGTGATAGGTGGACATTGTTTTTGGGGGTGCTGAATTCATTCACGTTTTGATTGCTACGTTTGGGGATTACAAGCGCAGAAAAGAAAAAAAATAATAATAAAAAAAACAAAAAAAAAGACGATAAGCGCAAAAGAGAGAAAAATCTGAAAGAATTGCTTTGAGAATTCTATCCCCATCCTATTTTTTGATTTTGGTCGGTTTCGGCCATGTTCACGCACGGTTTTCAAGCTCAGTTTGGGGGCGTGTGCCCCATTCATTTCTAAGTGGTTGCATTGGTTTTGGTTTTTTTTAGCTCGCTTTGGTTGCGTGTAGCCTTCATGTTTATCATTGACTACCAAGCCTTCGCCTAAGCCCCATTTTCTCCTACAAGTCCTATTGATTCATGCTTGGTCTAACCCGCGCCATGGAGGGAGTGTGAACGTGCAAGCATATGGTCCCCGACATTGGTGGATTCCTTTGGAGGTGATCCTGAGTCCCGAGCTTTGGCAATGCTCAACTTAGTGGTCTGCCTACTTTCTTCCTACACGTGATCACAAGATTCTCCAGAATTCTAATTTTGTGTAATTACAATATTTAATTAAGTCTGTCGAATATTTTATACTACGTCGTATAATTAAAATTTTTTTTTATTATATCTTCTATGCCCATGATGTATTTGATTTCTCGTCTTACTTCTTTTTGAAATTTCTGAGCCAGTTAGCTATTTTCTAGTCCACGGAGTGATGATTTGCTCGGGACGTGCAAATGGTTAAGTCTGGGGGTGTGATGAGTCCACATTTTACACTGATTTTTGGACTCATCTGGGCCAGTTTTATCGTCTTAGCACTACACTTGAGAGCCTTTATTGCTTATATTTTCTTATGTGCCTATTTCAGGATTAAGTGCACTGTAGGCCCATTTCTGTGTGCTTTCCGTGTTTCTATATTTTTGTTATTCTTTAGCCCTGTCTCAGGTATGTGGTGTGCATGTTTGGTGTCCTTTCTGCCTCTTCTGCTAGTGCAGGGGTCGTGTGCGTGCTCCGGAACCACTCGGGAGACCACGACGATGCAGGAATACTGCGCACGACCACTGGACTTTTGTGCACAACCACTGGCCGTGCGCCACCGATCGTGCGTATTACATTTTCATTTTCCTAATCCTATCCGGGTAATCGCATGATCAGTGGATTTAGTGCGCACGATCACTGGTCGTGCGCCACTGATCGTCCGCATATATTCTGATGTTTTCATCCTGGTTGCAGGTCTAATTAGAAATGGCGCACGATCATCGACCGACAGTGTGCACGACCACTGGTCGTGCGCCAATGATCGTGCGCACTGCTTCTGCTACCTCCGTATTTAAGGCCATGCTCCGCGATTTAGGTCAACGCTTGTCATTTGCTGCGATCGGAGAGTGCGCGGGAATCGCCATTTCACTCCTCCAGCTGCTCCATCACCTCCAACTTCGTCGGGAGGCCATATCCAACTCCTCCGAAGCCTTTCAAACTCTCCAGCGAAGCCCTCGACCATTGACGAATACAACTCCAAGCTTTCCACCGGAGTTGGTGAAGAAGACAACCTAGAGAACGAACTTAAAGGCCTTCGAGGTGACAGCTCGTTGGTACGGGAATCGTCCTTGGACTGAGCCCGGAAGCGGATTGACAACTCGCTACTCCGGCCACGACCCGCGGTGGATCTTCACTCTCTTTTGGTTTACTCCTCTTCCCCTTCCTCTGTAGTATGGAATGGATTAAGCATTGCAATGAACACTTCCATCCATGAACATCAAGTTTATTTTATATCTAATGACATGTTAGTATTTTCTTATGCTTGTGAGTAGTGTCTGTGAATGCGCCTCGCTCACCCCACATCCACTCCATTCCCTTGTCTCGCCCGATTGCACTCCACACAAGAACACTTCCATCCATTAGCTTTCCGTCCACTCGCCCAACTGATGTTCGACATCGCGGCCGAAACACCCACTCCATCTTGCGAAGCAGTGCCTTCGACCCGCTTAGCTTTTACTAGTTTAGTAGATCAAACACCCAAAATATCCCAAGTTCTCTTTTTACCCTTTTTTCTATTTATAACTCTCATTTCAATATTTTCTGTATTGTTGCCGCTTTACGCTAATTGCATTCCTTAAGAGACCGACACTCGGGGATTTATTCCCAGAACTTTATTACTTGTGCGCCGGTGCGCTTTCCGATTTACACGCATCAGGTAACGCTATCCGCGAGAAGTTCTTCACGAAGCGCCTGTAATAGCCGGCAAGCCCCAGAAAACTCCGGACTTCCGCTACCGAAGACAACACAGGCCACTCTCGTATCGCAACAATCTTCATCGGATCCACCGCAATGCCCTCTCCACTCACTATATGACCAATAAACGTCATCGAAGACAGCCAATGCTCGCACTTGGAGTACTTCGCGTACAATTGATTCCTCCTCAGTGTCTCTAACACCAAATGTAGATTCTTGAAGTGATCCTCCTCACTCAATGAGTACACCAATATATTGTCGATGAAGACAATCACAAAATTGTCCAAGTACTCCCTGAAAGTACTATTCATCAAATCCATGAACACCGACGGCGCATTAGTCGGCGCAAACAACATGACCGTAAACTCATAATGCCTGTATCTCGTACTGAACGCTGTCTTAGGGATATCACTCTCCCTTATCCTCAGCTGATAGTAACCCGACTTAAGATCCAATTTAGAGTACACTGATGACCCGACTAACTGATCGAATAGATCAACAATCATTGGGATCAGGTACTTATTCTTCTTCTTTAGCTTGTTCAGCTCTCGATAATCAATACATCGTCTCAAGCTTCCGTCCTTCTTTTTAACAAATAGGACCGATGCGCTCTAAGGCGAAGAACTTGGACGCACATAACCTTGCTCCAACAACTCTTGAAGTTACACCTTCATCACCGCCATTTCCTTAGGCGCTAGCCGAGACGGAGAGTGTGACACAGGTTTCGCACCTGGCACTAGCCCAATCGTGAAATCTATCGCCCGTTGAGGCGGGGCTCTAGGAAGATCGGCCGGGAACACATCAGGGTACTCAGATACCACTGAAATACTGTCCAACGTAGGCTTATGCTTTGCAACCTTCACTAGTGTGAAGAATAGCTCTGCTCTAGCACGAACCGCCTTCACCACCTGAAGAGCAGACATAAAGTCTTGCTCGATCCTTTCAAGCCCGTAAAGGTCGTCTCACGACCTGCCCCCAACATAACCTTCTTACGACTGCAATCAATAAGAGCTTGCTGCTCCGAGAGCCAGTACATGTCAAATATCATGTCGAATTCCACTAGCGGCAATAACGATGCTTGCAAATGGAACTCCTGACTCCCTATACGAATCTTTACGCCACAGATTCTATCCGCGCGCATCAAATACCCATTCGGCAACAACACATCCAGTTTGTCCTTCTCCATCAAAGAAGGTACCCCGATGTGCGATACAAATTCTTCGGACAAAAAGAATGTCAAACTCCCGAATCGAATGGTGCTCTCGCCGAATAAACGAAAATCAAAACAAAGCCTAGCACAAGCAGTCCTAAGTAAACAAGCGCAAGGGCAACAAGTATTTACAGATAACTGCTATAACTTTAAACCGTAACTATCACCACGCCAGCATGCTTCCTGGCCTCCTGCTGGCCCATGCTGTGCTCTTTAGGCTTCCTCTTGGACTTTGGGAGTCCACTCCAACACTCACTAGCAAAATGCCCCGGCTTCCCACAATTATAACATGCGCCAGGGGTTCGGCCTATAGCTGCTCCTGAAGCGCCAAAAGGAGGGGCTGCACTCGGAGACCTAGCCTTCTTATACCACTTATGATATCCAGACTTTGAGGTAGCCGACACTTTGAAATCCGACCTCATTGCACTGGAGTCTTTCTTTATCTTCTGTGCGCCATTGCAACAATCTCGGGCAAAGTGCCCTCCCTTGCCATAATTAAAACAATCATATGGAGCCTGTCTAGTAGACATTTTAGACTTCTTTTTCCCCCTCGCTTGGTATGCAGACTTTGTAGAATTTGGAGAGTTTGGTACCCTGAACTCCAACGTTTGATTGGCTTTTGCCATCTCTACTTCCAACGATCTAGCCGACTCCACCAAGGCTCGGAATCCCAATAATTTTGGTCCTAGCAGTAAAATTCATAATTCGTCGCATAGGCCATTATAAAATCTATCAACCATAGACTACTCGCTCTCCACTTCAGAGCCTGGATAGCGTCTTATCATAAGAAATGCCTGCAAATAATCCTCAACTGAGTGTGTACCCTGCACTAGAACCATGTTCAACTGCTGACCCAATGGTCCTTTAAATGTCGTTTGCTCCATCACTCCACCCGGCGTTAGAGTTAACTCGTGAATAGGGGACTGCACATGTCTTTCATTTTGTGCATCCATCATAGCGAAGAATGCTTCAACCACCATTGTTATGGTTTCGGCAGAGGGAAGGGTTGCAGACACGTCCACGGGTGCACTACTTTCCTCAGAAAGCGAGCGTTCTGATGGCCTTGCACCACTTCTGGTCACCTATAGTCGTACAAAACACCATTAAGCGACCAAATAAAATTGCAAAAAACAATTATAGGAACACGCAGGTTCCTCAAACACGTGTATTTTCATTCCTAAGTGGACATTCATGGGTTCTTTTGATGTTATAACGATGACGCACACACATTTGCTCACCACCCCTTAAAAAGAATTCGCCCACGAATTCATTTTAAGTCTGACCGAAACCAGTAGTCTGGTACCGAATTGTAACACCCCTTATCCATCGCATAGCATATAGCAGTAGCTCCGGCCGGTGCCCGATGCCATATACCACAGATAGACCGGGAGGTTACTCAATGGAAACCATCCAACTAATCATCAACGTCCTACACAGAGTCATTCTAGCGGAAGCAATTTAAAGTTGCAAATTAAAGAACACAGCCACAAGCATGAATGTCCACTACAAAACCAAATAGGAATGAAGTACAATACATAAGTATTGGCCTTATGGCCTTACAATTGTTTACTCAAATAACATGTTTTCCAAACCACGGCATGCAGGCCTGTCACACAAGAAAAATACAAGTAAACACTCAAAATTAGGCCTTCGAGGGCCGGCTCAGCAACTTGGGCTTTAGCCTGCTATTTAACGCTCGGCTCCGCATTACCTGCAAGCAATAATCCACCATAACGGTGGCAAACAAAGCAACGGTCAGCTATGCTGACCACATTATAACGATCTCGCACCCAAACTCGGGGCGGCGATGCTCCTTTCCATGCACTTTGTTAGCATAACCAAGCAGTATAGTGTAAACACTTCATCACAGACGTGGGCACTTACGGCCACACACCCCTTGCACTTAGGGCACATTCTCGGTGAACCGGGCAACGTCATGTCAATTTAAGCAATAAACATTTTGGTCTCACCACCGCCACTTGGATGGCCAATCTTGCGAGAATTTTTGTCTTCCCAGCATGGGTCACAACGATATAAGTCATAGATCGCCGAAGACCCTCATTTATTCCAACGACTCCCACCGAACGGCATAGAGCGGGTACGGTTCTGCCTGACCCGTTGCTCACATCGCAACGTCAATTTAAGCCATATGCCCTCGCAGTGGACGTATGAGGTACTTTTTACTGTTTTGCCCCCGCTGATCTGCCCATAGCCCTTCAAAACAGCGAGTTTGGCTGTTGGCAGACCCAACCAAGGGTTTTTTGGTATTTTCAGGTCAGTTCTTCTGGTTATTGGCAGTTCAGATTCCAAAAACTATAAATAGGACCTAAGGGGTACCCCAGAAAGCAGGTTCTCCCGTGCTCTCCTGCTCCAATCTTCAAGTGCTTTCTGAGGGTACCTTAGCTTGGCTTCTGGCTAAGGAGGGGAAGCGCTCTGAGATATTCCGGGTTTGTGGTGGGACCTCCCCCGCCGAGCCCTTGGGTCTGTGTCACCTTGTCTTCTTTATTATTTTGCTTGCAGGATCGAAGTAGGTGCGAGACCGCCCCTTCCCCAAGGGCGAATTCCACGGGAGATCGAGGAATCGGTTTCAACATTTTGGTGCGGTGAGCGTGGACAGTGGTCAGTGCAGAAAAGCTTCAGCGAGTTCAATGACAGGAGGACATGGATCTGACAGGCAGAACTCGCCCCCCCCCCCCCCCCCCGCCTCTCGCAACGGTGGGGATGTTGGAAGACTTTAGGAACGATGTGCTGGGCCTCGTCAAGTTCGCACTCGGCGCGTGGGCCGAGTGCTCGACTCCGGCAGCCCAGATCGCATCCTCCCCCTCTTTGGGCGAGGACGCTCCCGGCAGGCGAGCTGGGAAAGAGGTGGCCGAGGAAGGCCGGGGGTGCGAGCTCCCCGGGCGCGAGCTCTTCCCCGGCTTGGCGTGCCGAGGCCGGTTTGGCGAGCTGGGCTCGCGAGACTCGCCAGCTCACCCAGTGAGGGGAGGCAGTCCATTCAGCGAGCTGGTCTCCTCAGCTCCAGTCCCAGATGGGTTCAGGGAACCCGAGATGTCTTACTACACCGGGAAGGGAGACCCGATCCAGCATGTCCAATGGTTCTAGGATGTGGTCTCCATCCGTCAGATGTCGAACGGATTCAAATGCCGACTCTTCGCCATCACCCTCCGAGAGAAGGCAGGGGAGTGGTTCCACCAGCTCCCGGCCAGCTCCATATACTACTTCGAGGACCTGCGCCGACGGTTCATGCTGAGATTCACCACCTCGAAGAAGAGGAAGAAGAAGTCCGAGTCTTTGTTCCACATTAAGAAGGGAGTGAACGAGACGTTGGGAAGCTACGTGGACCGATTTCAGGAGGAAGTTACTCAGGTCCAAGAGATGTCGGGCCATAGTCTGATGATGGCCTTTAACCTGGGCATGCAGCAGGGTTTCTTCCGAATGGAGCTAAAGAGAGTCCCCCCCCTCTCCTACGAGTAGTTGCTGGAGAGGACGGCAAGAGAGGTCGACGGGGAGGCGTCGAACCCGGAGTTTGTAAGGAAGCTGGCCAGGTGGGCCACGGAGGAAGAGAAGGAGTCAAGAGGGAGAGGACATGATGAGAGAAGAGGAGAGCCTAGGCAGAGGGAGCAAAGGCAGCTCCAGTGGCAGCAACAGCCGGGGTGGGGCGTCAGGAGCCCGACCGTCGGTTAGGCTGGAGACCTGAGTGGCAGGGGCAGGGGCCGCAGAGAGGGTACTACGGAAGGGGTCACTACCAGGTGAGGCAAGATCAGTTCCACGCTTCGAGCTGGAGGCCGGGCCAGAGGCCCCGGCTTCCTGATCATGAGGATGTCATGGCCATAGCCTAGGGAGCAAGGAGGGGGATTATGAGGAGGAGGATAAGAGAGGTCAGGGTGGAGCTGCCCTATTGCGACTTCCATCAGGAAGAGGGGCATGCCACAGCCACCTGCCCGAAGTTCCTCGAGATGAGAGGGAATCGGGAACAACAATAGCAGCAGCAGCAGGGAGGTCTGCAAGAAGTAAGGATCGAGGAGGTCCTGCCTCGGACGGAGGAGGATCGTTGTGAAGACCGGGTGGATGTTAGAACCCGAGGGGGAATCGGAGTGATCCACGGGGGAGTAGGGGTCGAGGCCTCCCGCAAGGCAAGCCTCCACACCATGTACCGGCGAAGCGTCGCCTCCACATCCCAAACCCTACCCCCGGAGGAGAGGATCACTTTCTCCAGGAGCGATATGCCAGACCACGAGGACCCATTCTGCGATGCGCTGGTCATCAAGGCAGCCATCGAAAATTTCACTGTCTCTCGGATCGTCGTGGACAATGGGAGCTCCGTCAACGTCGTCTTCAAAAAGGCGTTTGACGCGATGAAAGTGGAGGCCAAGAGGGTGTTGGCCTCAGATGGGCCCTTGTTCGGGTATTTAGGAGAAAGGAAGGAAGTTGAGGGAGGAGTTGGCCTCCATGTCACTTTGGGGGGGCAGTCCCGAAACTGCAGGTTCTTCATCGTGGACGCCCCCAGCAGCTACAGCGCCATCTTCGGGAGGCCCCTTATCAGCGCCTTCTGCTGTGTCCCCTCGTCTTTCCATCAATGCTTAAAGTTCAACACCGAGGGGATTCAGGTCAGGGTCAGAGGGGACCCCAAGGTGGCGCGGGAGTGCTATGTCACTGCGGTGAACACCATCTCTTGCATGGAGGGAGCCGAAGAGATGGGGCGAAGGATGGATGAGGCAGGGCAGGGAGCAGCAGAGGGGGAGCTGGAAGTGAAGAACTGCGTAGAGGAGGCGGTAGGAGGAGATCTCGAGGAGGTGGCCGAAGTGAGGGCCGTGGGAGAAGAGATGGAGGTAGAGGTCCCCGTTCCGGAGGAAGGGGATGCCGAGGGATGGGGGGAGCAATCCAGGCTGGATGCAGCAGAGGAAGTGGTGGAACTGGAAGTGCTCACGAGAGGAGACAGGATGGAGAAGATCCGCGTCAGCGGGGGGCTGACCCCTGAGGACCAAGGTAGGATGATGGAGTGCATCCAGAAGAACGTGGATATCTTTGCTTGGAACGCCGCGGAGATGCCGGGGGTTGACGCAGATGTGGCTTGCCACCGCCTCAACCTGGACCAGGGAACACGCCCCATTCAGCAGAAGAAGAGGTCCACTGCAGACAAGCTGGCGGAGCCCATCAGGGAGGAGGTGGCGAACCTCCTCAGGGCCGGGTTCGTGTCTGAGATTCAGTACCCTGGCTGGGTCTCCAACATGGTTATGGTTAAAAAAGGAGACGGCCGATGGAGGATGTGTGTCGACTTTTCCTTACTTAATAAAGCTTGTCCTAAGAACTGTTATCCTTTGCCTCGGATCGACGCGCTGGTTGACTTAGCCGTCGATTTTTTCTGTAATGAGTTTTTTAGATGCTTTTTCAGGTTATCATCAAATCAGGATGCACCCCCGAGACATCAAGGATGTCTCGTTCGTCATAGGGGATGGATGCTACTGCTACAAGATGATTCCCTTCGGGCTGAAGAACGTCGGGGCAACCTACCAGAAAATGATGGATAGGGTTTTCAAGGAGCAGAGGGGAAGGAATTTGGAGTTGTATGTAGATGACCTCATGATCAAAAGTCGGGATGTGGACTCCCACCTCCGGGACCTGGAGGAGACCTTTGCCACCCTGTGCAAGTATAAAATGCGATTGAATCCCCTAAAATGCGTCTTTGGGGCCACCAGGGGAAAGTTCTTGGGGAACCTCCTCACCCCCGCGTGGGTCGAGCCGAATCTAGATAAGGTCAGGGCTATCTTGGAGCTGGGGTCCCCGCGGAATGTTAAGGAAGTCCAACGGCTGACGGGAAAGCTAGCAGGGCTGAGCCGTTTCCTTTCTCGGGCAGGGGAGAAGTGCTCCCCTTTCTTCAAAATGCTGAGGGGAGGCCAGAGGTTTGAATGGACCAAGGAGTGCGAGGAGGCGTTCCAGGCCCTCAAGGTGCAGTTGACACAGGCTACGCTGCTCCAAGGGCCGAAGGAGGGGGAGGACCTGTTCTTATATCACGGGGTCGGGGAGGAGGCCTTGAGCTCCAACTTAGTTCACGATGAAGGGAAGAGGCAGCTCCCAATTTATTACGTGAGCCGGGTCCTGAGGAAGGCCGAGCTCCGATATTCGATTTTGGAGAAGCTAGCCTTCGCCCTGATCATCTTGGCCAGGAGGCTGCGACCTTACTTCCAGGCACACTCAATTCGAGTGGTGACCGACCATCCCCTCCGCAACATCTTTGAGGGGGTTGAGCATTCAGGCAGGCTGGCTAAGTGGTCGGTGGAACTGAGCAAGTTCGATATCTCCTTCATTCCGCGGCTCTCGATCAAAGCTCAAGTGATGGCCGACTTCTTGGCCGACTACATAGTTGAAGTGGCGGAGGAAGAACTCACCCGCCCGACCCCTTGGAAGGTAAGGGTGGATGGTGCCTCAGGGAAGCATTCCCTAGGAGTGGGGGTGATCCTAGAAAACCCCCAGGGAACTCGAATTGAGCAGACGGTGGTGGTGCACTTCCCCATTACGAACAACCACGCTGAGTATGAGGCCGTGATAGCAGGGTTGCGCCTAGCCAGGGAGCTGGGGGTGTTGGATGTGGAGGTCCTTACTGACTCCATGGTGGTGGCTTCACAGATCAACGGGGAGTTCGAGGCAAGAGATCCCACCCTGAGATCATACTTGGCCAAAGTGAAGGGGGTCATAGGCACTTTTCAGACCTTCTCCATCCGACACGTGCCCAGGGAATAAAATGAACAGGCCGACCAACTAGCAAATCATGGTCCCCAGGCGGGGGGCACCATCACTGACCTGTTCCGCCCCTCCATCGAAGAGGGAGAGCTCATGCAAATCGACCAACAAGCTTCGTGGATGGACCCAGTCATGGTTTTTCTCTCCACAGGAGAGTATCCGCAGGGGGTAGATAAGAAGAAACTAAGGCAAAAGTCAGCATATTACCTCCTCCAGGACGGGCAGCTATACAGAAAGACCCTCTCAGGGATGCTGGCTCGCTGCGTGACCGAGGGTGAGGTACGAAGGATCTTGGAGGAAGTCCACTCCGGGGAATGTGGGAGTCACTCCGGGAGTCGGACCCTGGAAGGGAGGATAGTCAGGTAAGGGTATTTCTGTCCCACCCTGGGCCGAGACGCAGCAGAGTTTGCAAGAAAATGTCATAAGTGCCAGATGTTTGCCCCTCTTCAGCTACAGCCGGCCCAGCGACTCAGGAGTATCACGGCCCCCTGGCCCTTCGCAATCTGGGGAATGGAATTGGTTGGACAATTTCCCCAAGCCAGCGGTCAGAGAAGGTTCCTCCTAGTGATGATTGACTACTTCTCCAAGTGGATGGAGGTGAAGGCACTGGCCAAGGTGACCTCCCAGGTACTCAGGAACTTTGTTTGGGGGGAGATCATCTGTCGCCATGGGCTGCCCCAGGCCATCATCACGGATAATGGGCCCCAGTTCACCAGCGCCGAATTCACCAGCTTTTGCGAACATCTTGGGATCGACCTCAGGTTTGCCTCGGTCCATCACCCCAGGAGCAACTGGCAGGTGGAGGCCGCGAACAAGATCATCGTCAACCTCCTCAAGAAGAAGGTGGAGAATTTGAAGGGGAGCTGGGTGGAGTAGCTTCCCGCAGTTCTTTGGGCCCTAAGGACCACCCCCAACACGGCTACGGGAGAGACCCCCTTCAAACTCTCCCATGGGTGCGAGGCAGTGCTCCCCGTGGAATTCAAAGTACAAACACCGCGAGTTGTCGCGGCCAAAGAAGGCCGTGAGGAATGGCAAGCGGAGAATGAGGAGGAACTGAGGCTCTCCCTTGACACGGTGGAAGAGGTGAGGGACCTTTCCGCTATCTCACGGGAGGAGGTGAAAAGAAGAATGGCCAAGTACTTTGACAAGCATGTCAGGGTCAAACAGTTTGTGGAAGGGGACTTGGTGCTGAAGAAGGTGGATGCAGCAGGGAGGTTGGCATCCGTAGGGAAGCTCAATCCCAGCTGGGAGGGACCATTCATTGTAAAGGAAGCCTTGAAGTCAGGAGGCTATCGACTCCAAAATGTAGAGGGCGAGTCCCTGAGTCTCACCTGGAGTGGTGACGACCTAAAACGATTTTTCTCCTGAAGCATGTAAGCGACATTTTGATTATAATAAATTTCTTCGACTCTCTAGTATTATCACAACTAGCCTGCATAGAGGAATGGAATGTGTTTTGGACCCCGAGAAGATCCCGCTGCCAGACTCTCACCTAGCTGGCAGGGCCGGAAGTCACTCGGTGTCATCCTTGGCCTCGAGCAGATCCCGCTTTCAGGCTCTCATCTAGCTGACAGGGCCGGATGTCACTCGATGGAATGTTGTTTGGACCCCGAGAAGATCCCGCTACCAGGCTCTCATCTAGCTGGCAGGGCCGGAAGTCACTCGGTGTCATACTTGGCCTCGAGCAGATCCCGCTGTCAGGCTCTCACCTAGCTGACAGGGCCGGATGTCACTCGATGGAATGTGGTTTGGACGCTGAGAAGATCCCGCTGCCAGGCTCTCATCTAGCTGGCAGGGCCGGAAGTCACTCGGAGTCATCCTTGGCCTCGAGCAGATCCCGATGTCAGGCTCTCACCTAGCTCGCAGTACCGGATGTCACTTGATGGAATGTGTTTTGGACTCCGAGAAGATCCCGCTGCCAGGCTCTCATCTAGATAGCAAGGCCGGAAGTCACTCGGTGTCATCCTTGTCCTCGAGCAGATCCCGCTGTCAGGCTCTCACCTAGCTGACAGGGCCGGATGTCACTCGATGGAATGTGCTTTGGAACCCGAGAAGATCCCTCTCCCAGGCTCTCATCTAGCTAGCAGGGCCGGAAGTCACTCAGTGTCATTGATGCTTAAGATCACGGCAGTGAACCGGTCGCACAAGTAATATAAAATGCGGGCTTTCCCAAGTATCGATCTCTCAAGGAACACAGTAAGGTGGAGTTAATTTCGAGGAGGACTTGAGATTTAAGTCCTCAGGTCGGAGATAACTAAGGGAGGTTTTGATGTTTGCGGAAACAGAAAATAAAAGGCTAACAACTACTCCTATGCAACGCCGCTATGCGATGCTTCGCCAGGCGGGATGGAAGACTAGTCGGGCCACTATGCACCGAATCGTTAGGTGGATGGACGAGTAGGCTTGAGGATGAGGTGGTTAGAATGGCGGAATGAGTGTCATGAGCACCTCTTCGCTATGCACGCTACTAGCAATTGCTAGTGCGGCAAGGGCGGATGGATGGTGGATGGACAAATAAGCGCGCCTCAAGTAAATATAACAAAAATATACAATAACATAGACATGATTACAGATAAACGTATATTACACTAAGAATAAATTCATCAAATACAAAGAGTTCAAATAAACTATCAACAACAAGAGAAGAAAAGTGTGCGAAATCGACCGGATCCGAAGCCTTGCTAAGGATTCACGGTTGGAATCGTCGGGTTGTCAATCCGCGTCCAAGCTCGGTCCCCAACTGCATCCGGGGTAGAGAAGGGCTATCACCACCTTCCAATGGCCCATCTTCTTCGTGTCACAATCCGGTGGAGGATGGCACAACTTCCCCTAGCTTGATGGAGAAAGCTAGGTCAAGCACTTCTTGAAGCTCAAGGATGAAGGAGGAGTCCGAGAGGAAGCTCCGGCTTGGATTTGGCGGTGAAAGCTTGCCTGCAGCACCTCCCTAGGGTGGAGATTGAAGGAGGATGGCGGAATCCCTCTTCGGAGACGAAAACGGCGGAGGAAAAATGAGCGATCCGGAATTAGGGCGGAACCTGGGAATTTATATATTGCAGAAATTATAATGCACACGACCAGTGGCGCACGACCAGTGGTCGTGCGCAATATGTCCAGTGGTAGTGCGTTTTCCCCGGGCAGATTTTCGAAAAAATATGGAATCAATGCACACGATCAGTGGTCGTGTATACTGTGTCTAGTGATAGTACGCATACCCTGGGCAGATTCTGGAAATCAGGGAACATTGCGCACGAGCAGTGGCGCACGACCAGTGGTCATGCGCATTATATCCAATGAGCGTGCGCAGTATACCTGCTTTCAAACATCCCCGGAACATGCACACAACCCCTAAACCCTGCACTGATATGTGCAGACATTCCAGGCAATCACAAAAAGGGAGTACAAACATTAAAAGTACAAAAAAATACACAACCACGGGCCTAAGTGTGCACTTCCTATGGAAATAAAGACAAGATGCAATATGAACGATATAGAACTAAAAGTGAAGTGCAAACGCGTGAAAAAAGCCCAGATGAGTCCGAAAAACCCTATATAAATCGGACTCATCAGTCATCCTTGGCCTCGAGCAGATCCCGCTGTCAGGCTCTTACCTAGCTGACAGGGCCGTATGTCACTCGATGGAATGTGTTTTGGACCCCGAGAAGATCCCGCTGCCAAGCACTCACCTAGCTGGCAGGGCCGGAAGTCACTCGGTGTCATCCTTGGCCTCGAGCAGATCCCGCTGTCAGGCTCTCACCTAGCTGACAGGGCCGAATGTCACTCGATGGAATGTGTTTTGGACCCCGAGAAGATCCCGCTGCCAGACTCTCATCTAGGTGGCAGGGCCGGAAGTCACTCGGTGTCATCCTTGACCTCGAGCAGATCCCTCTATCAGGCTCTCAACTAGCTGACAGGGCCGGATGTCACTCAATGGAATGTGTTTTGGACCCCGAGAAGATCCCGCTGCAAGGCTCTCACATAGCTGGGAGTGCCGGAAGTCACTCGGTGTCATCCTTGGCCTCGAGCAGATCCCTCTGTCAGGCTCTCACCTAGCTGGCAGGGCCGGAAGTCACTCGATGGTGTCGGCCCCGCAATCGCCAGATGAAGGTCAAGAAGTCTCAAAGTGCCAGTAAGCAAGGGGAAAAGGGTCCTGTAGAGGCGAGCTCGGGCTCGGCGAACCCAGTTCGGCACCAGCAAGAGGATTCTGCATGGGCGAGTTCGGTCTCGTCATTCCCGGCTCGGCATTGGCGAGTAGAAAGCGAACCCGGGCCTCGCCAAGGGAAAGCAAGCCAGGTCGGGGCACCTCGCCCCCTTTGCCCATTAGAATTTTCCCTTCTTTTTCGGGCTCAACCTGGATGGCTCGCGTGCGAGTTATGTTGGGTATTGTATCCACAATTACCTGGATTTGAGGAAGCCACCTATCAAGCTAAGATGAACTCACAATGTATTTGATGAAACCTCTTAAGTTGTGCTTGTAGTTATTCCACGCTAAGTGCACACCATTGTCAGGGTGCAGTAGGTCAATATACACGGGTCTGCACGACGTAATCCCTCGTTGATCAGATCAGTGTGTTGGCCTACGTGTACTCTCTCTATTGGAGTGCACTTACTTTCAAGTACAGGGCTGTGATCTTGCAAGAGCAGACAAGGAGCAAGGATGGGTCAAGGAGCACATCATTGTTGGAAAGACGAAAAATCGTCTAAGTATAAATCGACGAGAATCACTAGTGATTCTCGCCGAATCGTCGAGAATCATTAGTGATTCTCGCCGACTCTATCCGGCCACCTCAAAGCGGTGCCAAGTAAGATTTGGCGAGAATTACTAGTGATTCTCGCCGAACCCATCGTTGAGCAGTTCATGGCCAAGTAATATTCATCGAGAATCAACAAGTGATTCGGCGAGAATCATCAAGTGATTCGGCGAGAATCACTAGTGATTCTCGACGAATCGTCGAGAATCACTAACTGATTCTCGCCGATTCGTCGAGAATCACCTTCGATTCTCGCCGATTTTAACTTGGGCAATTTTTCTAGAAACAGCTGGACCGGATTCTGCCGCTGGCACTGTGTTGAACCGAAACTAGGGTTGCTTCAGGTGGGACCCACAACGGTCATTTGGGAGTATACTTGCGTATAAATACACACGTATTTTTGAACAGTAAGAACACGGAGAAAAAGACGAAACACAGGCCGCGACATAACCTAGATCGCGAGTTTCGCTCCGCCGCCACCGTCGCCGCTTGAGAGAGTAGATCGCCGGTCTTGATCGTGGTTTCTTCCAGATCTCCCGTCGACAGAAGCCTGGCTAAGCTTAGTGTCTCACGTGTCTAACCGGAGATCCTTTGTCTCTTGATTTGTTGACCGGGAAAACCTTCCCCGTCCGAATCGATCGAGACGATTGATCCTAGTGTGACCGTTGGAAGACCTAGCTAGCTTCGCTACGAAGTTTGAATCTCCAAAGTACAGCAGCCGCACACCGTCGTTGCCGCCGATCCCGAACCAAGCCGCCGCTCGTCTTGCCGCCGCCGGTTCCGGGGAGATTCTCTCCAAGTGAGATCTAGGGTTGTAGACTCTTCGTTGACTTCACGAACACGTCGTCGAACGAAGATGAACACCTTAATGTCCAAAAGTAGTTTGTATATCTTGTACATTCTATGTTTATTTTTGTTGTAAAGGAACGTTGGTTTCTAGTTGTAAGGGTTGGGTGCAACCCGGATTGTGGGAGTGTTGACTCCTACGTGTGGAAGGGTTCCTTCCGATAGTGCAAGGATTGGATTTCAATCCTGTTGGTGAAGAGACCGAGTCGTCCCTTGTTGGGAGATAGGTCGAAGGGGGAAAGTGGATGTAACCAAATCGGGGAACCACTATAAATTGCTTTTGTATCTTCTGTGCTGTGGTGTTTTGTTTTCTTGTGCAGGTACAAGTTTAAATTCCGCAAAAAACGCTGCACGTCACCTATTCCCCCCCCATAGGTGAATATAGTTGACACTAGGTGGACTTTCACGTTATGGTGGCGTGACAAGGGCGGAGAGCAACTCGCCCCCGAATCGCTTAGGGCTCGGCAAACACTCAAAACGCATCCAATCGCGGGCGCGCTCTCATAACTGGTCTACTCGCGGAACCTGTCTCGGCGAGGTCGCGTAGGGAAGCGCTCACATATATTCAGAGCACAACAAACAAAGTAAAGAAAGAAAAGAAAAGGAAGTGGCACGAGTATGATCAAAAACTTTCATTAATTGTTTACAAAAAGTAATTACAGGGGGCTCGCCTCGGCGAGTGAACAAAAAAGGAAAAAAAGAAAAAGTACAGGCTACCCTCAGGCCTCGCCCCCTCCGCCGGACTGGTCCTCGCCGTCACCCGAAGGATCCTGGAAGCTTTTCCCGAACATCGCGTCCAGGCTGTCTTCCTTCTCGCTGGGCGGCGTTGCCGGGAACATGCTCGGCATCAGGTCGCGAGGCGATATCCCCTCTCACCCCTCCACCAGCACCCCAGAATCCTTCATCATCTGGAGGATGCACTCGGTGGCTTGGATGGAGTTGATCCGCAATCTATGGACGAGGTTGGCCTCGCCAAAGATCCGCGGGCTCTTGTAGGGGAGGGTGGGGTCGAGGTCGTGGGGCGGGAAGAAGATCTCCGCCTGGCGACGGACCTCACTGAGGAGGTGCTGATTCTCCCCCTTCAGCTTCGTGTTCGCACCCTCCAGCTCGGCGAGGCGTGCGCGCAGCTGGCCGATCTCCTCCCCCTGCTCAGCATTGCGAGCCTGGAGCTCCCCTTCAGCCTTGGCATCCGCGGCTAGGAGTGCGCGCAGCTGGCTGACCTCCTCCTCCAGCTCGGTGTTGCGAGCCTGAAGATCCCCAGCGGCCTTGGCATCCTAGTAAAGTGTCCTTTTAGCAGCAGCGCAAAATATTCTAAGTAAAAAATAAGAACCGCGCTTGACACTTACCATCCCGCCGGCGGCTTGGGCGAGTAGACCCTCCGCTATGCCGAGCCGCCTCGCCTGATCGGTGACCTTGTCCTTCGCGAGGTTGCGAGCCTGCTCAGCCTTTTAGAGCTGTTGGCTGAGGGAGAAGCTGCGGCGTGCCAGCATGTGATGCAGATCCAGGGTCCGCAAGTGGGACTGCAGGCCCTCATGGCCGAGCTGCCGGAGGGTCATCGTTTTGTAGGCCTCGCCATCCTCCCGGCCATATAGGCCGAAGCCGATGGCGTAGGCGTGACCAGTGGCGGGCTCGCGGTCGTGCCAGGAGGGGTGCAGAGTGCAGACGGAGACTCGATGAGCGAGCTCATCCCACTGTAGCATGGGCTCGCCCGCCGAGTCCTTCCACCGCGCGCCGAAGTTGAAGAGGGGGTGTTGCTTTGGCGGCGCGCGCTCGCGGGCGACCCTCTTCGCCGATGGAGGAGGGGAGATCGCCACCGTGGAAGAGGGGCCCTCGCCACCTTTCCGGCCCTTGCTGGTTATCTCATTCAGCGGGCTATCCGGCGACGCGTCTGGAGGGGTCTCTGACGAGCTAATGTACTTAGGGTCTGGCTGTTGTTGTTGTTGCCCCCACGGAGCCAGCAGGGCTCTCTGAATCTTCTTTATTTGTCGCTGGCTGAATGGTGGGTTCGATCCCGCGTCCTCAGGTCGCCTCTTGCTGGACGAGGGTAGAGAGAGGGCCGCCACATCTCAGCAGGCCGCCGCCGCCGCCCTCTCATGAGGAAGAGGGTCGGTATGGAGCGTCGGATCAGCGAATGGCGGGTTCACGGGGATTATTCGCTCCCCTGCAGGAAAACACTTCGAAAAATTTAGGAATTCAGCAATGATATGGCGAGTTCGGCGGTCAGGCAAACTCGGCAAGATGAGGAGAGGAGCATACCTTCGCCGGGCAGAACAGGGGGGAGCGCGTCGAGGCCCCTTCGCAGGAAGGAGACCTCGTAGTCTTCATGGAGGAAATATTTATGGAGTTCGGCATCGTTGCCGGACACGGCCAGTAGGTGGTACACCTCCTCGCCCTTCTGCTGAGGCGATTAGGGGATGTTGCCGAGATCGCCCTTGATGAAGGCGATCTTGGTCATCCAGGTATGGTGCTTGTTTGCGATCTCGCAAACTTTGATCAGCGAGCCACCAAAGTAGGCGACCCAGTCCGGCGTCGCCTTATAGGAGAAGAGCTTCCTGAACACCGTCAGGTTGAACTCGATCCTCTCCCGTCGGAGGTAACTCGCAAACGCCACCATCATTGCGATGGCGTTGGAATTCAGCTGCGCAGGCACGGCTCCGTAATATTTTAAGATTTGCGGGATCTCCGGCCATCGGGGGAGGCGTAGCCCCACCTCGAAATGTGAAAGGGGGAAGGTGAGCTCATCCTCATAAAAGGTATTGATGGCCTCCCCTGTCTCGGCCTGCGATCCTCAAAGCCCGGTGGCACGCGCTCTGCCACAAACTCAGCGATCTCCTCCTCGCTAGTGTGCCCCTCGAAGAAGCAATAGTCCGCGAAGTGCTGCGCGCACTTGGAGCGGCCGTCGTCATCTTGATTCGCCTTGCCCATGTTCGCGGAGGCCAAAGTAGAGCGCGAGCAGGAAACGGAAAAGCACAGGGAGAAGGGAAAAAGCAATAAAGGCACAGTACAGGGTAGGTGAGGGGGGATATTTATAGGAAAAGAAATTTGGGGCAGGCTGTCCAATCAACGTAGCTCGCCGCCCTAACACGCCACCCAAGCTCGCCGCCCTGGCTCGCTGATTGGCCTGCGAACAGACTCTTACTGTGGTTGGTTCGGTGAGTCGATCGCCGCGGGCTTGCTCGGGTAGGCAAGTGCACCTATCGCAAGTAGTACTCGATATTTGGGGGAATACCGAGGTCGTATTGTTCTCGGGGTCGTGTTGACTATTCTTACTCCTCCGGGAGGACTATTATTTTACTGAAAGGAAGGTGGATTTTTTTACTTAATAAAAGACGGAAAGCAAAGGAGCGAAAATAAAAAAGATTTAGAAAATATTCGATGAAGGGTTAACGCTCGGCATCGAATCGGATTAAGACTAAAACAATTTTTAATAATAAAAAGACTTAGTTTTCAAATTAATAATAAGACAACTTGGCCGTGGAGGTTCCACAAATGTGAGCTCACCTAGCTATAGGGATATCGCTCACCTAAACGTTAAGACTATTCGACCGAACGTTAGTCCGACGAAGGATTCCTCGTAACGCCCGCTTTACGCTAAGAACCCCGCTATTGGGTGGGGAACCCAATCCGGTAGAATTACGCTAGTCCTCTCTCGAGGGTATGCACGCATATCTATTTACCCAGGGTTGATCGGTCCATATGCACGGCCTCTCGGCTAGCTAGCATATGGACTACGGAAATAGGGCCCATACATCGGTTATGTGGTCCTACGCGTCGTAAACCCGGGGTAAACCTTAAGTGCTTAAATTAAAATGAAAATAAAGAGCTTCAATTATTATAAATCATTTCAAATGTCCCAATGCTCTTCGATGCCGAGGCTAATAGCGATTAGCCACACATCGGTATGGGGACGGCTTATAATTTAGTGAGGCGCGAGTTCAAAATTAAATGCTAAACGATTATAAGAAGGGGACACAAGAAAAATAACAACATTTAGAAAACTGAAAAATTAGCTAAAACAAGAACTCACGCACACTCCAAATTATAAATTAAAAGGGACTAAGTTACACATAAAAGAAAATTTGCATATTCAAAATTTGCGAGTACCACTCAAACGAGTGGGGGCGGTAAATAAAAGCTGAAAATTGTAAGTCCTACTCAAACGAGTAGGACTGAAATGAAAGCGAGTCCTACTCGAATGAGTAGGAGAAAATAAATGCGATTACAGGGCTAAAAGGTCCGTCCATTAAACTCAAGTGAGTAGGCGGAAAAATAAAGAAAGAAAAATTACAAATCCTACTCAAACGAGTAGGCGGGAAAAAAAGTCCAGCCAATAAACTCAAGTGAGTAGGCGGAAAAATAAAGAAAGAAAAATTACAAGTCCTACTCAAACGAGTAGGACTGAAAATGAAAACGATGCGCCATTTAACTCTTAACGAGTAGGCGGAAATAAATGCACACTAACACACACACTCCATATGAATTTTAAGAAAGCAATAAAGTTTAACACCTACACTTACACACTCTACATAATTTGAACAAAGCATGAAAATTATACACCTACACTCACACACTCTACATAATTTGAATCTAAGCATAAAAGAAAGCAATTAAAAGAAAGCATTAAAATTTAACAACTACACTCACACACACTTCACAATTTGAATCAAAGCATAAAAGTTATACACCTACACTCACACACACTTCACAATTTGAATCAAAGCATAAAAGTTATACACCTACACTCACACACACACACTTCATGAAAATTTAAGAAGAACAAAAGAAAATTTATTCGCATACACTCACACACACTAATAACAAAGAAAAAATCAAAGTTGCTTAAAAATTAAAATTTTAACTTTTTCATGCTTAGGTTTTGCCAAAAACAAATAAAAAGAGGAAATTTCAATCCTTAGAAGACAAAAGTTTTTCAAAACAAATTAAAAACCAAAGTTTTTGGAAAATTAAAATGCCAACATTTTCATTCTTATGATGTTATGAAAGTGATAAAAAAGGTGAAAAAGAAGATGAAAAGAACAAAAGAGGTTTTACAATCCTAAAAGAAAACTAAGTAAAAAAACAAAATCACTTTTTAAATCTCTTTTATAAAATCATAAGAATGAAATCAAAATTCTTTCAAGAAAAAGACAAGGAGAAAAAGAGGAAAACCTAACATTCCTATGCATGAAAACAAGTTAAAAACATGAATATTAAGCATGTTACACTCATACACACACACACACTTTTCATAAATGAAGAACAAAGATGAAACAAAGAATAAAAAGGAGAAGGAAAAGTGGGCACAAGTGTTCATTCCAAAGCCATATATGAAGAGAAAATTTAACATTTTATTAATTAAAAGAGACTATTACAAGCTATTACAAGTGCTAAAGCTAAAGCAAAACAAGACATGAAAGAAATGAGGGAGAAATCTCCTTACATAGCCTTAGAAATCACGGATGCAGCCCACAAAAAGACACTAAATTGGCCCAAAAATCTGAACCCTTGGACCTTACAGAACTGGGCAATTTATAGGCAAAAAATTCTAAGTACACGCCCTCGGTCACGGGCGTGTAGGGGGGCGTGACAGTACTATTCATGAAGACGGCCGGCGATTGGACAGCAAAGTTGACTTCGGGCTGAGTTCGCAGCAGTCACGCCCCAGGTCACGGGCGTGACTCTGGGCGTGTCGGGGAGGTAGAACCGGGCGCGGGTTGCGTCGAAAGTCTTTGTCAGCATCTTGTCGGGCCAGCTGGAAAGGTCACGCCCCAGGTCACGGGCGTGACGCTGGGCGTGTCAGTTGGTGTCGACACTCGACGAATGTCGAGATGAAAGTGTCGAGTCGAAATCGTCGAGCGGAAATTGAGTCACGCCCCAGGTCACGGGCGTGACTCGGGGCGTGACATTTATTGTCGACACTCGACGATCGTCGAGCGGAAATCCGTCGAGAGGAGAGGACACGGGCTTGGGTCACGCCCTGTGTCGGGTGACACGGGCGTGACGCCAGGCGTGTCAAGCTTGTACTTCAGAAATCGTCCGATTTCACGGGAAATGCACAGTCACGGCCCGGTCACGGGCGTGACCAAATTGTCACGGGCGTGTACTGCCCAATTTTGGCAGATTTTGGAATTTTTCTACAAAATAAAATAAAACAAGTTAGAAGTAAATTTACAAGAATAGGAGCATTTTATTGAACAAAAATAAGTAAAAAACGACGAAAATAAATGAAATAGACTAAATTAATGTGCATAAAAATACGTATATTTACAATTCATCAAATACCCCCATACTTAGGCTTTTGCTATTCCAGAGCAAAAGTTTGAGGTGAATCTATAAGGAATAAAAAAACTCTAAGTTTTAGCTATCGCTTAATTAATTATAAGAGAGATCGAAATAAATATACGGGGTGTAATAGTTAAGTCCTAAAATTATGTAGATGATTTAAATAGCGCAAAAGTTTTGGCCAAAAGACTTCTTGATGTAATCAAATAGAAGGCAACATTTGTAATGGATAGATTAACGAAAATAGTTTGAAATTATAAGAACCCTAGCTTATACGAATGCTACTGGAAATAATACAATTTACTAATTATGCTCTCAAAAAGATTTTTGAATTAATTCTAGAATCGTGTAATTGGCTAAGGGGGTAGTGGGTTTATGAAGAGGGTTTTGATATTTGAGGTGAGGTAATTTTTTCTCGAACCTCCATTTTTTTCTTTTGGATTATTAGGAAAATGAAATCTTATTTTCCTAATATGAATTTTGTTTTTCAACTTCATAAGAATTAAATTAACCCAATGTATATTTGTAGGAGTAATGAATTTTATCCTCTTACTCCATATATAATCTTTTTTAAAAAATTATTGGGTGCCTATGTTTACGGAACGAAATCTTGTTCCCATTGACATAGGATCTTTTAAGGATAAAATTTTTCATGCCATGTAGGTCATGAAAAGTAAGGGGAGAAAGGAAAACTAGATTGTAATCCTAAAAATTTTTGAGAGCAACCTTAATAATTTGTACGTTCCAATTTTTTTCAGAAAGCTAAAAGTAAGTATAATTGAATTCTATAGTCGTTATTTCCTAACATAATATACGTGCTCCTATTTATGAAAAATTAGAAGTAGTGCCTAAAACGAGTTCGCTATTTTTAACAAAGTATAATGAATTCTTTAAAACTTATCCCCGGCTATTTAAATTTTTCAATCAATAATTAATAAACAGGTAGTGAACAAAGAATTGATCAAATTCGCATATAAATAAACTCAAAACTGAATTTTTAGATAGCAGAAAAGTTTAAGAATGGAATATTTGATTTATTTGTTGCAAAACATTTTTTTTTATTTTTATAGTTTTTATTATCATTTTTTTGTGTTTTTCATTTATTATCTTTTTTTTCTTTTGTATTTTTGTTTTTCTCAATTTTTTTGAAATTTCTTTTGAACTATTATCTTTTTTTTTGTATTTTTTTAAGAGAATTTTCATAATATGTACAAAAATAAGGGAGAAAAAATAAAAAGGTTTGTACAAGAATGAGGAAGGGGGAGAGAGAAAAAATATATACAAAGTGAAACTTAAAACAAAATTTTTGTTTTGTTTTTTTTTTTTTGAGTTTTTTGGAAAAGAGAACAACAACAAAAAAAAGTTTGGATTTTTGGTTTAAAATTTTTTTGGATTTTTCATTTAAATTTTTTTTCATTTTAAGATGTTTTTAAATTTTTTTGTTTTGTTGTTATATGTATTTTTTTGTATTTTTGAAATGCAGAAAAATTGAAGTGCAGAAAGTAAAGCACGAAAATACCCTCATACTTAAGTCCAACATTGTCCCCAATGTTGTATCGTAAGTATGCGGAACAGAAAGGAAAGACAATATGTACAAAAAAAGAAAGGGAAGGGGGTAGAAGCTTCCCTGAAACGCGAGGGGGAGGCCGATCAGAAACCCTGCGTTTATTAGAAAAAAAAAACAGCAAAGCTAATAAGGAAAGAGCTAAAAATATAAGCGAGGGGTGCCTCCCAGGAGCGCTTTGTTTATAGTCGTGTAGCTTGATTATTTTGGCGGGTTTATAATGTGGAGGAAAGTTATGGTTTCGCTAAAACCGATCACTGGGTCGCCTGCTATATAAGATTTTAACCGATGACCGTTTACTTTAAAAGAGCCTTTGTCCGGGTGGGAGACGAGTACGGTTCCATAAGGAAAAACTTCTTCAACTAGGAAGGGACCGGACCATCTAGATTTTAATTTTCCTGGAAAAAGCCTAAGACGTGAATTATAAAGAAGGACAAGATCGCCCGGAGAAAATAATTTTTGGGACTTGATTTTTCGATCGTGATATAACTTAGAGCGCTCCTTATAGAATTTATTGCTCTCGTAAGCGTTCGCACGCCATTCATCGAGCTCGTTTAGTTGCAGTTTTCTATTCTGAGCGGCTAAGTTGGAGTCGAGGTTTAAGAGTTTTAAAGCCCAAAGTGCGCGATGCTCTAATTCTACTGGTAAATGGCACGCTTTGCCGTAGACTAACCGGAACGGCGTACAACCAATTGCGGTTTTGTATGCCGTCTGATACGCCCACAACGCGTCGTCGAGTTTAACGGACCAATCTTTCCTATTTAGCGAAACGGTTTTTTCTAAAATTCGCTTAATCTCTCGATTTACTACCTCGACTTGGCCACTTGTTTGCGGGTGGTAGGGGGTGGCAAGCTTGTGCGTGACTCCATATTTAGCTAACGTCTTAGCCATAAGAGCGTTACAGAAATGTGTTCCCCTATCACTAACAATTGCGCGAGGCGTGCCGAAGCGAGAAAATAATTTTTTAAGAAATGTAACGACGACTCGCGCATCGTTGGTGGGGAGAGCTTGCGCTTCCGCCCACCTCGATACGTAGTCGACCGCCACTAAAATATACATATTTTTGAAAGACGGAGGTAGGGGGCCAACAAAATCTATGCCCCATAAATCGAAGACTTCGCACTCTAAAAACATGTTTTGGGGCATCTCGTCGCGACGAGAGATGTTACCCGACCGCTGACAGCTATCGCATGCGCGCACAGAATTATGTGCGTCTTTGAAGAGAGTGGGCCAAAAGTAGCCCGCCTCTAGCGCCTTCCGAGCGGTCCGGTTGGCTTGATAATGCCCACCGGCTGGACCCTCGTGGCAGTGCTTAAGAATTTGCAAGAACTCCACACCCGCAACGCATCTTCGGACCGCTTGGTCCGCGCAGATACGAAAAAGAAATGGGTCCTCCCAAAAGAATTTTTTCAAGTCAGAAAAGAATTTTTTCTTTTGGTGACTGGAAAACTCTTTTGGAAGGACCCGCGCTACTAAAAAATTTGCAAAATCTGCGAACCAAGGCGAAGATGACGAAGATTTATTAATGGCAAGAAGGCGTTCCTCGGGGAATCTGTCATTTATTTCAGATTCGACGAGCGCTTCCGCATGCGGATTTTCTAAACGGGAGAGGTGGTCCGCCGCTAGATTTTCCGCTCCCCGCTTATCTCGGATCTCCAAATCAAACTCTTGTAGGAGGAGAATCCATCGAAGAAGGCGGGGCTTCACATCATTTTTAGCTAATAAATACTTAAGCGCTGAGTGATCGGTAAAAACGATAACTTTAGATAGCGATATATACGAGCGAAACTTATCGAAAGCAAAAACGACGGCTAAGAGTTCCTTTTTCGTTGTCGTGTAATTTACTTGTGCGGAAGTGAGTGTCTTGCTAGCGTAATAAATAGGATGAAAATGTTTTTCTACGCGTTGGCCAAGAACGGCACCTAAGGCAATATCACTAGCGTCGCACATTATTTCGAACGGAAGGGACCAATTAGGGGCCACTAAAATTGGTGAAGAGATAAGTTTTTGTTTTATCAAATTAAAGGCGGACTCGCATTCGGTACTAAAGATGAAACGTGATTCCTTTTCCAAGAGGTGAGTAAGTGGCTTGGTTATTTTTGAAAAGTCTTGAATGAAGCGTCGATAAAAGCCCGCATGGCCTAAGAAACTCCTAATAGATTTTACGTTTGTAGGATGCGGAAGTTTTTCTATAATTTCTATCTTGGCCTTATCCACCTCTATCCCCTTAGACGAAATCATATGGCTGAGGACCAAACCTCCTCGAACCATAAAGTTGCATTTTTCCCAATTTAAAACAAGGCTTGTGTCCTCACACCGTTGAAGGACACGATCTAAATTGTGAAGGCAATCGGGAAAAGAGCGTCCGAAAACAGAGAAGTCATCCATAAAGACTTCCATAATGTCTTCTACTAGCTCGCCAAAGATCGCTAGCATACATCTTTGGAATGTAGCCGGCGCATTGCAGAGTCCAAATGGCATTCTTCGATAGGCGAAGGTGCCAAACGGGCAAATAAAAGTTGTTTTCTCTTGATCATCGGGGGAAATGGGGATTTGGAAAAACCCCGATAAACCATCAAGAAAACAATAATACGGATGACCGGATAAACGCTCTAAAATCTGGTCTAGAAATGGCAGAGGAAAATGGTCCTTGCGGGTGGCGTCATTAAGTTTTCTATAATCTATGCACACTCGCCAACCCGTAACAGTACGAGTTGGGACAAGCTCGTTATGCTCGTTCGCCACTACGGTAAGACCGCCCTTCTTAGGCACGACATGCACGGGACTAACCCATGCACTGTCCGAAATAGGGTAGATAATCCCCGCATCTAATAACTTAATAATTTCGGCTTTAACGACGTCTTTCATGTTTGGGTTAAGACGATGCTGCGGCTGAATCGTTTTGCGGCAATTATCGTTAAGAAAAATCTTATGGGTGCAAAAGGAGGGGCTAATCCCCTTTAGGTCAGAGATTTGCCACGCAATTGCGTGGCGATGTTTAAATAAAACTTCCAATAAATTGGAAGTCTCCGAATCACTCAAGTGCGAAGAAATGATAACGGGAAGCGTATCAGCTTTTCCAAAAAATGCGTACTTGAGCGATGCGGGTAAGGGTTTGAGGTCTAGGATGGGCGGGTCTTCTAGGGAGGTTTTAATTCCTATGTCTTTCTTACCAATTGGTTCGAAAGGCAAGTCTATAGACGTATCCTCATCGCAGTTAAAATTTTCGAGCGCATAAATATCGTCGTTTAAAAATACGGACTCGAAAATGGGAGAAGAACGGTCTCCGAAAAAGGTATCTAAAGAATAGCAGAAATCGTCGCTCGATGACAAATTGTCCATCGAGGGATTAAAAGAGAAAGTAGCTTGGTCATCGCCTACTCGGAGGAGAAGACTACCATTACTAACATCTGTTAGTGCGCGGGAGGTGGCGAGAAAAGGGCGACCAAGTATTATTGGTACCTCGGCGTCCTCCTCGATATCTAAGATGACGAAGTCTACCGGGAAGGTAAACTTGTCGACTCGGACAAGGACGTCCTCCACTACCCCGATAGGGAACTTAACCGAGCGATCCGCTAATTGGATGCGCATATTCGTAGGAGTAGGAGTACCCAAATCTAAACGCGAAAAGAGCGAGAACGGCATCAGATTAATGCTAGCCCCTAAATCAGCTAAGGCGTACTTTACTAATATATCGCCAAAAAGGCACGGGATGGAAAACCGTCCAGGGTCGTTTTGTTTTGTGGGCAATTTATTAGTAAGGGCCGCCGAGCAGACAGCGTTGAGAGATACATGCGAAATATCCTCTAATTTGTGTTTATTAGAAAGTAGTTCTTTTAAAAATTTCGCATATTTGGGCATTTGCGAGATAGTCTCGCAAAAAGGAACATTAATGTGAATTTGTTTTAATAATAAAATAAATTTTTCATATTGCGCGTCCTTACGCTCGTTTTCTAACTTATGCGGATACGGAAGAGCCTTGTTTAAAATAATTTTTTCTTTTATAATAGGTAAAGACGGCGTAAGCGAAGAAAGGGGAAGAGGGGTCGGAGGTGAAATATGTACCTGAGGGTCGGTCCGTTTTGGATCGACCACCTCCTTTCCGCTACGGAGGGTTATAGCGTTGGCGTTCTCCCGCGGATTGGGCTCCGTGGTTCCCGGCAGTGCCCCGAGCGCGCGCTCGGACATCATCCTCGCAAGCTGTCCAACCTGTTGTTCGAGTGTTTTTAGCGATCTGGTGATGTTCCGGATATTTGACTCGTTGGACGCAATATACTTCGAAAAATTTTCCTCCATCGGGGAGGGTTTCGGAAGAGGAGGAGGAGGAAGAAATCCGTGCGCAAAAGAAATCGGGGGACGCTGAGCATTATTCGGGTTCCTCCACGAGAAGTTGGGGTGATTCCTCCAACCCGGATTATAGTTATTACTATAAGGGTTGTTGTTGGGGTTGAAGGGAGGACGACCCGAATTTCCCATGAAGTCCACGAACTCTTCAGCTACGCAGACGTTAGGGGGAATAAAACAAGGCGGAGTGGAGGAGGCAGCAGACATCTCCGCCACCTGCTTTGTTAACCTTTCAACTTGAAGGGTCAAGAGAGCAGTGGCATCCACTTCAAAAAGACCAGCCGCCGGCTTTGGCCGTCCCCGCGGGACGTTCCATTGATAGGCGTTCATAGCCATCTCTTCGAATAAAGCCTGGGCGGCCTCGGGGGTTTTGTTGTTAAGCGTACCCCCGGCAGCCGCGCCAATCATTTGACGCGTCTGAAAATTCAGCCCATTATAAAAAATTTGAACTTGCAACCACGTTGGCAGCGCGTGGTGCGGGAAACGGCGGAGGAATTCCTTAAACCGTTCCCAAGTCTCGTATAGAGACTCAGGATCGTTCTGCACAAACGAAGAAATGTCCGCCCGCAACTTTGCAGTTTTTGCGGGCGGAAAGTACTTCGTTAGGAACCGTTCCGTCAACTCAGCCCACGTGGTGATACATCCTCGCGGGAGGGCATTCAACCACGCCTTGGCTTTGGACTTAAGGGAAAAAGGAAATAAGCGCAAACGAATGGCGTCATCAGTGACGCCATTGATCTTGAAGGTGTCGCATATCTCCAAGAAATTGGACAAGTGGACATTCGGGTCCTCATCCGGAAGTCCATCGAACTGCACGGCGTTTTGGACCATTTGAATGACACTCGACTTTATTTCAAAATTATTATTCGCCACTGCAGGGCGAACAATACTCGACCCAGAATCATCCAGGTTAGGCCGGGCGTAATAAGACATAGTACGCTCGGCCGCCGGGGGAAGGTTAGGCGCGGCCATAACTACAACAGTGGGTTCTCCGATAGATTCCTCGAGATCTAAAGAAGGATTTCGGCGTTGAGATCGAATACGCGCAAGAGAGCGTTCGATCTCAGGGTCGAAGTCAAAATCTTCAGACTCTGAGGGTTGTCCTCGGGTCATACACCCAAACAAAAATAAAACAAAATAAACTCGTTTTTTTTTTAAAATAAAGTTTTTAGTTTTTTTTTTTAGAAAATAAGTAAAATTAATAGACTCGGGAATTCGAAATAGCAACTCGAAAAGAAAGTTCCCCGGCAACGGCGCCAAAAACTTGATTGGCCCGCGAACAGACTCTTACTGTGTTTGGTTCGGTGAGTCGATCGCCGCGGGCTTGCTCGGGTAGGCAAGTGCACCTATCGCAAGTAGTACTCGATATTTGGGGGAATACCGAGGTCGTATTGTTCTCGGGGTCGTGTTGACTATTCTTACTCCTCCGGGAGGACTATTATTTTACTGAAAGGAAGGTGGATTTTTTTACTTAATAAAAGACGGAAAGCAAAGGAGCGAAAATAAAAAAGATTTAGAAAATATTCGATGAAGGGTTAACGCTCGGCATCGAATCGGATTAAGACTAAAACAATTTTTAATAATAAAAAGACTTAGTTTTCAAATTAATAATAAGACAACTTGGCCGTGGAGGTTCCACAAAAGTGAGCTCACCTAGCTATAGGGATATCGCTCACCTAAACGTTAAGACTATTCGACCGAACGTTAGTCCGACGAAGGATTCCTCTTAACGCCCGCTTTACGCTAAGAACCCTGCTATTGGGTGGGGAACCCAATCCGGTAGAATTACGCTAGTCCTCTCTCGAGGGTATGCACGCAACTCTATTTACCCAGGGGTGATCGGTCCATATGCACGGCCTCTCGGCTAGCTAGCATATGGACTACGGAAATAGGGCCCACACATCGATTATGTGGTCCTACGCGTCGTAAACCTGGGGTAAACCTTAAGTGCTTAAATTAAAATGAAAATAAAGAGCTTCAATTATTATAAATCATTTCAAATGTCCCAATGCTCTTCGATGACGAGGCTAATAGCGATTAGCCACACATCGGTATGGGGACGGCTTATAATTTAGTGAGGCGCGAGTTCGAAATTAAATGCAAAACGATTATAAGAAGGGGACACAAGAAAAATAACAACATTTAGAAAACTGAAAAATTAGCTAAAACAAGAACTCACGCACACTCCAAATTATAAATTAAAAGGGACTAAGTTACACATAAAAGAAAATTTGCATATTCAAAATTTGTGAGTCCCACTCAAACGAGTGGGGGCGGTAAATAAAAGCTGAAAATTGCAAGTCCTACTCAAACGAGTAGGACTGAAATGAAAGCGAGTCCTATTCGAATGAGTAGGAGAAAATAAATGCGATTACAGGGCTAAAAGGTCCGTCCATTAAACTCAAGTGAGTACGCGGAAAAATAAAGAAAGAAAAATTACAAATCCTACTCAAACGAGTAGGCGGGAAAAAAAGTCCAGCCATTAAACTCAAGTGAGTAGGCGGAAAAATAAAAAAAGAAAAATTACAAGTCCTACTCAAACGAGTAGGACTGAAAATGAAAACGATGCGCCATTTAACTCTTAACGAGTAGGCGGAAATAAATGCACACGAACACACACACTCCATATGAATTTTAAGAAAGCAATAAAGTTTAACACCTACACTCACACACTCTACATAATTTGAACAAAGCATGAAAATTATACACCTACACTCACACACTCTACATAATTTGAATCTAAGCATAAAAGAAAGCAATTAAAAGAAAGCATTAAAATTTAACACCTACACTCACACACACTTCACAATTTGAATCAAAGCATAAAAGTTATACACCTACACTCACACACACTTCACAATTTGAATCAAAGCATAAAAGTTATACACCTACACTCACACACACACACTTCATGAAAATTTAAGAAGAACAAAAGAAAATTTATTCGCATACACTCACACACACTAATAACAAAGAAAAAATCAAAGTTGCTTAAAAATTAAAATTTTAACTTTTTCATGCTTAGGTTTTGCCAAAAACAAATAAAAAGAGAAAATTTCAATCCTTAGAAGGCAAAAGTTTTTCAAAACAAATTAAAAACCAAAGTTTTTGGAAAATTAAAATGCCAACATTTTCATTCTTATGATGTTATGAAAGTGATAAAAAAGGTGAAAAAGAAGATGAAAAGAACAAAAGAGGTTTTACAATCCTAAAAGAAAACTAAGTAAAAAAAAACAAAATCACTTTTTAAATCTCTTTTATAAAATCATAAGAATGAAATCAAAATTCTTTCAAGAAAAAGACAAGGAGAAAAAGAGGAAAACCTAACATTCCTAAGCATGAAAACAAGTTAAAAACATGAATATTAAGAATGTTACACTCATACACACACACACACTTTTCATAAATGAAGAACAAAGATGAAACAAAGAATAAAAAGGAGAAGGAAAAGTGGGTACAAGTGTTCATTCCAAAGTCATATATGAAGAGAAAATTTAACATTTTATTAATTAAAAGAGACTATTACAAGCTATTACAAGGGCTAAAGCTAAAGCAAAACAAGACATGAAAGAAAAGAGGGAGAAATCTCCTTACATAGCCTTAGAAATCACGGATGCAGCCCACAAAAAGACACTAAATTGGCCCAAAAATCTGAACCCTTGGACCTTACAGAACTGGGCAATTTATAGGTAAAAAATTCTAAGTACACGCCCTCGGTCACGGGCGTGTAGGGGGGGGGGGGGGGGGGGCGTGACAGTACTATTCATGAAGGCGGCCGGCGATTGGACAGTAAAGTTGACTTCGGGCTGAGTTCGCAGCAGTCACGCCCCAGGTCACGGGCGTGACTCTGGGCGTATCGGGGAGGTAGAACCGGGCGCGTGTTGCGTCGAAAGTCTTTGTCAGCATCTTGTCGGGCCAGCTGGAAAGGTCACGCCCCAGGTCACGGGCGTGACGCTGGCCGTGTCAGTTGGTGTCGACACTCGACGAATGTCGAGATGAAAGTGTCGAGTTGAAATCGTCGAGCGGAAATTGAGTCACGCCCCAGGTCACGGGCGTGACTCGGGGCGTGACAGTTGGTGTCGACACTCGACGATCGTCGAGCGGAAATCCGTCGAGAGGAGAGGACACGGGCTTGGGTCACGCCCCGTGTCGGGTGACACGGGCGTGACGCCAGGCGTGTCAAGCTTGTACTTCAGAAATCGTCTGATTTCACGGGAAATGCACAGTCATGGCCCGGTCACGGGCGTGACCAAATTGTCACGGGCAGGTACTGCCCAATTTTGGCAGATTTTGGAATTTTTCTGCAAAATAAAATAAAACAAGTTAGAAGTAAATTTACAAGAATAGGAGCATTTTATTGAACAAAAATAAGTAAAAAATGACGAAAATAAATGAAAAAGACTAAATTAATGTGCATAAAAATACGTATATTTACAATTCATCACTCGCCGACTTCCGCCGCATCCCCACCAAGGCTAAGACGAACATTGCAGCATTTTATTTAAGTAACATGATCAAAAATATTCTAAGAGTTATTTATTACAGAAATAAAGTTCAGGATTTAAAAAGCAGGGTGCACAAGCAAGGAGGGCATCGGGATGCGAGTGCCGGTCGGCTCGGCAGAGGAGCCGCTCACTTACCTACCCCGGCCTCACGACCCCCGCCACCAGGCTGGCGCGCGCGGAGCAGCTTGCGGATCCTTCCGGAATTCCTCTGCGTAACCGAGAGACCGTCATCTATTTCAACCGGGAGTCGGGAGGGGGACATCAGCTCACCAGCTTGGCCACGGCGCACCTCGTCAGCAAGACGCACGTAGTCGCGCTGCAGCGTCTCGTTGACCCCCTGCACCTCGCGCAGCCCGCACACCAGCTTTTTGAGGAGCTTGACCTCCCTCCTCGTCAACTCGCCTTGATCAACCTCAGGAAGCAGGTAAGAGTCCAGCGAGCTCGGGGAGGGGAGGGGAGAATAGGGAGCTGCCCGCGAGGATTCCTCGGCAGGCGATTGACTGGGAAGAGCTGTGAAGATAGGTGTTAGCAAAAAGAGGCAGAAAAAACTCATGAAACAAGGAGTGAAGCAGGACTGACCAGACGAGCTCGGCAGCTCAAGGGGGATGTGAGGAGGGATGAACCTCAGATCCTTCCCGCGACCTGGGCCGCGAGACCCCGACGAGATGAGCTCGAATCCCGGGGTGGGAATGGTCCCCAGACCAGCCCCCGCGGCCATGTCGGTTTGGCGAGGAGGGGGGGAGCCCACTGGCGAATTCGGCCTCTGTGAGCTCACATGCAGGATCAGAAAGAGAAGAGCCGGGTCCCGGGGATGGTTGTCCGGTGCCAAGAATCGCGAGTTGGCGAGCGTGGTCTCGCCTCGCAGTGTGGGCTCTCGCGGCGCGACGCCCTCGCCATTTGGTTGACCGTCCAGGTCGTCGCCAACTACGACAACCTCTCTATCCTTCTCAAGAATAGTTCGGGTGGAAGACCCGGTCTCGCGAGCCATGGTGGCCCTCAGGTCGTTGAAAATGGGCTTAGCCGCCTCAGAGAATGGCTTTGACCTCTTGGAACTGGGCTCGACAGAGTCGATTTGGGGAGCTTTCGCGGGGACCGCCGTTAGAGCGGCAACGCGAGCTGGGAAGGCCTGGCGGGCTCGTTCTATGCGCTCTTGGATCCCCTTAGGAAGAGGCATCTTGGCAGGGTAGCAAAGGGAATGGCAAGAGTCAGGAAGGTGGGCAGGTGCACATATATATAGTCGCAGGTGGCCCCCACCAGAAGATTCCCTCCAACTCGCCAACCAACGCTCGCCGCACACTTGGGGTTGGATGTTTATTTCCGAGCTTTTACAAGCTCAAAAAGAGCGGGGATTGTGTACAACCCCGTGTTCGGCGAGCAAGGTCACCAGGGTCTAGGCAGATCGGGCTGTGGACAATAGGCGAGCTCGACAGTAAAGGGGGTGGTGGCGACGACGGCCCCCAAGTGGACGACGGCCCCCAAGTTGACGACGGCCCCCAAGTTGTTGATGACGGCATGCTAATGGAAGACCCTCCTACGTCTCCAACAAAGGACTCACGTTGATGTGGTGTTCGTATGGAGCGGCGCTACAATTTCCGCCCTTGGCGCAAGACAAATATATAGTTAAATTTATCTTATTATTAGTATGCTAATTTATTGGGATATTTTATTGAGGGCTGCATGTAGCCATTTTGTGTGTTATTTTTATTTTTATTTTGGGCTACATATATCCAAGAATTATTGTTAAGCCTATATATAGGCATGTATGCTTTGTTTAACTCAAGTTGAATGAGAAGAAACCCTAAATTTCCTATTCTTGCTAATCCTCCTCTCTCTCTCTACCTCTCTTGGCCGCCCCCCTCACTGTCTCTCTCTCTCTCTAAAACTTCGGCCAGCCCACTCCTCCAACCCCTCTTCCAAGCCTCCACCTCCTCTCACCACCCACAACCCGACCTCCACCATGTAACACCCCCTATCCGTCGCATAGCATATAGCAGTAGGTCCGGCCGGGGCCCGACGCCATAAACCACAGACAGACCGGGTGGTTACTTATGGAAACCATCCAACCAATCTCAATGTCCTACACAGAGCATTCTAGCGGAAGCAATTTATATAAGTTGCAAAACAAGAACCCAGCAACAAGCATGAATGTCCACTAACAAGATAATAGGAATGTTATTACAAAATACTCAAAAGTCGGCCTTAAGGCCTTACAAAATGTTTCACTTGTCTTTTACATGATTTACAAACCTCAGCGCGCAGGCCGGCCATACATGAATAAAACATAAAACATTTCCACTTGGGCCTTCGAGGGCCAGCTTCGCAAAAAGGGCTTTAGCCCGCTATTGACCGCTTGGTCCAGCTGCACCTGCAAGCAAACAAACCACCGCACGGTGGCAAACAAGGCAACGGTCAGCAATGCTGACCAAATTATAACGATCCCGCCCCCAACTCGGGGCGGCGATGCTCCTTCCCTGCATTTCATTAGCAAAAGCGAGCAATTTATAACCATAGCCATTTCATCACAGGCGTTGGCTCGCACGACCACACGCCCCGTGCACTCAGGGCACATTCTCGGTGAACCGGTCGATGTCACGACAATTAAAGCCATTAACATTCCGGATTCACCACCGCCACTTTGACGGCCATTCCTATGAGCAATTCGTCTTCATGGTATTGGTCACGTCAATTTAAGCCATTGACCACCGAAGACTCACATTTATGCCAACGGCGAGTGCCATGTAACTTTAGGTCTCTCTAACCCGAACGACATAAAGCGGGTACGGCTCCATCTAACCCGTGCTCACATCGCAACGGCAATTTAAGCCATTTGCGCTGGTCAAACTTTCACCGATTCCCATTCTACCGCAAGACACATAACCCCGTTATGTTCATGTTGGCACTCAGGCCACCAAGTTGGCAAGACCTCGTGTCCGCCCAGTTTTCCGGGTGCACCTTTGGGTTAGTCCCCAAGGCTCCCTGCTGCAATCTACCGCGTAGAAAACCCGAAAAACACCCAATAGCACGGAGTCTTCTCCGGCCTTATGCAATGCAACATCACCGATCCGAACTAACATGTCCGGGTAGGCTTCAACCAAAATGCCTATGTCCGTTCTCGCATACGGACTCTAAACAACGGGGACTTCACATATCTACCCGAAGGAACGCCTCCAACTCTCCGCAAACTCGCGAGAGCGGGCTTCCTATGCAAAGAAAGAGAGCGACTCATGCTCAAGATGAGGATCGTTACCCTTGCGGTCCTCTTTGGCGCCATCGAAAAGTAATCGGATGGAAATCACCGCACTTGCGTTGCCTCCGTGGATCCGGAGTCGGCTTGCGATTCGGAGCTCCGAAGCTCCTCCAATGGCGGATCTAGCTCCTCTTCTTCTTGCCTTAGCTCTTCTTTCTCCAAGGGTTTGGAGAGAGAACAAGTGGAAAAAGTGAGGGTTTTCTAAGTCAAAACCCGGGTATATCCCTTCAGGAACAACCCCCAGCCGTTGGATCTTCAGTCAAAGAAATGAACGGCTTCGATTCGGGACTGAAATGCCCAATCTGGACCGAACACGGCCTGGCACACGCCCGTGTCCAGGGCCGTGTGCCTCATTCGCCGTCAAAATCGAATCACCTGGAACCTCACACGGGTATCGAACACGCCCGTGTTCGAGCTGACACGCCCGTGTTCCACCTGACACGGCCGTGTAGCTGGCCGTGTACCCCATGATTTTCTCCCGTTTTCAACCCAAGCACTGCACGGGTTCTAGGACACGCCCGTGTCCTTGCCCGTGTCACCTTGACACGCCTGGGCTCCAGGCCGTGTACAAGGTCTCGGCACTTCGCGGCTAAGTGTCGACACGGGTCGACACGCCCTGCGACACGCCCGTGTCGCAGGCCGTGTGCCATGTCTCGACACACTGTCGACACCAAAGTGTCGACTTCGCGGGACGAGTGTCGACACGGGTTGACACGCCCTGTGACACGCCCGTGTCGCAGGCCGTGTGCCGTGTCTCGACACAACGTCGAAGCACTGTGTCGACTTCACGGCTAAGTGTCGACACGGGTCGACACGCCCTGCGACACGCCCGTGTCGCAGGCCGTGTGCCCAGTCTCGACACAATGTCGAGACCAAAGTGTCGACTTCACGCCTTAGTGTCGACACAGGCTTGACACGCCCTGGGACACGCCCGTGTCCCAGGCCGTGTGCCTACAGCCAGAACTCAAATTGGCCCAAAATATTCCCCTTTGCTCCTTTGAGTTTCGGGGCGTTACAACTCTACCCCTCTTAAAAGAATTTCGCCCACGAAATTACATAAAGGGAAAAACATGTACAAAACTAAAATTTGTACCTGAGCGGAACAACTCCGGATATTCATCAAGCATCGTCTGCTCTCGCTCCCAAGAGAGCTCCTCACGACCGCAATTGTCCCACCGGACATTGACCATCCTGATCTCTTTATTGCGTAGCCGCTTGACCTCCGATTCCTCAATCCGCACGGGCTTGACCTTTGTCGTTAGCCCACTTTCCACCGGTACTTGATCGACCGCGATCACTTGCGTAGGCTCTTGCACCGCCTTTCGAAGCACCGAAATGTGGAACACATCGTGTAAACCACTTAGCTCCACCGAAAGCTTCAACCTATAGGCCGCTTCTCCTACTCGCTCCAGAACCTCGAACGGTCCAAGGTACCTTGGGCTTAGCTTTTTCAATCGCCGCACCCGCGAGACACCCTTGAACGGTTTGATCTTCAAGTATACATAATCGCCCACAGCGAACTCCACGTTCCTGTGCTTGGCATTATAGTACTTTGCTTGCCGGTCCTGAGCGATAAGCAACCTCTCCCGAATAGACCTTACCAAAGAAGTAGCATCCTCCACTTCCGATCGCTTATACAACTTTGACTCGCCTGTTTCTAACCAAGACAACGGCGTGCGACATCTTCTTCCATAAAGGGCCTCGAAAGGCGCCATCTGAATACTTGCTTGGTAGCTGTTGTTGTATGCGAACTCCACCAAATAAAGGTGGTCCTCCCATTGCTTTCCAAAGTCCAAGACACACATGCGAAGCATGTCTTCCATCCTTCTATTGACCCTCTCGGTCTGCCCATCCGTTTGCGGATGGAAGGCTGTGCTAAACTTCAGCTTTGTTCCCAACATTTGCTGCACCAGCCTCCAATCATTGGACGTGAACCGCCCATCTCGGTCACTCACGATGCTGCGGGGCACACCATGAAGCCGCACTATGTTATCCACATAAAGCTTCGCCAGTTTCTCCACCGGATCATCCTTCCTATGCGGAATAAAATGCGACACCTTTGTTAATCGATCGACCACCACCCAAATGGCGTCGTTCCCCTTCTGCGACCTTGGCAAACCATGCACAAAGTCCATAGAGATGTCGTCGAATTTCCACTCCGGAATAGGCAAGAACTTAAGAAATCCTCCCGGCTTTTGGCACTCCGCCTTTACCAAGGCGCAGGTTTGGCACTTCGCTACATATAGCGCCACATCCTTTTTCAAACCCGGCCACCAAAATAGCTTCTTGATATCGCGGTACATCTTCGTGCTCCCCGGGTGAATCGAGTACTTGGTATGGTGCGCCTCGTACAACAACTCCACCCGTAAATTGCCCACACTTGGGACGCACAAACGACCGTCTTTCCACAGCAATCCGTCCTCCACAACGAATTGGGAATTTGACCCATCCAGAGCCTCTATCATGAACTGCTTCATATGAGCATCCATATCCAAAGCATGCCGAATCCGATCAGCCAGGTCATATTGGACTTCAGTCCAATTCAGCACTGCTTCAGCACTAGATTGTCTATCCACACAAACAATCTCCAACGCCTCCAGCTCTTGCACCAACCGCTCATCATGCACTGATAGCCAATTCGCTTGAGCTGGGGCTCGGCGACTCAACGCGTCCGCAACCGTATTCCCTTTGCCAGGCACGTAGTGGATCTTGAAAGTATAGTCCCCCAGGAACTCCATCCACCTACGCTGCCGCATATTCAGATCTTTCTGATCAATCAAATACTTTAGGCTCTTGTGATCGGTGTAGATATCAATCTTCACACCGTACAAATAGTGTCTCCACAGCTTCAAGGCAAAAATCACGGCCGCTAACTCCAAGTCATGGACCGGATAATTCCTCTCGTGCACTTTTAGCTGTCTCGAGCCATAAGCTATCACGCTTCCGTGCTGCAGTAGCACACAACCCAAACCGCTGCCTGAAGCATCGCTATATATCTCATAGCCTTCGGTTCCAACCGGCGAACTCAGCACAGGCGCCGTGGTCAACCGACACTTTAACTCCTCAAAAGCTCGCGCGCACTCCGGCGTCCAAACGAACTTATGATCCTTCCTCGTCAAAGTAGTGAGAGGTAACGCTATCCGCGAGAAGTTCTCTACGAAGCGCCTATAATAGCCGGCAAGCCCCAAAAAGCTCCGGACTTCTGCTACCGTAGCAAGCTCAGGCCACTCCCGTATCGCAACAATCTTCGCCGGATCCACAGCAATACCCTCTCCACTCACTATATGCCCGAGGAACGCCACTGAGGATAGCCAAAACTCGCACTTCGAGAACTTGGCATACAACTGGTTTCTCCTGAGTGTCTCCAACACCAAATGGAGATGCTTGAAGTGATCCTCCTCACTTTGCGAGTACACCAAAATATCGTCGATGAAGACGATCACGAAATGGTCTAGGAACTCCCTGAACGTCCTGTTCATCAAATCCATAAATACTGACGGCGCATTAGTCAGCCCAAACGGCATGACCGTAAACTCATAATGCCCGTATCTCGTACTAAACGCTGTCTTTGGGATATCACTCTCCCTTATCCACAGCTGATAGTACCCAGACTTGAGATCTAACTTCGAGTACACCGTCGACCCGACTAACTGATCAAAGAGATCATCAATCCGGGGGATCGGGTACTTGTTCTTCTCAGTCAGCTTGTTTAGCTCCCGATAATCAATACACAACCTCAAGCTTCCGTCCTTCTTCTTAACAAAGAGGACCGGTGCGCTCCAAGGCGAAGAACTCGGGCGCACATACCCTTGCTCCAACAACTCTTGCAGTTGAACTTTCAGCTCCGCCATTTCCTTAGGCGCTAGCCGATACGGAGATCGTGACACAGGCTTTGCACCTGGCACTAGCTCGATAGTAAAATCTATCTCCCGTTGAGGCGGGGCTCCAGGAAGATCTGCGGGGAACACATCAGGGTATTCCGATACCACTGAAATACAATCCATCGCGGGCTTCGGCTTTGCAACCTCCACTAGTGTAAAGAACAGTTCTGCTCCGGCACGAACCGCCTTCACCACCTGAAGAGCAGACATCAACGTCTTGCTCGACCCCTTTAAGCCCGTAAAAGTCGTCTCACGACTTGCTCCCAGCTTTACTTCCTTGCTACCGCAATCTATATGGGTCTGCTGCTCCGAGAGCCAGTCCATTCCAAATATGACGTCGAACTCCACCAACGGAAGTAAGGACGCCCGCAGGTCAAACTCCTGCTCTCCAATACGAGTCTTAACCTCGCAGATTCTATCTGCTCGCATCGAACACCCATTTGGCAACAACACATCCAACTTATCCTTCGCCATCGAAGAAGGGACTCCGATGCGTAATATAAATCCTTCGGACAAGAAGGAGTGTGAAGCTCCCGTATCAAAGAGTGCTCGTGCCGGATTTTCACAAATCAACACAAATCCTAAACAAGTAGTGGTAAGGTAACATGTGCATAACAAGCATATAAAGGAATTGACTTGCTATAAATTAAACCGTACCTGTCACCACGTCAGCTTGTTTAATGGCCTCCTGTTGGCCAAGATTGTAAACTCCTTGGTTGGGCCGGAGCATAGTGGGATGCGGTCGACTCCACCGCCTTTCCCTTCTCTTCATAAGTGGCTCCCGGCCTCCTCTCGGACTTAGGACGTCCGCTCCAACAATCACGGGAGAAATGCCCCGTCTTGCCACAAGTAAAGCACGCGCCCGGGGTCCGACTCGTAGTCGCCCCAGAAGCACCAGAAGGAGCTGGACCCGAAGTCCTATGCTTCTTGAAAGCTCTCCGATAGCCGGACTTTGAGGTAGTCGGCACTTTAAACTCAGATTTTCTATCAACCAAGCCTTTCTTCGCTTGCACACTCTTCATGTCCTTCTCCAAGGACCGGGCAGTATTGACCAAGGTTAAGAAACCCTGCGTCATTGGCCCCGACAGTAACAATCTCAGCTCATCCCTCAAGCCTTCATAAAAACGATTAGTCTTGCGCTCCTCATCCATGATGGTGGAGCTAGCATAACGACTCAACCGCGTAAACTCGTGGAGATATTCATCCACGTTCCTCTCACCCTGCACTAACTTCAGGAATTCATTCTCCATTGAAATCCTCTGAGTAGAAGGGAGGTATCTTGCCAAGAACAATCCCGAGAACTCTTCCATCAGGAACGTCTATCAGTTGTCTACCTCGCAGATGATGCAGCTCCAAACCTTCCCACCACATCCTTGCTTCACCGTCCAGCAGGAACGTAGCAATGGTGGTCATCTGCCACTCCTCCGTCTCCGTCGCTGTCATGACTCTCTTCACCCTAGAGAGCCAGTCTTCAGCCTGAGATGGGGTTCCCAACCCCGAGAATAACGGAGGGTTAAAGCTCATTACATGCTTCAACTGCCTCTCAGTCGCCCTCCTTGGCACTATTGGTTCTACAACCACTTGCTCCATCCTCCTCGGCTCAGCCTCTTGTAGAGGTACTTGCTCCATCACAGGAGCGGGCTGCTGCGCTTGCCTCCCAGGCTGCGCATTTATCACGGCCAACACCGCTTCAGCCACCAGTCGAATATTCTCAGCCGACAGAGGTGTTGCAGGAGCAACATCCGGTGCACTACTTGCCTCAGAGACTCGGCGTTCTGACGGCCCAGCACCACTTCGGGTCACCTATAGTGGTACAAAACACCGTTAAGCGACCAAATAAATTGCAAACAGCAATTATAGGAACACGCAGGTTCCTCAAACACGAGTATTTTCATTCCTAAGTGGACATTCATGGGTTCTTTGTACTGTTATTACGATGACGCACACAATGTGCTCACCACCCCTTAAAAAGAATTCGCCCACGAATTCACTTTAAGCCCGACCAAAACCAGTAGTCTGATACCAAATTGTAACACCCCCTATCCGTCGCATAGCATATAGCAGTAGGTCCGGCCGGGGCCCGACGCCATATACCACAGACAGACCGGGTGGTTACTTATGGAAACCATCCAACCAATCTCAACGTCCTACACAGAGCATTCTAGCGGAAGCAATTTATATAAGTTGCAAAACAAGAACCCAGCAACAAGCATGAATGTCCACTAACAAGATAATAGGAATGTTATTACAAAATACTCAAAAGTCGGCCTTAAGGCCTTACAAAATGTTTCACTTATCTTTTACATGATTTACAAACCTCAGCGCGCAGGCCGGCCATACATGAATAAAACATAAAACATTTCCACTTGGGCCTTCGAGGGCCAGCTTCGCAAAAAGGGCTTTAGCCCGCTATTGACCGCTTGGTCCAGCTGCACCTGCAAGCAAACAAACCACCGCACGGTGGCAAACAAGGCAACGGTCAGCAATGCTGACCAAATTATAACGATCCCGCCCCCAACTCGGGGCGGCAATGCTCCTTCCCTGCATTTCATTAGCAAAAGCGAGCAATTTATAACCATAGCCATTTCATCACAGGCGTTGGCTCGCACGGCCACACGCCCCGTGCACTCAGGGCACATTCTCGGTGAACCGGTCGATGTCACGACAATTAAAGCCATTAACATTCCGGATTCACCACCGCCACTTTGACGGCCATTCCTATGAGCAATTCGTCTTCATGGTATTGGTCACGTCAATTTAAGCCATTGACCACCGAAGACTCACATTTATGCCAACGGCGAGTGCCATGTAACTTTAGGTCTCTCTAACCCGAACGACATAAAGCGGGTACGGCTCCATCTAACCCGTGCTCACATCGCAACGGCAATTTAAGCCATTTGCGCGGGTCAAACTTTCACCGATTCCCATTCTACCGCAAGACACATAACCCCGTTATGTTCATGTTGGCACTCAGGCCACCAAGTTGGCAAGACCTCGTGTCCGCCCAGTTTTCCGGGTGCACCTTTGGGTTAGTCCCCAAGGCTCCCTGCTGCAATCTACCGCGTAGAAAACCCGAAAAACACCCAATAGCACGGAGTCTTCTCCGGCCTTATGCAATGCAACATCACCGATCCGAACTAACATGTCCGGGTAGGCTTCAACCAAAATGCCTATGTCCGTTCTCGCATACGGACTCTAAACAACGGGGACTTCACATATCTACCCGAAGGAACGCCTCCAACTCTCCGCAAACTCGCGAGAGCGGGCTTCCTATGCAAAGAAAGAGAGCGACTCATGCTCAAGATGAGGATCGTTACCCTTGCGGTCCTCTTTGGCGCCATCGAAAAGTAATCGGATGGAAATCACCGCACTTGCGTTGCCTCCGTGGATCCGGAGTCGGCTTGCGATTCGGAGCTCCGAAGCTCCTCCAATGGCAGATCTAGCTCCTCTTCTTCTTGCCTTAGCTCTTCTTTCTCCAAGGGTTTGGAGAGAGAACAAGTGGAAAAAGTGAGGGTTTTCTAAGTCAAAACCCGGGTATATCCCTTCAGGAACAACCCCCAGCCATTGGATCTTCAGTCAAAGAAATGAACGGCTTCGATTCGGGACTGAAATGCCCAATCTGGACCGAACACGGCCTGGCACACGCCCGTGTCCAGGGCCGTGTGCCTCATTCGCCGTCAAAATCGAATCACCTGGAACCTCACACGGGTATCGAACACGCCCGTGTTCGAGCTGACACGCCCGTGTTCCACCTGACACGGCCGTGTAGCTGGCCGTGTACCCCATGATTTTCTCCCGTTTTCAACCCGAGCACTGCACGGGTTCTAGGACACGCCCGTGTCCTTGCCCGTGTCACCTTGACACGCCTGGGCTCCAGGCCGTGTACAAGGTCTCGGCACTTCGCGGCTAAGTGTCGACACGGGTCGACACGCCCTGCGACACGCCCGTGTCGCAGGCCGTGTGCCATGTCTCGACACACTGTCGACACCAAAGTGTCGACTTCGCGGGACGAGTGTCGACACGGGTTGACACGCCCTGCGACACGCCCGTGTCGCAGGCCGTGTGCCGTGTCTCGACACAACGTCGAAGCACTGTGTCGACTTCACGGCTAAGTGTCGACACGGGTCGACACGCCCTGCGACACGCCCGTGTCGCAGGCCGTGTGCCCAGTCTCGACACAATGTCGAGACCAAAGTGTCGACTTCACGCCTTAGTGTCGACACAGGCTTGACACGCCCTGGGACACGCCCGTGTCCCAGGCCATGTGCCTGCAGCCAGAACTCAAATTGGCCCAAAATATTCCCCTTTGCTCCTTTGAGTTTCGGGGCGTTACACACCATCCCAAACCTACCGGCCCCCTACCTCCTCCCCTCGAGCAACCCACTTGGAAAAGGACCCGGCCACCCATCTCTCCAACCGAGCACCCCCCTTTTGAAGAGAACTCGGCTGCCCCTCTGCTCGTGAAGTATTAACCGCGAAAGGCCTCCTTCTACGTCGAGGAAACGGGACCCTGGTGTGAAGCGGCAAGGCGGATCTATCTCTCCAACCGGCGCGACTCCGGCGGAACCGTGGAAGAGCGACCCCTTCAAAGGTAGTCGAAATCATCTATTCCGACTTGGGTAACGATCCTCTCCACTCACGTGTGACTCCCTCTAGACGTTCTAGTGGTCGGAAATAATTTTTGCGTTGGATTTGAATCGTTAGATTCTTCGTGGTTTTTTCCCTTTTTGATTTGCATCAATCTTAATCGCGATATTTTTGAAAGGCTTTGGCGTGCCCCGCATTTTTGTTGGGAGAGATCTACCATTTTTCGATCGCACTTTGGGTAGATCTCTTTTGGTACAACTTTCGCTCGGTCGGACCCAATATTGGTCCTTTTAGCTTGGGAGAACGTCGTCCTATAGCCTTTCGTTTGACCTACCCGCGGAGTGGCTACCGTACATTGGTGAACGGTGATAAGATGTTTTTGAGTGCGCTGCGGTTACATCTAGTGCGTGTGAGATTGTGGATTGATTGTGGCGTCCGTTTCTTTCCCGTAACCCACATAGTATCCGCGGTAGAGGCCTACATCAGGGAGCGAGCTCGAGCTCGACATCCGTCGACCAGAGATCGACGATCGGCGACCCCGAGCTCGGCATTCGCCAAGCGAGCCACAACTCGCGCCCTCAGAGTGGAGCTCGGCTGTAAGACCCCCTTTTTTTTTTCCTTTTTGACACCGGGGTCTTAGGCCCAGAACCGCCGTTTTGCGGTGACTCCTTCACGCCCTGAAGGGTCATCACCACAAAGCGCCGGTTCTGCCGGCCAATTCGATCACATAAAAGTAGCATAATGAAGTAAAATGAAAACTATCTATCCACAGAGAATCACATGACATATATAAATATAACTCCACGAAGGGAGTGTCCACAGAAGATAACATCAGAGTAGCAAAATACGGGCTTATGCCCGGTACAACATATCCTCACTACAGAATCACTCATGCGGAAGCAAAAGCTGAAAAACTACTCAGGGTCGAGACTCACAGTCCCGGCTGTATGAACTCCGGAGCTAGACCGCCCCACCTCCAAGCGCACCGGTCTCTGGGGCTGCTCCCCCATGCTGGTCTCCACGATCCCCTAAATGATGCGGTTCGAAAACCGTTAGTCTAAAAGACTAAGTCCTATCATCCCCCACCCCTTCCCCCACGGCTCCTAGGCACCGAGCGGAGAGGAAGAAAGGGGAGGACTTGAAGGTGGAGAATATCAAAAGCAGATGGCAGCGGTCCTATTCTAGCAAGTTCTATAGCATACAAAGACAATAAAATGTAAGCTGAAATGTAACCTTCACTTATGTGGAAAAACACATAAGCCAAGGGGTCTCTTGCAAGGCTCCCATCGTATAAAAAGTCCCATACCGATTTATACGTTGGGGTGTCGGTGGTCAAACAGCAGTAACTAAATATATCAAAATTAACCTTAATTTATAAACTTGCCCACACAAGCTTATAGACTAAGGGGTCGTTTTGCAGGTCCTAAGGTATAAGCGTCCCATTCCACTTATACTTTAGGTGTCAAGGTTAAAGGTAACGATTATGCCATGACATGCAAGTGGGTATGATGGACATGCAAGTGCAACACACACACCCGACTCTGTGCACACAGACCTTTAGTTCCCCCTTTCTGGAGCCGTAACCTCCCAGGATACCTCCGTAGTGGCAGACGGAAGCGGTGGGTTGGGCCTCGCCCACCTCTAAACCAGTAAAGCACTACCGGTCAGACCTATCGTACGCCTCAACGCTTGGTGCACGAAGCGGACTCCTGCGTACTCTTGCCGGCTGGCGCACCGGACTTCTGTTGGCGAAGTGCTAACCACACTTGCCGAGTCAACGTATTGGTGTCGGTGCATCGACCCTCCAATACCAAAGACCCACCACCTTAATTTCCTTTCCTGTTATGCACATGCAATTTAGCGTAAACAAGAATCGAGCCGAAGCTCCCCGGACCAACACGTCCGTCACAAACAATCGAGCCGAAGCTCCCAGCTAACATCCCGTGCCATCAGTGTCTGTGAAATGTGCAACCCTAATTACTAAGTTACTCTTTTCAGCTTGTTAAACAGTTTACGTTAACCCAGGACTGCCCCCGGTATTCCCTGTGAAGGGCTCTCAAGGGGCACTAGGAACTGTGTTGGGATTACGCCCAGCGTTCCCTTTCGCAAGGTACTTATTTTATTATTGGTTGATCCCCTTACCCATTATTTTCTCATGTTTCGATACGCTAATCCTAGGGTGATTTGACTCCAACTCTCCTTGGGTAGGACGATCTTTCGTCGGACCCGAACGCCTTTAAACCCTAGACAAAACCACACCCTACTCACTCATCTTCCAAAGATGCAGCCCATTCCACTTGTCCTTACAGCAAACCATCAAGAACCATCACACGTGCCCTAATTCATATCCAAATGAAATCCTGCAGTTTTGCTATATGCAGACCACTTAAGCTACGTGACCCGTAAAAAGGGAAGTACATGAAATACTCATCCAGTACCCTCATGATAATTATCAGAGGTCTATTATGATAAATATAGACTAAATTCAGAAAATCATATTTTTCCCAATTAATCTACTATTTATTGAATTTTCCTCAAAAACTAGGCCATAGTCAATTTGAACATGAACCATAAGATTTTCTCAGGTAATGGCCTCCTAAAATTTGTATTCACTAAATAACAGAGAAATATCATTGGTTGCCAATTTTCATAATTTTCCAGCTAATTCTTGACCTCTAAAGGATTTATTAAAATAATACCTAAAATCAAATATAATGAAGGAAGTGCCACATATATGTCTCCAATAATTATGTAAAAATTACTAGGGCTTCATAGGGAACTAGAAACATCATGATGAAGAAATTAGAATTTTTTCAGACAATCTAAAAGTCATTATTAAATTTCCCAAGGTTCCATGGAATTAAATAATTAAAGAAGCAACTACTAAATATCATTCTTCAAAAATTTCATAAAAATTTACAGAGATGGGTATCATGACTATAAGCCCCTTTGCTAAGTTTTATCAAGTTTAAACAAGTATAGTTCTCTGCAAAAATTCTTAAGTGGAAATTATAAAATATGACTTTGTGAATAAAGTACCAAACATATTCATCCAAAATTTATTATAAAATTTCTAGAGACATGTATGCCCTAAGCAACTACCCATTCAAAATCTCAGGCCTTTTCAGATAGTTTGGTATTAGATCTTATGGTTTCAAAGCTAGTGCCCTAAACTAGGGTTATGGATTTAAGAGATCTTAAGTCTTCCAAATGCCCTAAAATTTTAACCACAGGACCATAGTAACCCTATGGACATCATTTCCAAGTTTCAAGTCCATCCAAGGTCTTTTGACCCCAATTTCTTCAAACCCTAGAAATTTACCCTAAAGGGCCTTCCCTAACATTCTAGGGCTACCCTAGTCCAATCCACTCCAAACTCCATAAGTGAGTGTAAAAAGTCAAATTATATCTGTGGCCAAAATTTCAGCCTCTGTTGAGGTGATTTGGTCACTCAAAACCAAAAGTGCAACTTTTGACCAAAATGCCCTTCATAGGGTATAAATAGGGTTGGGTCAAAACCTATTCAAAACTCATCCAATCTAAATGAAATTTCATACAGGAACCTAATTGGAGCCCAGGGACCACTCACCAAAATTTGGGAGGGTTTGGATGTGTTTAGGGCACCTATTTAATTTATCTAATGATTATTAAATTTTTACCAAAACTATAGAAATATTTTCCCCAAAAATTCCCATTTTTTGGCAGGCCCTAGGTATGTCTAGGATAGACTCTCTGCAAAAATTTCAGCCAATTTGGGCTTGGGGTGAAGAGTGGGCACTCAATTTAGTGACTGCCTAGCCCTAAGGGTATGTCCCACCAAAATGGGTGCCCTGGTCTATCCAGTGTCCCAAAAGGGTCCAAACAATTTTTGCTGCAAGCTAGACACCCTAAGCTACAATGTTCATGTTGGGCAAATTTCCATTCAGGGTCCCTAAGTATTTTTAAACATTAATTACATTAAATACATCCAGTGTGACAGAAATGAAATAATTTTTATTTAATTCCTATAGTATTTGATCTGATGCCGCACGAATCTTGGCGCAGATCGACGGCATCTGGTCATCGTCCCCACTGAGCCAACGCCTGGGATTGGTTCTGCCTGGAGCGATTTCCAAGCTCTGCCGCCGGCAATCCAGCCCCTTCCCCGGCCGGCCACCGCCACCAACACCTCCGTCGAGGTGGTGGCTATCGTCAGACGGCGGCTCCGCCGCCGGAGAGGCGTTTTCCGGCGGATTAAGCAAGAATTTTTCTTGCCGAAACCAGGAGAAATCCCGGATTCGATCGGGCTCAATTGAGCCCGAAACTCAAGCCTAAGGATTCCTAGGATCTACCCGCGAGTTAAGGAGAGGAGGAGGACCTTCCTGGCGGCCTGGATGCGAGAGGAGCGGCGGGATGCCATTGGCGACGGCGGCGGCGCTCGGCTTCTGCAACTGCACAGTGGAAGGGCTCGTCTCCTCCAGGTAAGTGCTCCAAAATGATCCCCTCGGCTTCCTGATGGTGTTTAAATGGCAATTGGGGGAGGGGAGAGGCTGGTTCTTCAATGGCCATTATCTCCATTAATGGAGTGGCTCGGGTTGTGTGGAGGGGGGCTGAACCCACCCCTTGGTGGCCGGGAAACGGCTGGAATCAACTCCTCTCCCCTAGAGGAGTTGATTGCAGCCATAATGGGTGGCTGTTAGTCTCCCTTGGCCGGCCTCTCACTTCCCCCTTCTCCTTCCTCATTTCTCTCTCCTCCATTATCATGGAGAGGAGCTCCTTCTCTCTCCTAGTCACCTCTGGTTGACTAGTCAACCCCACAAGCTAAAGGCAGCCCACTGGATTATGATGATCATGGGAATGGGTTTAGCCTAAGGGAGAAGTGGCTTGAGCTTGGGTTAGCCCTTTTTGGGCTAAGTTGACTTGACCCTCAATGAGGGTTGACTTGGCCAATTTGACCATCTAGGTTGACCCCATTGGGTCCTGGGTGATTCATTGGCCTCCCCTAAGGTCTATGTAGGGTTGGGTAGGGTTGACTTGGCACCTTAAAGGTCACTTGACCCTTGGTAAGGTCACTTTGACCATTTTAGGGCTAGAGTTGACTTGGGTCAACATGACCATTAGGGTCCACCCCTATGGATCCTTGGTGACCCATTGACTTCCCTTAGGGTCTAGGTAGGGTTATGTGGGGTTACACTGCACTTTGGAGGTCACATACCCTTAGTAAGGGTACTTTGACCAGATTAGGGCTTGAGTTGACTTGGGTCAACCTGGCCTCTAGGGCTGACCCCAATGTGTCCTTAGTGACCCATTGACCTCACTTTAGGGTTAGGAGGGCATAGGTGGGGTCCTCTAGGCTAGGAGTGGGTCTATTGGCCCTAAGTGGGCTAGGTTGACCTATTCAGGGCTAGGGTTGACCTTGGTCAACTGGGCCCCTTGGGTTGGCCCTAATGGGTCCTTTTGGCTCTAATGGGTCTCCCAAAATGTTTGGGAGTGTTGTGGTAGGGTCTTGGGGTCATGGTGAAGCCCCATTGTCATCCTGAACTATTGTTCAGTATTCTACTAACTGCAGACCATGGTGATCCCTACCTTGGCCTCCTATCTCTTGGCCCATTTCTGGCTTCCTAGTCATGGCCAAAACCACTCTTAGGGGTCTAGTTGGAAATGGGATGTTACAAATCCCAATAAACAAAACAAAGATTTCGTCCCCGAAATCAAGGTTGGAACTACGGGTCTTATTACCGAAGGAAAGAGTCTTGTAACATCCCATTATGACGCCTTGTTTGTTAAATTTGATTTATGGGAAAACTTAGATCTAAGACCCCTTTCGCCCAAACGGCGAACCAAAATCCCAATAAACAAGGTTAAGCCCCCAATAAACAAAAGATAAGCCCCTATCTACCTAGAGCAGCCCTTAGTATACTTAAAGCAGGAAAAATAATTAACATCTTGAGGGGTCTGAGAGGTATACCTGACTGAATAGCTCGGGGTATCTTTGTCGCATCAGGTCCTGTGGCTCCCAGGTATGCTCCTCCTGGCCGTGGTTCCTCCACAGGACCTTGACTAGTGGGACCTTCTTGCGTCGCAAGACCCGCACTCCTCGGTCGTCGATCCTCACAGGCTCCAAATGAACCGACCGGTCTGAAGCTACCGGCCCTTCGGTGGTCAGAATCTGCTGCTCCGGGCGTAGTAGAGCCCTCCTCAAAGAAGAAATGTGGAAGACGTCGTGCAGCGCTTCTAGCTCTGGTGGTAACTCCAGCCGGTAGGCTAGGGGTCCGATCCGCTCCAGGATCCTGTAAGGGCCCATGTACCTAGGGCTGAGCTTCTTCCTCCGACCACGCACCCGTGAAACTCCATGCATGGGCCGGATCTTCAGAAACACCCGGTCCCCCACCTGGAACTCCACCTGCCGATGTCGGGCGTCATAATACTTGGCCTGTCTACTCTGCGCCTCGAGCATCCTGTCTCTGATCAGCCTCACTTGTGCCTCGGTGTCTTCAACAAACTCTGACCCCAATACCTTCGGATCTTCGTTCTGCACCCATGAGAGTGGGGTCCGGCATCTCCTCCCGTACAAGGCTTCGTAAGGCGCCATCCTGATGCTGGACTGGTGGCTGTTGTTATAGGAGAACTCGACAAGGGGTAAGAGTTTCTCCCACGGTTCCCCGCGATCTAAGATGCATAGCCTCAAAAGGTCCTCCAGCGTCCGGTTGGTGCGTTCTGTCTGCCCGTCTGTCTGGGGGTGGAATGCAGTGCTGAAAGTCAATCGCGTGCCTAAGTAAGCTTGCACGGACCTCCACTCCCTGGAGGTGAACCTGCCATCCCGATCCGACACTATCGTCCTGGGCACACCATGATAACGAATGATCTGCTCCACAAACTTCCGCACCAGTATTCCTACTGAATCATCCTTCCTGATCGGTATGAATCGAGCCACCTTGGTCAACCGATCGACGATTACCCAGATCGAGTCATTCCCTGTCCGAGACCGGGGAAGCCCATGTATGAAGTCCATGGCTATGTCATCAAACTTCCACTCCGGCACCAGGGAGTGGCTGCAATAATCCTGCGGGGTTCCTGCACTCTGCCTTCACTAGCTGACATGCCTCACAATGGGTCACGAAGTGTGAGACATCCTTCTTCATGCCCGGCCAGTACATCGTCTTCTTCAAATCAGCCGTCATCTTTGTGATCCCCGGGTGTACAGAATACCGGCTGCAGTGCGCCTCCATCATAATATCCTCCCGGATCTGGCCTCCCTCCGGTATATACACCCGTCCTCTGAAGCACACCAGATCGTCCCTCAGTGTGTAATCTCCTGCAGTGCCTGCCTTCAGAGCTTGGAAGATGGGTTCCAACTTGGCATCCTGCCTCTGTCCCTCTCTGACCCGGTCTCTGATGTCATCGGTAACGCCTATCGCGGCCAAGTACTCCTCATAGAGCTCAGGATCATCAGACGATACCAGAGTAATGTGCATGTCCTCTAGTCTCTGCAGCAGCTCCATAGACATCAACTGAGGCTCTGCTCCTGCTGTGGCGGCTCTCCGACTCAGTGCATCTGCTACCACGTTTGCCTTCCCCGGGTGATAGTGCATCTCATACTGATAGTCAGATAGGAACTCCACCCACCGCCTTTGCCTGATGTTCAGTTCCTTCTGCGTGTCCACGTACTTAAGGTTCTTATGATCGGAATATATATCACAGTGGACTCCATAAAGGTAGTGCCGCCATATCTTCAGTGCGAATACAACTGCCCCCATCTCAAGGTCATGTACTTGGTAGTTCTTCTCATGGGTCTTCAGCTGGCGGGAGGCATAAGCTATGACGTGTCCGTTCTGCATCAGCACCGCTCCCATCCCCTGATATGATGCGTCGGTGTAGACCTGAAATCCCTCCCTCCCCGAAGGGAGAGTGAGAATGGGAGCCGAGGTCAGCCGATCCTTCAGCTCCTGGAAAGCTGTCTGGCACTGCGGGGTCCACACGAACGGTGCCTCCTTCTTCGTCAAGGATGTGAGCGGGAGGGCGATTCGAGAGAATCCCTCTACGAACTTCCGGTAATAACCGGCAAGTCCTAGAAAACTCCGTACGTCAGTGGCTGTTTTCAGCTGCGGCCACTCCGAAATAGCTCGAATCTTTGCCGGGTCCACTGCCAGCCCGGCTCCGCTGATAATGTGACCTAAGAAAGCCACCTCCTTCAGCCAGAACTGACACTTACTGAACTTCGCATAAAGATGATGCTCCCGCAGTCTCTCCAGGGTCAATGCTAGATGTCGTATGTGCTCCTCCTCCGTCTTAGAATAGATAAGGATGTCGTCTATGAACACTATGACGAACACATCCAAATAAGCCTCGAAGACCCGGTTCATGAGGCTCATAAACGCTGACGGAGCATTCGTGAGCCCGAAGGGCATCACGATGAACTCATACAATCCATATCGGCTACTAAAGGCCGTCTTCGGAATATCCTCCTCCTGGATCCGCAGCTGGTAATATCCTGACCTCAAGTCCAGCTTCGAAAAATAATGGGCTCCCTCCAGCTGATCGAACAACTCGTCTATCCTGGGGAGCGGATAGGTATTTCGGACGGTCAGCCTGTTTAGTGCTCGATAGTCGATGCACAGGCGTAAAGTACCGTCCTTCTTCTTCACGAATAGGACAGTTGCTCCCCATGATGAGGAACTCGGCCTAACAAATCCTGCTTCCACCAGCTCCTGCAACTGTGTCCGAAACTCCGCCAACTCCTTCGGGGCCATCCGATAAGGGGCCTTGGATACCGGCTTAGCCCCTGGTACCAACTGAATCTGGAAGTCCTTTTCCCTATGCGGAGGTAGTCCTGGCAGCTTATCTGGAAAAATGTCGGCGTAGTCACGAACCACCGGAATGTTAGCAATCAGGTCCTTCTCCTCAGTCATCTCGAACAATACTTGATATACCTCGTCCCCTTGCATATGAGCCTTAATGGCCTGAATAGATGAAAGCAAGCGACGGGAGACCGGTGTAGTACCTTCGAACGTTGCATAAGTATCGCCGTGGCTGAGCACGACCCTCCCTGCCGGGCAATCAATCTGGGCATGGTTCCAGACAAGCCATGTCATGCCCAAGACGAGGTCGAAGTCCGGCATCCTCAGGATCGTCGCCGGGGCCTCGAGTGTCAACCCGTCTATGGTAACCTCCAGGAGGCACTTTTCTGTGGACTGGATCTCCATCCCATTGGGGAGGCGCACCCTCCTGGGTAGTCCCGTATAACAACGAATCTGACCCAGGTCCTTGACGAAATCCTCCGACACAAAGTTGTGCGATGCCCCCGTGTCGAACAGGGTGTGGGCAGGCTTGCCGCACACCATCACCATTCCTAAATCAGTTTGAAAGAAATTCTAGTGTAAGGTTTTCTAACCTAGGTTGTGTAGTAGTTCTATCAACGCTTAATGCGAGCAAGGAATAATTCCAAAAATTAAGATTACTCTCATACCTGCAATAACCCTGTCCGGGTTCCGGGGCTGTGCTAAGTCCAGAGCGTAAATCTGCTCCCCATTCTGCCTGCGGTCGCCTCCCTGGTAACCACGTCCTCGGCCGCGTCCTCGGCCTCCGAAATGCTGGGCCGGTGGGCCACCCCGTGGTGCTGGAGGTGGTGCCCCCCTCATAGGGCAATCTCTCCGGAGGTGTCCCACCTGGTGACAGTGGAAGCACTCCGGCGGGGGATACGCCATACCCCGGGGTCTCTGCATCTCCTGGACCTGGAGAGGTTGAGGGGCCAAGACCACCTGCTCTCTCGGCTCCTGCCTTAACTCCTGACGAGGCTGCTCCTCTGCCCTTCTTCCATCTGGTACGATGCCTCGCCGCTGATCATTTCGGGCCCTCCGGCCCTGGTCCTCCGTTTGCCGTTTCCGGCCCCGAGTGGTGTGCCAGTCGGCCTCAATCCTCTTCGCCATCTCTAAAATCCGGGAGATGGGCCCGTCAGAGACAAAAAGCAAAGCCTCTCTCAACTCCTCTTTTAGGCCCTTATAAAACCTCTTGACGTACCCTGCTTCATCCAGCTGATAAGAGCCCGCATATCGGGCCAAATGATCGAACTCTCGGTGGTACTCCACCACTGTCCTGGTGCCCTGCCTCAGCTGCAAGAAACGCTCCTCCAACTCGTCCCTGGCCGACTGAGGAACAAAGTGCTCCAGCAGCGTGGCCCTGAATTCTTCCCAGGTGATTTCTGCAATCTCTCTATCCGCAAAGGTCGTGTCCAACAGCGTCTTCCACCACCGCTTGGCATGTGACTCCAAGCAAGATACCACTAGGGCCACCCTCTCCTCCCAAGGGCATCGTATCCCAGTCAACATCTCGTACATCACATCCAGCCACTCCTCTGTCCGTACTGCCGACTCCGTCCCCAAGTAAGATGGGGGAGAGAGTCCTCGGAAGGTGCTCATCCAGTTGGCCCCTGGGTTTGGCTGCTGGACTGGGGCTTGCTGAGCTCGGAAGGCCTCAAGGATAGCTGTAAGGGTCTGCCCCATGTCTGACTGGAGGAAAGGTGTGGGGACCATGGGAGGTGGTGCAATGTCTGGAGTCTGCTGAGCTCCACCTTGTGGGGTGGGCTGAGCTGGGGGCTGCAAAATGAAGTACATTAGTAGACAATCGACTCAATGCCTAATGAAAGTGGACAACTTACATGTGATTTCCCCTGTATGGGCACACCACTGCTTCCGCTGCTTAGTTTGTCCCCAAACTAAACCCGCGCGGGGGTGACCCAGGGTTGTGGACGGCTACTTTTCGATCGAGGTTTGCTCTGATACCACTTGTAAGACCCCCTTTTTTTTTTCCTTTTTGACACCGGGGTCTTAGGCCCAGAACCGCCGTTTTGCGGTGACTCCTTCACGCCCTGAAGGGTCATCACCACAAAGCGCCGGTTCTGCCGGCCAATTCGATCACATAAAAGTAGCATAATGAAGTAAAATGAAAACTATCTGTCCACAGAGAATCACATGACATATATAAATATAACTCCACGAAGGGAGTGTCCACAGAAGATAACATCAGAGTAGCAAAATACGGGCTTATGCCCGGTACAACATATCCTCACTACAGAATCACTCATGCGGAAGCAAAAGCTGAAAAACTACTCAGGGTCGAGACTCACAGTCCCGGCTGTATGAACTCCGGAGCTAGACTGCCCCACCTCCAAGCGCACCGGTCTCTGGGGCTGCTCCCCCATGCTGGTCTCCACGATCCCCTAAATGATGCGGTTCGAAAACCGTTAGTCTAAAAGACTAAGTCCTATCATCCCCCACCCCTTCCCCCACGGCTCCTAGGCACCGAGCGGAGAGGAAGAAAGGGGAGGACTTGAAGGTGGAGAATATCAAAAGCAGATGGCAGCGGTCCTATTCTAGCAAGTTCTATAGCATACAAAGACAATAAAATGTAAGCTGAAATGTAACCTTCACTTATGTGGAAAAACACATAAGCCAAGGGGTCTCTTGCAAGGCTCCCATCGTATAAAAAGTCTCATACCGATTTATACGTTGGGGTGTCGGTGGTCAAACAGCAGTAACTAAATATATCAAAATTAACCTTAATTTATAAACTTGCCCACACAAGCTTATAGACTAAGGGGTCATTTTGCAGGTCCTAAGGTATAAGCGTCCCATTCCACTTATACTTTAGGTGTCAAGGTTAAAGGTAACGATTATGCTATGACATGCAAGTGGGTATGATGGACATGCAAGTGCAACACACACACCCGACTCTGTGCACACAGACCTTTAGTTCCCCCTTTCTGGAGCCGTAACCTCCCAGGATACCTCCGTAGTGGCAGACGGAAGCGGTGGGTTGGGCCTCGCCCACCTCTAAACCAGTAAAGCACTACCGGTCAGACCTATCGTACGCCTCAACGCTTGGTGCACGAAGCGGACTCCTGCGTACTCTTGCCGGCTGGCGCACCGGACTTCTGTTGGCGAAGTGCTAACCACACTTGCCGAGTCAACGTATTGGTGTCGGTGCATCGACCCTCCAATACCAAAGACCCACCACCTTAATTTCCTTTCCTGTTATGCACATGCAATTTAGCGTAAACAAAATCGAGCCGAAGCTCCCCGGACCAACACGTCCGTCACAAACAATCGAGCCGAAGCTCCCAGCTAACATCCCGTGCCATCAGTGTCTGTGAAATGTGCAACCCTAATTACTAAGTTACTCTTTTCAGCTTGTTAAACAGTTTACGTTAACCCAGGACTGCCCCCGGTATTCCCTGTGAAGGGCTCTCAAGGGGCACTAGGAACTGTGTTGGGATTACGCCCAGCGTTCCCTTTCGCAAGGTACTTATTTTATTATTGGTTGATCCCCTTACCCATTATTTTCTCATGTTTCGATACGCTAATCCTAGGGTGATTTGACTCCAACTCTCCTTGGGTAGGACGATCTTTCGTCGGACCCGAACGCCTTTAAACCCTAGACAAAACCACACCCTACTCACTCATCTTCCAAAGATGCAGCCCATTCCACTTGTCCTTACAGCAAACCATCAAGACCCATCACACGTGCCCTAATTCATATCCAAATGAAATCCTGCAGTTTTGCTATATGCAGACCACTTAAGCTACGTGACCCGTAAAAAGGGAAGTACATGAAATACTCATCCAGTACCCTCATGATAATTATCAGAGGTCTATTATGATAAATATAGACTAAATTCAGAAAATCATATTTTTCCCAATTAATCTACTATTTATTGAATTTTCCTCAAAAACTAGGCCATAGTCAATTTGAACATGAACCATAAGATTTTCTCAGGTAATGGCCTCCTAAAATTTGTATTCACTAAATAACAGAGAAATATCATTGGTTGCCAATTTTCATAATTTTCCAGATAATTCTTGACCTCTAAAGGATTTATTAAAATAATACCTAAAATCAAATATAATGAAGGAAGTGCCACATATATGTCTCCAATAATTATGTAAAAATTACTAGGGCTTCATAGGGAACTAGAAACATCATGATGAAGAAATTAGAATTTTTTCAGACAATCTAAAAGTCATTATTAAATTTCCCAAGGTTCCATGGAATTAAATAATTAAAGAAGCAACTACTAAATATCATTCTTCAAAAATTTCATAAAAATTTACAGAGATGGGTATCATGACTATAAGCCCCTTTGCTAAGTTTTATCAAGTTTAAACAAGTATAGTTCTCTGCAAAAATTCTTAAGTGGAAATTATAAAATATGACTTTGTGAATAAAGTACCAAACATATTCATCCAAAATTTATTATAAAATTTCCAGAGACATGTATGCCCTAAGCAACTACCCATTCAAAATCTCAGGCCTTTTCAGATAGTTTTGGTATTAGATCTTATGGTTTCAAAGCTAGTGCCCTAAACTAGGGTTATGGATTTAAGGGATCTTAAGTCTTCCAAATGCCCTAAAATTTTAACCACAGGACCATAGTAACCCTATGGACATCATTTCCAAGTTTCAAGTCCATCCAAGGTCTTTTGACCCCAATTTCTTCAAACCCTAGAAATTTACCCTAAAGGGCCTTCCCTAACATTCTAGGGCTACCCTAGTCCAATCCACTCCAAACTCCATAAGTGAGTGTAAAAAGTCAAATTATATCTGTGGCCAAAATTTCAGCCTCTGTTGAGGTGATTTGGTCACTCAAAACCAAAAGTGCAACTTTTGACCAAAATGCCCTTCATAGGGTATAAATAGGGTTGGGTCAAAACCTATTCAAAACTCATCCAATCTAAATGAAATTTCATACAGGAACCTAATTGGAGCCCAGGGACCACTCACCAAAATTTGGGAGGGTTTGGATGTGTTTAGGGCACCTATTTAATTTATCTAATGATTATTAAATTTTTACCAAAACTATAGAAATATTTTCCCCAAAAATTCCCATTTTTTGGCAGGCCCTAGGTATGTCTAGGATAGACTCTCTGCAAAAATTTCAGCCAATTTGGGCTTGGGGTGAAGAGTGGGCACTCAATTTAGTGACTGCCTAGCCCTAAGGGTATGTCCCACCAAAATGGGTGCCCTGGTCTATCCAGTGTCCCAAAAGGGTCCAAACAATTTTTGCTGCAAGCTAGACACCCTAAGCTACAATGTTCATGTTGGGCAAATTTCCATTCAGGGTCCCTAAGTATTTTTAAACATTAATTACATTAAATACATCCAGTGTGACAGAAATGAAATAATTTTTATTTAATTCCTATAGTATTTGATCTGATGCCGCACGAATCTTGGCGCAGATCGACGGCATCTGGTCATCGTCCCCACTGAGCCAACGCCTGGGATTGGTTCTGCCTGGAGCGATTTCCAAGCTCTGCCGCCGGCAATCCAGCCCCTTCCCCGGCCGGCCACCGCCACCAACACCTCCGTCGAGGTGGTGGCTATCGTCAGACGGCGGCTCCGCCGCCGGAGAGGCGTTTTCCGGCGGATTAAGCAAGAATTTTTCTTGCCGAAACCAGGAGAAATCCCGGATTCGATCGGGCTCAATTGAGCCCGAAACTCAAGCCTAAGGATTCCTAGGATCTACCCGCGAGTTAAGGAGAGGAGGAGGACCTTCCTGGCGGCCTGGATGCGAGAGGAGCGGCGGGATGCCATTGGCGACGGCGGCGGCGCTCGGCTTCTGCAACTGCACAGTGGAAGGGCTCGTCTCCTCCAGGTAAGTGCTCCAAAATGATCCCCTCGGCTTCCTGATGGTGTTTAAATGGCAATTGGGGGAGGGGAGAGGCTGGTTCTTCAATGGCCATTATCTCCATTAATGGAGTGGCTCGGGTTGTGTGGAGGGGGGCTGAACCCACCCCTTGGTGGCCGGGAAACGGCTGGAATCAACTCCTCTCCCCTAGAGGAGTTGATTGCAGCCATAATGGGTGGCTGTTAGTCTCCCTTGGCCGGCCTCTCACTTCCCCCTTCTCCTTCCTCATTTCTCTCTCCTCCATTATCATGGAGAGGAGCTCCTTCTCTCTCCTAGTCACCTCTGGTTGACTAGTCAACCCCACAAGCTAAAGGCAGCCCACTGGATTATGATGATCATGGGAATGGGTTTAGCCTAAGGGAGAAGTGGCTTGAGCTTGGGTTAGCCCTTTTTGGGCTAAGTTGACTTGACCCTCAATGAGGGTTGACTTGGCCAATTTGACCATCTAGGTTGACCCCATTGGGTCCTGGGTGATTCATTGGCCTCCCCTAAGGTCTATGTAGGGTTGGGTAGGGTTGACTTGGCACCTTAAAGGTCACTTGACCCTTGGTAAGGTCACTTTGACCATTTTAGGGCTAGAGTTGACTTGGGTCAACATGACCATTAGGGTCCACCCCTATGGATCCTTGGTGACCCATTGACTTCCCTTAGGGTCTAGGTAGGGTTATGTGGGGTTACACTGCACTTTGGAGGTCACATACCCTTAGTAAGGGTACTTTGACCAGATTAGGGCTTGAGTTGACTTGGGTCAACCTGGCCTCTAGGGCTGACCCCAATGTGTCCTTAGTGACCCATTGACCTCACTTTAGGGTTAGGAGGGCATAGGTGGGGTCCTCTAGGCTAGGAGTGGGTCTATTGGCCCTAAGTGGGCTAGGTTGACCTATTCAGGGCTAGGGTTGACCTTGGTCAACTGGGCCCCTTGGGTTGGCCCTAATGGGTCCTTTTGGCTCTAATGGGTCTCCCAAAATGTTTGGGAGTGTTGTGGTAGGGTCTTGGGGTCATGGTGAAGCCCCATTGTCATCCTGAACTATTGTTCAGTATTCTACTAACTGCAGACCATGGTGATCCCTACCTTGGCCTCCTATCTCTTGGCCCATTTCTGGCTTCCTAGTCATGGCCAAAACCACTCTTAGGGGTCTAGTTGGAAATGGGATGTTACAAATCCCAATAAACAAAACAAAGATTTCGTCCCCGAAATCAAGGTTGGAACTACGGGTCTTATTACCGAAGGAAAGAGTCTTGTAACATCCCATTATGACGCCTTGTTTGTTAAATTTGATTTATGGGAAAACTTAGATCTAAGACCCCTTTCGCCCAAACGGCGAACCAAAATCCCAATAAACAAGGTTAAGCCCCCAATAAACAAAAGATAAGCCCCTATCTACCTAGAGCAGCCCTTAGTATACTTAAAGCAGGAAAAATAATTAACATCTTGAGGGGTCTGAGAGGTATACCTGACTGAATAGCTCGGGGTATCTTTGTCGCATCAGGTCCTGTGGCTCCCAGGTATGCTCCTCCTGGCCGTGGTTCCTCCACAGGACCTTGACTAGTGGGACCTTCTTGCGTCGCAAGACCCGCACTCCTCGGTCGTCGATCCTCACAGGCTCCAAATGAACCGACCGGTCTGAAGCTACCGGCCCTTCGGTGGTCAGAATCTGCTGCTCCGGGCGTAGTAGAGCCCTCCTCAAAGAAGAAATGTGGAAGACGTCGTGCAGCGCTTCTAGCTCTGGTGGTAACTCCAGCCGGTAGGCTAGGGGTCCGATCCGCTCCAGGATCCTGTAAGGGCCCATGTACCTAGGGCTGAGCTTCTTCCTCCGACCACGCACCCGTGAAACTCCATGCATGGGCCGGATCTTCAGAAACACCCGGTCCCCCACCTGGAACTCCACCTGCCGATGTCGGGCGTCATAATACTTGGCCTGTCTACTCTGCGCCTCGAGCATCCTGTCTCTGAATCAGCCTCACTTGTGCCTCGGTGTCTTCAACAAACTCTGACCCCAATACCTTCGGATCTTCGTTCTGCACCCATGAGAGTGGGGTCCGGCATCTCCTCCCGTACAAGGCTTCGTAAGGCGCCATCCTGATGCTGGACTGGTGGCTGTTGTTATAGGAGAACTCGACAAGGGGTAAGAGTTTCTCCCACGGTTCCCCGCGATCTAAGATGCATAGCCTCAAAAGGTCCTCCAGCGTCCGGTTGGTGCGTTCTGTCTGCCCGTCTGTCTGGGGGTGGAATGCAGTGCTGAAAGTCAATCGCGTGCCTAAGTAAGCTTGCACGGACCTCCACTCCCTGGAGGTGAACCTGCCATCCCGATCCGACACTATCGTCCTGGGCACACCATGATAACGAATGAACTGCTCCACAAACTTCCGCACCAGTATTCCTACTGAATCATCCTTCCTGATCGGTATGAATCGAGCCACCTTGGTCAACCGATCGACGATTACCCAGATCGAGTCATTCCCTGTCCGAGACCGGGGAAGCCCATGTATGAAGTCCATGGCTATGTCATCAAACTTCCACTCCGGCACCGGGAGTGGCTGCAATAATCCTGCGGGGTTCCTGCACTCTGCCTTCACTAGCTGACATGCCTCACAATGGGTCACGAAGTGTGAGACATCCTTCTTCATGCCCGGCCAGTACATCGTCTTCTTCAAATCAGCCGTCATCTTTGTGATCCCCGGGTGTACAGAATACCGGCTGCAGTGCGCCTCCATCATAATATCCTCCCGGATCTGGCCTCCCTCCGGTATATACACCCGTCCTCTGAAGCACACCAGATCGTCCCTCAGTGTGTAATCTCCTGCAGTGCCTGCCTTCAGAGCTTGGAAGATGGGTTCCAACTTGGCATCCTGCCTCTGTCCCTCTCTGACCCGGTCTCTGATGTCATCGGTAACGCCTATCGCGGCCAAGTACTCCTCATAGAGCTCAGGATCATCAGACGATACCAGAGTAATGTGCATGTCCTCTAGTCTCTGCAGCAGCTCCATAGACATCAACTGAGGCTCTGCTCCTGCTGTGGCGGCTCTCCGACTCAGTGCATCTGCTACCACGTTTGCCTTCCCCGGGTGATAGTGCATCTCATACTGATAGTCAGATAGGAACTCCACCCACCGCCTTTGCCTGATGTTCAGTTCCTTCTGCGTGTCCACGTACTTAAGGTTCTTATGATCGGAATATATATCACAGTGGACTCCATAAAGGTAGTGCCGCCATATCTTCAGTGCGAATACAACTGCCCCCATCTCAAGGTCATGTACTTGGTAGTTCTTCTCATGGGTCTTCAGCTGGCGGGAGGCATAAGCTATGACGTGTCCGTTCTGCATCAGCACCGCTCCCATCCCCTGATATGATGCGTCGGTGTAGACCTGAAATCCCTCCCTCCCCGAGGGGAGAGTGAGAATGGGAGCCGAGGTCAGCCGATCCTTCAGCTCCTGGAAAGCTGTCTGGCACTGCGGGGTCCACACGAACGGTGCCTCCTTCTTCGTCAAGGATGTGAGCGGGAGGGCGATTCGAGAGAATCCCTCTACGAACTTCCGGTAATAACCGGCAAGTCCTAGAAAACTCCGTACGTCAGTGGCTGTTTTCAGCTGCGGCCACTCCGAAATAGCTCGAATCTTTGCCGGGTCCACTGCCAGCCCGGCTCCGCTGATAATGTGACCTAAGAAAGCCACCTCCTTCAGCCAGAACTGACACTTACTGAACTTCGCATAAAGATGTTTCTCCCGCAGTCTCTCCAGGGTCAATGCTAGATGTCGTATGTGCTCCTCCTCCGTCTTAGAATAGATAAGGATGTCGTCTATGAACACTATGACGAACACATCCAAATAAGCCTCGAAGACCCGGTTCATGAGGCTCATAAACGCTGACGGAGCATTCGTGAGCCCGAAGGGCATCACGATGAACTCATACAATCCATATCGGCTACTAAAGGCCGTCTTCGGAATATCCTCCTCCTGGATCCGCAGCTGGTAATATCCTGACCTCAAGTCCAGCTTCGAAAAATAATGGGCTCCCTCCAGCTGATCGAACAACTCGTCTATCCTGGGGAGCGGATAGGTATTTCAGACGGTCAGCCTGTTTAGTGCTCGATAGTCGATGCACAGGCGTAAAGTACCGTCCTTCTTCTTCACGAATAGGACAGGAGCTCCCCAAGATGAGGAACTCGGCCTAACAAATCCTGCTTCCACCAGCTCCTGCAACTGTGTCCGAAACTCCGCCAACTCCTTCGGGGCCATCCGATAAGGGGCCTTGGATACCGGCTTAGCCCCTGGTACCAACTGAATCTGGAAGTCCTTTTCCCTATGCGGAGGTAGTCCTGGCAGCTTATCTGGAAAAATGTCGGCGTAGTCACGAACCACCGGAATGTTAGCAATCAGGTCCTTCTCCTCAGTCATCTCGAACAATACTTGATATACCTCGTCCCCTTGCATATGAGCCTTAATGGCCTGAATAGATGAAAGCAAGCGACGGGAGACCGGTGTAGTACCTTCGAACGTTGCATAAGTATCGCCGTGGCTGAGCACGACCCTCCCTGCCGGGCAATCAATCTGGGCATGGTTCCAGACAAGCCATGTCATGCCCAAGACGAGGTCGAAGTCCGGCATCCTCAGGATCGTCGCCGGGGCCTCGAGTGTCAACCCGTCTATGGTAACCTCCAGGAGGCACTTTTCTGTGGACTGGATCTCCATCCCATTGGGGAGGCGCACCCTCCTGGGTAGTCCCGTATAACAACGAATCTGACCCAGGTCCTTGACGAAATCCTCCGACACAAAGTTGTGCGATGCCCCCGTGTCGAACAGGGTGTGGGCAGGCTTGCCGCACACCATCACCATTCCTAAATCAGTTTGAAAGAAATTCTAGTGTAAGGTTTTCTAACCTAGGTTGTGTAGTAGTTCTATCAACGCTTAATGCGAGCAAGGAATAATTCCAAAAATTAAGATTACTCTCATACCTGCAATAACCCTGTCCGGGTTCCGGGGCTGTGCTAAGTCCAGAGCGTAAATCTGCTCCCCATTCTGCCTGCGGTCGCCTCCCTGGTAACCACGTCCTCGGCCGCGTCCTCGGCCTCCGAAATGCTGGGCCGGTGGGCCACCCCGTGGTGCTGGAGGTGGTGCCCCCCTCATAGGGCAATCTCTCCGGAGGTGTCCCACCTGGTGACAGTGGAAGCACTCCGGCGGGGGATACGCCATACCCCGGGGTCTCTGCATCTCCTGGACCTGGAGAGGTTGAGGGGCCAAGACCACCTGCTCTCTCGGCTCCTGCCTTAACTCCTGACGAGGCTGCTCCTCTGCCCTTCTTCCATCTGGTACGATGCCTCGCCGCTGATCATTTCGGGCCCTCCGGCCCTGGTCCTCCGTTTGCCGTTTCCGGCCCCGAGTGGTGTGCCAGTCGGCCTCAATCCTCTTCGCCATCTCTAAAATCCGGGAGATGGGCCCGTCAGAGACAAAAAGCAAAGCCTCTCTCAACTCCTCTTTTAGGCCCTTATAAAACCTCTTGACGTACCCTGCTTCATCCAGCTGATAAGAGCCCGCATATCGGGCCAAATGATCGAACTCTCGGTGGTACTCCACCACTGTCCTGGTGCCCTGCCTCAGCTGCAAGAAACGCTCCTCCAACTCGTCCCTGGCCGACTGAGGAACAAAGTGCTCCAGCAGCGTGGCCCTGAATTCTTCCCAGGTGATTTCTGCAATCTCTCTATCCGCAAAGGTCGTGTCCAACAGCGTCTTCCACCACCGCTTGGCATGTGACTCCAAGCAAGATACCACTAGGGCCACCCTCTCCTCCCAAGGGCATCGTATCCCAGTCAACATCTCGTACATCACATCCAGCCACTCCTCTGTCCGTACTGCCGACTCCGTCCCCAAGTAAGATGGGGGAGAGAGTCCTCGGAAGGTGCTCATCCAGTTGGCCCCTGGGTTTGGCTGCTGGACTGGGGCTTGCTGAGCTCGGAAGGCCTCAAGGATAGCTGTAAGGGTCTGCCCCATGTCTGACTGGAGGAAAGGTGTGGGGACCATGGGAGGTGGTGCAATGTCTGGAGTCTGCTGAGCTCCACCTTGTGGGGTGGGCTGAGCTGGGGGCTGCAAAATGAAGTACATTAGTAGACAATCGACTCAATGCCTAATGAAAGTGGACAACTTACATGTGATTTCCCCTGTATGGGCACACCACTGCTTCCGCTGCTTAGTTTGTCCCCAAACTAAACCCGCGCGGGGGTGACCCAGGGTTGTGGACGGCTACTTTTCGATCGAGGTTTGCTCTGATACCACTTGTAAGACCCCCTTTTTTTTTTCCTTTTTGACACCGGGGTCTTAGGCCCAGAACCGCCGTTTTGCGGTGACTCCTTCACGCCCTGAAGGGTCATCACCACAAAGCGCCGGTTCTGCCGGCCAATTCGATCACATAAAAGTAGCATAATGAAGTAAAATGAAAACTATCTGTCCACAGAGAATCACATGACATATATAAATATAACTCCACGAAGGGAGTGTCCACAGAAGATAACATCAGAGTAGCAAAATACGGGCTTATGCCCGGTACAACATATCCTCACTACAGAATCACTCATGCGGAAGCAAAAGCTGAAAAACTACTCAGGGTCGAGACTCACAGTCCCGGCTGTATGAACTCCGGAGCTAGACTGCCCCACCTCCAAGCGCACCGGTCTCTGGGGCTGCTCCCCCATGCTGGTCTCCACGATCCCCTAAATGATGCGGTTCGAAAACCGTTAGTCTAAAAGACTAAGTCCTATCATCCCCCACCCCTTCCCCCACGGCTCCTAGGCACCGAGCGGAGAGGAAGAAAGGGGAGGACTTGAAGGTGGAGAATATCAAAAGCAGATGGCAGCGGTCCTATTCTAGCAAGTTCTATAGCATACAAAGACAATAAAATGTAAGCTGAAATGTAACCTTCACTTATGTGGAAAAACACATAAGCCAAGGGGTCTCTTGCAAGGCTCCCATCGTATAAAAAGTCTCATACCGATTTATACGTTGGGGTGTCGGTGGTCAAACAGCAGTAACTAAATATATCAAAATTAACCTTAATTTATAAACTTGCCCACACAAGCTTATAGACTAAGGGGTCATTTTGCAGGTCCTAAGGTATAAGCGTCCCATTCCACTTATACTTTAGGTGTCAAGGTTAAAGGTAACGATTATGCCATGACATGCAAGTGGGTATGATGGACATGCAAGTGCAACACACACACCCGACTCTGTGCACACAGACCTTTAGTTCCCCCTTTCTGGAGCCGTAACCTCCCAGGATACCTCCGTAGTGGCAGACGGAAGCGGTGGGTTGGGCCTCGCCCACCTCTAAACCAGTAAAGCACTACCGGTCAGACCTATCGTACGCCTCAACGCTTGGTGCACGAAGCGGACTCCTGCGTACTCTTGCCGGCTGGCGCACCGGACTTCTGTTGGCGAAGTGCTAACCACACTTGCCGAGTCAACGTATTGGTGTCGGTGCATCGACCCTCCAATACCAAAGACCCACCACCTTAATTTCCTTTCCTGTTATGCACATGCAATTTAGCGTAAACAAGAATCGAGCCGAAGCTCCCCGGACCAACACGTCCGTCACAAAAAATCGAGTCGAAGCTCCCAGCTAACATCCCGTGCCATCAGTGTCTGTGAAATGTGCAACCCTAATTACTAAGTTACTCTTTTCAGCTTGTTAAACAGTTTACGTTAACCCAGGACTGCCCCCGGTATTCCCTGTGAAGGGCTCTCAAGGGCACTAGGAACTGTGTTGGGATTACGCCCAGCGTTCCCTTTCGCAAGGTACTTATTTTATTATTGGTTGATCCCCTTACCCATTATTTTCTCATGTTTCGATACGCTAATCCTAGGGTGATTTGACTCCAACTCTCCTTGGGTAGGACGATCTTTCGTCGGACCCGAACGCCTTTAAACCCTAGACAAAACCACACCCTACTCACTCATCTTCCAAAGATGCAGCCCATTCCACTTGTCCTTACAGCAAACCATCAAGACCCATCACACGTGCCCTAATTCATATCCAAATGAAATCCTGCAGTTTTGCTATATGCAGACCACTTAAGCTACGTGACCCGTAAAAAGGGAAGTACATGAAATACTCATCCAGTACCCTCATGATAATTATCAGAGGTCTATTATGATAAATATAGACTAAATTCAGAAAATCATATTTTTCCCAATTAATCTACTATTTATTGAATTTTCCTCAAAAACTAGGCCATAGTCAATTTGAACATGAACCATAAGATTTTCTCAGGTAATGGCCTCCTAAAATTTGTATTCACTAAATAACAGAGAAATATCATTGGTTGCCAATTTTCATAATTTTCCAGCTAATTCTTGACCTCTAAAGGATTTATTAAAATAATACCTAAAATCAAATATAATGAAGGAAGTGCCACATATATGTCTCCAATAATTATGTAAAAATTACTAGGGCTTCATAGGGAACTAGAAACATCATGATGAAGAAATTAGAATTTTTTCAGACAATCTAAAAGTCATTATTAAATTTCCTAAGGTTCCATGGAATTAAATAATTAAAGAAGCAACTACTAAATATCATTCTTCAAAAATTTCATAAAAATTTACAGAGATGGGTATCATGACTATAAGCCCCTTTGCTAAGTTTTATCAAGTTTAAACAAGTATAGTTCTCTGCAAAAATTCTTAAGTGGAAATTATAAAATATGACTTTGTGAATAAAGTACCAAAAATATTCATCCAAAATTTATTATAAAATTTCCAGAGACATGTATGCCCTAAGCAACTACCCATTCAAAATCTCAGGCCTTTTCAGATAGTTTTGGTATTAGATCTTATGGTTTCAAAGCTAGTGCCCTAAACTAGGGTTATGGATTTATGGGATCTTAAGTCTTCCAAATGCCCTAAAATTTTAACCACAGGATCATAGTAACCCTATGGACATCATTTCCAAGTTTCAAGTCCATCCAAGGTCTTTTGACCCCAATTTCTTCAAACCCTAGAAATTTACCCTAAAGGGCCTTCCCTAACATTCTAGGGCTACCCTAGTCCAATCCACTCCAAACTCCATAAGTGAGTGTAAAAAGTCAAATTATATCTGTGGCCAAAATTTCAGCCTCTGTTGAGGTGATTTGGTCACTCAAAACCAAAAGTGCAACTTTTGACCAAAATGCCCTTCATAGGGTATAAATAGGGTTGGGTCAAAACCTATTCAAAACTCATCCAATCTAAATGAAATTTCATACAGGAACCTAATTGGAGCCCAGGGACCACTCACCAAAATTTGGGAGGGTTTGGATGTGTTTAGGGCACCTATTTAATTTATCTAATGATTATTAAATTTTTACCAAAACTATAGAAATATTTTCCCCAAAAATTCCCATTTTTTGGCAGGCCCTAGGTATGTCTAGGATAGACTCTCTGCCAAAATTTCAGCCAATTTGGGCTTGGGGTGAAGAGTGGGCACTCAATTTAGTGACTGCCTAGCCCTAAGGGTATGTCCCACCAAAATGGGTGCCCTGGTCTATCCAGTGTCCCAAAAGGGTCCAAACAATTTTTGCTGCAAGCTAGACACCCTAAGCTACAATGTTCATGTTGGGCAAATTTCCATTCAGGGTCCCTAAGTATTTTTAAACATTAATTACATTAAATACATCCAGTGTGACAGAAATGAAATAATTTTTATTTAATTCCTATAGTATTTGATCTGATGCCGCACGAATCTTGGCGCAGATCGACGGCATCTGGTCATCGTCCCCACTGAGCCAACGGCTGGGATTGGTTCTGCCTGGAGCGATTTCCAAGCTCTGCCGCCGGCAATCCAGCCCCTTCCCCGGCCGGCCACCGCCACCAACACCTCCGTCGAGGTGGTGGCTATCGTCAGACGGCGGCTCCGCCGCCGGAGAGGCGTTTTCCGGCGGATTAAGCAAGAATTTTTCTTGCCGAAACCAGGAGAAATCCCGGATTCGATCGGGCTCAATTGAGCCCGAAACTCAAGCCTAAGGATTCCTAGGATCTACCCGCGAGTTAAGGAGAGGAGGAGGACCTTCCTGGCGGCCTGGATGCGAGAGGAGCGGCGGGATGCCATTGGCGACGGCGGCGGCGCTCGGCTTCTGCAACTGCACAGTGGAAGGGCTCGTCTCCTCCAGGTAAGTGCTCCAAAATGATCCCCTCGGCTTCCTGATGGTGTTTAAATGGCAATTGGGGGAGGGGAGAGGCTGGTTCTTCAATGGCCATTATCTCCATTAATGGAGTGGCTCGGGTTGTGTGGAGGGGGGCTGAACCCACCCCTTGGTGGCCGGGAAACGGCTGGAATCAACTCCTCTCCCCTAGAGGAGTTGATTGCAGCCATAATGGGTGGCTGTTAGTCTCCCTTGGCCGGCCTCTCACTTCCCCCTTCTCCTTCCTCATTTCTCTCTCCTCCATTATCATGGAGAGGAGCTCCTTCTCTCTCCTAGTCACCTCTGGTTGACTAGTCAACCCCACAAGCTAAAGGCAGCCCACTGGATTATGATGATCATGGGAATGGGTTTAGCCTAAGGGAGAAGTGGCTTGAGCTTGGGTTAGCCCTTTTTGGGCTAAGTTGACTTGACCCTCAATGAGGGTTGACTTGGCCAATTTGACCATCTAGGTTGACCCCATTGGGTCCTGGGTGATTCATTGGCCTCCCCTAAGGTCTATGTAGGGTTGGGTAGGGTTGACTTGGCACCTTAAAGGTCACTTGACCCTTGGTAAGGTCACTTTGACCATTTTAGGGCTAGAGTTGACTTGGGTCAACATGACCATTAGGGTCCACCCCTATGGATCCTTGGTGACCCATTGACTTCCCTTAGGGTCTAGGTAGGGTTATGTGGGGTTACACTGCACTTTGGAGGTCACATACCCTTAGTAAGGGTACTTTGACCAGATTAGGGCTTGAGTTGACTTGGGTCAACCTGGCCTCTAGGGCTGACCCCAATGTGTCCTTAGTGACCCATTGACCTCACTTTAGGGTTAGGAGGGCATAGGTGGGGTCCTCTAGGCTAGGAGTGGGTCTATTGGCCCTAAGTGGGCTAGGTTGACCTATTCAGGGCTAGGGTTGACCTTGGTCAACTGGGCCCCTTGGGTTGGCCCTAATGGGTCCTTTTGGCTCTAATGGGTCTCCCGAAATGTTTGGGAGTGTTGTGGTAGGGTCTTGGGGCCATGGTGAAGCCCCATTGTCATCCTGAACTATTGTTCAGTATTCTACTAACTGCAGACCATGGTGATCCCTACCTTGGCCTCCTATCTCTTGGCCCATTTCTGGCTTCCTAGTCATGGCCAAAACCACTCTTAGGGGTCTAGTTGGAAATGGGATGTTACATCGGCAGTGGCAGGCGAGCAGAACATGCCGAGGTGGTCAAAGCTCCCCTGCCCGCCTGGATGTATGAGGTACTTTTTACTGTTCTTCCCCCACTAGTCTGCCCATAGCCCTTCAAAACAGCGGAGTTTGGCTGTTGGCAGACCCAACAAAGGGCTTTTTGGTATTTTCAGGTCAGTTCTTCTTGTTATTGGCAGTTCAGATTCCAAAAACTATAAATAGAACCAAAGGGGTACCCCAGAAAGCAGTTTCTCCCGTGCTCTCCTGTTCCAATCTTCAAGTGCTTTCTGAGGGTACCTTAGCTCGGCTTCTGGCTAAGGAGGTAAAGCACTCTGAGATCTTCCAGGTTTGTGGTGGGACCTCCCCCGCCGAGCCCTTTGGTCTGTGTCATCTTGTCTTCTTTGGTGTTTTGCTTACAGGATCGAAGTAGGTGCGAGACCACCCCTTCCCCAAGGGCGAACTCCACGGGAGATCGAGGAATCGGTTTCAACAACCCCCAGCCGTCAGATCCCAAAATAAGGAAACGAACGGCCACGATTCGCCATTGAAATCCAACATCTGGGCCGAACACGGCCTGTGACACGCCCGTGCCTAGGGCCATGTTCCCCATTCGGCGTCGAAACCGACGCGTCCCGAAAAGAACACGGGCACCCGACATACCCATGTTTGACCTGACACGCCCGTGTCATCCAGTACATGGCCGTGTATTGTACCGTGTTACTCCATCGACACAGGACCGACACCAACCCGAGAAGCACATGGGTCTTGGACACGCCCGTGTCCTATTTGACATGTCCGTGTCTACCCGACACGCCCGTGTGCTGACCCCGGGTAACAACCATGCCACAGCCCGGCTTCAACCCGTGAAGGACATGACATGTGACACGCCAGTGGCCCAGGCCGTGTTCGCTGCTCGACGATCGTCGACTCCAAAATTCGTCGACCTCTCGGCCAGATCGTCTACCTGAGCACGACACGCACTGGGACACGCCCGTGTCCCAGGCCGTGTGACCCCTGCCAAGTTCCAAACTTGGCTCAAAATGCCACCCGTCGCTCTTTTGAGTTTCGGGGTGTTACAATACGCACGGCCTCTCAGTTTGCTAGTGTATGGATAATGAAAATAGAGCCCACACATTGATATATGGTACTACGCGTCTTTTACCCGGGGTAAAACTTAAGTTTTTTAATTAAATGGAAAAATAAGACCTTTAGTTATTTTAAACATTTTATATCCCAATGCTCTTTGATACCGAGGGCTAAAAGCGATTTGCCACTCATTGGAATGGGGATGGCTTATGAGTTTGGTTAGGCGTGAGTTCTAAATTAAGCGTTGAGGGGTTACAAAAAAAATAATAAGAAAAATAAGATAACCTAATATTAGAAAAGCTACTAATAAAAACACAAGCACTCAACCAAATGCATAATAAAGAAAAAACAAAAAAAAACTAAGTTACAAAGAAGGAAAATTGCGTATTTGAAATTGCAAGTCCTACTCAAATGAGTAGGCTGGAAATGAAAGCTGAAAATTGCAAGTTCTACTCAAACGAGTAGGCGGTAAATGAAAGCGAGTCCTACACAAACGAATAGGAGGAAATAAATGCACACACGCACACACTCTACAAAAATGAAAAAACACACACGCTCTACATAAATAAATACTCACACACTGTACATAAATTAAAAACACACACACACTTGCATAAATGAAAACACACACACATACTTGTTGAAATTAAAAACTCACACACACTTGAATAAATGAAAACACACACGCACACACTTGCTGAAATTAAAAACTCTCACACACAAGTCCTACTCAAATGAGTAGGTGAAAAATTAAAGCGAGTCCTACTCAAACGAGTAGGAGGAAATTATAACGCCCCTAGCTGATCCACCGTGATAGTGTCACGGCTCATAGTTAAGCGTGCTTGGGAGAGAGTAGTCCTGGGATGTGTGACCTCCTGGGAAGTCCTCGTACGACCCAGTTTAACTGTCGAGTTCACTCATCAAAGGGAGGCTGTGGCCACCAACAACCCGCCTGTGGTTGGAGAGGGGTTGGGGTGCTTGGGCTGCAGCCCAGTAGTGTTGAAACTGATTTCTCGGTCTCCTGTGGAGTTCGCCCTTGGGGAAGGGGTGGCCTCGCGCCTACTTTACTCCTGCAAGCAAAACAATAGAAAACAAGGAAAGATCGACCCAAAGGCTGGCGGGGAGGTCCCACCACACACCCGGGAGATCTCAGAGGGATTCCCCTCCTTAGCCAGAGGCCGAGCTAAGGTACCCTCAGAAAGCACCTGAAAACTGGAGCAGGAAAGCACAGGAAGCATGCCTTCTAGGGTATCCCTTGGGTCCTATTTATAGTTTTTGAAATCTGAACTACCAATAACCAAAAGAACTGACCTGAAATTACCAGAAAACCCTTGATTGGGTCTGCCAACAGCCAAACTCCGCTGTTTTGAAGGGCTATATGCAGACCAACGGGGGAAAGATAGTAAAAAGTACCTCACACATTCAGACGAGCTAGGGAGCTTGATCAATACGGCAGGTCCTGCTCGCCTGCTGCTGCCGAGATGCGTTGCGAGAGCGGGAGGCATGACCGCGAGCTCGCCCATCCCTTGGTCGCCATCAGTTGTACTGGTCCAGCTCGGCGAATGCCGAGCTCGGGGTCGACGATGGCTGATCTTTGGTCGACGAATGCCGAGCTCGGGCTCGGCTTCTCCACTGCCGAGCTCTCCCACTCCCCTTAGCTCGATCTGCCTAGCTCCTGTCAGCCTTGCTCGCCGGACACGGGGTTGTACAGGTAGCGTTGCCTAGAGCGGAGCCGTGATACTGTCACGTTGGATCAGCTAGGGTTGTTACAAATAAAAGTGCACTTTTTATTCTAATGTCCCCTGGGCTGTTCGTGGGCCGCAGCCCACTAGGCCTCCGTTAGACCGTTACCGGGCAGTATCCCAAGCACCCCAACCCCTCTCCCTCCACATGCGGGTTGTTGGTGGCCACAGCCTCCCTTTAATGAGTGAAATTCCCCCGTTAAGCGGACAGCACGGCGACTTCCTCGGAGGTCACCCATCCTAGGACTTATCCAGCCCGAGCACGCTTAACTATGGAGTTCTTTCAACACTCATCACCAATTCATCTGCAGCTCAATTGGTGATGAAAGTTGAAAGAACTCCATAGTTAAGTGTGCTCGGGCTGGAGAAGTCCTGGGATGGGTGACCTCCTAGGAAGTCCTCGTGTTGTCCGATTAACGGGAGAATTTCACTCATCAAAGGGAGATTGTCGCCACCAAAAACCCGCCTGTGGAGGGAGAGGGGTTGGGGTGGTTGGGATACAGCCCGATAACGGTCTAATGGAGTCCTAGTGGGATGCGGCCCACAGACAGCCCAGGGGATGTTATAGAAATAAATGCACACACACACGTACTCTACAGAATGTAAAATGCACACACACGACATAAATAAAGAAACACACTCACACTTTGTATAAATGAAAAAAAAACACACACACACACACTACATGAAATGAAATACTCCCATGCACTCTACTGGAAATGAAAACACACACACACTCTACAAGAAGTAAAACACGCGCACACGCTCTACAGATATGAAAGAAAGCTAAAAAAATTAACTCATACACGCATGCACACATATGAAAGTAAAGCGAAAAACTAAGTTATCTAAAAATTAAAACAACTACATTTCTACCGCTAGAATGTGGTAGAAATGCATAAAAAGACAAAATAAAAATTATTTGAACAAAAGAGTTTTCAAATTAATGTGAGAAAAGTAGGTGCTTGAAAATTAAAACGTTTACATTTTTACCATTAGAATTTGATGGAAATGTATAAAATGTAGAAATAAAAATTGTTTGAGTAAAAGTCTTTTTTTAAGTAAATGCGAAAATTAAAGGTGTTGAAATTTTGAAATAACACATAATCCATTCTTAAAACTTTGTAAAAGGGTTTAAAAAGTGGAAGAAAGTTAAAAAGAAGCTAAAGTTTTACAACCTAAAAAAGGAAAATCTAAGTTAAAGAGTAATGAAAACCACTTTTGAAATCATTTTACAAGTTCATAAGAATGAATATAAAAGCATAAAAATCCTAACTCTAAACCATTCTAAGTAGTATGATAAGAAAAATGGTTATAACAACGAGTAGTAATTTTGAGAAAATTTAAAGTAAAGCTAAGCAATTTTTCATTTTAAAGCATAAATTCAGCAAATCAAACTCATACACGCACACACCCCATACGAAAATGAAAATAAAGATACATAAGATTGATGAAAAGGAGGCATTCAGAGACATTCCAAAGCATTATAAGGATGAAAAAACTAATGATTTTATTAACAAAGAAGTTGATTACAAAATCTTAAACAAACTTAATAAGGAGGGGGGAGATTATCCTTATATAACACTAAAACAGCTCCTAACAGCAGCCCTTAACACCAAATTGGTTCAAAATTCAGAACAAAAGTACCTTACAGCAAGGGCCTATTTATAGCCAAAAAAAATTAGATTACATGCCCTCAGTTACGGGCGTGTAGGGGGTGTGTGTCAGCACTATTAATGAAGTGAAGTCGAGCATTCAACACCTATTGACTTCGGGGAGGTCCACGTAGAAGTCACGCCCGTGTCTCTGTTGATATAGTCGTGTTGCAGGGCGTATCGGGGAGGTTGATCCGGGGGCGGCGACGTCTTGTCGGGCCAAGTAGGGGCAGGCTAGGGTCGTGGAAATCGTGTATCGGGGTGGAAATCGTCAAGTTTTCACACCAGTGTCGCATCTTGATACGGGCTTGTCGGGTCGGTCGACGATCGTCGAGCGCGAAATCGTCGAGCACGTGACACGGGCTCAGTCACGGCAGTGTCACATTTGACACAGGCGTGTCATAGGGCATGCCCAGCAATTCTTCGGCTTTGGCTGATTTCTGTTTGAATCCAAGTCACATGCCCAGGTCATGGGTGTGTACTGAAGTACACGTGCTTGTACTTGGCAAATTTTGACATTTTTTAAAAAATTTCAGAAAAATAAAATAAACTTAAGTTAGAATAAAATTTATAAAAAAGGAGAATTTTATTGAACAAAATTAAATAAAAATAACAGAAATGAACTAAGATGACTTAATTAATATACAAAAAAATACGTATATTTACAACTCATCAAATACCCTCATACTTAAGCTTTTGTTATTTCAGAGCAAAAGTTGGAGATGTACTTATAAGGAATTAAAAGAAATCCTAAGTTTAGCTACCGCTTGAATTAATTAAAAAAGAGATCAAAGTAATTATCAGGGGTATAAGAGTTAAGTCCTAAATCATGAAATTGAATTAAATAGAGGAAAAATTTTGGTCAAAAAGTCTTCTTGAAGTAGCCAACTAGCAAGCAAAAATTGTAATCGTTAGCTAACAAAAATGGATTGTAATTATAGGAACTTTAGCTTTAAGTGTTTTAAAGGAAGTAATACAATTTAAAAATTATGCTCACAAAAAGATTTTATATTTAGTCTAGAATCATGAAGATAGCTAAGGGGATTGTTTTGGTTTATGAAGAGGGCTTTGGAGGAGGTGAGGTATATTTTTTCCTCAAATCTCAAATACAATTTTTTTTAATATGGATGTTTAGGAAAACGAAGTCTTATTTTCCATAACATGCAATAGTAAATTTTTTGTACAACTTCATATAACCCAATATATATGTATAGGAGTAATAAATTTTATCCTCTTACTCTGTAACATATAATCTTTTTAAATGTTGGATGTCTATGTTTACGGAACGAAATCTTATAATCATTGACATAGGTTCTTTTAAGCATAAAATATGAGAAGTTGTTTTTTTTCAAATATAAAACAAGATTTTAATAAAAATAAATTTGAGAGCAACCTTTATAAATTGAACGTTCCTGTGTTTCTAAAAAACTTGAAGTAGAAATAATTGAATTCTATAGTTGTTTTTTCTAACATAATACACATGCCTCTATTTTAGATAAATTAGAAGTGCCTAAAATAAGGCCCCTATCATAAAAACAAGGCATAAAAAATTCATTAAAACTTAACCCCAGATATTTAAATATATCAATCTCTAATTAATAAACGGATAGTAAACAAAGAATTAATGAAATTCACTCATAAATAAACTAGCAACAATATTTTTGGAGAGCAAAACGGGTTGTGAATGGAATATTCGATTTATTTGTTTCATAAAACTTTTTAGGGATTTTTAAAGTTTTCATCATTTTTTGTGTTTTTAATTATTATCTTTTTTTGTTGAAGTTTTGGTTTGTTTTCCTCTTTTTTTTGAATTTTTGACTTATTATCTTTTTTTGAAGTTTTGGTTTATTTACAAAGAAGAGAAAGAAAGGAAGAGGGGAAAGAGAGAAAAGAATATTTACAAAAATATTTACAAAAAGATATGTGCATAAAGTATGTACAAAATTATTTACAAAATAAAACTAAATATTTTTTGCAATTTTTGTTCTATAATTTTTTGCGAATTTTTGTTTTCTTGTTTTTGTTTTTTTTTTTGGGATTTTTGTGAGAAAAAGAAAGGGAAAAAAACCTTTTTGGAGTTTTCATTTTAAATTTTTTTGGTTTGTTTTGTTTTTATATATTTTTTTATATTTTAAATTTTTGGAGTCCAGAAAATAAAACAAGAAAATACCCACATACTTAAGTCCAACATTGTCCCCAATGTTGCAATGTAAGTATGCGGAACAAAAAGAAAATGCAATATGTTCAAAGAAAATAAAGAGAGGGGGGTAGAAGCTTCCCTGAAACAAGGTCGGGGAGGCCCAGTTTAGGAACCCTTCATTATTAAAAAATAACAAAGAAAAAGTAAAGAAAGAGCAAAAAATATAGGCATGGGGTGCCTCCCAGAAGCGCTTTGTTTATTGTTGTGTAGTTTGACTATTTTGGCGGTTTATATGTCGAGGAGGGTTACGGATTCGAAATTACAACCCACAGGATCGCCTGCTATATATAATTTTAAGCGATGACAATTCACTTTAAACGAGCCTTTTTCTGGGTGGGACATGGGTACGGTCGCATATGGCCAAATCTCTTCAACTTTGAAGGGGTCGGACCATCGTGATTTTAGTTTACCGGGAAAAAGTCTAATTCGTGAATTATATAGAAGGTCAAGATCGCCCGGAGAAAAAGTTTTTTGGGTCTTGATTTTTCGGTTGTTGTGAAACATAGAACGCTCCTTATAGAATATATTGTTCTCGTAAGCGTTTGCACGCCATTCATCGAGCTCGTTTACTTGCAATTTTCTATTTTGAGCGGCTAAGTTAGCATCGAGATTTAAGAGTTTTAAAACCCAAAGAGCACGATGTTCTAATTCTACTGGGAGATGACACGCTTTGCCGTAAACTAATCGATACAGCGCACAACCAATTGCGGTTTTGTATGCGGTATGATATGCCCACAATGCATTGTCGAGTTTGATTGACCAATCTTTCCTATTAAGTGAAACGGTTTTCTCTAATATGCACTTGATCTCTTGATTTACTACCTCAACTTGGCCAATAGTTTGCGGGTGGTAGGGGTGGCAAGTTTGTGCCTGACGCCATATTTAGCTAATGTCTTAGCCATCTGGGTGTTGCAAAAATGCGTGCCCCTATCACTCACAATAGTGTGAGGTGTGCCGAAGCGAGAAAATAGTTTTTTAAGAAAAGTAACGATGACTCGGACATCATTGGTGGGGAGTGCTTGCACTTCCGCCCACCTCGATACGTAGTCGACCGCCACTAAAATATAAGTATTTCTAAAAGACGAAGGTTGGGGGGCCAACGAAATCGATGCCCCATAAATCGAAGACTTTGCATTCTAAAAGCAAATTTTGGGGCATCTCATCGCGATGAGAGATGTTACCCGACTGCTGGCTGCTATCACATGTAACATCCCTTAGGAAACTAGACCCCCTAGGAGTGGTTTTGTCATGATTAGGTCATGACAAAACCTTAGGAAGCCCAAGAAGACCAAGTGGACCTAGGAATGTAGGTGGGATCACTATGGTCTGCAAATAGTAGATTTCTAAATACTAGGTTGGGATGATCAAGGGGCTTCACCATGACTCCAAGACCCGACCATAACCACACCAATCTATTGAAAGGGCCTAAGTGTCCATTGGATTGAACTCAGGGTGGCCAAGTTGACCTATGACCACCCTAGGCCTAAATTGGGCAAGGTGCCCTAATTAAGGGCAATCTGCCCCTAATAAGCCCAGCAACCCTACAAGAGTCTTCTTAGACCCATTGGGGTCAACTCTAGAGCCTGAGTTGACCAAGTCAACTCTAGCACTAAATTGGTCCAAGTACCCTTCCTAAGGGTCAAGTGACCCACAAAGTGTCAAGACCACACTACTTAGCCCTACCTAGACCGTAGGGGAGGCCAATGGGTCACCAAGGACCCAATGTGGCAAACTCAAAAGGGTCAAAAGTACCAATGTCAACCCTATCCTAATTTAGGTCAACTTAGCCCAAATGGGCTAACACAAGCTCAAACCCTCTTTCATTTGGGCTAACCAACTCTTAATGATGTGATGATATGAATTAGTGGACTGCAAATAGCCTAAAGGGGTTGACCAGGTCAGCCTTGATGACTAGGAGAGAGGAAACTTCATTTTCTCCCTTTAAGGGAGGAGAGAGAAAATGAAGGGAGGGGCTAGTCATGGCTAGGAAGGACAAGAGCCCACTTCTCTTTCTAGAATCATCTCCCCTGCCAGTTAAGAGGAGGCCAAGGGTTTTCCCGGCCATGACAGTGGCTATGGGAGGAGAACCACCATGGCCGTGCAAAGCCTTCAATGGCCATTAATGTCCATTGATGACTTGGCCTCTCCCCTCCCTAACTGAGACTTTAAACACCATCAGTGGCCTGAGAGGAGTCTTCCTCGCCATTTACCCGAAGAATTTGAGCCCTTCCACTATGTAGTTGCAGAAATCCGAGCGGCGCTACCACCACCATGACGACCCGATGATCAGCGCGACTCTAGACCACCACAAAGGTCCTCCTCCTCTCCTTACTCTGTGGGTAGATCTTAGGTTTCATTTAGAATGAGGATCGGGCTCAATTGAGCACGATCCAAGCTTTCAATTTCCTGGTTTTTCGGGAAATTTCCTCTTGTCGGGATCGCCGAAAAAGGGCCCTCCAGCGGCTGTGCCGCCGCCTGGCGATAGCCACCACCTCGACGGAGGTGGTGGTTGCGGTGGCCATTCAGGGAGGTGGCCGGATGGCCGGGAATTAGGTCGGGAAGTGGCTCCAGGTCGGGATGATCCTGGCCGTCAGCTGGAGGTAGACGATGACTAGATTCCATCCATCATGCGCCAAGATTCGTGCTGAATATAATATTTAAACTATAAGTTATATATTCATTTCATTTCATTTCTGTCATTGGATATGTATTTAATGTTTCTATTTATAAAAAATACCTAGTTTCACCTACAGAAAAAGTAATAAATATCAAAGTTGTAGCCCTAGGGGGTACTTTATTTTAAAATTGGTTTGAACCAATTTGGGTGCCTGGTTTGACCAGGGCACTCATTTTAGTGGGGTTTATACCCAGGGTTAGACATAAACTAAAATGAGTGCCCCCACTTCATCCCTTGTCCAAATGACCTGAAATTTGGACAGGGAGTCACCCTAGCTTATAACTAGGCCTGTCCAAAAATGGGAATTTTTGGAGATAATTTTTCTATAGTTTTAGAAATTATTTAATAATCCTAGGGTAAATTTTTTAGGAGACCTAATGACCTCCAAAACCTCCCAAATTTTGGTAAGTGGTCCTTAGGGTAAATATGGTGTTTTGTATAAATTTTTACCTCATTTAGAGTTGATTTAGTTGGGAAATGAGTAGACCGTAGTTTTGCTCCAAAAGGGTATTTAGGTCAAAAGTGCACTTTGTGGGATTGGGTGGCCAAACCACCTCAACAGAGGCTAAAATTTGGGCCACTGGTTTTACATGACTTTTTACACCCTCATATTGGTTATGCGGTGGTTTGGGTTAGGATTGCCCTAGGACCCAAGTTCAAACCCTAAGTTTGGACTTTGGGGGTTTGAGAAGGACATGGGGTCAAATTCACTTGTATGGGCATGAAATTTGGTAGATAGGAAACTAGGGTAGCTACAGCCCTCTGCTAAAACTCTTATAGGATTTGGAGATGGTTAAACCCCCCAAAACCCTAACCCTAGCTTAGGACACAACCCTTATACATGTAAGACAAGCCACCAAAACCTAATGAAAAGTTAAAAAAACTTTGGTAGTATGGACATAGTGTTAATTAGAGCCTCTGGTGATTTTATTAGTAATTTTGGAGCAATACACTTAGTACCTCCTTTATAATGTATGGAATTTCCCCGGATGTTCTTTTGGTTATTATGATCAAACTGTTTAGTAGAAAGTTATGAAAATTGGGCAGAGTGTATTATAGGTCCATATAATCATACTTGAATTTTATTATAATTTTTAGACGTATATTTTCAGCACTTCCTTCACAAGTTTTTAAGAATGCAGATATATTCAAAAATAGATTCAGAGCACAAGAATGGTTTGAAAATTGTGAAACTCATGTAAAGGTGAATTTACGTCAGTATTTACTTGTGTAAATTTTACCATATTTTTTAGGTGAATATTTTCAGTAGTTGCTTCATTAATGTAGGAATGAGGATTTTTGTTTGAAATTAAAATCAGAACTCATTATGCACTAGGAATTTTGAAAACTTTGTCAGGAGTGTTTTTAGGGCATATTAGCCATGTCTGAATTTTATTATAATTTTTGGAAGCTTATTTACAATAATTACTTCATAGCTGTTAATTATGTGATTATGTTTAAAATTATGGATCAAGGCATAAACGTAGCAAACAAAAATTGGGGAACTTGAATTTACTGTTAATTTCCTGCCGAGTATTTATCATAATTTTATGAAGCATTGTGCATGACTGTAAGGGCCACTTCATATTCAAATTGGGGCATGTAGATTTTTGGTAGAAATAAATAAAATGTCAGATTAATTAGGAAAATTCTAAGCTTCTGGATTTAGTCTATAAATGTCATGATAGGACTCGATTAAATATCTTAAGGCATTTGGAAGAAGATTTGGAGCACCTCCTATCTTGTACATCATTTAAAATAAGGTGGTCTGCATTTTATCAAACTGTAAGAATCGTGTTTTCATTGGGAATAGTCATAGGGAGAAGGGATTGTGGTTTACTGATTTCAGTAAAGAGGAGTGGAGTATACCATTGGAAGTTGGGATGAGTAGGTTGTAGAGTTGTATAAGATTAGGTCACTACTAGAAAAGTGAGTATTGGCTACACTTTTTTTGGCCAGGTACTTAAAATCATGGCTAATAGTTAAGTATTATCCACGGTTCATATTTCGTGGCTAATAATTAAGTATTAGCCGTGGATAACAAATTCGTGGCAAAAAACTAAACCATTAGCCACGGCCTTGACAAAATCGTGGCTAAACGAACACTATTATATAGTTTATAAAAATTATATATATTTATATATATTAAAAAGAGCACTATTATATGTATAAACATTATAGGAATGATAATTAGGGCATTCCGAAATCAGGAGCTTGACGGAGCATCGAGTCATTCCGAAATCGCAGCAAGCTCTAGTTGAGAATCTTCCTGCCATCTGTTCTCCGACGAACCCCCTCGCCATTTGCAGGGTTTGCATAATCCTTGCGAAGAGAAGAGATGATGGGATAGGATTGAGAGAGAGAGAGAGAGAGAGATAGAGGAAGAGAGAGGAATCATTTATGGGCTGTTGAGGTAGAAAGGGGCGTCGCAAGATCCAGTTGATCGATCAGGAAGAAAATGTTATTGTGAAGAGCTCGGTGGGAAGTTGTTGAAGCAAAGAAGATTCTGGGAGGTACGAGGCCATGGCGGCCAATGCTGGGATGGTGGCCGGGTCTCACAAGAGAAACGAGTTCGTCATGATTCGACGCGAAGGAGAATCGGGGGTATGTTTTCATATTCTAATTTGTTCCTCTTTTTTTTCGTTGAATCCTTTCTCTGGAGTTTTTTTTTAATTATCATTTTGGCATTTGGATCTGTGTTTAGACTGAACGATAACTTGGGATTCATATTTTTTTCTTGGCTTACAGTGATGAGTGCTGATCAGATTGGTCAGATCCAAAGTGGATCTTGCATTTATTAGGGTTATGTGTGCGTTCCTTTATTTTTAGTGAATCTGATTGTAGAATTCAATGGGTTAATGAAGTTAATCCTATCGCTTCATTTTTAGTGAATCTTATCACTTTCTTTTGAGATTTACTCGAAGTGTATCAGTAATTTCACATACGATCCGTTAGGCCCTTACCACTTCCTGTCTACTACATTTTGTTTTCTTTCCAACTCAAAAGTTGACTCAGTAGATCTGATCTTCTTTGTGAGAATGTTGAAATTCATTTGTTTGACCTACAAAATTTTTGGATATCATGTGTAGTGTTGTACTTGGCCAATCCATTGAGAAATTGATCTCTCTTTGAATTGACTGTTTTGATCTGCCCATTAGAGGAGCTGACAAATTCTGCAGTTTGTATTCTTCATTTGAAGTCATAGTCAACAATTTGTTGATTTATTCTTTCAAAGAAATTAATGGATTCAATGTTTCCCAAATAGAAATTATATATATGTCAAATGCTGTCTCTTTGGTTCAATAATATCTTGATTAGAGAATGCAATATTATGTAGAATGTTCAGTAGTAATTCCTATCTTTCTTTTATTTCCCTCCTAGTTTAGACCATATTTTTATCTGAATGATGAACTGAAATTTTGTAGTAAAATACAACAAATAAAAAATCATCTCACACAAAAGATTGTGGAAGATTCCTATTTGGGTCAAGATCGACCCACTTCTGTAATTTGCATGTCTTGAATCCTAACCAGCTACATATTCATGAATATTTATGGTACATTCTGTAACACCCCAAATCCCAGGATTGGGAAAAAGATGGGTGACATGGTGATGAGTCCACTTTATATACCTATTTTCGGACTCATCTGGGTTAGTTTTCACGTGTTTGCACTTCACTTTTAGTTCTTTATCGTTCCTATTTCATCTAATCATTATTTCCATAGGAAGTGCACATTTATGCCTGTGGTTGTGTATTTTGTTATTTTTATAGTTTGTACTCCTTTTTGTGATTGCCTGGAATGTCTGCACATATTAGTGATTGGTTTTTCCTTTCGGTACAGGGGTCGTGTGCGTGTTCCGGGATGGTTGTGAAATAGGAATACTGCGCACGATCATGGGATCTAATGAGCACGACCACTAGTCGTGCGCCCCTAATCGTGTGCACTACTCTATATTTTCCAGAATCAGCCTGGGGTATGCGCACGACCACTGGACATTATGCGCACGACCACCGGTCGTGCACCACTGATCGTGTGCATTGATTTCTCTTATCTGGAGTCCTGTCTGGGGTAATCACACGACCATTAGACTTAGTGCGCACAACCACTGGTCGTGCGCCACTACTCGTGCGCGTTATCCCAGTTCTTCTTCCTGATCTTCCATGCCAGTGCACACGAGCACCGGACATAGTGCGCATGACCACTGGTCGTGCGCCTGTGATCGTGCACATTGTTCATTTCTGCTTTGTATAAATAGTGCAGGTCTCGCCCTAATTCGAAAGAGGATCCGGAGCTCGACATTTCTCCGCCGTTTTCCACCTTCTCCGTCGTTCCCCTTCATCTTCCACACTAGGGAGGTGCTCCGGGCAAGCTTTCACCGCCAAATCCAAGCCGGAGCTTCCTCTCGGCCTTCTCCTTCATCCGTGAGCTTCAAGTAGGGTTTGACGTCATAGCCATCAAGCAAAGTAAAGCTAGCAAACTTCGTCCGCTATCGTGAGACGAAGAAGACGGGCCATTGGAAGGTGGTGACAGCCCTTATCTACCCCGGACGCAGTTGAGGACCGAGTTTGGACGCGGAATGACAACCCGACAATTCCAACCGTGAATCCTCAGCAAGACTTCGGATTCGGTCGATCTCTTGACTTGTTCTTGCTTTATTGTTGAATATTGGTGTTTAACTTTATTTATATTGATGAAGTATGCTTAGTTTGTAAAATGTTTTTATACAATTATGTCTATGTGATTGTATGTTTTCGTTATTTACTTGAGTTGCGCCATATTCCATACACCACCATCCACCCTTACGGTTCTAGCAATTGCTAGAAGCATGCGTAGCGAAGAGGTGCTCACGACCCTCATTCCGCCGTTCTGTTGGGTACATTGGAATGTATGTACCTGATTTGAAGAAGCCTCACCCTACTTAATGATATACATCAAGATGTATTTGATGTGCTTTGAGTTTATTTGTGTAGGTTAAGTAATTGTAGGGAAAGCATAAAAGTTTCTAAGTCCATGTCTCGACACCCATAAGAAAAGTGTCGACACTTAAGAAGGCTTGTGTCGACACCTAGAGAAGCTGTGTCGACACTTAGAGTAATTGTGTCGACACCAGGAAGGCAGAGTCAACACCAGAAGAAAAATGTCGACACATACAGGTTATGTCGACACACAGTGAAGAGTTGTCAACATTATCTGTGTCGACACTTAGAGGCAGTTTTGACACCCAGAGAAACTTTGTCGACAGCAAAAGTGTCGACACTAGGAGGCTGTGTCGACACTCAGCAAACTTCAACAAAGTTCAAGTACATGTGTCGACACTAGGAGGCTGTGTCGACACTCAGCAAACATCAACAAAGTTCAAGTACATGTGTCGACACAAGGAGATGTGTCAACACTCAGCAAAGTTTCAACACAGAAGGCATGTGTCGACACAAAGAAGTTGTGTCGACACTTAGCAAGTTTCAACACAAGAAGATGTGTCGAAACAAAGAAGTTGTGTCGACACTTAGGAGAATTCAACTAAGTATTAAAGAAGAAGGCTTGTATCGACACACAGAATCAGTGTCGACACATTCTGAAGAAGTAGTGTCGAGAAGCTGTTACAACAACATAAGGAGTTGTGTCGACACCATGAAGGCTAGTGTCGACACTTAGTCTACTTGTGTCAACACTTAGTCTATTTGTGTCGACACATAAAGACTATCTGTCTCGACACTTTCAGACAGTGACAGAGATTTCAAGAAGTGACTGGATGACTTGACAGCTGCCATTTCAATAGGTCAACTGCAACTGTCAGAGCCATCAGAAAGTTATTAGAAACCGGATCAGACGGTTACCATGGAGAAAGCTTATTTAAAGACCTTTCTCCTTCGACAGAAATGAATGAAGTAAGATTGATCATCGATCAATGAAGTGAAAGACAACACAACAAGAAGAAGACCTTCAAGAGAAGATCTAAGAAGTTAGAGAGAGAGAGCTCCTTCTAAGAAGACCAGCTGTTGAACCAGGCTGATAAGTAAGATTCAGATTGAAATCAGAATCTCAAGTCTGCAGTTGATTGAAGATCATCTGCATAGAGATACAACCCAACTGTGTTCTAATTCAAGAAGCTTTGAAGAAAACAAAGGGAGGTTGATCTCTGCCAAGTTCTTCCAAGAACTCATCAAGAAACCACTCAACTCATCTCTCTCTTTCAGAGTTGTGGTTATATAATTTTTAAACCTTATTTTCTGTAGGATCCTAAGCGATCTGAGCTGTAAGCAAATCTTATAAAGGCTGAGTGAAGGAGACAGTGTGATCTGAGTGTAGGTCTTGTTGAAGACTGAGGTAGGGCCTAGTGCCTGAGTTGTAGGAGCCTTTGTTCTCTGAGTGTAAGTTTTGGTGAAGCCTGAGTGGTAGGGATTTTGTACCTGAGTTGTAGGAGTGGGATAACTCTGAGTTGTAGAAACCTGTTTGGGGTTCTGAGTTGTAAGATCTGAGGATCTGAGAAGAAGTGGAGAAGTTGGGCCAAATCTAGTACACTACTAGATAGACGAAGGGGGAATGTGGATGTACCCAGACCTTGGGGAACCACTATAAAATCTGTGTGTACTCTGTGTGTGATTAATTCTGTGATTGTTGTATGTTCTGTGCTGAATGGCTGTAGAGAATTGCAAATACAACTCTTATTGTTAAGTGTTTCTACCTGTAATTTTAAAAAGATTAAGTTCACCTATTCACCCCCCCCTCTAGGTGATTAGGTACTATTTCTTTCAAGTGGTATCAAAGCGAGGTTGCTCAAAAAGGGACATAACAGTCTGAGTAAAGATCCTATAGGCAGAATCAGAATAATCAAGAATCAAGAAAATGGGTTCTACTGAGAATCACAAAGAGCTAGGATCCATGAAATTGCCAATCTGCAGAAAAGAGATTTTTGGCATATGGAAAGAGAGGGTTAGACTTTTTATGGAAGCCTCTGACCCAAGAATATACATCATAGTCAAAGAAGGGCCATATGTGCCAATGAAAGTATCTGTTCTGGATGCAAATCAGAGAACTCCCAAATACTATTCAGAAATGACAAAATATGAAATAATTCTGACCACTATGGACAAGAGGGCCCAGAATATTATTGCAAGTGTAATTGATGATGCCACATTTCAGAATTTAATTCACTATAAAACTTATAAAGAAATGTGGGACACACTGATAGTTTACATAGAGGGATCTGAAGAGGTAAGACAAGACAGGAAGTCCTTGTTAAATCAATAGTATGAAAGCTTCAGACAAGGAAAGTCTGATAGCATTACTAAATGCTACAAGAAATTTTATAGAATTTTTAATGAATTGATGTCCTATAGAAGAGAATTCAGCAATTATGAGCTGAATGACAAGTTTTTAAGACCCCTGACTAAGGACTGCGATACCAAGATTTGTGTCAATAGGGAAACGACCAAATTGGCTGATATACCTCCTCCAACCTTGTTTGAAAAACTGTTATCGTATGAGATACAGTTAATGGTTAAAAAGGAGGAAGAGAAGACTACAAGAGTGGAGCACAAGGAAAGAGCTGTGGCCTTCAAGACTAAAGCCACTAGGAAGTATAGAAGCAAGTCTCCATCTCCACCTCAAGTAGTTGCAGAGACTGTCACAGAAAATTCAGACAGCAAGAATTCAGAAAGTAGTGAAGTGATGAGGACTTTGCAGCTTTCACAAGACATTTTCAAAAGTTTCTATAGAAGATGCAGTGGAGGTCTAAACCATCCACTTCACAGACAAAAGATGACTATTATCAGAACATGAAGTCATCAAGGAATGCCAAAAGAAAGTCCAAGCCAAGTAAAAATACATCCTGAAAGATAGTATGCTATTATTGTAATAGACAAGGACATATAGTAGCTGACTGTTCAAAAAAGAGGAAAGAATCAACTGACAAGAAGAAGACTCAGTTTAAGGGCAAAAAGGAAAGGTCCTTTGTTGCCAAGAAGGATAAGAGTTTGACTGATCAGTCATCTTCAGAAACAGATTCAGAAGCTGAAGCCTATATTGGATTGTTTGCTGAAGAGGAGGAAGATGAGTTCATGCAGTTAATGAACTCAATTTATGAGCATGAGGACAATCAGTGCAAAGGGCTGATGGTCTTATCTGAAGGAGACAAAATCCAGGATCAGCCTGGACAAAGTAAGGTACAAAGTTATTCTTCAAGTTCAATTTCATGTACTGAGTCAGAGTCAGATACATCTACATCAAGTGATGTGGGTGGGTCTGAATCTGAAGGTGATATTCATCAATTAATTGATGAATATAGGGACTTGTTTCAGGCCTTAAAGAAAAGCAAAACCTTGGCCAAACCTCAGGCAAAGGAAATTGCTAGTCTTAAATTGCCTGCTGCTGATTCAGACAAGTTGCTTGATAAGAAACTAAATGAAATAGCCAGGCTGAAGAACATTACTGTTATTCAGATGGGTACTATTACATGTAAGAATGATCAAATTAGAAATCTGGAGGCTAGACTTCAGAAGGAGAGAGAGATTATTGCAAGTTTTTCTAAACCAAAATCTATTTTACCTTTAATAGATGAGTTTATACCTCATAAGGGTAAAACTGGATTGGTGTTTACAAAACCTGCCTGGACAGTAAAGTCCAAATCTAAGGGCAAAGCCACAGTACTCAACAAGAAGCCTGCTGTAGATAAAACAGCCAGGGTTGTACCTAAACAAAGGTATAACAGATTTGAGTGCTGGTGTTGTGGCAAGGTAGGACACTTTGTTATAGACTGTTGGCACAATTCAAGTGTCAAGGAGAGTAGCAAACTACCTACTAGAAGTGCTACAGGTAGTTTTATTAAGAGTCAAACTAACCTGCACCAAGGACCCAAGAATTATTTGGGATCTAAGGTTAAGTAATCTGTTTTGCAGGTGAGTCCAAGTGGTCATGCCCCTATATGGTACTTAGACAGTGGATGTTCCAGGCACATGACTGGAACTAGGGGGTTGCTGAAGGATTATACATCTATCAAAGATGGGCCTAAGGTTACCTTTGGTGGTTCAGAAAAAAGGATCATCAAAGGCTTTGGTAACATTTCTAGTCACCTGATTACAATTACTCAAGTGGCTTATGTAAAGGGTTTGAAACATAACCTCATTAGTATAAGTCAGCTGTGTGATTTAGGATATGACATCTCATTTGTCAAGGATGGTTGTCATATCAGGAGGTCAAGTGATCAAAAGATCATTCTGACAGGATATAGGAAGAGAAATGTCTATTGTCTAGACATTATGTGTGAGAACATTGTTTCTCCTATTTGTCTTGTAGCTGATGAGAAAGTCTCACATTATGTTAAGTGGCACAAGAGGCTGGCTCATCTTAACTATAAGACAATTGGTCAACTCTTTAGCAAAGAGTTAGTGAGGAATGGTCCTCAGGTTAAGTGTATAAAGGATGGGATATGCTCAGCTTGTCAAAAAGGCAAGCAGACCAAATCCACCTTTCATAGCCTTGAGAACAAAGATGCTGTGAGGTGTTTATAACTCTCGCATATGGATCTTTTTGGTCCTATACCAGTTCACAGCCTAGGTAGGAAGGTCTACACATTTGTGGTAGTTGATGACTACTCAAGATATTCCTGGGTGTTCTTCCTAAGGCAAAAATCTGAAATACCAAGTATCTTGTATAGTTTTGTTAAACAAATTCAGAATGAATTGAACAGTACAGTGGTCAAAATCAGAAGTGACCATGGTACTGAATTTCAGTCTGAAAGTATGACAAAACTGTGTGAAGAGTTTGGAATTTTTCAGGAATTTTCCTCACCAAGAACACCTCAGCAAAATGATATTGCTGAAAGGAAAAATAGAACCTTGATAGAGGCTGCTAGAACCCTATTGAGTGACACTTCTCTCCCAGAATATTTCTGGGCTGAGGCAGTTAATACTGCATGTCATGTAATCAATAGGGCTACTATCAGCAAGAGCCACAAGAAGACCCCCTATGAAATTGTGAAGGGCAGAAAACCAAATCTATCCTATTTCAGGATCTTTGGTTGCAAGTGCTATATCCTTAATAATGGTAAGTCTTATCTAACCAAGTTTGCTGCCAAATCCCAAGAGGGGATTTTTGTTGGGTACAACAACAACAGTAAGGCTTATAGGGTCTACAACTTAATTACTCAAGTTGTAGAAGAGTTTGTTCATGTAGTTTGTGATGAAGCTAGACTCATTAACAATGAATTGCCTAGAAGTGTTTGCAGCTCCACAGGTGTAACTGAGAAGATGGACAAGGTTACTATTGCAGAAGGTCCTACTACAAGTCAATAAGTGGAAGAAGGTGGCTGCTGTCCAGGGGGAGTACAAGATACTCCTGAAACTGAAGAAGACCAAGAGGTGCGGCTAAATGAAGAGAATGGAGGTGTACAACCTGAAGACAGGCTGCCTCCAGCAAATAGGCATTTAAAAGATCATCCAGCCAATCAAATTATTGGAGATCTCAGACAAGGGGTACAAACAAGGAGCAAAAATCTAAGTTCAGTTCTCTACTCCAGCTTTTTATCCCAAGTAGAGCCAAAGAAATTTGAAGAAGCAATCCTAGACCCTCATTGTATTGAGGCCATGCAAGAGGAGTTGAACCAGTTCAAAAGATGCAAGGTCTGGGAGCTAGTTGCTAAACCCAAGGACCACAACATTATTGGAACCAAGTGGATCTTTAGGAACAATTTGGATGAAAATGGAATAATCATAAAGAATAAAGCTAGACTTGTTGCAAAGAGATATAGTCAGGAAGAAGGTATTGATTTTAATCAAACCTTTGCTCCAGTAGCTAGACTGGAAGCAATAAGGATGTTCCTTGCCTATGCAACATTTCAAGGGTTCAAGGTATACCAAATGGATGTTAAGTCAGCCTTTCTGAATGGAAATCTGAAGGAAGAAGTCTATGTTGAGCAGCCATCAGGGTTTGTTGATTCTCTTAAACCTGGTTATGTATATAGACTTAGGAAGGCTTTGTATGGGTTAAAACAAGCCCCTAGGGCTTGGTTTGAAACCCTGTCTAGTTTCCTCATTGAGAATAAATTCTCAAGGGGGAAAATAGATAAGACTCTATTCCTTAGGGAATCCAGAGGCAAGGTTATCTTAGTCCAAATATATGTATATGCCATAATATTTGAGTCTACAGAAAGTAGTCTTTGCAGAAAGTTTGCAAAACTCATTCAAGAACAATTTGAAATGAGCAGTATGGGGGAACTTAAGTTCTTCTTGGGTCTCCAAGTTAGACAGACCGAGGATGGTTTATCCATATGTCAGTCTAAGTTCACCCTAGAGTTGATAAGGAAGTATGGTATGGAATCATCCAGTACCATGAAAACTCCTATGGGGTCAAGCATGTCTCTAACCAAAGATGATGCAGGGAAACCTGTAGATGAGACTTTATATAGAGGGATAGTTGGCTCCCTACTATATTTGACTGCTAGTAGACCAGATATCATGTATGCTACATGTGTTTGTGCTAGGTAGCAAGCTTGCCCTAAAGAATCTCATTTGACAGCAGTCAAAAGAATTTTGAGATATCTTAAGGGCACACCTTATCTAGGCCTTCGGTACCCTAAGAATTGAGATTTTGAACTGACAGGTTATTCAGATGCAGATTTTGCAGGCTGCAAGGAAGGTAGAAAGAGTACTACAGGAACTTGTCAATTCCTATGTGGAAGGCTGGTATCATGGAGTAGCAAGAAACAAACAAGTGTGGCTATCTCCACAGCAGAATCAGAGTATGTGGCTGTAGGAAGTTGCTGTGCTCAACTTCTATGGATTCAACATCAGCTAGAAGATTATGGTATTCAAGTTAGTAGAACACCTTTATTTTGGGATTCTACTAGTGTCATTTCTATTGCAAATAATCCTGTCTACCATAGTAGGACTAAGCACATAGAAATTAAATACCATTTTCTAAGAGAACATGTGGAAAAAGGAGATATTTCCCTAGAGTATATTAATACAGATAATCAGTTAGCTGATATGTTTACTAAGCCCTTAGATGAAACTAAATTCAATAAATTTAAAATTGAATTAGGAATGATAAACTTAGAATAGTTTACAAAAATTGGCTAAGTAAAATGGTGTCGACACACAGAGTTGTCTGTGTCGACACATAGAAGTGGTGTCGACATTTCAGAGAAATTGTGTCGACACATCTATAAAGTTAGTGTCGACACTTCAGAGAATTAGTGTCGACACATGTAGTGTAGGTTTCGACACATCCAGGGTGGTGTCGACACTTAGGATTTACACAGAATTAGTCTAGTAGAGTCTCGACTAAGTGTCGAGTAGAGATGTATAAGTGTCGACACATATATTCTGTCGACTATATTTATGTCGACACATAGCTGTCGAGACATTAGAAGAAAGTGTCGACACTTTTCAACAGTGTCGACACAATTCAAGTATTTTGACGTGCCTTTTCACCTTCAATTTTAGAAGGGTATAAATAGGTTTTCCCCATTGTTTGTCGACACGCTCACCTTAGTCTCGAGACCAAACTTGTGTGTCGACATCTCTCTTCTCTAAATTCAAAATTTCTTCAAACCCTAATGGCGCCCAAGCTAGAAGAGAACATTAATGAAGGATATGAGCTCGTGCGTCACACTTTTGATGATGCGGAACCTGGAATCAAAGGTGTGGTAACCCTAATTACCGAGACTGGACTAGAGTATCTTGTATCAGAACCAATCAAGATCTGGAAGAAGGAGGTCCTTGAATTCTTGAGTGCAGCCACTCTTGATGAATCAGGACTCAAGATTAAGTCCAGAGTTCATGGGACAAAAGTCAAGGTCACACAGAAAAGTCTGAGAAAGGTATTTCAACTACCAATACCAAAAGAGGAAGAAGATGTATCTGCTTCTAAGACTAGAGAGGCATTGAAATGGTGTAGATTAGACTCAAACCTGAAAATTGGATCCGTTTTCAACAGAAAAGGAATGAATATACAAGGAAAGTTCTTATCTGAGATAGTTGGGAAGGTGATACTGAGCAAGCCAGGTGGTCATGATAGAATCTCTGCTCACATGTTCAGTCTAATGACAAGGATAATTTTCAACCTTAAAACTGATTGGACTGCAGTCATGTTTGATAAGATAAAAGAGAGCCTGAAGAAACCCAATCTGGGTAGAATTCTGAGTCTATACCTAGCTGGAAGTATACCTTAAGTGATGAATCAATCTGCTGGTTCAAAGATAAACCATATGAGGAGAATGTATGTGAGAATTTTCTCAAGGTGGGATAGAGTATTGACAAAGGAACTGCCAACTCCAGAAAAGGAAACACCTCAGAAGAAGAAGAAGACAGTCATTGTGGCACAAGACTCCTCAAGTAGCTCAGAGGAGCAAGTGGTGTTTAGTTCTAATGATGAAGAGGGAAGAAATGCTGGACAGTCACCAGCAAGACAAGAAGATGCTCAGAGGTAGGGGGAGCTACCCTCAGCAAGCCCAATTCACCTGGATCCACTCCAGGGGGAGCCTCTACATGTGGATGAGCTAACTCCATTAGAGAGTGAAAGGGCTACCCAAATAATTTTTGAGGTAATTACCGAAGTTAATCAATTAGATTTTACTATTTAGGATGAAGTTTTGTCTGAACCATTACTTGATGTTGATCAGCAAACACAGATACAACCTCAACCTCAGGATGTTGTCATGGAGGACACATCAGTTGCTAATAGAGAGGTATTACATGCTCCTGAGCACAGAGATTCACCAATCCAACCTCAACATGAGTTTACTATAGAGGAGTTATTCCCTAATCTAATACAGACTGACTTTGAGGGAGAGAAAACAGCTGTTGAGGGGGTGAAGGTAGACCTTGATGGGGAGCATGTAGAAGAGACTGCTAGACAAGAGATTGTGGAGCCAAAGGATGCTGAGGAAATACAAAGGACTGAGAAGGAACTACCTCCTAGTCCTAAGGATAGAGTAGATATTGCTAGCACTTCTGCTTCAAAGGATGAAGAGGCTGCTAGAGCCAAGAAAAGGAAGTTCCAAGTCTTCAAGAGAAGAAGCCAGAACTACAAGAAAGCACTGCAGACACTTACTCCATAGCCTGCCCCATCTACTAATTATAGTTCACTGATGGTTGCTTTGCAGATTAAGCTAGATGAGCAAAGAAAAGCTTTGGAAAAGTATATGGATAAAGGGCATAAATCCCTGCAATTTGATCTGACACAAGACATCAAATCTATAAGATTTGAAGTGAATAAAAACAAAAAGGAAATGACTGACTGCTTCCATAAAGGAGGAAATGCAATAGTCTATCTGGCTTCTCATTAAGAGAACATCAAGAAACAGGTTGATGATATTGTAGTGAAGCAAGGCTATGTCCTAGAAAACTAGATAAGGATGAATGATAATCTCACTGCTTCACATAATGCCATTGTAACTGAAATGAAAAATATAACTACTGCACAGCATGCAGTAAGTGCAACTGCCCAAGAAGAATTTGATAAGAAATTACAGGAGAGCCTCACTGCTGTGAAAACTGCCATTGAAGATTCTCAGAAAGCTATTTCTGCCCGGCTTCAGAAATTCAAACCTTTTTATAAGGATGGAGTAAACTATTTGAATGCTCAAATAAGATTCCAGAAAGATGATCTTAGGGATCATATAGAAAGAGAAGTCATAAAGTGGGAGAGGGTTTTAGTCATAGCCGGCTCTGATCATGCCAAATAGATTTCAAATTTCATCAGATCCACCCTTGGATATCCACCTTTATGTGATGATGACAATGTGGCAGAGTCTGGAGTAAATCCTGCATACTTTGGAGGAGAGCAAGCTGAAGTGGCTCAAGTGATATATCCTCCTGCAGATTTTGACATGATACATCAGGAGGTACAGTCTATGTATACTCCTCCTGAGGGTAATCATAATGTTATTATTGAGAAGGTAGTCCAGCCTGTGCCAGAGGCAATCTTAAAAGAGCAAGAGGCATTTCTCGAAGAACAAGAGGCCCAATTATCTAAGAAAAGGTTCAGAGAGCAAGCTGAACTAAGGCCAGATTTTGAACAATGGAGCCCCACATCCAAGAATATCATATTGACTGCTTGGAAGGCTGCTAAGGACAATATTCTGGATAGAGGCAAATGGTATTCTGAACAGGAGTGGAGAAAACATGAGAATAGGCAAGAAGCTATAGTACAATATAGAAGGAAGGCTAAACTGGGAAAGCTACCTCCGAATGCACAGAAGCCTAGAAAGTATTTCCCTAAGCCTTATCACTATTTTGAAAGGCAGAAGATAAAGGCTGAAGAGCTGAAAAAGAAAGATCTCAAAGGGAAGAAGCCTGTTGATGACAATGATGCTCCAGTTCAAGCAAAGATACAATCTGGAAAGGGGATTGTTATCAAGGAGCCTGAGCATCCATATTATAGAAATTTTCTTAAGTTTACAATTTGTAATCATTTGCATTTAGCTCTATGTAAACTTTTGATTAATGAAAATGTTTGGAGTTGTAAGAACAATGTTATATGTTCAATCTATTACATTAATTATTCTGAGATAATTGTTTATACATGTTCTGTTCAAACTTATTTAAGTATTTTCCCTGTCATATAATACTATTTTACATCATACTGAAAATTTGTTATGTATGGTGTATATCAGTGACTAAGGGTTATGACTTCTCCAAATAGGGGGAGATTGTTGGGTACATTGGAATATATATGCCTGATTTGAAGAAGCCTCACTCTACTCAATGATATACATCAAGATGTATTTGATGTGTTTTGAGTTTATTTGTGCAGGTTAAGTAATTGCAGGGAAAGCATAAAAGTTTCTAAGTTCATGTGTCGACACCAAGAAGAAAAGTGTCGACACTTAAGAAGGCTTGTGTCGACAACTAGAGAAGGTGTGTCGACACTTGGAGTAATTGTGTCAACACCAGGAAGGCAGAGTCGACACTAGAAGAAAGGTGTCGACACATACAGGTTGTGTCGACACACAGTGAAGAGTTTTCAACATTATCTGTGTCGACACTTAGAGATAGTGTCGACACCCAGAGAAACTTTGTCGACAGCAAAAGTGTCGACACTAGGAGGCTCTGTCGACACTCAGCAAACTTCAACAAAGTTCAAGTACATGTGTAGACACTAGGAGGCTGTGTCAACACTCAGCAAACTTCAACAAAGTTCAAGTACATGTGTCGATACAAGGAGATGTGTCGACACTCAGCAAAGTTTCAACACAGAAGGCATGTGTCGACACAAAGAAGATGTGTCGACACTTAGCAAGTTTCAACACAAGAAGATGTGTCTACACAAAGGAGTCTTGTCGACACTTAGCAGAATTCAACTAAATATTAAAGAAGAAGACTTGTGTCGACACACAGAATCAGTGTCGACACATTCTGAAGAAGCAGTGTCGAGAAGCTGTTACAACAATACAAGGAGTTGTGTCGACACCATGAAGGCTAGTGTCGACACTTAGTCTACTTGTGTCGACACTTAGTCTATTTGTGTCGACACATAAAGACTAACTGTCTCGTCACTTTCAGACAGTGACAGAGATTTCAATAAGTGATTGGATGACTTGACAGCTGGCATTTCAACCGGTCAACTGCAACTGTCAGAGCCATCAGCAAGTTGTTAGAAACCGGATCAGCCGGTTACCATGGAGAAAGCTTATTTAAAGACCTTTCTCCTTCGACAGAAATGAATGAAGTAAGATTGATCATCGATCAATGAAGTGAAAGACAACACAACAAGAAGAAGACCTTCAAGAGAAGATCTAAGAAGTTGGAGAGAGAGAGAGCTCCTTCTAAGAAGACCAGCTGTTGAACCAGGATGATAAGTAAGATTGAAATCAGAATCTCAAGTCTGCAGTTAATTGAAGATCATCTGCATAGAGATACAACCCAACTGTGTTCTAATTCAAGAAGCTTTGAAGAAAGCCAAGGGAGGTTGATCTCTGACAAGTTCTTCCAAGAACTCATCAAGAAACCACTCAAATCATCTCTCTCTTTCAGAGTTGTGGTTATATATTTTTTAAACCTTATTTTTTGTAGGATACTAAGGGATCTGAGCTGTAAGCCTATCTTATAAAGGCTGAGTGTAGGAGACAGTGTGCTCTGAGTGTAGCTCTTGTTGAAGACTGAGATAGGGCCTAGTGCCTCAGTTGTAGGAGACTTTGTTCTCTGAGTGTAAGTCTTGATGAAGACTGAGTGGTAGTGCTTTTGTGCCTGAGTTGTAGGAGTGAGATCACTCTGAGTTGTAGGAACCTGTTTGGGGTTCTGAGTTATAAGATCTGAGGATCTGAGAAGAAGTGGAGAAGTTGGGCCAAATCTAGTACACTACTAGATAGGCGAAGGGAGAAAGTGGATGTACCCAGACATTAGGGAACCACTATAAAATCTGTGTGTACTCTGTGTGTGATTAATTCTGTGATTGTTGTATGTTCTGTGCTGAATTGTTGTAGAGAATTGCAAATACAGCTCTTATTGTTAAGTGTTTCTGCCTGTAATTTTAAAAATATTAAGTTCACCTATCCCCCCCCTCTAGGTGATTAGGTACTATTTCTTTCACGTTCTAACCACCTCATCCGCTAGCCTTCTCGTCCATCCGCCCCGTAATTCGGTGCATAGCGGCCCAACTAGTCTTCCATCTCGCCTGGCGAAGCATCGCATAGCGGCGTTGCATAGGAGTACTTGTTAGCCTTTTATTTTCTTTTTCTGCAAATATCAAAACCCAACTTAGGTAGCTCCGACCTGAGGACTTCAATCTCAAGTCCTACTCGAAATTAACTCCACCTTACTGTGTTCCTTGAGAGATCGATACTTCGGAAAACCACCATTTTATTTTACTTGTGTGACCGGTTCACTGTCGTGATCTTACGCATCAAGTTTTTGGCGCCGTTGCTGGGGAACACAGTCGTGTGAGTTTGTGGAGAGGGAGATAATAGATTGAAGCCCTTTTCCATTAGTGCATATCATTTTTTTATTTGCTTTTGTTATTAGAATTTTTATTTTCCTTATTTCTTTTTACCCTTTTCTGATTTTTGATTTAGATAGCAGATCCGTGCTATTTTCATTTTAGCTGTGTAGCACTTTTTCAGCAATTATTTTTGTTCGTGATGGATCCTGATGCTGAGTTCCGTATCCTTGACACTTTACGCCGATCTATCGATTCCATTGCTGTTATGAATGCTGAGCATTGCATTCAGTGTTTGTTATGTCAAGGTGTGGGCCATATGTTGAAGGATTGACCTCGTTTGTGCAAGCCTTCTCCCTCTGAGGGCGTGTGCACAACAACCTCCCGTTCGCGAAAGACTGTTGTGTACAGGCCTACCAGGGTATTGCCTGGCCCATACACTGACATAACGCAATTTGCTCATTCTTTACCCATTGAGATTACTGAAGAATCTCTGGCCGCATACAACTCTTTCATGGGTCCCTCGATCCCTTTTTACGAGCTTTCCTTGAGTGATGATGATCACTCTAGTGTTAGCCAACAAAAAGAGGAGCAGGAACTCATGGACGCTCCTGTATGGGATGATGAGATTGTTCCGGTCGTTGACAGGGTGGCATCTGCGAATGACTGTGCTAGGGGGCCTGCTCATTCAGTGCTTGATTTTGAGAGCAGCCTTGCCCCTCTACAATTTTTGCCGGATTGTGTTACTCCATTTTTGTGTGAGTCGGCTGATGATGCTGTACTTGTTGATGATTCGGTGCCAGAGGTTTCGCCGAAGTGTGATGATGATTCCTCTATCTCCGACGGAGAAGGTGGATTGATGAATTGTAAATATACGTATTTTTGTGCACTTTAATTTAGTCGTTTTCATTTATTTTCGTCTTTTTTTACTTATTTTTGTTGAATAAAATACTCCTCTTCTTGTAAAATTACTACTAACTTGTTTTCTTTAATTTTGCAGAAAAATTTCAGAATCTGCCAAAATTGGGCTGTACACGCCCGTGCCAATTTGGTCACGCCCGTGACCGGGCCGTGACATTGCATTTCCCGTGAAATCGGATGATTTCTGAAGTAAAAAGCTTGACACACCTGGCGACACGCCCGTGTCACCTGACACAGGGCGTGACCCAAGCCCGTGTCCTCTCCTCTCGATGAATTCTGCTCGACGATCGTCGAGTGTCGACACCAACAGTCACTCCCAGCGTCAAGCCCGTGACCTAGGGCGTGACTCAATCTCAACTCGACGATTTCGACTCAACACTTTCCGCTCGACATTCGTCGAGTGTCGACACCAACTGACACGCCCAGAGTCACGCCCGTGACCTGGGGCGTGACCTTTCCAGCTAGCCCGACAAGATGCTGCCGAAGACTTTCGGCGCAAACCGCGTCCGGTTCTACCTCCCCGACACGCCCAGAGTCACGCCCGTGACCTGGGGCGTGACTGCCGCGAACTCAGCCCGAAGTCAACTTTCCTGTCCAATCGCCGTCCGCCTTCATGAATAGTACTGACACGCCCCCCCTACACGCCCGTGACCTAGGGCGTGTACTTAGAAATTTTTTGGCTATAAATTGCCCAGTTTTGTAAGGTCCAAGGGTTCAGAGTTTTGGGCCATTTTAGTGTCTATTTGTGGGCTGCATCCGTGATTTCCTTGCAATGTAAGGAGATTTCTTTTCCCTTTTTCTTTCAATTTTGTCTTTGCTTTAGCATTTTCTTTGTAATAGCTTGTAATAGTTTCTTTTAATCAATAAAAATGTTAGATTTTCTCTTCATATTTGGCTTTGGAATGAACACTTGTGCCCACTTTTCTTCTCCTTTTTATCCTTGGTTTCATCCTTGTTCTTTATTTATGAAGAGTGTGTGTGTGTGTATGAGTGTAACATGCTTAATATTCATGTTTTTAACTTGTCTTCATGCTTAGGTATGATAGGTTTTCCTCTTTTTCACCATATCTTCTTCTTGAAAGAAATAGGATTTCATTCTTATGAATTTATAAATGAGATTTGAAAAGTGATTTTGTTCTTTTTTTTACTTAGTTTTTCTTTTAGGATTGTAAAACATCTTTTGTTCTTTTCATTTTCTCTTCACCTTTTTTATCACTTTTATAAATTCTTAAGAATGAAAAAGTTATAGTTTTAATTTTTGAGCACCTTTGATTTTGACTTTATTTTGTAAAACTTTTTGCTCATTTTCTTTTTATTTGTTCTTTTTATGTGTTTTGGGTAAGTTTTAGGAGTAGAAATCTTGTTATTTTAATTTATAAGCAACTTTGATTTTTCTTCGTTATTAGTGTGTGTGAGTGTATGAACATAAATTTTCTTTTGTTCTTCTTAATTTTCATGTTGTGTGTGTGAGTGTATGAGTATAACGTTTTATTGCTTTCCTCATTTATGAAGAGTGTGTGAGTGTAGGTGTTAAATTTCAATGATTTCTTTTAATGCTTTGTTCAAATTTTGTAGAGTTTGTGAGTGTAGGTGTTAGCTTTATTGTTTTCTTGAAATTCATATGGAGTGTGTGTGTTTGTGTGTATTTATTTTCGTCTACTCGTTAAGAGTTAAATGGCGCATCGTTTTCATTTTCAGTCCTACTCGTTTGAGTAGGACTTGTTATTTTCTTTCTTTATTTTTCCGCCTACTCACTTGAGTTAAATGGACGGACTTTATTTCCCGCCTACTCGTTCGAGTAGGACTTGTAATTTTCTTTATTTATTTTTCCGCCTACTCACTTGAGTTAAATGGACGGACTTTATTTCCCTGTAAATATTTGAGAAAGCACTGTAATCGCATTTATTTTCTCCTACTCATTTGAGTAGGATTCGCTTTCATCTCAGTCCTACTTGTTTGAGTAGAACTTGCAATTTTCAGCTTTTATTTCCCGCCCCCACTCGTTTGAGTGGGACTCGCAAATTTCAATTATGCAAATTTCTTTTATGTGTAACTTAGTTTCTGTTTAATTTATAATTTGGAGTGTGCGTGAGTTCTTGTTTTAGCTAACTTTTCAGTTTTCCAAATGTTTGTTATTTTTCTTATGTCCCCTTCTTATAATCGTTTAGCGTTTAATTTTGAACTTACGCCTCACTAAATTATAAGCCGTCCCCATACCGATGTGTGGCTAATCGCTATTAGCCTCGGCATCGAAGAGCTTTGGGACATTTAAAATGATTTCTAATAATTGAAGCTCTTTATTCTCTTTTTAATTTAAGGACTTAAGTTTTACCACGGGTTTACGACGCGTAGGACCACATATCGATGTGTGGGCCCTATTTCCGTTGTCCATATTCTAGCTAGCCGAGAGGCCGTGCATATGGACCGATCACCCCTAGGTAAATAGAGTTGCGTGCATACCCTCGAAAGAGGACAAGCGTAATTCTACCGGATTGGGTTCCCCACCCAATAGCGGGGTTCTTAGCGTAAAGCGGGCGTTAAGAGGAATCCTTCATCGGACTAACGTTCGGTCGAATAGTCTTAACGTTCAGGTGAGCAATATTCCTAGAGATAAGTGCGCTCACATTTGTGGAACCTCCACGGCCAAGTTGCCTTATTATTAATTTGAAAACTAAGTCCTATAATTATTAAAAATTGTTTTAGTCTTAATCCGATTCGATGCCGAGCATTAACCCTTCATCGAATATATTCTAAATCATTTTTTCTCTCTTTTGCTTTTCTGTCTTTTATTAAGTAAAAAAATCCACCTTACTTTCAGTAAAATAATAGTCCTCCCGGAGGAGTAAGAATAGTCAACACGACCCCGAGAACAATACGACCTCGGTATTCCCCCGAATATCGAGTACTACTTGCGATAGGTGCACTTGCCTCCTGTAGTACGCCCACGACGATCAACTCACTGAACCAACCACAGTAAGAGTCTGTTTGCGGGCGCATCAAGTTTTTGGCGCCGTTGTCGGGGAAATCTCTTTTCGAGTTGCTATTTCGAATTCCGGAGTCTATTACTTTTACTTATTTTCTAAAAAAAACTAAAAACTTTATTTTAAAACAAAAAAAGAGTTTATTTTGTTTTATTTTTGTTTGGGTGTATTACCCGTGGACAACCCTCCGAGTGTGAAGATTTTGACTTCGACCCTGAGATCGAATGCTCTCTTGCGCATATTCGATCTCACCGCCGAAATCCTTCTTTAGATCCCGAGGAATCTATCTGAGAACCTACTGTTGTAGTTATGGCCGCGCCTAACCTTCCCCCGGTGGCCGAGCGTACTATGTCCTATTACGCCCGGCCTAACCTGGATGATTCTGGGTCGAGTATTGTTCGCCCTGCGGTGGCGAATAATAATTTCGAAATAAAGTCAAGTGTCATTCAAATGGTCCAAAACAACGTGCAGTTCGATGGACTGCCGGATGAGGACCCGAATGTTCACTTGTCCAATTTCTTGGAGATATGCGACACCTTCAAGATTAATGGCGTCACTGATGACGTCATTCGTTTGCGCTTATTTCCTTTTTCCCTTAATTCCAAAGCCAAGGCATGGTTGAATGCCCTCCCGCGAGGATGTATCACCACGTGGGCTGAGTTGACGGAACGGTTCCTAACGAAGTACTTTCCGCCCGCAAAAACTGCAAAGTTGCGGGCGGACATTTCTTCGTTTGTGCAAAACGATCCTGAGTCTCTATACGAGACTTGGGAACGGTTTAAGGAATTCCTCCGCCAGTGCCCGCACCACGCGCTACCAATGTGGTTGCAAGTTCAAATTTTTTATAATGGGCTGAATTTTCAGACGCGTCAAATGATTGACGCGGCTGCCGGGGGTACTCTAAACAACAAAACCCCCGAGGCCGCCCAGGCTTTATTCGAAGAGATGGCTATGAACGCCTATCAATGGAACGTAACGCGGGGACGCCCAAAGCCGGCGGCTGGTCTTTTTGAAGTGGATGTCACTGCTCTCTTGACCCTTCAAGTTGAAAGGTTAACAAAGCAGGTGGCGGAGATGTCTGCTGCCTCCTCCACTCCGCCTTGTTTTATTCCCCCTAACGTCTGCATGGCTGAAGAGTTCGTGGACTTCATGGGAAATTCGGGTCGTCCTCCCTTCAACCCCAACAACAACCCTTATAGTAATAACTATAATCCGGGTTGGAGGAATCACCCCAACTTCTCGTGGAGTAACCCGAATAATGCTCAGCGTCCCCCTATTTCTTATGCGCCCGGATTTCTTCCTCCTCCTCTTCCGAAACCCTCCCCGATGGAGGAAAATTTTTCCAAGTATATTGCGTCCAACGAGTCAAATATCCGGAACATCACTGGATCGCTAAAAACTCTCGAACAACAGGTTGGACAGCTGGCGAGGATGATGTCCGAGCGCGCGCTCGGGGCACTGCCAGGAAACATGGAGCCCAATCCGCGGGAGAACGCCAACGCTATAACCCTCCGTAGCGGAAAGGAGGTGGTCGATCCAAAATGGACCGACCCTCAGGTACATATTTCACCTCCGACCCCTCTTCCCCTTTATTCGCTTACGCCGCCTTTACCAATTATAAAAGAAAAAATTATTTTAAACAAGGCACTTCCGTATCCGCATAAGTTAGATAACGAGCGTAAGGACGCGCAATATGAAAAATTTATTTTATTATTAAAACAAATTCACATTAATGTTCCTTTTTGCGAGGATATCTCGCAAATGCCCAAATATGCGAAATTTTTAAAAAAACTACTTTCTAATAAACGCAAATTAGAGGATATTTCGCATGTATCTCTCAACGCCGTCTGCTCGGCGGCCCTTACTAATAAATTGCCCACAAAACAAAACGACCCGGGACGGTTTTCCATCCCGTGCCTTTTTGGCAATATATTAGTAAAGTACGCCTTAGCTGATTTAGGGGCTAGCATTAATCTGATGCCGTTCTCGCTCTTTTCGCGTTTAGGTTTGGGTACTCCTAGTGCTACGAATATGCGCATCCAATTAGCGGATCGCTCGGTTAAGTTCCCTATCGGGGTAGTGGAGGACGTCCTTGTCCGAGTCGACAAGTTTACCTTCCCGGTAGACTTTGTCATCTTAGATATCGAGGAGGACACCGAGGTACCAATAATACTCGGTCGCCCTTTTCTCGCCACCTCCCGCGCACTAATAGATGTTAGTAATGGTAGTCTTCTCCTCCGAGTAGGCGATGATCAGGTTACTTTCTCTATTAATCCCTCGATGGACAATTTGTCATCAAGCGACGATTTCTGCTACTCTTTAAATACCGTTTTCGGAGATCGTTCTTCTCCCGTTTTCGAGTCCGTATTTTTAAATGACGATATTTATGCGCTCGAAAATTTTAAATGTGATGAGGATATTTCTTTAGACTTGCCTTTCAAACCAATTGGTAAGAAAGACATAAGCATTAAAACCTCCCTAGAAGAACCGCCCATCCTAGACCTCAAACCCTTACCCGCATCGCTCAAATACGCTTTTTTGGGAAAAGGCGATACGCTTCCTGTTATCATTTCTTCGGACTTGAGTGATTCGGAGACTTCTGATTTATTGGAAGTTTTATTTAAACATCGCCACGCAATTGCGTGGCAAATCTCTGACTTAAAGGGGATTAGCCCCACCTTTTGCACCCATAAGATTTTTCTTAACGATAATTGCCGCAAAACGATTCAGCCGCAGCGTCGTCTTAACCCAAACATGAAAGACGTCGTTAAAGCCGAAATCATTAAGTTATTAGATGCGGGGATTATCTACCCTATTTCGGACAGTGCATGGGTTAGTCCCGTGAATGTCGTGCCCAAGAAGGGCGGTCTTACCGTAGTGGCGAATGAGCATAACGAGCTCGTCCCAACTTGTACTGTTACGGGTTGGCGAGTGTGCATCGATTATAGAAAACTTAATGACGCCACCCGCAAGGATGATTTCCCCCTGCCATTTCTAGACCAGATTTTAGAGCGTTTATCCGGTCATCCGTATTATTGTTTTCTCGATGGTTTATCGTGGTTTTTCCAAATCCCCATTTCCCCCGATGATCAAGAGAAAACAACTTTTACTTGCCCGTTCGGCACCTTCGCATATCGAAGAATGCCATTTGGACTCTGCAATGCGCCAGCTACATTCCAAAGATGTATGCTAGCGATCTTTGGCGAGCTAGTAGAAGACATTATGGAAGTCTTTATGGATGACTTTTCTATTTTTGTACGCTCTTTTCCCGATTGCCTTCACAATTTAGATCGTGTCCTTCAACGGTGCGAGGACACAAGCCATGTTTTAAATTGGGAAAAATGCAACTTTATGGTTCGAGGATGTTTGGTCCTCGGCCATATGATTTCGTCTAAGGGGATAGAGGTGGATAAGGCCAAGATAGAAATTATAGAAAAACTTCCGCATCCAACAAACGTAAAATCTATTAGGAGTTTCTTAGGCCATGCGGGCTTTTATCGACGCTTCATTCAAGACTTTTCAAAAATAACAAAGCCGCTAACTCACCTCTTGGAAAAGGAATCACGTTTCATCTTTAGTAGCGAATGCGAGTCCGCCTTTAATTTGATAAAACAAAAACTTATCTCTTCACCAATTTTAGTGGCCCCTAATTGGTCCCTTCCGTTCGAAATAATGTGCGACGCTAGTGATATTGCCTTAGCTGTCGTTCTTGTCCAACGCGTAGAAAAACATTTTCATCCTATTTATTACACTAGCAAGACGCTCACTTCCGCACAAGTAAATTACACGACAACGGAAAAGGAACTCTTAGCCGTCGTTTTCGCTTTTGATAAGTTTCGCTCGTATATAACGCTATCTAAAGTTATCTTTTTTACCGATCACTCCGCGCTTAAGTATTTATTAGCTAAAAATGATGCAAAGCCCCGCCTTCTTTGATGGATTCTCCTCCTACATGAGTTTGATTTGGAGATCCGAGATAAGCGGGGAGCGGAAAATCTAGCGGCGGACCACCTCTCCCGTTTAGAAAATCCGGGTGCGGAAGCGCTCGTCGAATCTGAAATAAATGACAGATTCCCCGAGGAACGCCTTCTTGCCATTAATAAATCTTCGTCATCTTCGCCTTGGTTCACAGATTTTGCAAATTTCTTAGTAGCGCGGGTGCTTCCAAAAGAGTTTTCAAGTCACCAAAAGAAGAAATTCTTTTTTGACTTCAAAAATTTCTTTTGGGAGGACCCATTTCTTTTTCGTATCTGCGCGGACCAAGCGGTCCGAAGATGCGTTGCGGGTGTGGAGTGCTTACAAATTCTTAAGCACTACCACGAGGGTACAGCCGGTGGGCATTATCAAGCCAACCGGACCGCTCGGAAGGCGCTAGAGACGGGCTACTTTTTGCCCACTCTCTTCAAAGACGAGCATAATTTTGTGCGCGCATGCGATAGCTGTCAGCGGTCGGGTAACATCTCTCGTCGCGACGAGATGCCCCAAAACATGTTTTTAGAGTGCGAAGTCTTCGATTTATGGGGCATAGATTTTGTTGGCCCCCTACCTCCATCTTTCAAAAATATGTATATTTTAGTGGCGGTGGACTACGTATCGAGGTGGGCGGAAGCGCAAGCTCTCCCCACCAACGATGCGCGAGTCGTCGTTACATTTCTTAAAAAATTATTTTCTCGCTTCGGCACGCCTCGCGCAATTGTTAGTGATAGGGGAACGCATTTCTGTAACGCTCTTATGGCTAAGACGTTAGCTAAATACGGAGTCACGCACAAGCTTGCCACCCCCTACCACCCGCAAACAAGTGGCCAAGTCGAGGTAGTAAATCGAGAGATTAAACGAATTTTACAAAAAACTATTTCACTAAATAGGAAAGATTGGTCCGTTAAACTCGACGACGTGTTGTGGGCGTATCAGACGGCATACAAAACCGCAATTGGTTGTACGCCGTTTCGGTTAGTCTACGGCAAAGCGTGCCATTTACCCGTAAAATTAGAGCATCACACTCTTTGGGCTTTAAAACTCTTAAACCTTGACTCGAACTTAGCAGCTCAGAATAGAAAACTGCAACTAAACGAGCTCGATGAATGGCGTGCGAACGCTTACGAGAGCAATAAATTATATAAGGAGCGTTCTAAGTTATATCACGATCGAAATTTAAAGTCCCCAAAAATATTTTCTCCGGGCGATCTTGTCCTTCTTTATAATTCACGCCTTAAGCTTTTTCCAGGTAAACTAAAATCTAGATGGTCCGGTCCCTTCTTAGTTGAAGAAGTCTTTCCATATGGGACCGTACTCGTCTCCCACCCGGAAAGAGGTTCGTTTAAAGTAAACCGTCATCGGCTTAAGTTATACAACGCAGGTGACCCAGTGATCGAGCATTACGAAACCACAATGCTCCTCGATCTATAACTCCGCCAAAATAGTCAAGCTACACGACTATAAACAAAGCGCTCCTGGGAGGCACCCCTCGCTTATCTTTTTCGCTCTTTCCTTATTATCTTTGCTACTTTTTCTAATATACGCAGGGTTTCTGATCGGCCTCCCCCTACGCGTTTCAGGGAAGCTTCTACCCCCTTCCCTTTCTTTTCTTTGAACATATTGTCTTTCCTTTTTTGTTCCGCATACTTACGATACAACATTGGGGTCAATGTTGGACTTAAGTATGGGGGTATTTTCGTGCTTTACTTTCTGCACTTCAATTTTTCTGCATTTCAAAAATACAAAAAAGTACATATAACAACAAAACCAAAACAAAAAAACAAAAAAACAAAACATCTTAAAATGAAAAAAAAATTTAAATGAAAAATCCAAAAAAAATTTTCTTTCGCGTTCTTTCTTTTTTTTCCAAAAACTCAAAAACAATTAAAAAAAAAGAAAACCAAAAAATATATTTAGTTTCACTTTATAAATATTTTTTTATACACTCTATTCTCTCTCCCTCTTCCTCATTCTTGTAAAAACCTCTCTTTTTCTCCCATATTTTTGTACATATTATGAAAATTCTCTTAAAAAAATTACAAAAAAATTAGATAATAGTTCAAAAAACTTCAAAAAAATTGAGAAAAACAAAAATACAAAAAAAGATAATAAATGAAAAACAGAAAAAAATGATAATAAAAACTATAAAAATAAAAAAAAAATGTTTTGCAACAAATAAATCAAATATTCCATCCTTAAACTTTCCTGCTATCCAAAAATTCTGTTCTGAGTTTATTTATATGTGAATACTATTAATTCTCTGTTTGCAACCCGTTTGTTAATTATTGATTGAAAAATTTAAATAGTCGGTGTTAAGTTTTAAAGAATTCATTATACTTTGTTAAAAATAGCGAACTCGTTTTAGGCACTACTTCTAATTTTTCATTAATAGGACCACATATATTATGTTACGAAATAACGACTATAGAATTCAATTATACTTACTTTTAGCTTTCTGAAAAAAAATGGAACGTACAAATTATTAAGGTTGCTCTCAAAAATTTTTAGGATTAAAAATCTAGTTTTCTTTCCTCCCATTACCTTTCATGACCTACTTGGCATGAAACTTTTTACCCTTAAAAGATCCTATGTAAATGGGAATAAGATTTCGTTCCGTAAACATAAGCACCCAATAATTTAAAAAGATTATATATGGAGTAAGAGGATGAAATTCATTACTCCTACAAATATACATTGGGTTAATTTTTCTTATGAAGTTGAAAAACAAAAATCATATTAGGAAAATAAGATTTTGTTTTCCTAACAATCCAAAAGAAAAAAAAATGGAGGTTCGAGAAAAAATTACCTCACCTCAAATATCAAAACCCTCTTCATAAACCCACTACCCCCTTAGCCAAATACACGATTCTAGAATTAATTCAAAAATCTTTTTGAGAACATAATTAGTAAATTGTATTATTTCCAGTAGCACTCGTATAAGCTAGAGTTCTTATAATTCCAAACTATTTTTGTTAATCTAACCATTACAAATGTTGCCTTCTATTTGATTACATCAAGAAGTCTTTTGGCCAAAATTTTTGCGCTATTTAAATCATCTACATAATTTTAGGACTTAACTCTTACACCCAGTATATTTATTTCGATCTCTCTTATAATTAATTAAGCGATAGCTAAAACTTAGAGTTTTTTTATTCCTTATAGATTCACCTCAAACTTTTGCTCTGGAATAGCAAAAGCCTAAGTATGGGGGTATTTGATGAATTGTAAATATACGTATTTTTGTGCACTTTAATTTAGTCATTTTCATTTATTTTCGTCTTTTTTTACTTATTTTTGTTCAATAAAATACTCCTCTTCTTGTAAAATTACTACTAACTTGTTTTCTTTAATTTTGCAGAAAAATTTCAGAATCTGCCAAAATTGGGCAGTACACGCCCGTGACAATTTGGTCACGCCCGTGACCGGGCCGTGACATTGCATTTCCTGTGAAATCGGATGATTTCTGAAGTAAAAAGCTTGACACGCCTGGCGACACGCGCGTGTCACCCGACACGAGGCGTGACCCAAGCCCGTGTCCTCTCCTCTCGACGATCGTCGAGTGTCGACACCAACAGTCACGCCCAGCGTCACGCTCGTGACCTAGGGCGTGACTCAATCTCAGCTCGACGATTTCGACTCGACACTTTCCGCTCGACATTCGTCGAGTGTCGACACCAACTGACACGCCCAGAGTCACGCCCGTGACCTGGGGCGTGACCTTTCCAGCTAGCCCGACAAGATGATGCCGAAGACTTTCGGCGCAACCCGCGCCCGGTTCTACCTCCCCGACACGCCCAGAGTCACGCCCGTGACCTAGGGCGTGACTGCCGCGAACTCAGCCCGAAGTCAACTTTCCTGTCCAATCGCCGGCCGCCTTCATGAATAGTACTGACACGCCCCCCTACACGCCTGTGACCTAGGGCGTGTACTTAGAAATTTTTTGCCTATAAATTGCCCAGTTCTGTAAGGTCCAAGGGTTCAGATTTTTGGGCCATTTTAGTGTCTTTTTGTGGGCTGCATCCGTGATTTCCTTGCTATGTAAGGAGATTTCTTTTCCCTTTTTCTTTCAATTTTGTCTTTGCTTTAGCATTATCTTTGTAATAGCTTGTAATAGTTTCCTTTAAACAATAAAAATGTTAGATTTTCTCTTCATATTTGGCTTTGGAATGAACACTTGTGCCCACTTTCCTTCTCCTTTTTATCCTTGGTTTCATCCTTGTTCTTCATTTATGAAAAGTGTGTGTGTGTGTGTGTGTGTGTGTGTGTGTGTGTGTGTGTGTGTGTGTGTATGAGTGTAACATGCTTAATATTAATGTTTTTAACTTGTCTTCATGCTTAGGTATGATAGGTTTTCCTCTTTTTCACCATGTCTTTTTCTTGAAAGAATTAGGATTTCATTCTTATGAATTTATAAATGAGATTTGAAAAGTGATTTTGTTCTTTTTTTACTTAGTTTTTCTTTTAGGATTGTAAAACATCTTTTGTTCTTTTCATTTTCTCTTCACCTTTTTTATCACTTTTATTAATTTTTAAGAATGAAAAAGTTATAGTTTTAATTTTTGAGCACCTTTGATTTTGACTTTATTTTGTAAAACTTTTTGCTCATTCTCTTTTTATTTGTTCTTTTTTATGTGTTTTGGGTAAGTTTTAGGAGTAGAAATCTTGTTATTTTAATTTATAAGCAACTTTGATTTTTCTTCGTTATTAGTGTGTGTGAGTGTATGAGCATAAATTTTCTTTTGTTCTTCTTAATTTTCATGTTGTGTGTGTGAGTGTATGAGTATAACTTTTTATTGCTTTCCTCATTTATGAAGAGTGTGTGAGTGTAGGTGTTAAATTTCAATGCTTTCTTTTAATACTTTGTTCAAATTTTGTAGAGTGTGTGAGTGTAGGTGTTAGCTTTATTGTTTTCTTGAAATTCATATGGAGTGTGTGTGTTTGTGTGTGTTTATTTCCGCCTACTCGTTAAGAGTTAAATGGCGCATCGTTTTCATTTTTAGTCCTACTCGTTTGAGTAGGACTTGTTATTTTCTTTCTTTATTTTTCCGCCTACTCACTTGAGTTAAATGGACGGACTTTATTTCCCGCCTACTCGTTCGAGTAGGACTTGTAATTTTCTTTCTTTATTTTTCCGCCTACTGACTTGAGTTAAATGGACGGACTTTATTTCCCTGTAAATATTTGAGAAAGCACTGTAATCGCATTTATTTTCTCCTACTCATTTGAGTAGGACTCGCTTTCATTTCAGTCCTACTCGTTTGAGTAGGACTTGCAATTTTCAGCTTTTATTTCCCGCCCCCACTCGTTTGAGTGGGACTCACAAATTTCAATTATGCAAATTTCTTTTATGTGTAACTTAGTTTCTATTTAATTCATAATTTGGAGTGTGCGTGAGTTCTTGTTTTAGCTAACTTTTCAGTTTTCTAAATGTTTGTTATTTTTCTTATGTCCCCTTCTTATAATCGTTTAGCATTTAATTTCAAACTTGCGCCTCACTAAATTATAAGCCGTCCCCATACCGATGTGTGGCTAATCGCTATTAGCCTCGGCATCGAAGAGCTTTGGGACATTTAAAATGATTTCTAATAATTGAAGCTCTTTATTTTCTTTTAAATTTAAGGACTTAAGGTTTACCCCGGGTTTACGACGCGTAGGACCACATATCGATGTGTGGGCCCTATTTCCGTAGTCCATATGCTAGCTAGCCGAGAGGCCGTGCATATGGACCGATCACCCCTGGGTAAATAGAGTTGCGTGCATACCCTCGAAAGAGGACAAGCGTAATTCTACCGGATTGGGTTCCCCACCCAATAGCGGGGTTCTTAGCGTAAAGCGGGCGTTAAGAGGAATCCTTCGTCGGACTAACGTTCGGTCGAATAGTCTTAACGTTCACGTGAGCAATATTCCTAGAGATAAGTGCGCTCACATTTGTGGAACCTCCACGGCCAAGTTGTCTTATTATTAATTTGAAAACTAAGTCATATAATTATTAAAAATTGTTTTAGTCTTAATCTGATTCGATGCCGAGCGTTAACCCTTCATCGAATATTTTCTAAATCGTTTTTTCACTCTTTTGCTTTTCCGTCTTTTATTAAGTAAAAAAATCCACCATACTTTCAGTAAAATAATAGTCCTCCCGGAGGAGTAAGAATAGTCAACACGACCCCGATAACAATACGACCTCGGTATTCCCCCGAATATCGAGTACTACTTGCGATAGGTGCACTTACCTCCTGTAGCACGCCCGCGGCGATCGACTCACCGAACCAACCACAGTAAGAGTCTGTTCGCGGGCGCATCATGGATCTTCGGAACACTTTTACGCACCCCGGTGGGATAAGGAATATCCCCTTTCCAATGCGGAGGTTTGCACCTCCTTATTGGATGAGGCCGTTCCTCTTACCACCGCGGACCTCGAGTTCTCAGATTCCCCTCAGTACGACAAGTATGATACCGACGATGATCTTTGCTTGGATCCTGCTGAGAGTGAGACCGGGATCACTCTCCCATTTTCTGATTCTTTTAGTTCTTCTTCTCTTTTATTACTTGATCCCCCTTCCTTATCTGAGCCTGTACAGGATGAGTCTCCACAGGTACGTTGGGATGACGATGAGCTTTGTGCTCATGTCATTGCCATCGCCTTCTGCGGGCCTGTGATAGACGATACCTTGCTATGCGAGGATACTTTTTTTGATAAGATGAGCGAGGAACAGTGCTCCTCCTCCTCTTATTTCCTATTTCCTCTACCTGTGTTGGGTAGGTATTATAATTTAGGTAGAGGGGTAACTGCTCTATCACCGTATTGGTACCCGTTACTGAAACGGATATTAGGCCAGTTACCTGTGCACTTTTTATTTCATTGGCCCATTAGCTAGAACTGTTTAGAATTTAATAAGTCGTGTTGGGATGACAATAACCCCTGTACTTATCTTTCATTTTCTGCATTTTCTTTTTCATGTCTATTTAGTTTTAGTATTTCTTTGTAGTTGGTATATTTTTGTTTTGTTTTTGCGGAGCTCACCCCTGCAGATATTCTTGGCAAATTGCATTGGCGGGGTTCTGATTCTTCGTATGGCGGGCCTGCTTCAGATTTCCACGCGCCATCTGGTATGCTCACTGGCTGAGCATTGGGTAACCTCTTCCCTTAGCTCTTAATGATTTTAATTTCTCTATCATATGCTGTGTAGTTTAGTTTAAGTCTGGGGGAGAGCCAGTTTTATTACCTTTTACACGTGCACATCTCATGTGCATACTAGAAGCTTTTATAGTTTTATTCTGATTAGTTCATTGCATCACACACCACTGCACCCACATGAGCGTGTGCTTAGCTTTTTGTGTGCCGCGAGTTAAACTCATTTCTTCGTTAGATTTGGTAAAATTATGGTGCTGACATAGGAATGTGAGACGGAGTAAAATGTTGACCTTGTTGTGCTCCTAGTCAAGTGCTCTCGTCTCGTGTAGAAATTTGAGTAGATTTAATTTTTCTGTATGCTTATAGTTTTATATTTTTCTAATTGCGTAAATACTTTTTATTCTACTCAAAAATTGGTGAATCCGGTGTGAATCCGACGGTAGCTTAGTGATGTGTGTAGATGGTCGTTAGGTTCGTATTGCTCGAGTAGGGAGGATGGATAGTCTTTCTCATTGGCTAAGAACTTACCCCAAGCTATTCTTGAAGCATGGGAATAGGTTATTCATGCATGAGCGTGATGTAGGCCATCATTTTGGCCCGGTTGAGCTTTGTACTGTTCCTAACGTCATATCCTCGCTAGCCCGATTGTGCCTACCCTTCTTTTGATTCATCTCCACCTTCATTCACCAAAGCCCCATAGCCTATCCTTTTCGCACACCCAAGTCGAGTTTATTGTTTTATATTTTCATGTTGGGATGTGATGTGGTGTTATTACATGTGAAAATGTGGATGTGCTCCAAAGCTTATATTTGCTGAATTTGTTAAAAGAAAGGTAATTTGAAAAAGAAAAAGAAAATTTTAAAAAAATGATGTTAAAGTGAAAACGTGAAAAGTAAAAGTAAAATTGAAAATCCTATTTGAGATGTGAGTATTTTTGGAGTAGGCAGTGCACACACCCATATGTTAAAAGTTAAGTCTGGGGGTATGGTGTACCCGCATATATTTTGGTTAGCTGATGGATTCCTTTTATAATAGCTCATTTGGGTTAGGTGCATAGCCTTCCTGTTTATCTTTGAAAGTGCAGCTAGATCTGATATACTCTAAAGGGGGGTGAATAGAGTATATGGTTCTTAAAACTGTTTACAATAATTGTTGTAATATGAGTGAGCAGCGAAGCAATTATAAATCTAATCACAGAACTAAACTAATCAAAAGTTAATCACAGAATAATCACGGCCAAAAACAAAAATAAGGACAAGCAAAACCAGATGACATAAGGAAATATAGTGGTTCCCCTAAACTTGGGTACATCCACTCTTCTACCACCCTAGGTAGGAATCCACTGCAGGATGAGTTGATCAGGTGTCCTGGGCATCAATGAGCTTTTGATAAGGTGCTCAAAAACCAAATCAGATTTTTTGATCAGGTGTCTTGCCACCAATGAGCTTTTGACGAGGTGCTAAAAAACCAAACTCAAACTTTTGAAGGGAGTTTGAGAAACCCTTTACAGAGATGGGGGTGAGAGAGTGATGGAAGTCTTCTCTTTCTCAAACGGCTGAGAAGACTATGTGGATTGATGGTGTCAAAGCTCCCCCTGAGTCCTTGATATCTTCAGGAAAAGAAGCTTTGTTGTAGGGTGATAGGCCTTCACAAGTTGAGCTCCAGCAAAAGATGATTTCAGCAACAGCTGAAATGTTGGATGTCTGGAGTCTTGAAATATGTTGGCCTTGAACACTTGAGACAAGAGAGATAAGAAGATTTCAGAAAAACTTGATCTCCTTGGATGTGTGTTCTTGAGAATTCTTTGAGACAGAGTATTTTGTTCTTGTTCTTAAGATTACTGATGTCTGTCTGTGTATCTGTATATTCTATGTGAAATTCAAAAATCCTTCTTTTTTATTCTCTGGTACAGAATAGAAAAACATCCTCTGTTAAGGATAGCCGTTGGCCTGCATTAATTGCATCCTTAATTTCAAAATGTCTTCTGGAGGAAAGTCCATAGAAATATTCCTTGAAAATCCCTTGAAACTTGGTCCAGAAATGAATGAAAACGGCTAGTAAATCTTCTGAATTAATTGCAGAAAAACTCCTTAACTGATTTGAATTTGAATCTTGAAAATCCTTGAAGTTATCTGAAAACGTCGAACTGAGCTCTGCTATCATTGAACTGAGCTCAGCGATATGGATTTATACAGCAGCAGAATATCGTCGATCTGAGCTCAAAGAACGTCGAACAAAGCTCAGAGATAGAGATCCAAAGATGAGTCAAGATCGTCGAACTGAGCTCACCGATCGTCGAATGGAGTTCGACGATATGACGAAGTTGAGCTCAGCGATCGTCAAATGGAGTTCGACGATCTGTCGAAGTTGAGCTAGACGATCGTCGATCGGAGTTCGACGAATCGTCGTGCTGAGCTCGACGATATGACTTAGTCTCAAACTGAAAAAGTCTTGGTCTTCAGGGCAGCTTCAAAACTTAGACTTAATTCTAATTGACCTTTAGAACTATACAGAGGTCAAACATTGGTTTCCTAGAGATATAGTGATCCTGACCCAAATTAGTAATAGGGTGTTCCAACAATCTCCCCCTATTTGGGTTAGGATTACTATTTACAGAGTTTGGAAACAACAAATTAAAATAACAACATACAGGCAGCAATACAGTAAAACAACAAGCTACACATTGCAGAACCACAGATATATATGTAAATCATCCCAGATAATAACCAGAAGTCAGAGAGATTGTCACCTTACATTGTCATTTCTTTTCCTTACCCTTAACAAGTTTGATTTCTCTGTTGGTATTGAGGGCTTCCTTCTTTGATCTAGTATCATCTGCTGCACCTAAAGTGGTTTGCTGTTTGGGCCTGGGAACTACAGCTTCAGGATGCAGTTCCATGTATCTATCTAAATCAAAAAAATTGCTTGATGCATATCTTTCTAGCTCTTTCTTTCTCTGTTCATACATGGTGGAGATGTTGGATGAGTCTCTGCCTTGCTCTCTAGCCTTTTTGATCTGATCCAGTGCAGCAAGTTCCTTCATCCTTGCAGTCCAAGCAGCTGGATTGTTCTTAGGGTCCTCAAAAGGTACTGGTGGATCATATCTGTTAGAAGGATTGTCCGGAGGAGGCCTGGAAGAAACAGTTTCATTCAACTTATAGGGAAAAGGACCAGATGTGGTATCAGATGAAATTTGTCCTTCCCTGGAATATGGATGTTGCCTTGAGTATCCTTTGGAGTAGACCTGGAAATCTCTTTGATTGCCTCTATATCCTCCCCTCCTGGATTGAGAACACCTGGATTGACTTCCCCTATGGTAGGATCTAGCATGAGGCTGATAGGGGGCCTGACTTCTAGCAGGGGGTTGAGCAGCAGAACTTCCACCTGCACCTGCATCAGGAGGAGGTGGTGGAGGAGGATGAGAGTGTTGGAATTGTGAAGAACCCTTTTCATATTTCCTCTTCTTTTTCATTGCTTTCAGTTGATTCTTAGAGTACTGTATCCAGTGCTCAGTGATAGGGCAATCATGAAGAATGTAGTATGGTATGTCATTGTTATCTTTGACCTTGGCAGGAGGTACTCTCTTCATGGCTTTGCTCCTTGCCTTTCTTTTTCTGGCAATGATAGCAGAAGAATCATCAGAGTTTGTTCTGTATTCATCACTTTCAGAACTCTGATCATCATAAAGGGCATCAATTTTCTTCATCAAATCTTTCTTGAGCTGTATGGAAACAGATGAGGCAGCAGAGGGTGTAGCAGTAGAAGTTGAAGTAGTGGTAGAAGTGACAACAGCAGATACAGAAGTTGTTACAGTTGAAGTAGAAACAGTAAGAACAGCAGCAGATACAGGTTCTAGAGAAGTAACAGCAGCAGCAACAGTTTCACTAACAGCAACATCAGTAGTAGAAATATCAGCAGAAAATTCAGAAGGCTCAAACTCATGGGCCTCTGTCATAAGGATTTCCTTAGAAGTTGGTTCATCAGCAGTAACAGAAATATCAGCAGCAATGTCAAAACTTTCAGCAGCAGTAGGGGCAGCAACATCAGAAACAACATCAATGCTTTCATCAGAAGAAGTAGCAGCATATACTGAGTGGACAAATGAGGTGATGATGCTGGGGTCACAGTAAGAGAATGGTACAAGGGCCTTGGACAGATCCTCTGGGGGCTGGACAGCAAGTATCTCTGGAAGACAGCTGAAATATAACTGATCAAAGTTTGAAAGCAAAGACTTGAGGTCTAGTGCAAAGACTGCAGCAGGATCTTGAGACACAGTAGCAGGAGCAGATTCAAGAGCTGAAGAAACAGCAGCAATAGCAGCAGCAGACAGGCTCACAGAAACAGCAGCAATAGCAGCAGCAGGCAGACTCCTTTCGTAGGGAATCTCCCCCTGCCTAGATTCAGACATGGCTGGATCAAGGCACACTACAGAGGGGGCTGCTTGAGGGAAAAGAGATGAGAGCCTGGCAGAGAGGGCTGGCACTGACAGGTGTAATGGAGCCAAGGAGGTCTCCAAAAGAAGAGATAGCCTGTGGGCTAGCAATGCATACAGCCTATCAGCAAGGGCTGGAATGTCTACTTGCTCAGTAGTGACTGGCGCAGAGGTAGAGGAAGGAGGAGCAGCTGTGGGTGAGGGTAGTGGAGAGCTGGTGAATGGGGGAAGATATTGCTGAGGTGTGTGTAAGGTGGATATAGAGGAGAGTGGGATGGAGATGGATGGGGTGAAGGTGGGTTGGTCAATGATCTCTTATAGAAGATCTTGATAGGATGTTGAGGATGAGGGTAGCTCAGGAGGAGAGGATGGGGAATCATCCATGAAGGAATCTTCAATGAGGTTGAAGGATGGATTGGAGGGTGATGAAGTGATATCTGGGTGAGGGTAGGAGAAAAATGGATGGAATTGGTCTTCTGTGAGTGGAAGAGTAGTGATTGGAGATGGTGTAGATGTTGGAGAGGGGCTGGAAATGATGATGGTGGATGGATTTGGAATGGTAGATGGAATGGGAAGAGATTGAATTGGAGGAGGAGGAGGAGAGGCAACATCAGCAGGGAGGTCATCTGCTGGGGCAGAGACCTGTGGGGAAGTGACTCTGAGAGTCCTTGTGCCTGAAGGAGTGCTGGAGGAGGGCCTGCTGGGCTTGATGATGTGTCTGTCCCATTTACCAAACAGGGCACAAGTCAATCTCTTGGATGCATTGATGTGGATTCCAGAAGAGACCAGCAAAGCAGGGCACCTATGCTGCAGAAACACCCCTATAATTCTTCCAAAGTTTACAAAACTTTGTTTATCTTCTTCTTGATAAGGTCAAAGAATACTTCTCCCCAATTCAAATTCTTCCTATCTACTAGGGCTCCCATAAGGCAGAGCTGATACCTTGAGATTGTATCATGAGCAGAGTGCTTAGCCAGTAGCACTTTCCCAACTACATCTGCCAGGAATCTGTATTCCACAGAAAGGTTCTTTTTCAAGAGCTTGCTAGGGTTAGCCTCAGAATAACCCATTCTGGCAAGCAATTCAGTATACACTTCTCCAGACAAGTCAGCAGTATCTCCACCACTTCTTAACTCAAACACCTCTGTTAAAATTGTTGGGGTTAAGCGTACCTGAGTGCCAGATATTGACCCCACAATGGTGGAGTTGTCCTGATTGTGTGCAGTGTAGACCCATTCCTTAATCTCACCAGATGCAAGCTGTAACGCCCCGAAACTCAAAGGAGCAAAGGGGGACGTTTTGGGCCAGTTTTGGTTTCTGGCTGAAGGCACACGGCCTGGGACACGGGCGTGTCCCAGGGCGTGTCAAGCGTGTGTCGACACTTAGCCGCGAAGTCGTCGAGTTATTCTCGACGATTCGTCGAGAATGGGCACACGGCCTGCGACACGGGCGTGTCGCAGGGCGTGTCGACCCGTGTCGACACTTAGCCGTGAAATCGTCGAGTTATTCTCGACGATTCGTCGAGAATGGGCACACGGCCTGCGACACGGGCGTGTCGCAGGGCGTGTCGACCCGTGTCGACGATCGTCAAGGTGAAATCGTCGAGATTCACTCGACGATCGTCGAGACAAGGCACACGGCCTAGGACACGGGCGTGTCCAAGGCCGTGTCATCCAGTCGTCGTTCTCCCCTCGACGAAATGTCCCGTGTACACGGCCTGGGGGCCCAGGCGTGTCAATGTGACACGGGCAAGGACACGGGCGTGTCCTAGAACCCGTGCAGTGCTCGGGTTGGAAACGGGGGAAAAATCATGGGGTACACGGCCGGCTACACGGCCGTGTCAGCTGGAACACGGGCGTGTCAGCTCGAACACGGGCGTGTTCGATACCCGTGTGCGTGTTCAGAAGATTCGATTTTGACGGCGAATGCGGCACACGGCCCTGGACACGGGCGTGTGCCAGGCCGTGTTCGGCCCAGATTGGGCATTTCAGCCCCGAATCAAAGCCGCTCGTTTTCTTAGGTTGAGATCCGACGGCTGGGGATGGTTCCTGAGAGTATATACTCGGGTTTGACTTAGAAAAATCCACACTTTTCACCCCTTTTCATCTCTCCAAACCCTTGGAGAAAGAGGAAGGCTATTGGAGGAAGAAGAGCTAGATCCGCCATTGGAGGAGCTTCGGAGCTCCGAATCGCAAGCCGACTCCGGATCCACGGAGGCAACGCAAGCGCGGTGATTTCTATCCGATTACATTTCAATGGCGCCAAAGAGGAACGCAAGGGTAACGATCCTCACTTGTGAGCATGATAGCTCTCTTTCTTAGCATAGGAAGCCCTCTCTCGCGAGTTTGCGAAGAGTTGGAGGCGTTCCTTCGGGTAGATATGTAAAGTCCCCGTTGTTTAGCGTCCGTATGCGAGAACGGACATAGGCATTTTGGTTGAAGCCTACCCGGACGTGTTAGTCCGGATCGGTGATGTTGCATTGCATAAGGCCGGAGAAGACTCCGTGCTATTTGGTGTTTTTGGGTTTTCTACGCGGTAGATTGCAGCAGGGAGCCTTGGGGACTAACCCAAAGGTGCACCCGGAAAACTGGGCGGACACGAGGTCTTGCCAACTTGGTGGCTTGGAAGCCAACTTGAACATAACCGGGTTATGTGACTTGTGATGAAAATGGGACTCGGTGGAAGTTTGACCTGCGCATATGGTTTAAATTACCGTTGCGGGCGCATATGGTTTAAATTACCGTTGCGTTGTGAGCACGGGTTAGATGGAACCGTACCCACTCTATGTCGTTCGGATTAGGGCCGTTGGCATAGATGAGGGTCTTCGGCGGTCTATGGTTTTAATTACCGTGACCCATGCCAGGAAGACAAACTGCTCATTGTTTGGCCGTCCAAGAGAGGATGGCGGTGAGTCGGCAGACTTAGACTGCGTTCACCAAGAATGTGCCCTGAGTGCACGGGGTGTGTGGCCGTTGAGCCTCCGCCTGTGATGAAATGACTATATTTATAATGCTCGCTTATGCTAATGAAATGCAGGGAAGGAGCATCGCCGCCCCGAGTTGGGGGCGGGATCGTTATAATTTCGTCAGCATTGCTGACCGTTGCTTTGTTTGCCACCGTGCGGTGGTTTGTTTGCTTGCAGGTGCAGCTGGACCGAGCGGTCAATAGCGGGCTAAAGCCTTTTTTGCGAAGCTGGCCCTCGAAGGCCCAAGTGAAATGTTTTCTACTTTTATTCATGTATGGCCGGCCTGCGTGCCGAGGTTGGTAAATCATGTAACGGACAAGTGAAACTTTTTATAAGGCCTTAAGGCCAATGTTTGGGTATTTTTGTATACATTCCTAAATGTTGTATTAGTGGACATTCGTGCTCTTATGCTGGGTTCTTGTTTACAACTTATATTAATTGCTTCCGCTAGAATGCTCTGTGTAGGACGTTGAGATTGGTTGGATGGTTTCCATAAGTAACCACCCGGTCTGTCTGTGGTATATGGCGTCGGGCCCCGGCCGGACCTACTGCTATATTCTATGCGACGGATAGGGGGTGTTACAATTTGGTATCAGACTACTGGTTTTGGTCGGGCTTAAACGGAATTCGTGGTCGAATTCTTTTTAAGGGGTGGTGAGCACATTGTGTGCGTCATCGTTATAATGGTAAAAGAACCCATGAATGTCCACTTAGGAATGAAAATACTCGTGTTTGAGGAACCTGCGCGTTCCTATAATTGCTGTTTGCAATGTTATTTGGTCGCTTAACGGTGTTTTGTACCACTATAGGTGACCCGAAGTGGTGTTGGGCCGTCAGAACGCCGAGGTTCTGAGGCTAGTAGTGCACCAGAAGTTGCTCCAGCAACACCTTTGTCGGCTGAAAATATACGATTGGTGGCTGAAGCGGTGTTGGCCGTGATCAATGCGCAGCCTGGAAGGCAAGCGCAGCAGCCCGCTCCTGTGATGGAGCAAGTACCTCTTCAAGAGGCCGAGCCGAGGAGGATGGAGCAAGTGGTTGTAGAACCAATAGTGCCAAGGAGGGCGACTGAGAGGCAGTTGAAGCATGTAATGAGCTTTAACCCTCCGTTATTCTCGGGGTTGGGAACCCCATCGCAGGCTGAAGACTGGCTCTCTAGGGTGAAGAGAGTCATGACAGCGACGGAGACGGAGGAGTGGCAAATGACCACCATCGCTACGTTCCTTCTGGATGGGGAAGCGAGGATGTGGTGGGAAGGTTTGGAGCTGCATCATTTGAGAGGTAGACAACTGATAGACGTTCCGATGGAAGAGTTCTCGGAATTGTTCTTAGCAAGATACCTCCCTTCTACTCAGAGGATTTCAATGGAGAATGAGTTCCTGAAGTTGGTGCAGGGTGAGAGGAGCGTGGATGAATATCTCCACGAGTTTACGCGGTTGAGTCGTTATGCTAGCTCCATCATCATGGATGAGGAGCGCAAGACTAATCGTTTTTATGAAGGCTTGAGGGATGAGCTGAGATTATTACTGTCGGGGCCAATGACGCAGGGTTTCTTAACCTTGGTCAATACTGCCCGGTCCTTGGAGAAGGACATGAAGAGTGTACAAGCGAAGAAAGGCTTGGGCGAGAAGAAATCTGGGTTCAAAGTGCCGACTACTTCAAAGTCTGGCTATCAAAGATTCTTTAAGAAGCATAGGACTTCGGGTCCAGCTCCTTCTGGTGCTTCTGGGGCGACTACGAGTCGGACCCCGGGCGCGTGCTTTACTTGTGGCAAGACGGGGCACTTTGCCCGTGATTGTTGGAGCGGACGTCATAAGTCCGAGAGGAGGCCAAGAGCTACTTATGAAGAGAAGGGTAAGGCGGTGGAGTCGACCGCATCCCACTATGCTCCGGCCCAACCAAGGGTTTACAATCTTGGCCAACAGGAGGCCATTAAACAAGCTGACGTGGTGACAGGTACGGTTTAATTTATAGCAAGTCAATTCCTTTATATGCTTGTTATGTATATGTTACCTTACCACTGCTTGTTTAGGATTTGTAATGATTTGTGAAAATCCCGCACGAGCACTCTTCGATACGGGAGCTTCACACTCCTTCTTGTCCGAAGGATTTATATCACGCATCGGAGTCCCTTCTTCGATGGCGAAGGACAAGTTGGATGTGTTGTTGCCCAATGGGTGTTCGATGCGAGCGGTTAGGATCTGCGAGGTTAAGACTCGTATTGGAGAGCAGGAGTTCGACCTGCGGGCGTCTTTACTTCCGTTAGTGGAGTTCGACGTCATATTTGGCATGGACTGGCTCTCGGAGCAGCAGGCCCATATAGATTGCGGTAGCAAGGAAGTAAAGCTGGGAGCAAGTCGTGAGACGACTTTTACGGGCTTAAAGGGGTCGAGCAAGACGTTGATGTCTGCTCTTCAGGTGGTGAAGGCGGTTCGTGCCGGAGCAGAACTGTTCTTTACACTAGTGGAGGTTGCAAAGCCGAAGCCCGCGATGGATTGTATTTCAGTGGTATCGGAATACCCTGATGTGTTCCCCGCAGATCTTCCTGGTGCCCCGCCACAACGGGAGATAGATTTTACTATCGAGCTAGTGCCAGGTGCAAAGCCTGTGTCACGATCTCCGTATCGGCTAGCGCCTAAGGAAATGGCGGAGCTGAAAGTTCAACTGCAAGAGTTGTTGGAGCAAGGGTATGTGCGCCCGAGTTCTTCGCCTTGGAGCGCACCGGTCCTCTTTGTTAAGAAGAAGGACGGAAGCTTGAGATTGTGTATTGATTATCGGGAGCTAAACAAGCTGACTGAGAAGAATAAGTACCCGATCCCTAGGATTGATGATCTCTTTGATCAGTTAGTCGGGTCGACGGTGTACTCGAAGTTAGATCTCAAGTCTGGGTACTATCAGCTGCGGATAAGGGAGAGTGATATCCCGAAGACAGCGTTTAGTACGAGATACGGGCATTATGAGTTTACGGTCATGCCGTTTGGGCTGACTAATGCGCCGTCGGTGTTCATGGATTTGATGAACAGGACGTTCAGGGAGTACTTGGACCATTTCGTGATCGTCTTCATCGACGATATTTTGGTGTACTCGCAAAGTGAGGAAGATCACTTCAAGCATCTTCATTTGGTGCTGGAAACGCTAAGGAGAAACCAGTTGTATGCCAAGTTCTCGAAGTGCGAGTTTTGGCTATCCTCAGTAGCGTTCCTCGGGCATATAGTGAGTGGAGAGGGTATTGCGGTGGATCCGGCGAAGATTGTTGCGATACGGGAGTGGCCTGAGCTTGCTACGGTAGCAGAAGTCCGGAGCTTTTTGGGGCTTGCCGGTTATTATAGGCGCTTCGTAGAGAACTTCTCGCGGATAGCGCTACCTCTCACTACTTTGACGAGGAAGGAGCATAAGTTCGTTTGGACGCCTGAGTGCGCGCGAGCTTTTGAGGAATTGAAGTGTCGGTTGACCACGGCGCCTGTGTTGAGTTCGCCGGTTGGGACCGAAGGCTATGAGATATATAGCGATGCTTCAGGCAGCGGTTTGGGTTGTGTGCTACTGCAGCACGGAAGCGTGATAGCTTATGGCTCGAGACAGCTAAAAGTGCACGAGAGGAATTATCCGGTCCATGACTTGGAGTTAGCGGCCGTGATTTTTGCCTTGAAGCTGTGGAGACACTATTTGTACGGTGTGAAGATTGATATCTACACCGATCACAAGAGCCTAAAGTACCTGATTGATCAGAAGGATCTGAATATGCGGCAGCGTAGATGGATGGAGTTCTTAGGGGACTATACATTCAAGATCCACTACGTGCCTGGCAAAGGGAATGCGGTTGCGGACGCGTTGAGTCGTCGAGCCCCAGCTCAAGCGAATTGGCTATCGGTGCATGATGAGCGGTTGGTGCAGGAGCTGGAGGCGTTGGAGATTGTTTGTGTGGATAGACAATCTAGTGCTGAAGCAGTGCTGAATTGGACTGAAGTCCAATATGACCTGGCTGATCGGATTCGGCAGGCTTTGGATATGGATGCTCATATGAAGCAGTTCATGATAGAGGCTTTGGATGGGTCAAATTCCCAATTCGTTGTAGAGGACGGATTGCTGTGGAAAGACGGTCGTTTGTGCGTCCCAAGTGTGGGCAATTTACGGGTGGAGTTGTTGTACGAGGCGCACCATACCAAGTACTCGATTCACCCGGGGAGCACGAAGATGTACCGCGACGTCAAGAAACTGTTTTGGTGGCCGGGTTTGAAAAAGGATGTGGCGCTATACGTAGCGAAGTGCCAAACCTGCGCCTTAGTAAAGGCGGAGTGCCAAAAGCCGGGAGGATTTCTTAAGTCCTTGCCTATTCCGGAGTGGAAATTCGACGACATCTCTATGGACTTTGTGCACGGTTTGCCAAGGTCGCAAAAGGGGAACGACGCCATTTGGGTGGTCGTGGATCGATTAACGAAGGTGTCGCATTTTATTCCGCATAGGAAGGACGATCCGGTGGAGAAGCTGGCGAAGCTTTATGCGGATAATATAGTGCGGCTTCATGGTGTGCCCCGCAGCATCGTGAGTGACCGAGATGGGCGGTTCACGTCCAATGATTGGAGGCTGGTGCAGCAAATGTTGGGAACAAAGCTGAAGTTTAGCACAGCCTTCCATCCGCAAACGGATGGGCAGACCGAGAGGGTCAATAGAACCATGGAAGACATGCTTCGCATGTGTGTTTTGGACTTTGGAAAGCAATGGGAGGACCACCTTTATTTGGTGGAGTTCGCATACAACAACAGCTACCAAGCAAGTATTCAGATGGCGCCTTTCGAGGCCCTATATGGTAGAAGATGTCGCACGCCGTTGTCTTGGTTAGAAACGGGCGAGTCGAAGTTGTATAAGCGATCGGAAGTGGATGATGCTACTTCTTTGGTGAGAACCATTCGGGAGAGGTTACTCATCGCTCAGGACCGGCAAGCAAAGTACTATAATGCCAAGCACAGGAACGTGGAGTTCGCTGTGGGTGATTATGTGTACCTAAAGATCAAGCCGTTCAAGGGTGTCTCGCGGGTGCGACGGTTGAAAAAGCTAAGCCCGAGGTACCTTGGACCGTTTGAGGTTCTGGAGCGAGTTGGAGAAGCGGCCTATAGGTTGAGGCTTTCTGTGGAGCTAAGTGGTTTACACGATGTATTCCACATTTCGGTGCTTCGGAAGGCGGTGCAAGAGCCTGCGCAAGTGATCGCGGTCGATCAAGTGCCGGTGGATAGTGGGCTAACGACAAAGGTCAAGCCCGTGCGGATTGAGGACTCGGAGGTCAAGCGGCTACGCAATAAAGAGATCAGGATGGTCAAGGTCCGATGGGACAATTGCGGTCGTGAGGAGCTCTCCTGGGAGCGAGAGCAGACTATGCTTGACGAGTATCCGGAGTTGTTCCGCTCAGGTACAAATGTTGTTTTTGTACATCTTTCCTTTATGTAATTTCGTGGGCGAAATTCTTTTAAGAGGGGGAGAGTTGTAACGCCCCGAAACTCAAAGGAGCAAAGGGGGACGTTTTGGGCCAGTTTTGGTTTCTGGCTGAAGGCACACGGCCTGGGACACGGGCGTGTCCCAGGGCGTGTCAAGCGTGTGTCGACACTTAGCCGCGAAGTCGTCGAGTTATTCTCGACGATTCGTCGAGAATGGGCACACGGCCTGCGACACGGGCGTGTCGCAGGGCGTGTCGACCCGTGTCGACACTTAGCCGTGAAATCGTCGAGTTATTCTCGACGATTCGTCGAGAATGGGCACACGGCCTGCGACACGGGCGTGTCGCAGGGCGTGTCGACCCGTGTCGACGATCGTCAAGGTGAAATCGTCGAGATTCACTCGACGATCGTCGAGACAAGGCACACGGCCTAGGACACGGGCGTGTCCAAGGCCGTGTCATCCAGTCGTCGTTCTCCCCTCGACGAAATGTCCCGTGTACACGGCCTGGGGGCCCAGGCGTGTCAATGTGACACGGGCAAGGACACGGGCGTGTCCTAGAACCCGTGCAGTGCTCGGGTTGGAAACGGGGGAAACATTATGGGGTACACGGCCGGCTACACGGCCGTGTCAGCTGGAACACGGGCGTGTCAGCTCGAACACGGGCGTGTTCGATACCCGTGTGCGTGTTCAGAAGATTCGATTTTGACGGCGAATGCGGCACACGGCCCTGGACACGGGCGTGTGCCAGGCCGTGTTCGGCCCAGATTGGGCATTTCAGCCCCGAATCAAAGCCGCTCGTTTTCTTAGGTTGAGATCCGACGGCTGGGGATGGTTCCTGAGAGTATATACTCGGGTTTGACTTAGAAAAATCCACACTTTTCACCCCTTTTCATCTCTCCAAACCCTTGGAGAAAGAGGAAGGCTATTGGAGGAAGAAGAGCTAGATCCGCCATTGGAGGAGCTTCGGAGCTCCGAATCGCAAGCCGACTCCGGATCCACGGAGGCAACGCAAGCGCGGTGATTTCTATCCGATTACATTTCAATGGCGCCAAAGAGGAACGCAAGGGTAACGATCCTCACTTGTGAGCATGATAGCTCTCTTTCTTAGCATAGGAAGCCCTCTCTCGCGAGTTTGCGAAGAGTTGGAGGCGTTCCTTCGGGTAGATATGTAAAGTCCCCGTTGTTTAGCGTCCGTATGCGAGAACGGACATAGGCATTTTGGTTGAAGCCTACCCGGACGTGTTAGTCCGGATCGGTGATGTTGCATTGCATAAGGCCGGAGAAGACTCCGTGCTATTTGGTGTTTTCGGGTTTTCTACGCGGTAGATTGCAGCAGGGAGCCTTGGGGACTAACCCAAAGGTGCACCCGAAAAACTGGGCGGACACGAGGTCTTGCCAACTTGGTGGCTTGGAAGCCAACTTGAACATAACCGGGTTATGTGACTTGTGATGAAAATGGGACTCGGTGGAAGTTTGACCTGCGCATATGGTTTAAATTACCGTTGCGGGCGCATATGGTTTAAATTACCGTTGCGTTGTGAGCACGGGTTAGATGGAACCGTACCCACTCTATGTCGTTCGGATTAGGGCCGTTGGCATAGATGAGGGTCTTCGGCGGTCTATGGTTTTAATTACCGTGACCCATGCCAGGAAGACAAACTGCTCATTGTTTGGCCGTCCAAGAGAGGATGGCGGTGAGTCGGCAGACTTAGACTGCGTTCACCAAGAATGTGCCCTGAGTGCACGGGGTGTGTGGCCGTTGAGCCTCCGCCTGTGATGAAATGACTATATTTATAATGCTCGCTTATGCTAATGAAATGCAGGGAAGGAGCATCGCCGCCCCGAGTTGGGGGCGGGATCGTTATAATTTGGTCAGCATTGCTGACCGTTGCTTTGTTTGCCACCGTGCGGTGGTTTGTTTGCTTGCAGGTGCAGCTGGACCGAGCGGTCAATAGCGGGCTAAAGCCCTTTTTGCGAAGCTGGCCCTCGAAGGCCCAAGTGAAATGTTTTCTACTTTTATTCATGTATGGCCGGCCTGCGTGCCGAGGTTGGTAAATCATGTAACGGACAAGTGAAACTTTTTGTAAGGCCTTAAGGCCAATGTTTGGGTATTTTTGTATACATTCCTAAATGTTGTATTAGTGGACATTCGTGCTCTTATGCTGGGTTCTTGTTTACAACTTATATTAATTGCTTCCGCTAGAATGCTCTGTGTAGGACGTTGAGATTGGTTGGATGGTTTCCATAAGTAACCACCCGGTCTGTCTGTGGTATATGGCGTCGGGCCCCGGCCGGACCTACTGCTATATGCTATGCGACGGATAGGGGGTGTTACACAAGCTTGATCCTTGTTGTCATGATTGCTGTCAGGTTCTGCTCTTTGAATAACCCCAAGATATCCTGAAAAGTCTGGTCGGTTGTGCTGAAGGATTCCATGTATATGTCGAAGCCAGCATCAAAATTCATGGCGGCGAGAACAGCAATAGACACAGCCATAGTTACCTGCAAAGGTTCAACAAACAAAACGACCAAGTGCAGAAATGTTTGGAGGGAAAGAAAGTTCTTGCAGAGAAATCGAAAGCGCAAAGGAGAATGACGGCGAAAAAATGAATTTTATATTAGGGTTCGACGCAGAATTGTAAAGTTCGTTGAACTCAGTTCGACGATCGAGGCTTCTAAAGGAATCTGAAGAGTCTTCAACATCGTTGATCTCCATTCGACGATATTGGAGAGCGTCGAGCTCTATTCGACGATCGTTCAGAGAACAAAATCGTCGAGGGCCGTTCGACGATCGTTGACCGGAAGAGATAGTTCATACTATCTGAGAGACGGTGAACTCAGGTCGACGATCTCAGAAATCGTCGATCTCCTTCGACGATCTGGTGGAAAATCGTCGAGCGCAGTTCAGAGACCAGAAAAACTCTAGACACTAAGAAAAAAATCAAGATGTTTGCCTAGTCTTGGTCAATTTTGAGCTTTCAAAATCTTGGATATTATTTAAGACTTCCTCCATCTAACATTCCTAACTGATTTAGGAAGAAGGTGTGTTTCTTTTCATCCAAGGGCTTGGTGAAAATATCTCCCCTTTGTAAATCAGTTGGGATATATTGTAGTTCAATTTTATTCTTTTCAACATTATCCCTTAAGAAATGATGCATAATCTCTATGTATTTTGTCCTACTATGGAGGACTAGATTTTGATCTATATAAATAGCACTGGTATTATCACAAAAGATTTTAGACTTCTCTAAGTTGTAGCCATAGTCTAGGAGTTGATTTTGAATCAACAAGATTTGTGAACAACAACTGCCTGTAGCCATATATTCAGCTTCAGCAGTTGAGGTTGACACAAAAGTTTGTTTCTTACAAAACCAAGAGACAAGTCTGTCACCAAGGAACTGACAAGTTCCACTGGTGCTTTTCCTGTCAATTCTGCATCCAGCATAATCAGCATCAGAAAATCCAGTTAAATCAAATGCTGAATCATTTGGATACCAGAGACCTAGATTTGGACAACTTTTAACATACCTGAGAATCCACTTTACTAATGTTAGGTGTGACTCTCCAGGGCTTACTTGGAACCTAGCACATATACATGTACCAAACATTATATCTGGTCTACTAGATGTAAGGTACAGTAAAGAGCCAATCATTGCTCTATATGTTGTCTGATTAACAGGTTTCCCATGTTCATCAGCATCCAATACAGCATTAGTAGGCATTGGTGTTTTCATACAAGATGCTTTAGACATGCCAAATTTCTTAACCAGTTCATTTGCATATTTGGTTTGAGAAATAAAGATGCCTTCAGCATGCTGTTTGACTTGCAATCCTAGGAAGAAAATAGTGCATATCTCGCCCTAATTCGAAAGAGGATCCGGAGCTCGACATTTCTCCGTCGTTTTCCACCTTCTCCGTCGTTCCCCTTCATCTTCCACCCTAGGCAGGTGCTCCGGGCAAGCTTTCACCGCCAAATCCAAGCCGAAGCTTCCTCTCGTCCTTGTCCTTCATCCGTGAGCTTCATGTAGGGTTTGACGCCATAGTCATCAAGCAAAGGAAAGCTAGCAAACTTCGTCCGCTATCGTGAGACGAAGAAGACGGGCCATTGAAAGGTGATGACAGCCCTTCTCTACCCCGTACGCAGTTGAGGACCGAGTTTGGACGTGGAATGACAACCCGAAGATTCCAACCGTGAATCCTCAGCAAGACTTCGGATTCGGTCAATCTCTTGACTTGTTCTTGCTTTATTGTTGAATATTGGTGTTTAACTTTATTTATATTGATAAAGTATGCTTAGTTTGTAAAATGTTTTTATACAATTATGTCTATGTGATTGTATGTTTTTGTTATTTACTTGAGTTGTGCCATATTCCATCCACCACCATCCACCCTTGCCGTTCTAGCAATTGCTAGAAGCGTGCGTAGCGAAGAGGTGCTCACGACCCTCATTCCGCCGTTCTAACCACCTCATCCGCTAGCCTTCTCGTCCATCCGCCCCGTGATTCGGTGCATAGCGGCCCGACTAGTCTTCCATCCCGCCTGGCGAAGCATCGCATAGCGGCGTTGTCGTAATCTTACGCATCAAGTTTTTTGCGCCGTTGCCGGGGAACACAGTCGTGTGAGTTTGTGGTAAGGGAGATAATAGATTGAAGCCCTTTTCCATTTGTACATATCATTTTTTTATTTGCTTTTGTTATTAGAATTTTTATTTTGCTTATTTTTTTACCCTTTTCTGATTTTTGATTTAGATAGCAGAACCGTGCTATTTTCATTTTAGCTGTGTAGCACTTTTTCAGTAATTATTTTTGTTCGTGATGGATCCTGATGCTGAGTGCCGTATCCTTGACAGTTTGCGCTGATCCATTGATGTCATTGCTGTTATGAATGCCGAGCATTGCATTCGGTGTTTGTTATGTCAAGGTGTGGGCCACATGTTGAAGGATTGCCCTCGTTTGTGCAATCCTTCTCCCTCTGAGGGAGTGTGCACAACAACCTCCCGTTCGCGGAAGACTGTTGTGGACAGGCCTACCAGGGTGTTTTCGGGCCCATACACTGACTTAACGCACTTTGCTCATTCATTACCCATTGAGATTACTGAAAAATCTCTGGCCGCATACAGCTCTTTCATGGGTCCCTCGATCCCTTTTTACGAGCTTTCCTTGAGTGATGATGATCACTCTGGTGTTAGCCAACAAAAAGAGGAGCAGGAACTCATGGAAGCTCCTGTATGGGACGATGAGATTTTTCCGGTCGTCGACGGGGTGGCGTCTGCGAATGACTATGCGAGGGGGCTTGCTCATTCAGTGCTTGATTTTGAGAGCAGCCTTGCCCCTCTGCAATTTTTGTCGGATTCTGTTACTCCATTTTTGTGTGAGTCGGTTGAAGATGCCATACTTGTTGATGATTCAGTGCCCGAGGTTTCGCCGAAGTGGGATGATGATTCCTCTATCTCTGACGGAGAAGGTGGATCTTCGGAGACTTTTACGCACCCCGGTAGGATGAGGAATATCACCTTTCCGATGCGGAGGTTTGCACCTCCTTATTGGATGAGGCCGTTACTCTTACCACCGCGGACCTCGAGTGCTCGGATTCCCCTCGGTACGACAAGTATGATACCGATGATGATCTCTGCTTGGATCCTGCTGAGAGTGAGACCGGGATCACTCTCCCATTTTCTGATTCTTTTAGTTCTTCTTCTCTTTTATTACTTGATCCCCCTTCCTTATTTGAGCCTGTGCAGGATGAGTCTCCACTGGTACGTTGGGATGACAATGAGCTTTGTGCTCATGTCGTTGACATCGCCTCCTGCGGGCCTGTGATAGACGATACCTTGCTAGGCGAGGATATTTTTTGTGATAAGATGAGCGAGGACCAGTGCTCCTCCTCTTCTTATTTCCTTTTTCCTCTACCTGTGTTGGGCAGGTATTACTATTTAGGTAGAGGGGTAACTGCTCTATCACTGTATCGGTACCCGTTACTGAAACGAATATTAGGCCAATTACCTGTGCACTTTTTATTTCATAGGCCCATTAGCTAGAACTGTTTAGAATTTAATAAGTCGTGCTGGGATGACAATAACCCCAGTACTTATCTTTCATTTTCTGCATTTTATTTTTCATGTCTATTTAGTTTTAGTATTTCTTTGTAGTTGGTATATTTTTGTTTTGTTTTTGCGGAGCTCACCCCTGCAGGTATTCTTGGCAAATTGCATTGGCGGGGTTCTGATTATTCGTATGGCGGGCCTGCTTCAGATTTCCACGTGCCTTCTGGTATGCTCACTGGCAGAGCATTGGGTAACCTCTTCCCTTAGCTCTTGATGATTTTAATTTTTCTATCATATGCTGTGTAGTTTAGTTTAAGTGTGGGGGAGAGCCAGTTTTATTACCTTTTGCATGTGCACATCTCATGTGCATACTAGAAGCTTTTATAGTTTTATTCTGATTAATTCATTGCATCACACACCACTGCACCCACATGAGCGCGTGCTTAGCTTTTTGTGTGTCGCGAGTTAAACTCATTTCTTCGTTAGATTTGGGAAAATTATGGTGCTGACATAGGATTGTGAGACAGAGTAAAATGTTGACCTTGTTGTGCTCCTAGTCAAGTTCTCTCGTTTCGTGTAGAAATTTGAGTAGATTTAATTTTTCTGTATGCTTATAGTTTTATATTTTTCTAATTGCGTAAATACTTTTTATTCTACTCAAAAATTGGTGAATCCGGTGTGAATCCGACGGTAGCTTAGGGATGTGTGTAGATGGCCGTTAGGTTCGTATTGCTCGAGTCGGGAGGATGGATAGTGTTTCTCGTTGGCTAAGAACTTACCCCAAGCTATTCTTGAAGCATGGGTATAGGTTAGTCATGCATGAGCGTGATGTAGGCCATCATTTTGGCCTGGTTGATCTTTGTACTGTTCCTAACGTCATATCCTCGCTAGCCCCATTGTGCCTACCCTTCTTTTGATTCAGCTCCACCTTCATTCACCAAAGCCCCATAGCCTATCATTGTCGCACACCCAAGTCGAGTTTAGTGTTTTATATTTTTATGTTGAGATGTGATGTGGTGTTATTACATGTGAAAATGTGGATGTGCTCCAAAGCTTATATTTGCTGAATTTGTCAAAAGAAAAGTAATTTGAAAAAGAAAAAAAAAGTTAAAAAAATGATGTTAAAGTGAAAAAGTGAAAAGTAAAAGTAAAATTGAAAATCCTATTTGAGATGTGAGTATTTTTGGAGTAGGCGGTGCACACACCCATATGTTAAAAGTTAAGTCTGGGGGTGTGGTGTACCCGTATATATTTTGGTTTGCTGATGGATTCCTTTTATACTAGCTCATTTGGGTTAGGTGCATAGCCTTCCGGTTTATCTTTGTTTACCTCACCGAAACCCAAGCCCCATCTCTTCACCTAAAGTCCTACTGATTCGTGTGTGAACAAAACCAGTGTCGTGGAGAGAATGCGAAAGGGCAAGCATATGGTCACCGACATTGGTGGATTCCTTTGGAGGTTATCCTGAGCCCTGATCTTTGGCATTGCTCGCCTAGCGATTAGTCTACTTTCTCCCTACACATGACCGGATGATTCACCGTGATTCTATTTTTGAGTAATAATAAAATGTTGATACGCATTGTGAAAAGTATAAACTATTTTGTATACTTAGATATTTTTCTTCTATTATATTTTTACGCGTGCGAGCATGCGACTTCGCATGGTACTCCGTATTGCAATTTCTTTGTTAACTAGTATTTTTCGTATCTACTTAGTTTTGGTTTGCTCGGGACGCGCAAATAGTTAAGTCTGGGGGTGTGATGAGTCCACTTTATATACCTATTTTTGGACTCATCTGGGTTAGTTTTCACATGTTTGCACTTCACTTTTAGTTCTTTATCGTTCCTATTTCATCTAATCATTATTTCCATAGGAAGTGCACATTTATGCCTGTGGTTGTGTATTTTGTTATTTTTATAGTTTGTACTCCTTTTTGTGATTTCCTGGAATGTCTGCACATATCAGTGATTGGTTTTTCCTTTCGGTACAGGGGTTGTGTGCGTGTTCCGGGATGGTTCTGAAATAGGAATACTGCGCACGATCATGGGATCAAATGCAAACGACCACTGGTCGTGCGCCCCTGATCATGCGCACTACTCTACATTTTCCAGAATCAGCCTGGGGTACGCGCACGACCACTGGACATTATGCGCACGACCACCGGTCGTGTGCCGCTGCTCGTGTGCATTGATTCCTCTTTTCTGGAGTCCTGTCTGGGGTAATCACACGACCATTGGACTTAGTGCGCATGACCACTGGTTGTGCATCATTGCTCGTGCCCGTTAACCCAGTTCTTCTTCCTGATCTTCCATGCCAGTGCGCACGAGCACCGGACATAGTGTGCACGACCACTGGTCGTGCGCCTGTGATCGTGCGCATTGTTCATTTCTGCTTTGTATAAATAGTGCAGGCCTCGCCCTAATTCGAAAGAGGATCCGGAGCTCGACATTTCTCCGCCATTTTCCACCTTCTCCATCGTTCCCCTTCATCTTCCACCCTAGGGAGGTACTCCGGGCAAGCTTTCACCGCCAAATCCAAGACGGAGCTTCCTCTCGGCCTTCTCCTTCATCTGTGAGCTTCAAGTAGGGTTTGACTCCATAGCCATCAAATAAAGGAAAGCTAGCACACTTCGTCCGCTATCGTGAGACGAAGAAGACGGGCCATTGGAAGGTGGTGACAGCCCTTCTCTACCCCGGACGCAGTTGAGGACCGAGCTTGGACGCAAAATGACAACCCGACGATTCCAACCGTGAATCCCCAGCAAGACATCGGATTCTGTCGATCTCTTTACTTGTTCTTGCTTTATTGTTGAATATTGGTGTTTAACTTTATTTATATTGATGAAGTATGCTTAGTTTGTAAAACGTTTTTATACAATTATGTCTATGTGATTGTATGTTTTCGTTATTTACTTGAGTTGCGCCATATTCCATCCACCACCATCCACCCTTGTCGTTCTAGCAATTGCTAGAAGCGTGCGTAGCGAAGAGGTGCTCACGACCCTCATTCCGTCGTTCTAACCACCTCATCTGCTAGCCTTCTTTTCCATCCGCCCCGTGATTCGGTGCATAATGGCCCGACTAGTCTTCCATCCCGCCTGGCGAAGCATCGCATAGCGGCGTTGCATAGGAGTAGTTGTTAGCCTTTTATTTTCTTTTTCCGCAAATATTAAAACCCCCCTTAGTTAGCTCCGACCTGAGGACTTCAATCTCAAGTCCTCCTCAAAATTAACTTCACCTTACTGTGTTCCTTGAGAGATCGATACTTGGGAAAACCCCCCATTTTATATTACTTGTGCTACCGGTTCACTGTCGTGATCTTAGGCATCACACGGCCTGGGACACGGGCATGTCGCAGGGCGTGTCCTGCTCGGGTGAGCAGCCAGTGAGAGGTCGACTAAAATCCGCTCTAAGGAAAGTGAGTTTGACATATTCAAAACCACTTCTTCCACCTTCTGTTTATGCTCCATGCTACCCCGAGCAGAAAATGAAACATCATCTTATCCCCCGAGCTTCTTCTTATCTGCTCATCATTTTAAATGAAACATCATCTAATTCCTTAACATTTCTGAACATTAATTTTGAGGTTTTCTAGGTGAAGTTGGAGCTTTGATTTCAATTTTTAACTTTATTTATTAAAGTTGATACTGGATATGAAAGTTACTTCTATTGAGCATAAAGTTGTAGAAAATATGATTAGACCATTTGTGCCTGTAAAGTGGAGGATAATAGATCAAACCCTTCTTTTATTCTCTCAAATCTGTTTCAAAACTTGATTTCTGCAATAATAGATCAAACCCTTCTTTTATCCTGGTAAGAGGGTTAGAAATTTATTTATAAGTAATCTAATTCATTTTGGAACTTTATTATTGTTATAAATTGTTTATTTTCTCCATCAATAAACGTAACTAAGATCTCTTTCCTCTTGAACATTCAGGGTCTGCTGTAGCAGATAGATCAAGGGAGTTGGGTTTGTCCAGCTAGCCAGATCAGAATATTTTGGATGCTGATATTATTCAGGATGGTAAGCGGTCTAATGAACATGATCCTATAGTATCCAAAGGCTTGCTAAGTGATTAAGTTCTGAGCAATTATCATAGAAATATTTCCTCATACACACTTTTTTAGGTTGCTTGGAAAGGAATTTTTGATTATGAATTCCATAACTGAACAGAAATTGCTTTTGGCATCTTCAATTTTTGATTCAAAATCAATGATTAACACTCAAAATTTGACACCTTTAAACAAACACAAAATCCAGGGCACTTGGTTGCTCAGGAGTTTAGCTTGATCATCTATCAAACAATATATTGCTAATACGTAATGGTTTTAAAGATTGTGTCTAGCCATGCTTATGCCTCTTTTTTAACTTGAAACGTGTAACTGTAACCGTGACTTGCATCGCTCTTCTTCTTTTCTATCTTCATGTTGGATATTTAATACTGTAATGCAATCTTTCAGCACTCTTGTCTTTGCAATTCTTACAGAATTATATATTCGAGTGTGCCAGTGATTTGGTGCTCAAAGAAATGACTACTTATTTCTAATATTGTTTTCTTATGAATGATAATTGTATCATACAAATTTACTTTCCTTGGTCCATGGATTTCCCAGATGTTTGTATGTATGCAGAGATTAGAACAAGGATCCAAGATACTATTTCCTGGGACTATCATTTTGAGCACACGGGGAATATTCATGTCTCTTTTACCGTTAGGGTATATACATTTACCATGCATCCTGTCAATTTTACCTTGATCCCTATCATTTGATCTATCGTTTATTTAACCTCCAGTCTGCAGTGCTCAAGGAAGCTATTGATGACCTTGAATGGTCGTGCTCGGCTGTACAGATATGCATACAACCCGATCCTCCTTCAGTGACATTCAGGGCCGATGGCCACGATGACTTGCAGGTATGACTAAATATTTGAGTGTATTTGTTTATGTCTTCTGAAATAATTATTGTGTTTATTTTGATCTTCATTATTTTGTATCATCTGTTACTATTACAAGTTAGTGTTGCCGCTTGTTGGGTCGGCTTATATGGTTTCATGTCCATACAAAAAAAAATATGAAGTGAAACAAATTCAAAAAGACGCAGAAATGTGGCCAGCAGGAGATAGGGAAGCAGACACTGTGGTTCCCAAAAGATAGAGGACAGTGTGATCAGGGCACTATGGTCCCCGGAAGATAAGAGGGAGAAAGAGGACAATTGTAAACTAGATAGTTTTTGTTGGAACACACTTACTGGATTTTATGCCGAGCAGATTTTGAACAAAAATATTCTCTACAATCGAACTTCTCTTAGTAATGGATGTCTTTAAAGACATGATGTTTGGAGATGGGAGTGGTAGGTTTGTGTTATGAGGCGTGACAATGCCAGTTATCTTAAACTTATGTTGTTTATGTTATGTTAAGTTTTAGTAATATTTTACCCATATGTAGTAAGGCCAAATGGGTGGCATGTGGAACCTACTTAAGCTGCCACTTGTTTTCTGTTTGGTTAACAAGAAAATTAGAACAAATTTCCCTCTCTCTCTCTTATTTAGTGTTTGGTTAACAAGAAATACACAAAGCTCTCCATGGACAATTTTTTTTGATAATTTCTATGCCAATAGATATTGTTGCATTAATATATTACAATGAGGGGAACACATGCCTAGCATTACAATGTGTTTTTTTAAAAAAAAACATAAATTAGGATTTGCCACGGCTTATAACTGTGGCAAATAGTTTTTTTTTTAAATGATGAGTTCACTTTTAGCCAGGGTTTCATACCGTGGCTAATAGTTGGCTTATTTGCCACGACAGTTTTCCCCATAGCTAATACTATTTGCTACGGCCAATTTGTGGCTTAAAAGTATTAGCCACGCCGACTTTAGCCACAGAATTTTCCCGTGGCTAGACCATGGCTAAAACCTTTTCGCCACAATTTTGGACTTTTTGCCAGGGAAATTTGCTACGGCCAATTCGTGGCTTACAAGTATTTGCCACGACAGTTTTCCCCATAGCTAATACTATTTTGCTCGTGATCGACGAAAGATCGTCTTTCCTGTGGGAGAAGTGAGAAGGTCAACACTCTAGGTTAGATGCTGAATAAAATTAAAAGGGACTGGGAATCGGGTAATAACCAATAAAAGTAAGTGCCTTGTGAAAGGGAGATTTGGGCTTCAGCCCATCTTAGTTCCTAGTGCCCTCGAGAAACCTTCACGAGGTATGCCTTAGGCAGCCCTGGACTAACCTAAACTGTAGGCAAAAATAAACTGCAAGAGTAACTAGTATAACTAGGGATTCACTTTCACTCACCTCGATGTCCCGGGATGTTAGGTTGGGTCACTGGGCAGTAAGTTAGGTGGATTTGGTGATGGGCAGGTAGGCCCGATGAGACTTGGCTCGATTGTTGTTTGTGACGGACGGGATGGTCCGGGGAGCTTTGGCTCGGGCATAAGGTTGCATGTGCATAAAGTATAAGGCGGTGGGTCTTCGGTATTAGAGGGTCGATGCACCGACGCCAATACGTTGACTCGACAAGTGTGGCTTTGCACTTCGCCAAGTTAAGTCTGGTGGACTTGCCGGCAAAGAGTACGCAGGAGCTCCACTAAGTGCACCAGCGTCGAGGCGTACGATAGGTCTGACTGGTTGTGCTATTGCCGGTTTATAGGTGGGCGAGGCCCAACCCACCGCTTCCGTTTGCCACTACGGAGATATCCTGGGAGGCTAGGCTTCAGAAAGGGAGAACTAAAGGTCTGTGTGCACAGAGTCGAGTGGGTGTGTTGCACTTTCATGATTCACATCATAGCATACTTGCATGTCATAGCATAACCATTGCATTTAACCCTTGATACCTATTGTATAAATTGGTATTGGACATTTTATACAATAGGCCCTGCAAAACGACCCCTTGGTTTATAAGCTTGCGTGAGCGTGCTTATAAGTTAAGGTTATTATTATTTAGGTATATATATGTGCTTGCTAGAAAACCGACACATTATTGTATAAATTGGTATTAGACTCTTTATACGACAGGAGTCTTGCAGAAGATTTCTTAGCTTATGTGGTTTCATATAAGTTAGGGTTACGTTTTACTTGTTTAGCTTTTCATGCTTTTATTACTGCCTCTTATACTTATAGATCTGCTATACTAGTCCTGCCATCACCTGCTTTTTGTTCATTCTCCACTTTCAGAGCTTCCCTTTCCTCCTCCCCGCTTGGTGCATAGGAGCCATGGGGGAAGTGGTGGGGGATGATAGGATTTAGTCTTTTAGACTAACGGTTTTCGAACCACATCATTTTAGGGGACCGTGGAGCCCAGCATGGACGAGCAGCCCCAGAGGTCGGCACGCTTGGAGATGGGATAGTCTAGCACTGGAGTGCAGACAGCTGGGACTGTGAGTCCCGATCGTAAGTGGATATTTAGTTTTGCTTCCGTGCTGACTGATGTGTAGTGAGGATATTGATGTGCCGGGCATGAACCCTATTTTCAGTACCTTTATTATTATTTCTGTGGACTCTCCCTTCGTGGAGATTATTTACTATATATATGATTCATATGGATAGGTCTTTTACTCTGTTTCTTTCTTTTCTGTGATCGATTTGGCCGGCAGGATCGGCATTTTGTAGTGATGACCTTCCCGGGCGTGAAGGTGTCACCGCAAAGCGGCGGTTCTGGGCCTAAGACCCCGTAGTTCTAAAAAGAAAAGGGGGGGGGGGGGGTCTTACAGGTGGTATCAAATCAAACCTCGATCGAAACGTAGCAGTCCACAAACCTTGGGTCACCCCCGCACGAGTTTAGTTTGGGTACAAACTAAGCAGCAGAAGCATTGGTGTACCCATATGGGGGATCCATGTAAATTGTCCACTTTTAAATAGGTTTGAGTCGATTACTTACAAATGGCTTTTGTAAAGCAGCCTTCGGCACAACCTACACCACAGGGCAGAGTTCAGTAGACTCCGAATGTTTCACCACCTCCCCCGATTCCCACTCCATTCCTACAGTCGGAGATGGGGTAGACTCTGACAGCTATACTGGAGGCTTTTTGGGCCCAGCAGGTTCCGGCTCCGCAGCCAAACCAGGACGCCAATTGGTTGAGTATTTTCCGAGGACTTTCTCCCCCATCCTACTTGGGGACAGAGTCGGCCGTTCAGACAGAGGAGCGGCTGGACATCATGTATGAGATGCTGATCGGGATAATGTGCCCATGGGAGGAGAGGGTACCTTTGGTGGTCTCTTGCTTGGACTCCCATGCCAAGAGATGGTGGAAGAAATCGCTGGACAAGACGTTTGCTGATAGAGAGGTTGCAGAGATTGCTTGGGAGGAGTTCAGGACCACAATGTTGGAACATTTTGTTCCGCAGTCGACCAGAGATGAGCTAGAAGATAGATTTTTATAGTTGAGGTAGGGCAGCAAGATTTTGGTGGAGTACCACCGGGAGTTCAATCATCTAACCCGGTTTGCAGACTCCTATCAGTTGGATGAGGCAGGATGCACCAAGTGGTTTTACAAGGGCCTACAGGAGGATCTGAGAGAGGCTCTGCTGTTTGTATCCGACGGGCTTATTCCTCGGATATTGGAGATGGTGAAGATAATTGAGGCAGATTGGCACACTACTCGAGGCCGGAAGCGGCCAACTGAGGATCAGGGTCAGGGAATCAGAAATGATCAGCGACGGGGCCGCATTGCTGATGGGAGATATGGGAGAAGGGAAGAGGACCAGCCTCGTCAGTAGGTGAGACAGGAGCAGAGGGAGCCGGTGGTAATGGCTCCTTAATCTCTCTAGATGCAGGAGCTGCAGAGACCTAGGGGAAGGCATATCCCCCGCCCGAGTGCTACTACTGTCATCAGGTGGGGCATATCCGGAGGAACTGCCCCATGAAGGGGGCACCACTACCAGCACCAATGGCTACCCAGCCTGCTCAGAAGTTTGGAGGCCGAGGACGTGGATACCAGGGCAGAGACCGCAGGCATGAGAGGGAACAAGTGTATGCACTGGATCTGGCTCAACCTCGAAACCCGGAGCAAGCGGTCACAGGTACGCCAGTAAATTTTAATTTCTTTCTTTCCTAAATAATTAGACTCATGGATACAGAATTGAAAGACCAGGAAAGAAAACCATAACCATATTTCTAATATATTTAACTACCCCATGCATAGTCTTCATCAGCGGCAAGCCCGCTTATACACTGTTCGATATGGGTGTTTCACACTCGTCTGTGTCGGAGGACTTCGTGGAAGGAATAGAAGGCCTGGAGCGATTTACTGGCTTAATGAGTAGAGTGCGTCTACCTGACGGATTAGAGCTATTCAACTTTTCCCACAACAACATGGAGGCGGAGATCGGCGGAATGGCATTCGAAGCCCATCGACGATACTAAGGATGCCAGACTCCGATCTGATCCTAGGCATGATGTGGTTGTAGTGGAACCATGCCCAGATTGACTTCCTGGAGAAGAGGGTCACCTTGAGGCATGGGGATTCCTATGTCGTCATCGAAGGTATTACATTTACCACCCCTCTCCTGTTATCATCCGTACAGGCCGTGAAGGCCCACCTGTAGGGAGAAGATGTACACCAGGTGCTGTTTGAGATGGTCGAGGCAAAGGATTCCATCTCTAGTATTCCAGTGGTGTAGGATTTTTTCGACGTATTCCCAGAGAAGCTGCCATGGCTACCCACATATCAGGAGAAGGACTTCCAAATACAGCTGGTATCAGGAGCTATGCCGGTGTCGAAGGCTCCCTACCGGATGGCTCCCAAAGAGCTGGTGGAGTTTAGGAGTCAGTTGAAGGAACTGGTGGAGGCTGGGTTCGTTAGACCGAGTTCCTCGCCTTGGGGAGCTCCAGTACTGTTCGTCAAGAAGAAGGATGGGTCGCTCCGACTATGCAACGACTACCAGGCTCTAAATAGACTGACAGTCCAGAATACCTATCCACTGCCAAGGATTGATGAGTTGTTTGATCAGTTGAAGGGAGCCCACTGGTTCTCAAAGTTGGAACTGAGATTGGGTTACTACCAGTTGCGCATTCATGAGGACGATATCCCAAAGACAGCCTTCAGTAGCAGATACGGACTTTATGAGTTTACCGTGATGCCCTTCGGGCACACGAATGCGCCCTCAGCCTTCATGAGTTTGATGAATCGGGTGTTCGAGCCATACCTCGATCGATTTGTCATAGTATTTATAGTTGACATCCTCATCTATTCAAGTACGAAGGAGGAGCATAGACAACATCTGTCTTTGAGGCTGGGGAACCTCATGGAGGATCAACTTTATGCCAAGTTCAGCAAATGTCAGTTTTGGCTGACAGAGGTGGCCTTTCTGGGCCATATTATTAGTGGAGCGGGACTGGCAGTAGACCCCGCGAAGATTAACGCAGTGCGGGACTAGCCTCAATTGAAGACGGCCACGGATGTTCGAAGTTTCCTGGGATTGGCCGGATACTACCGGAAGTTTGTGCAGGGTTTTTCTCAGATAGCCCTCCCACTTACATTGTTGACAAAGAAGGACGCTTCATTTGTTTGGACGCCGCGGTGTGAGGCGGCCTTCCAGGATTTGAAGATCCGGCTTACGTCGGCCCCTATCCTCGCCCTTCCATCTGGGAAGGAGGGCTTTCAGGTGTATGTGAATGCGTATTTTCAGGGAATGAGTGTTGTATTGATGCAGCATGGTTATGTGATAGCATATGCCTCATGGCAGCTGAAGAAGCATGAGCAGAGCTACCCTGTTCATGACCTGGAGATGGGGGCAGTAGTGTTCGTGCTGAAGATTTGGAGGCATTAGCTCTATGGAGTGCAATGCGACATATTTTCGGATCATAAAAATCTGAAATATGTTGATACACAAAAGGAGCTGAACATTCGCCAGAGACGATGGGTGGAGTTCCTTTCAGATTATGAGTATACGATTCACTACCACCCAGGGAAGGCGATTTTGCTGGCAGACGCACTGAGCCGGAAGGCTATAATCTCAGGACCAGGACCTCAGTTGATGGGAATGGAGTTGGTTCAGATGTTAGATAAGATGCGGATATCCCTAGTGTCCGAGGATCACCTAGAGCTATACCGGAAATACCTATCGTCGTTGGTTGCCACCGATGACATTCGGGATCGTATCAGAGCTGAGCAGAGGAAAGATGACAAGCTGGAGCCAGTGTTCAGATCCTTGGAGGCAGGTATGGCTGGGGAATATACAGAGAGAGAGGGCTAATATGCTTCAGAGGCAGAGTGTATATATCGGCTAGGGATAGAATCCAGGAGGACATCATGACTGAGGATCACTGCAGCAGGTACTCGGTGTACCCAGGCATCACCAAGTTGATGGCCAACCTAAAGAAGACTATGTACTGGCAGGGCATGAAGAGGGATATCACCTACTTCGTGACCCACTGCGAGATATGCCAGCTAGTGAAGGCGGAGTGCAGGAACCCCACAGGATTGTTGCAACCACTCCCGGTGCCGGAGTGGAAGTTCGATGATATCGCGATGGACTTTATACATGGGCTTCCCCGATCGCAGATGGGGAACGATTCGATCTGGGTAATCGTCGATTGGATGACGAAGGTAGCTAGATTTATCCCGATCAGGAAGGATGACTCGGTTGGTATGCTGGTGCGGAAGTTTATGGAGCAATTCGTCTGTTATCATGGCGTACCCAAGATGATCGTATCGTATCGGGATCGACTGTTTACATCCAGGGAGTTTCGATCAGTGCAGACTTACTTGGGCACTCGGCTGATATTCAGCATAATGTTTCATCCCCAGACTGATGGGCAGGCGGAACGCACCCATCGGACATTGGAAGATCTACTGCGACTATGCATTCTGGATTGCGAGAGTCTTAGGAGAAGTTGTTTCCACTGGTCGAGTTCCCATATAATAACAGCTACCAATCCTGTATAGGGAAGGCTCCTTATGAGGCCCTATACGGACGAAGGTGTAGGACTCCGCTGTTATGGATACAGGATGAGGATCCGAAGGCTTTGGGCCCGGAGTTTGTTGAGGACACCGAGGCTCAGGTGAGGCTTATACGAGACAGGATGTTAGAGGCTCAGTACATGCAGGCTAAGTATTACGACGCTCGGCATCATCAGGTGGAGTTTTAGGAGGGGGACCGGGTATTCATGAAGATCCGTCCGATGCGTGGAGTTTCACGGGTACGTGGTCGGAAGAAGAAGCTCAGCCCGAGATATATGGTGCCTTACAGGATCCTGGAGCGGATCGGTTCCTTAGCATATAGGCTAGAGCTGCCACCGGAGCTGGAAGGTCTTCACGACGTGTTCCACGTATCCTCTCTTAGGAGGGATCTAATATGCCCGTAGCAGTAGATTACGGCCACGGATGGGCCAGTAGCATCTGATCGGTCAGTTCACTTGGAGCCGGTCCGGATTGACGACGAGGGGGTATGAGACTTACGCCGCAAGAAGGTTCCATTGGTCAATGTCTTGTGGAGGAATCACGGTGAGGAGGTGCACACCTGGAGCCGTAGGATCTGATGCAACAAAAGTAGCAAGAGAATTTCAGTCAGGTATCCCTCATAACCTCTCAGGATGTTATAATTTACTTTTCATACTTGAAAACCCAGTAGAACTAAATAGAATTTCGAGGACGAAATTTTTTTTGTTTATGTATTGGGATTTGCAACATCCTTCAGGAAAATAGACACCCTAGGAGTGGTTTTGTCATGATTAGGTCATGATAAAACCCTAGGAAGCCCAAGAAGACCAAGTGGACCTAGGAATGTAGGGTGTATCACTATGGTCTGCAAATCATAGATTTCTAAATACTAGGTTGGGATGATCAAGGGGCTTCACCATGACTCCAACACCCTACCATAACCTCACCAATCTATTAAAAGGCCCTAAGGGTCCATTGGAGTCAACTTAGGGTGGCCAAGTTGACCTAGGACCACCATAGGCCTAAATTGGGCAAGGTGCCCTAACTAAGGGCAATGTGCCCCGAATAAGCCCAACCAACCGTACCAGGGCCTTCCTATACCTAAAGTAGGGTCAATGGGTCACCAAAGACCCATTGGGGTTGAAAGATATGGTACCTAAACACCTAGAGGGGGGGGGGTGAATAGGTGACCTAATCCTTTTCTAACTTTGTTGGCAGCCAAACAGTTATATCACAGATTTCTAACTAGTTTATCTCAGCAATCAGCAATAATCAAACATACACAGCTAATCCACAGCACATTCACAGCACAGTACATAGTGATTTATAGTGGTTCCCCAAGATATGGGTACATCCACTTTCCCCCTTCGCCTATCTAGCAGTGTACTAGATTCGGCCAAACTTCTCCACTGTCTCAGAACCCAAATTGGTTCCTACCTCAGGCCCAAAGCCTTACAACTCAGCTTTCTCCCAAAGCCTACACTCAGCCAGTCAAGGCCTACACTCAGCCAACTAAGGCCTACACTCAGAGATCACAATCTCCTACACTCAGGCAAACAAGCCCTACCCTCAGCCTTTATAAATATAGGCTTACAATCACTCAGATCCAAAAGATCCTACAAGTTAAAAATGTAATACAAATAATAACTCTACAACTCAGAATTAAAGGAGGGGAGTTGAGAGATTCTTGATGAGTTCTTGGAAGAACTCAGCTGGATTCACCCTGACTTAGCTTTCTTCAAAGCTTCTTGAGTAGAACTGAATAAGGCTGAATCCTCTGCAGTTGTTCCTTGACCTCTGCTACTTAAGATCCAGAATTGATTCGGAATCCTTCTTCTCAGCCTAGTTCCAGAGGCTGATTTCTTGGAAGGAGCCCTCTCTCTCCAACTTCTTAGATCTGCAGTTGGACTGCAAGATCTTCTTGTGTTGATACTCTGTATACCACTTTAATGATTACTTCAACAATAATCTGAACTCTGTTAACAATTTGATCAACAACCTCAACAACAGTTTCTGTAAACTGTAGGTGCCTATTTATAGGCCTTCTTCATGATAACCGGCTGGTCCGGTTCATAACTGACTTCTGACTTCTCTGAGAGTTGTTGTAGACCGGTTGGAACGGCAGCTGTCATGTCAACCAGTCACTTCTTGAAAATCTCTATCTGTCTGATAGTGTCGAGACTTTCTGTCTTTGAGTGTCGACACTTATAGACTAAGTGTCGACACACGTTGTGTAAGTGTCGACACAAGACTACAAGGTGTCGACATAATTCCTTGTATGTCTCGACACAGATTCTTCTGCATGTGTCGACACTAAAATTGAGTGTCGACACAAGTACTTGTTCTTCTAGCTTTTGCTGAATTCTTCTATGTGTCGACACATCTCCTTTGTGTCGACACATCTTCTTGTGTTGAATCTGTCAAGTGTCGACACTGCTTCTAGGTGTCGACACATATCATTTTATGTTGAATCTAGCTCAGTGTCGACACAGCACCTTGTATCGACACACCTTATTGTGTTGAGACTACAGCTGAGTGTCGACACATTCCCTTAGTGTCGACACTTGTACTTAGAATAATTTGATGTTCTTTCTGTTTCTTTGCTAAGTGTCGACACAGCTCCTTGTGTCGACACTTTCTTCAAGTGTTGAGTCTTTAGCTAAGTGTCGACACATTGTGCTGGGTGTCGACACTTACTTCAAGTGTTGACTCTTCTGGTAATGTGTCGACACATTGTGCTTAGTGTCGACACATTCTTCAAATGCTGACTCTTCTGCATAGTGTCGACACATTGTGTTGAGTGTCGACACTTGTACTTACACTCTGCAGACTTTTGCTGAGTGTCGACACAGCTCCAAGTGTCGACACTTTCTGGTGTAGACACTGCTTCACTGGGTGTCGACACAGCTCCTTGTGTCGACACTTTCTGTCTGCACTTTTCTTCACTGAGTGTCGACACAGCTCCAAGTGTCGACACTTTCTGTCTGGTGTCGACTCTGCATCCCAGGTGTCGACACAATGACTCCAAGTGTCGACACTGCTTGTCTGGGTGTCGACACAGGCTTTCTTAAGTGTCGACACTTTCCCTCTGGGTGCGACACATGGACTTAGAAACTTTTTGCTTCAGTCCATTACTTTCTTAATATGCATAAGTAACTCAAACATACATCAAATACATTATGATGTATATCATTGAGTTGGGTGAGGCTTCTTCAAATCAGGTACATTTGACCAATGTACCCAACAATCTCCCCCTATTTAGAGAAGTCATAACCCTTAGTCAATGATATACACCATCCATAATTAAAATTACAAAATGATATACAGCAGATTATATAAACAGCAGGGTAAACATAAACATGTAGAAATTCACACATGTATACATATTCATCATTCCAGAACAAATAAGAAATAGACACTTCTCAGAACAATCAAAATATATTTATCATATATTGTTCTAACATTGTTCCTTATACATTTTCCAAGATTTACAAAAATGTTTTTCATTTAGCAGATTACAACAAGCTTCAAGTTTTAATTCCTAATCTATTTCTGATCAGGTTCTTTGATAACTATTCCCTTTTCAGCTTGAACTTGAGTTTTGACAGGGGCTTCAGCAGGTTCAGCAACAGCAGGCTTCTTTCCTTTTAAGTCCTTCTTTTTCAGCTCTTCTGCTTTGATTTTCTGCCTCTCAAAGTAGTGGTATGGCTTGGGGAAGTACTTGCTAGGCTCCACAGCAATAGGAGGTAGCTTTCCCATCTTAGCCTTTCTTCTGAATTGTACAATAGCCTCCTGCCAAATCTCATGCTTTCTCCATTCTACCTCAGAGAACCATTTGTTCCTTTCATGAGCATTGTTCTTTGCAGCTTTCCAGAAAGTAAGAATTATATTTCTAGAGGTAGGGCTCCATTGTTCAAAATCTGGCTTTTGTTCAGCTTGTTCCCTAAACCTCTTCTTTGACAACCTTGCCTCTTCCTCTTTATTCATAGCCTCCTGCAGAGCTTCAGAAATAGGTTGAATAACCTTCTCAATATGAACTTTGGCCTTTCCCTCAGTTGGGCTATACATAGTGCTGACATCTGCTTGAACCATATCAAAATCTGGAGGTGGATATATTACTTGAGCTACTTCTGCTTGCTCACCTCTAAGATATGCAGTTTGAACTCCTGATTCAGCAACATTGTCATCATCACAAAGTGGAGGATAGCCCAGTGTAGCTTTGATGGAATTAGATATCCATTTGGCATGGTCAGAGCTAGCTTTGACTAATACTCTCTCCCCCTTTATGACTTCTCTGGCCATATGGTCTCTTACATCATCCTTTTGAAACCTTATCTGGCTGTCCAAGTATCTGATCCCCTCTTTGAAGAATGGCTTGAGCTTAGTGAGCTGTTCAGAGATGGCCTTCTGGGAATCTTGAATTGCAGTCTTGACAGCAGTAAGCTCAGCTTGGAATACTTTGTCAAAGTCAGCCTTAACTGCAGCAGCAGATGTAGAAGGGTTTTCAGCCTTGTTCTTTAACTCAGTAATGATAACATTATGAGACTCAGTCAGATTGTCATTCAGTCTGATTTGGTTTTCCAGCACATATCCTTGCTTCAGTGCTATATCATCTACTTGTGCCTTTATTTTCTCTTGGTGTGTAGCCAGATATACCACAGCATTTCCACCCTTTGAAAAACATTCATTCATCTCCTTTTTATTAAGGTTCATCTCAAACCTTATTGACTTTATATCTTGGGCCAAGTCAAACTGCAAAGTCTTCTACCCTTCATCAACATAAGTCTCTATAACCTTCCTTTGTTCATCCATTTTTATCTGCAGTGCAATCAGTAAAGCACTATAGTCAACAGTTGGAGCTTGTTGGACTATAGGCTGTGGGGCATTGGATTGCAAGGCTTTCTTATAACTCTTCCTTCTCCTCTTGAAGACAAAGAGTTTCTTCTTCTTGGCCCTAGCACTCTCCTCATCCTCAGAGGCAGAAGTGCTGGCAATATCAACCCTGTCCTTAGGGCTTTGAGGCTTCTCTGTTTGCACAACAGGTGCTGGCTTAGTTTCCAGCCTAATAGGCTCTTCCAGAACTTCCATGTGCTTCCCCTCAGCAGCAGCACTCTTATCTTCAGCAGCAGCATCCTTGTCCATATCAAAATCCTCTTGATCTAGATTTAAGAATAAATCCTCCATTGTATATTCAGGTGGAGACTGTGCAGGAGAAGTTCTTGGTTCTTCAATTACTTGATCAGGAACTACTTCCAGTACAGCAGATGTGTCTTGGATAACAACATCTGGTTCTTGACTGTCTTGCTGAGTTTGCTGATGTACATCAGACAAATCAGAATCTACTATAGAAAAATTCAATGTATTTAGATCAATGAGTACCTCTTGGATGATAGTAGTGGCTTGCTCACTGTCCAGAGTAGATGGTTCTTCTACTACTAGAAGCTCCCCCTGGCTCTGATCCCTGTGGATGGGGCTAGCTTGAGGCAGCTCCCCCTGGATCTCAGCTACATCTTGAGCAGCAGGGGTCTTTACTACTGTCTCTTCCTCTTGCTCATCAGGTGTGAACACCACCTGTTCTTCACTCTCAGAACTGCTTGAGGACTCTTGTGCCACAACAGCAGTTTTCCTTTTCTTCCTGGGAGGAGAATCTTTCTTAGTAACTGGCTTCTCTGGAGTGGGCAGTTCCTTTGACAGCACCCTTTCTCACCTAGAAAAGATCCGCATATCCATCTTTCTCATATGATTGATCTTGCTTCCAGCAGCAGTGCTCATTACCTCTGGTATTGTACCAGCCAGGTAGAGACTTATAATTCTACCCAGATTGGGCTTCTTCAGACTTTCCTTGATCTTCTCATAGATTACCATTGACCAATCTGTTCTTAGGGTGAAGATAATTCTTGTCATGACATTGAACATTGAGGCTGACACCCTGTCATGCCCTCCAGGCTTACTGAGAATGACCTTGCCCACAATTTCAGACAGGAATTTTCCTTGACTGTTCATGCCTTTCCTGTTAAAGACAGAACCTATCTTCAGCTTTGGATCAAGTCCACAACAGGTAAGAGCTTCCCTGGTCTTGGATGTAGAAACTTCTTCTTCATCTTGAGTCTTAGGTAACTGGAGTACCTTCCTCAGACTTTTTGGTGAGACCTTGACTTTGGATCCATGCACTCTGGATTTGATTCTATATCCAGAGTCATCAACTGCAGCTCCAGTAAGGAATTCAAGAACTTCCTTTTTCCAAATCTTGGTTGGTTCTGAAACCAAATATTCTAGTCCAGAATCGCTGACTAGGGTTACCACCGATTAGATTTCTTGATCTCCATCATCGAACGCGCCGTGCACAAGTTCATAGCCTTCGTTAACGTTCTCCTCAAGCTTGGGAGCCATTAGGGTTTGGAGAATTAGTCTTGAGAAAAGAGAAATGTGGACACAATAGTTTTGGTCTCGAAACTTTGAAAGCGTGTCGACAATCAGAGACAGAACCCTATTTATACCTTTCTAATTTTGAAGATGAACAGGCGGGACAGCAAGCTAAACATGTGTCGACACTGGCAATAAGTGTTGACACTGACTTATAATGTCTCGACACACATATGTTGACACAAGTTTAGTCAACAGATATTATGTGTCGACACTTGGTTATGTGTTGACACAACATATCTCGACACATAGTCGAGACTTTACTTAGAAAAATTCTGAGTAAAACATAAGTGTCGACACTATATTGGATGTGTTGTCACCTACTTGACATGTGTCGACACTATCATTCTGATGTGTCGACACCACATTCCTAGATGTGTCGACACCTTTTTCCTGAAGTGTCGACACTACTATTCTGTGTCGACATAGACTTGTCTATGTGTCGACACCTTTTTACTTAGTCAATTGTCTATTCTGTAAACTTAGTCTAAGTTTATCATTCCTAGTTCAATTTTGAATTTATTGAACTTAGCTTCTTCTAGTGGCTTAGTATACATATCAGCTAGTTGTTCATCTGTTTTAACATATTCAAGTACAATATCATTTCTTTCTACATGTTCCCTAAGAAAGTGATATTTGATTTCAATATGTTTTGTCCTACTATGAGATACAGGGTTATTAGCTATTGAAATAGCACTTGTAGAATCACAGAAAAGTGGAGTTGTACTTACCTGAAATCCATAGTCCTCTAGCTGATGTTGAATCCACAGAAGTTGAGCACAGCAACTTCCTGCAACCACATATTCTGACTCAGCTGTGGAGATAGCCACACTGGTTTGCTTCTTGCTGCTCCATGAAATTAGTCTCCCACCTAGGAATTGACAGGTTCCAGTAGTACTCTTTCTATCCTCTTTGCATCCTGCAAAGTCTGCATCTGAATAACCTGTTAGATCAAAATTTCCATTCCTAGGGTACCCCGCATCTCCACCAAGATAGGGAGTGCCCTTTAGATATCTCAAAATTCTCTTGACTGCAGTCAAGTGAGACTCTTTAGTGCAGGCTTGATACCTGGCACAAACACATGTAGCATACATGATGTCTGGTCTACTAGCAGTCAAGTATAGTAGGGAGCCAACTATCCCTCTATACAAGGTTTCATCTATAGGTTTCCCTACATCATCCTTGCTAAGAGACATACTTGACCCCATAGGAGTCTTCATGGTACTGGATGAATCCATACCATATTTACTTATGAGTTCTAGGGTGAACTTGGACTGACAGATGGATAAACCACTTTCAGTCTGTTTAACTTGGAGACCCAAGAAAAACTTCAGCTCTCCCATACTACTCATTTCAAATTGACTTTGCATAAGCTTTGCAAACTTTTTGCAAAGGCTACTTTCAGTAGACCCAAATATAATGTCATCTACATATATTTGGACAAGTATGACTTTGCCTCTAGATTCCCTAAGAAATAGAGTCTTATCTATTTTCCCCCTTGAAAACTTGTTCTCAATGAGGAAACTAGATAGGGTTTCATACCAAGCTCTAGGATCCTGTTTTAACCCATATAAAGCTTTCATAAGTCTATAGACATAATGAGGTTGAGTTGGATCAACAAAACCTGAAGGCTGCTCCACATAGACTTCTTCTTTCAAATTACCATTTAAGAATGCTGACTTGACATCCATCTGGTAAACCTTGAATCCTTGATAGGTTGCATAGGCCAAGAACATCCTTATGGCTTCCAGTCTGGCTACTAGAGCAAAGGTTTGATCAAAATCAATACCTTCTTCTTGCCTATATCCTTTTGCAACCAGTCTTGCTTTATTCTTTATGATGACCCCTTATTCATCCATCTTATTTCTGTAGATCCACTTAACTCCTATTACATTGTGGTCTTTAGGTTTAGGAACCAGTTCCCAAACCTTGCACCTCTTGAACTGATTAAGCTCTTCTTTCATTGCTTCAGTCCATTGTGGATCTTGTATTGCTTCTTCAAATTTCTTAGGTTCAACTTGAGACAAAAAGCTGGAATAGATTGCAGCATCCTGATTTCTGCTCCTAGTTTGAACTCCTTGTCTTGGATCTCCAATAATCAGCTCTACTGGATGATCTCTAAGATGCCTGTGGGCTGGAGGCATCCTTACTTCAGGTTGAACCTCTTCAGCATCTGCATCATGCTGTACTCCTTGGATTTCTTCAGCAACTGGCACATGTAGTTCTCACCCTGGACAACAGCTACTCTCCTCAACTTGCTGTCTTGCAGCAGGTACTTCTTCCATAGTAAGCTTGTCCAATTCCTTTGTCAAACCTGTGGGGCTGCATACATTGCTAGACAACTCATTGTTAATAAGTTTTGTCTCATCAAAAACTACATGCACAGATTCTTCTACAACTTGTGTAGTCAAGTTGTAGACTCTATAAGCCTTACTATTATTGTTGTACCCAACAAAGATTCCCTCTTGGGACTTGGCAGCAAACTTTGTTAAGTAAGACTTCCCATTGTTAAGTATGAAGCATTTGCAACCAAAGATCCTGAAGTAGGATAGGTTTGGTTTCCTGCCTTTCACAACTTCATAGGGGGTCTTGTTTAGCCTTTTAGTGATGGTAGCCCTATTTATAATATGGCATGCAGTGTTAACTGCTTCAGCCCAGAAATATTCTGGTAGTGATGTATCACTTAATAGGGTTCTACCAGCCTCTATCAAGGTCCTATTCTTCCTTTCAGCAATGCCATTTTGCTGAGGTGTTCTAGGTGAAGAGAATTCTTGAAATATCCCAAAGTCTTCACATAGTTTTGTCAAGCTTTCAGACTGAAATTCAGTACCATGGTCACTTCTAATTTTGACCACAGTACTATTTAGTTCATTCTGAATTTGCTTGACAAAGTTGTAGAAGACACTAGGTGTTTCAGATTTCTGTCTTAAGAAGAACACCCAGGAAAACCTTGAGTACTCATCAACAACTACAAAGGTATAGACCTTCCTACCTAAGCTGTGAACTGGCATTGGACCAAATAGATCCATATGCAAGAGGTATAAACACCTCACAGCATCTTTGTTATCTATGTTTCTAAAGATGGATTTAGTCTGCTTGCCCTTTTGACAAGCTGAGCAAATACCATCTTTGACACACTTAACTTGAGGACCATTCCTCACTAACTCTTTGCTAAAGAGTTTGCTAATAGTCTTGTAGTTAAGATGGGCTAGCCTCTTGTGCCATTTGACACAATGAGAGACTGTCTCATCAGCTACAAGACAAACAGGAGAACCATTGTTCTCAATCATAATGTCTAGACAGTAGACATTCCTCTTTCTATATCCTGTCAAAATGATCTCTTGATCACTTGACCTCTTGATATGACAACCATTTTTAACAAATGAGATGTCATACCCTACATCACTTAATTGACTTATACTTATTAGGTTGTGTTTCAACCCTTTAACATAAGCCACTTGAGTAATGGTAACCAAGTTTGAAGAAATGTTACCAAACCCTTTGATGATCCCTTTTTCAGAACCACCAAAGGTCACTTTAGGACCATTTTTTATTGGAATATAGTCCTTCAGTAGTCCCCTTGTTCCAGTCATATGTCTGGAACATCCACTATCCAAGTACCATGTTGGGGTATGGCCACTTGGATTGACCTGCAAAACAAATTAATGAACCTTAGAACCCAAAGTATTCTTGGGTCCTTGGTGATTGTTAGTTTGCAATTTGACAAACCTACCTACTGGCTTTCCAACAGGTAGTTTGGAATTCACTTTGGCATTCACATTATGCCAACAGTCCACTGCAAAATGGCCAACTTTGCCACAGCACCAGCATTCAAATTTATTGTACCTTTGCTTAGGTACTTCCTTGGCTGTCTTGACTACAGCAGGCTTATTGAATGTTGGGGCTTTGCCCTTGGACTTAAACTTGGACTACTCAGTCCCTGCAGGTCTAACAAAACCCAGTCCAGCCTTCCCTTTATGATGAACAAATTCATCAATTAAAGGTAGCACTGATTTAGGTTTTGAAAACCTAGCAACAAGTTCTCTCTCTTTCTGAAGATTGATCTCCAGTCTCTTAATTTGATCATTCTTATAGGTGATAGTTCCCATCTGAATCACTGTAATGTGTTTCAGCCTGGCTACCTCATTTAGTTTTTGATCAAATTGTTTCTCAAAATCTGTTGCAACAGCCTTGAGATCAGCAATCTCCTTAGCCTGACTTTTGGCTAGGGTCTTGCTTTTCTTATAGGCTTGCAACAGAACCTTATATTCATCTATAAGCTGATGAATATCTTCCTCAGACTCAGATATATTCTCATCACTTGATGAAGAAGAATCTGAATCTGAACTAGAACAAGAAACTGAACTTGATCTTTGTACCTGACTGGTTCCTGGCTGATCCAGGATTTTGGCACTATCTGTCAAAGCCATTAGCCCTTGTCAATGACTGTCTTCTTGTTCATAAATTGACTCCAAGATCTCCATGAATTCATCCTCTTCTTCTTCAGCAAACAGCCCTATGTAGGCTTCAGTTTCAGACTCAGTTTCTGAAGAAGAGATGTCTGATAGAGTCTTCTCCTTCTTAGCAACAAAAGACTTTTCTTTCTTCCCTTTGAAGTGAGTCTTTTTCTTGTCACCAGATTCCTTTCTCTTCTCTGGACAATCTGCAATAACATGGCCCTGTCTATTGCAGCAATAGCAAACAATCTTTGAACCAGTTGCCTTGCTTGATTTTGTCCTTTTCCTGTCATTCTTTGAAGATCTCTTTTTCTGATAAGAGTCTTCCTTTCCTTGTGATGTAGAAGGCCTTGACCTCCACTGTTTCTTTTTCAAGAACTTGTGAAAGTGTCTGGTGAAAGCAGCAAAGTCTTCATCACTTTCACTGCTCTTAGACTTTGAGCTGACAGACTCATCAGATTCTGATTCAACTACCTCTGGAGGTGGAGTTGAAGACCTATTTCTGCACTTTCTGGGAACTTCTGTCTTGAAAGCAACAGTTCTTTCTTTGTGCTCAGTCCTTGTTGATTTCTCCTCCTCTTTTCTCACTGTTAACTGCATTTCATAAGATAATAGCTTGCCAAACAGTGTGGGAGGAGGAATTTCCCCCAACTTAGCCATTTCTCTTATGGCACAGATCTTGGTGTCCCAATCTTTGGTTAGGGACCTTAAGAACTTGTCATTTAGTTCATAGTTAGTGAACTCTCTTCCATATGACATAAGTTCATTAACTATTCTGTAAAATTTCTTATAGCACTCAGTGATGCTATCACCCTTTCCTTGCCTAAAGCTTTCATACTCCTGATTAAGCAAGGACTTCCTATCTTGTCTAACTTCTTCAGAACCTTCCATATAGACAATGAGAGTATCCCACATCTCTTTTGCTGTCTTACAGTGAATTAAGTTCTGAAAAGTGTCATCATCAATGGCACTTACTATTATGTTCTGTGCCCTCTTGTCCATGGTAGCTAGGACAATCTCATCCTTAGTCATCTCAGAGAAATCCTTTGGAGTCCTCTGATTTGCATCCAATACTGAAATCTTCATTGGCACCTAAGGCCCTTCCTTTACTGTGATGTATATTCTAGGGTCAGAGGCTTCCATAAATAGCCTTACCCTCTCTTTCCAGATCCCAAAGATCTCCTTCCTGCATATGGGTAACTTCATGGAACCCAATTCCTTGTGATTCTCATAAGAACCCATGTTTCTTGATGTTCTTGAATTTCTTGAATCTGTGAATTGCCTTTCACTGAATCTGCCAAACAGGATCTCCTCAGACTGTTAGTCCTTGTTTTGAGGAACCTGTCTCTGATACCACTTGAAAGATATGGTACCTAAACACCTAGAGGGGGGGGGGTGAATAGGTGACCTAATCCTTTTCTAACTTTGTTGGCAGCCAAACAGTTATATCACATATTTCTAACTAGTTTATCTCAGCAATCAGCAATAATCAAACATACACAGCTAATCCACAGCACATTCACAGCACAGTACACAGTGATTTATAGTGGTTCCCCAAGATATGGGTACATCCACTTTCCCCCTTCGCCTATCTAGCAGTGTACTAGATTCGGCCAAACTTCTCCACTGTCTCAGAACCCAAATTGGTTCCTACCTCAGGCCCAAAGCCTTACAACTCAGCTTTCTCCCAAAGCCTACACTCAGCCAGTTAAGGCCTACACTCAGCCAACTAAGGCCTACACTCAGAGATCACAATCTCCTACACTCAGGCAAACAAGCCCTACCCTCAGCCTTTATAAATATAGGCTTACAATCACTCAGATCCAATGGATCCTACAAGTTAAAAATGTAATACAAACAATAAATCTACAACTCAGAATTAAAGGAGGGGAGTTGAGAGATTCTTGATGAGTTCTTGGAAGAACTCAGCTGGATTCACCCTGACTTAGCTTTCTTCAAAGCTTCTTGAGTAGAACTGAATAAGGCTGAATCCTTTGCAGTTGTTCCTTGACCTCTGCTACTTAAGATCCAGAATTGATTCTGAATCCTTCTTCTCAGCCTAGTTCCAGAGGCTGATTTCTTGGAAGGAGCCCTCTCTCTCCAACTTCTTAGATCTGCAGTTGGACTGCAAGATCTTTTTGTGTTGATACTCTGTATACCACTTTAATGATTACTTCAACAATAATCTGAACTCTGTTAACAATTTGATCAACAACCTCAACAACAGTTTCTGTAAACTGTAGGTGCCTATTTATAGGCCTTCTTCATGGTAACCGGCTGGTCCAGTTCATAACTGACTTCTGACTTCTCTGACAGTTGCTGTAGACCGGTTGGAACGGCAGCTGTCATGTCAATCAGTCACTTCTTGAAAATCTCTATCTGTCTGATAGTGTTGAGACTTTCTGTCTTTGAGTGTCGACACTTATAGACTAAGTGTCGACACACATTGTGTAAGTATCGACACAAGACTACAAGGTGTCGACACAATTCCTTGTATGTCTCGACACAGATTCTTCTACATGTGTCGACACTGAAATTGAGTGTCGACACAAGTACTTGTTCTTCTAGCTTTTGCTGAATTCTTCTATGTGTCGACACATCTCCTTTGTGTCGACACATCTTCTTGTGTTGAATCTGTCAAGTGTCGACACTGCTTCTAGGTGTCGACACATATCCTTTTATGTTGAATCTAGCTGAGTGTCGACACAGCACCTTGTGTCGACACACCTTCTTGTGTTGAGACTAAAGCTGAGTGTCGACACATTCCCTTAGTGTCGACACTTGTACTTAGAATAATTTGATGTTCTTTCTGTTTCTTTGCTAAGTGTCGACACAGCTCCTTGTGTCGACACTTTCTTCAAGTGTTGAGTGTTTAGCTAAGTGTCGACACATTGTGCTGGGTGTCGACACTTACTTCAAGTGTTGACTCTTCTGGTAATGTGTCGACACATTGTGTTGAGTGTCGACACATTCTTCAAATGTTGACTCTTCTGCATAGTGTCGACACATTGTGTTGAGTGTCGACACTTGTACTTAGACTCTGCAGACTTTTGCTGAGTGTCGACACAGCTCCAAGTGTCGACACTTTCTGGTGTAGACACTGCTTCACTGGGTGTCGACACAGCTCCTTGTGTCGATACTTTCTGTCTGCACTTTTCTTCACTGAGTGTCGACACAGCTCCAAGTGTCGACACTTTCTATCTGGTGTCGACTCTGCATCCCAGGTGTCGACACAATGACTCCAAGTGTCGACACTGCTTGTTTGGGTGTCGACACAGGCTTTCTTAAGTGTCGACACTTTCCCTCTGGGTGTCGACACATGGACTTAGAAACTTTTTGCTTCAGTCCATTAGTTTCTTAACCTGCACAAGTAACTCAAACATACATCAAATACATTATGATGTATATCATTGAGTTGGGTGAGGCTTCTTCAAATCAGGTACATTTGACCAATGTACCCAACAGGGGTCAACTCTAGAGACTGAGCTGACCCAAGTCAACTGTAGCCCTAACTTGGTCAAAGTACCCCTCTTAAGGGTCAAGTGAGTCCCAAAGTGCCAAGACAACCCTACCTAGCCCAACATAGACACTAGGGGAGGCCAATGGGTCACCAAGGACCCATTAGGGTCAACTCAAAAAGGTCAAAAGGACCAATATCAACCCTAGCCCAATTTAGGTCAACTTAGCCCAAATGGGCTAACCCAAGCTCAAGCCCTCTTTCATTTGGGCTAACCAACTCTTAATGATGTGATGATATGAATTAGTGGACTGCAAATAGCTTAAATGGGTTGACCAGGTCAGCCTTGATGAATAGGATAGAGGAAACTTCATTTTCTCCCTTTAATGGAGGAGAGAGAAAATGAAGGAAGGGGCCATTCATGGCTAGGAAGGCCAAGAGCCCACTTCTCTTGCTGGAATCATCTCCCCTGGCTAGTTAAGAGGAGGCAAAGGGTTTTTCCGGCCATGACAGTGGCTAGGGGAGGAGAACCACCATGGTCAAGCCAAGCCTTCAATGTCCATTAATGGCCATTGATGACTTGGCCTCTCCCATCCCTAACTGAGACTTTAAACACCATCAGTGGCCTGAGAGGGGTCTTCCTCACCATTTACCTGAAGAATTTGAGCCCTTCCACTGTGTAGTTGTAGAAACTCGAGTGGCGCCACCACCACCATGATGACTCGACGATTGGCGCGACTCCAGACCACCACAAAGGTCCTCCTCCTCTCCTTACTCTGTGGGTAGATCTTAGGTTTCAGTTAGAATGATGATTGGGCTCAATTGAGCCCGATCCAAGCTTTCAATTTCCTACTTTTTCGGGAAATTTCCTCTTGTCGGGATTGCCGGAAAAGGGCCCTCCGGCGGCTGTGCCGCCGCCTGGAAATAGCCACCACCTCAACGGAGGTGGTGGTTGCGGTGGCCGGCCAGGGAGGTGGCCGGATGGCCGGGAATTAGGCCGGGAAGTGGCTCCAGGTTAGGATGATCATTGCCGTCAGATGGAGGTAGACGATGACTAGATGCCGTCCATCATGCGCCAAGATTCGTCCTGAATATAATATTTAAACTATAAGTTATATATTCATTTCATTTCATTTCTGTCCAAATTGGTTTAAACCAATTTGGATGCTTGGTTTGAACAGGGCACTCATTTTGGTGGGGTCTATACCAAGGGTTAGACAGAAACTAAATTGAGTGCCCCCACTCCATCCCTTGTCCAAATGACCTGAAATTTGGACAGGGAGTCACCCTAACCTATACCTAGTCTTGTCCTAATGACTAGGTATAGTTTTAGATAGTTTTAGAGATAATTTTTATATAGTTTTAGAAATTATTTAATAATCCCAGGGTAAATTAATTAGGAGGCCTAATGACCGCCAAACCATCCTAAATATTGGTGAGTGGTCCTTAGGGTAATTATGGGGTTCTATATACACTTTCACCTCATTTAGAGTTGATTTAGTTGGGAAATGAGTAGACCCTAGTTTTGCCCTAAAAAGGGTATTTAGGTCAAAAGTGCACTTTTTGGGATTGGGTGGCCAAACCACCTCAACAGAGGCTAAAATTTGGGCCACTGGTTTGACATGACCTTTTACACCCTCATATGGTTTATGGGCTGGTTTGGGGTAGGATTTCCCTAGGACTTAAGTTCAAACCCTAAGTTTCGACTTTGTGGGTTTGAGAAGGGCATGGGGTCAAATGCCCATGTATGGGCTTGAAATTTGGTAGAGAGGACACTAGGGTAGCTAAAGTCCTCTAGTAAAAATCGTAGAGGATTTGGAGATGGTTAAACCCCTCAAAACCCTAACCCTAGCTTAGGACACAACCCTTATACATGTAAGACAAGTCACCAAAACTTAATGAAAATTTAAGAAACTTGGGTAGTATGGACATAGGTTAATTAGAGCCTCTGGTGATTTTATTGGTAATTTTGGAGCAATACACTTAGTACCTCCTTTATAATGCATGGAATTTCCCTTGATGTTCTTTTGGCTATTATGATCACACTGTATAGTAGCAAGTTATGAGAATTGGGCAGACGCTATTTTAGGTCCATATAATCATACTTGAATTTTATTATATTTTTTAGATGTATATTTTGAGTACTTCCTTCACAAGCTTTTAAGAATGCAGTTATATTCAAAAATAGATTCAGAGCTCAAGATTGGTTTGAAAATTGTGAAACTCATTTAAAGGTGTATTTAGGTCAATATTTACATGAGGAAATTTTACCATAATTTTTAGGTGAATATTTTCAGTAGTTGCCTCATTAATGTAGGAATGAGGATTTTTGTTTGAAATTAAAATAAGAACACATTATTCACTGTGAAGTTTGAAAACTTTGTCAGGAGTGTTTTTAGGGCATATTAGCCATGTCTAAATTTTATTATAATTTTTGGAAGTTTATTTACAATAATTACTTCATAGGTGTTAATTATGTGATTATGTTTAAAATTATGGATGAAGGCCTAAACCTAGCAAACAAAAATTGGGGAACTTGAATTTACTGTTAATTTATTGCCGAGTATTTATCATAATTTTATGAAGCATTTTGTATGACTGTAAGGGCAACTTCATATTCAAATTTGGGCATTTGGATTTTTGGGAGAAATAAATAAAATGTCAGATTAATTAGGAAAATTCTAAACTTCTGGATTTAGTCTATAAATGTCATGATAGGCCTCCATTAAATATCTTAAGGCATTTGGAAGAATATTTGGAGCACCTCCTATCTTGTACATCATTTAGCATAAGGTGGTCTGCATTTAGTAAAACTGCGGGAATCGTGTTTTCTTTGGGAATAGTCGGAGGGAGAAGGGATTGTGGTTTACTGATTTTAATAAAGAGGAGTGGAGTATACCATTGGAAGTTGGGATGAGTAGGTTGTAGAGTTGTCTAAGATTAGGTGGTGCTCGCGATCGACGGAAGATCGTCTTTCCTGTGGGAGAAGTGAGAAGGTCAACACTCTAGGGTAGATCCTGAATAAAATTAAAAGGGATTGGGAATCGGGTAATAACCAACAACAGTAAGTGCCTTGCGAAATGGAGCTTTGCGATTCAACCCATCTTAGTTCCTAGTGCCCTCGAGAAACCTTCACGGGGTATGCCTTAGGCAGTCCTGGGCTAACCTAAACTGTAGGCAAAAATAAACTGCAAGAGTAACTAGTATACCTAGGGATTCACTTTCACTAAACTCAATGTCCTGGGATGTTAAGTTAGGTCACTCGGGCAGTAGGCTCGATGGATTTGGTGATGGGCAGGTAGGCCCGACGAGCCTTGGCTCGATTGTTGTTTGTGACGGACAGGATGGTCCGGGGAGCTTTGGCTCGGTAGATGATACATAAGGTTGCATGTGCATAAAGTATAAGGTGGTGGGTCTTCGGTATTGCAGGGTCGATATACTGACGCCAATACGTTGACTCCGCAAGTGTGGCATTGCACTTCGCCAAGTTAAGTCCGATGGACTTGCCGGCAAAGAGTACGCAGGAGCTCCTCTTAGTGCACCAGCGTCGAGGCGTACGATAGGTATGACTGGTAGTGCTATTGTCAGTCTAGAGGTGGGCGAGGCCCTACCCACTGCTTCTGTTTGCCACTACGGAGGTATCCTGGGAGGTTAGGCTACAAAAAGGGGGAACTAAAGGTCTGTGTGCACAGAGTCGAGTGGGTGTGTTGCACTTGCATGATTCACATCATAACATACTTTCTTGTGATAGCATAACCATTGAATTTAACCCTTGACACCTATTGTATAAATTGGTACGGGACTTTTTATACAATAGGCCCTGTAAAACGACCCCTTGGTTTATAAGCTTGTGTGAGCGTGCTTATAAGTTAAGGTTATTATTCTTTAGGTATATATATATGTGCTTGCTAGAAAACCGACACCCTATCATATAAATTGGTATGAGACTCTTTATATGATAGGAGCCTTGCAGAAGATCCCTTAGCTTATGTTGTTTCCCATAAGTTAGGGTTATATTTTACTTGTTTAACTTTTCATGCTATTATTACTGCCTCTTATACTTATAGATATATTATACTAGTCCCGCTATCACCTTCTTTTTGTTCATTCTTCACTTTTAGAGATTCCCTTTCCTCCTCCCCGCTCGGTGCCTAGAAGCCATAGGGGAAGGGGTGGGGGATGATAAAACTTAGTATTTTAGACTAACGGTTTTCGACCCACATTATTTTAGGGGACCGTGGAGCCTAGTAAGGAGGAGAAGCCCCGGTGGTCGGCACGCTTGGAGATGGGACAGTCTAGTACTGGAGTTCAGTCAGCTGGGACTATTAGTCCCGATCGTTAGTAGATGTTTAGTTTTGCTTCTGCGCTGAGTGATGTGTAGTGAAGATATGGATATACCGGGCATGAGCCCTATTTTTAGTACCTTTATTGTTATTTCTGTGGACTCTCCCTTCGTGGAGAATATTTACTATATATGTGATTCATGTGGACATGTCTTTTACTCTGTTGCTGTCTTTTTTGTGATCGATTTGGCTGGAAGGATCGGCGTTTTGTAGTGATGACCTTCCCGGGCGTGAAGGTCTCACCGCAAAGCGGTGGTTCTGGGCCTAAGAACCCGTGGTTCTAAAAAGAAAAACAAAGGGTGGTCTTACATCACTGGAGTGATCAAAATTGTGAGCGTCTTTGAATAGATTAGGCCAAAAGTAGCCCGCCTCCAGGGCCTTCCGCGCGGTCCGCTTAGCTTGATAAAGCCCACCAGCCGGACCCTCATAGCAGTGCATAAGTATTTGCGCGCACTCCACACCAGCGACGCATCTTCGAACTGCTTGGTCCGCGCAAATACGAAAAAAAGGGTCCCCCCAAAAGAAAAATTTCAAGTCAGAAAAGAATTTCTTCTTTTGCTGGCTCGAAAAGTTTTTTGGGAGCACCCTCACAACTAATAGTTCGGAAAATCTGCGAACCAAGGTGGGGAAGATGAGCTAGTATTTATGGCTTGGAGGCGTTCCTTGGGGAATCTGTCATTTATGTCAGATTCCACGAGCGCTTTCGCACCAGGAGTTTCGAAGTGGGAGAGGTGATCGGCGGCTAAATTTCCCGCGCCCTTCTTATCCCGGATCTCCAAATCAAATTCTTGCAGGAGGAGGATACATCGAAGAAGGCGGGGTTTGGCGTCCGTTTTTGCTAACAAATATTTTAAGACAGAGTGGTCGGTAAATACGATAACTTTAGATAGCGTTATACACGAGCGAAACTTATCAAAAGCAAAAATGACGTCTAAAAGTTCCATTTTCGTTTTCCTGCAATTTCCTTATGCGGAAGTGAGCATCTTGCTAGCGTAGTAAATATGATGAAAATATTTGTTTATACGTTGTCCAAGAACGGCACCTACGACAATATCACTAGCGTCGCACATAATCTAAAACAGAAGGGTCCAATCGGGCGCCACTAAAATTGGTGAATTGATAAGTTTTTGTTTTATAAAATTAAATGCAGACTCACATTCGCTATCAAAGACAAAATTTGACTCCTTTTCCAAGAGGCGGGTAAGTGGCTTTGTTATTTTTGAAAAATCTTGAATGAAACGTCTATAAAAGCCCGCGTGGCCTAAGAAACTCCTAAAAGATTTAACGTTAGAAGGAGGGGGACGTTTTTTGATAATTTCAACTTTGGCCTTATCGACCTCCATCCCCTTAGACGAAATCTTATGGCCGAGAACCAAACCTTCTCGAACCATAAAGTTACATTTCTCCCAATTTAAAACAAGATGCGTGTCCTCGCATCGCTGAAGGACACGATCTAAATTGCGAAGACAAGACGGGAAAGAGCATCCGAAAATAGAGAAGTCATCCATAAAGACTTTCATAATGTCTCCTACTAGCTCGCCAAAGATCACCAGCATACATCTTTGGAATGTAGCTGGCGCATTGTAGAGGCCAAATGACATTCTTCGGTATGCGAAGGTACCAAACGGGCAGGTAAAAGTTGTTTTCTCTTGGTCATCGGGGGAAATGGGGATTTAGAAAAACCCCGGTAAGCCATTAAGAAAACAAAAATACGGATGACCGGATAAATGCTCCAGAATTTGGTCTAAGAACGGTAGTGGGAAATGATCCTTACGGGTGGCATCATTTAGTTTTCTATAACCGATGCACACCCGCCAACCCGTAACAGTACGAGTTGGGACAAGTTTATTATGCTCATTTTCCACTACGGTAAGACCGCCCTTTTTGGGAACCACGTGAATGGGACTAACCCACGTACTATCCGATATAGGATAAATAATCCTCACATCTAATAATTTAATAATTTCGGCCTTAACGACGTCTTTCATGTTTGGGTTAAGTCGTCGTTGCAGGTGAATAGTTTTGCGACAATTATCGTGAAGGAAAATCATATGGGTGCAGAAAGAAGGGTTAATCCCTTTTAGATCAGAAATTAGCCACGCAATTGCGTGGCGATGTTTAGAAAAAACTCCCAATAAATCAGAAGTCTCTGAATCGCTCAAATGCGAAGAAATGATAACGGGAATGGTATCATCTTTTCCAAAAAATTCGTATTTGAGTGATTCGGGTCGGGTTTGAGTTCAAGGCAGGGCGGTTCTTCTAACGAGGTTTTAATTTTAATGTCTTTCGATCCAAAAGGTTCAAAAAACAAATTAGTAGGGTTATCCTCTTCGCAGTTAAAATTTTCGAGCGCAAAAATATCGTCGTTTAAAAAAGTAGACTCGAAAATCAGGGAAGAACAATCTCCAAGATAAGTATCTAAATTATAACAAAAGTCATCGCTCGATGACGAGTCTCCTATGGAGGGATTAATACAGAGTAACTTCGCCATATCCTACCCGAAGGATGAGAAGACTGTTACTTACTTCAATTAATGTGTTAAAGGTGGTGAGAAAAGGGCGACCATGTATAATTGGTACATCGGTGTCCTCCTCGATGTCTAAGATGACAAAGTCTACCGAAAAGAAAAACTTATCAACTCGGACAAGTACGACCTCCACTACCCCGACGGGAAACTTAACCGAGTGATTAGCTAGTTGGATTCGCATTTTAGTAGGGGCCGGAGCACCCAACCCTAATTTTTGAAAGATCAAGAACGGCATCAAATTAATGCTCGCGCCAAAATCTGCAATAGCATATTTTACTAGTATATTGCCAAAAAGGCACGGGATGGAGAACCGTCTCGTGTCATTTCGTTTAAGGGGCAATTTATTACTAAGAGCCGCTGAGCAGTCAGCATTCAGAGATATATGCGAAATATTTTCTATTTTTTTTATTTGAAAGAAGTTGTTTTAAATATTTCGCATACTTAGGCATCTGCGAAATCGCTTCGCAGAAGGGAACATTAATATGAATTTATTTTAATAATAAAATAAAATTTTCATACTGTGCGTCCTTACGCTCACTATCGAGCTTATGTGGATACGGCATGGGCGTTTTAATAATTTTTTCGTTTAAAATTTGTAAAGGTAGCGTAATCGAAGAAGGGGGAAGAGGGGTTGGAGGTGAAATATGTACTTGCGGATCGATCTGTTTTGGATCGATCACCTCCTTTCCACTACGGAGGGTTATAGTGTTGATATTCTCCTGTGGATTGGGCTCCGTGCTTCCCGACAGTTCCCCGAGCGTGCGCTCAGACATCATTCGTGCTAGCCGTCCAACCTAGAGTTCTAAGTATTTTAGCGATCCGGTGATGTTCCGGATATTTGATTCGTTGGAAGCTATGTATTTAGAAAACATTTCCTCCATCGGGGATGGTTTTGGAAGAGGGGGAGGTGCCAGAAATCCGAGCGCAAAGGAACTGGGCGAGCGCTGCGCATTATTCGCGTTGCTCCATGAGACGTTGGGGTGGTTCCTCCAACCCGGATTATAGTTATTACTATAAGGGCTGTTGTTGGGGTTGAAGGAAGGTTGCCCATCATTTCCCACGTAGTCTACGAACTCATTGACTACGCTGACATTAGGGGAATCGCCCAAGGCAGAGTGGAGGAGGCAGCCGACATCTCTGCCACCTGCTTCGTCAGACTTTCAACTTGAAGGGCTAAGTGGACAGTGGAATCCACTTCGAAGAGGCTGGCCGCCTGCTTGGGATGTCCCCGTGGGACGTTCCATTAGTAGGCGTTCATAGCCATCTCTTCAGTAAGAGTTTGCGCTGCCTCGAGGGTCTTATTATTCATAGTGCCCCCCGGCAGCCTCATCAATCATTTGACACGTTTGATAGTTAAGCCCATTGTAGAAGATTTGGATCGGCAACCACGCAGGCATCACGTGGTGCGGACACTTGCGGAGGAATTCTTTAACAGCTCCCAAGTATCAAATAGAGACTCGGAATCGTTCTACACAAACGAAGAAATGTCCGCCCATAACTTTGCAGTTTTGGCGGGCGGAAAATACTTCGTTAAGAACCGTTCCGCAAGCTCGGCCGAGGTGGTGATACATCCTCGTGGGATGGAATTCAACCACGTTTTAGCTTTGGATCTTAAGGAGAATGGAAAAAGGCGCAAATGAATGGCGTCATAAGTGACACCATTAATCTTAGAGGTATCGCAGATTTCCAAAAAACTAGACAAATGAACGTTCAGTTGCTCATCCGGCAGTCCATTGAATTGCACGGCATTTTGGATCATTTGGATAACGCTCGATTTGATCTCAAAATTATTGTTCACCACCGTTGGGCGAACAATACTGGACCCAGTATCGTCCAAATTCGGCCGGGCATAATAAAACATTGTACGCTCGAAGGCCGCGTTCGGTTTAGGACCCTAAACCGACTTCGGATTTCAAAATAACAACTCAGAGAGTCCCCGGCAACGGCGCCAAAAACTTGATGCGCGTGATGCCCGACTCTAAATTATCTAGGGAGTGCGACGGGTCTGAATTTTGTGCGGCGAATTATAGGTAAGTGCACCTATCGCAAGTAATACAGGATATTCGAGGGAATATCGAGATCGTAAATTTCACGGGAACGGGTTGATTATCCCTACTGCTCTGAAAGAACTATTATTTTACCGAAATATTTAAGTTGTTGATTTTAACAAATAAAAAAGCTAGAAATAGATTAAGAACAAAGTCGATGAAGAGATAACACTCGGTATCGAATTACGTTAAGACTAAAATAGATTTTAATAATTAGAGATCTTAGGTTTCAATTCAATTAAAGCGGAAACTTGGTCGTGGAGGTTCCAAAAGAATGAGCTCACCTATCTCTATGATTATCGCTCACCTGAACATTAAGACTATTCAACCGGGCTCTTGTCCGACGAAGGAATCCTCTTAATGCTCACAATACGCTAAGAACCCCGTTATTGGTGGAGGGGGGAACCCAATCAGGTAGAATTACAAGCCTCCTCACTCGAGGGTTAGTGCAAAACTCTCTTTACCCAGGGGTGATCAGTCCATACGCACGGCCTCTCGGCCAGGTAGCATATGGATAACGGAAATAGAGCCCACACATCGATATGTGGTTATATGCGTCGTTAACCCGGGGTAAACCATAAGTTTTTTAATTAAATGGAAAAAAAAGACCTTTAGTTATTTAAAACATTTTATATCCCAATGCGCTTCGATACCGAGGGCTAAAAGCGATTAGCCACTCATCAGAATGGGGATGACTTATGAGTTTGGTTAGGCGTGAGTTCTAAATTAAGCGCTGAAGGGTTACAAAAAAACAAGAAGAAAAATAAGATAACCTAATATTAGAAAAGCTACTAATAAAAACACACAAACTCAACCAAACGCATAATTAAGAAAAAGAAAAAAACTAAGTTACAAAAAAGGAAAATTGCATAATTGAAATTGCAAGTCCTACTCAAACGAGTAGGCGGGAAATGAAAGCTGAAAATTGCAAGTTCTACTCAAACGAGTAGGTGGTAAATGAAAGCGAGTACTACTCAAATGAGTAGGTGGAAATAAATGCACACACACACTCTATATAAATGAAAACACACACACTCTCTCTACATAAATAAATACTCACACACTCTACATAAATGAAACACACACACACACACACACACACACACACACACACACACACTTGCATAAATGAAAACACAAACACACACACACACACTTGCTGAAATTTAAAACTCACACACTTGCATAAATGAAAACACATACACACACACACACACTTGCTAAAATTAAAAACTCACACACACAAGTCGTACTCAAATGAGTAGGCGGAAAATTAAAGCGAGTACAACTCAAACGAGTAGGAGGAAATAAATGCACACACGCACGCACTCTACAAAAAGTAAAACGCACACAGACGACATAAATAAAGAAACACACTCACACTTTGCATAAATGAAAAACACCCACACACTATATTAGAAATGAAAACACACACACTCTACATGAAGTAAAACACACGCACACGCTCTACCGAAATGAAAGAAAGCTATAAAAATTAACTCATACACGCACGCACACATACAAATATAAAGCGAAAAACTAAGTTATCTAAAAATTAAAACAACTACATTTTTACTGTTATAATATGGTAGAAATGCATAAAAAGGCAAAAAAAATATTTGAACAAAAGAGTTTTCAAATTAATGCGAGAAAAGCAAGTGCTTGAAAAATTAAAACGTTTACATTTTTACCGTTAGAATTTGATTGAAATGCATAAAAAGTAGAAATAAAAATTGTTTAAGCAAAAGCCTTTTTTTAAGTAAATGGGAAAATCAAAGGTGTTGAAATTTTGAAATAACACATAATCCATTCTTATAGCTTAATAAAAGGGTTTAAAAAGTGGAAGAAAGTTAAAAAGAAGCAAAAGTTTTATAACCTAAAAAAGGAAAATCTAAGTTAAAGAATAATGAAACCACTTTTGAAATCACTTTACAAGTTCATAAGAACGAATATAAAAGCATAAAAATCCTAACTCTAAACCATTCTAAGTAGTATGATGAGAAAAATGGCTATAATAACGACTAGTAATTTTTAGAAAATTTAAAGTAAAGCAAAGCAATTTTTCATTTTAAAGCATAGATTCCGCAAATCTAACTCATACACGCACACACCCCATACAAAAATGAAAACAAAGATACATAAGATTGATGAAAAGGAGGCATTCAGAGACATTCCAAAGCATTGTAAGGATGAAAAAACTAATGATTTTATTAACAAAGAAGTTGATTACAAAAGCCTAAATAAACTTAAAAAGAGGGGGGATATTATTGTTGGGTACATTGGAAAATGTGTCCCAGATTTGAAGAAGTCTCACCTTACTCATTGATATGCATCTGGGTGTATTTGATGTTGTTTTTAGTTTATATGTGCAGGTTAAGTAAATGCAGGAATGCAGAAACATTTCTAAGTCCATGTGTCGACACTAGGAGAAGCTATTTAGACACTTATGAAGGCTTGTGTCAACACTGGAGAAACGTTGTGTCGACACGTGGAGCTAATTGTGTCGACACCTGGAGAAACTAAGTCGACATACAGAGGTAGTGTCGACTCACAGAGAAGTTTAGTCGACATCAGCTAGGTTGACATGCAGAGACAGTGTCAACACACAGTGTGTAGCGTTCCGAATCGCTCTAGGCCCCTAGTGTGTGTGTTTTTGAGTCAGGAGGGTTGACTCGAGTCCTGAGAAGTGCAGGGAATTGGACTGCACTTGTGGAGAAGCGGAGAAATCAGTGTAAAAAGACACGGGTAGTGACACGGGTAGTGACACGGCCGTGTACCTACCCGTGTGCGTCGAGTTGAGCTCGACGAGCCGTGTCGAGACTGACGAGCTGTGTGGACACCAAGTGACACGGGTACTAACACGGCCGTGTCCCTACCCGTGTGCATCGAGTTGAGCTCGACGAGAAGTGTCGAGATGCAACCCGAAAAGTACACGGCCAATGACACAGCCATGCACATGGCCGTGTCATGTGGACACGGGTCGGGACACGGGCGTGTCCCTGCCCGTGTCAAACATTGAACCGACATGGAAACCGCCACGGCCGTTTCGCGGAAGCAGGACACGGGTACGGACACGGCCGTGTCCCTACCCGTGTCACATTTTGTTTATAAGGGGGAGAGAAAACCCTAGCCGTTTTCATTCTCATTTCTTCCCCTATTTCCAGTGAGAACTCCTGGTGAGAGGGAAACTGCTGGAGCAAGTTCTACCGAAGGAGATCCGCCATCGCCGTGAAAGAGAAAATGCCGCCAAGGAGAACTACGAGATCCATGGCCAGAAATGGTGGTACCGCTGGAGCCAATGTGAGTTTCCTACCCTCTTCCTTGGTGCTAGATCTTAGATATTTAGGAGAGACATCGGTTCAAGAGAGCTTGGTGGAGAGGAGAAGATTTCTAGGTTTGGGCATGCTAGGATTTGAATCCTAGATTTTAGATCTCTTCAACCCTTCCCCTTTTCTTCAATACGACGATGGGTGAATGGTTTCGTGAGGAGTTTTGGCCCTTGAGGTTGAATAAGGGAGGAGGACATTTCTGTAAAATTTAGGAAGGATCGCTTGAGGAGGAAGACGGACCGATGCCGTTCATTTTTCTTTAAGATGCGCGCAGAATCTGTATTCTGCGCGCAGCGATCTTCTAGGCCATTTTCATGTTGGATGTGGGCAGATCTGGGCTTTCGGCTAAACACGAAAGTTGTAGCCCTTGGAAATACCTTTCCAACGAGTATTTGCACGACTTCAGGTGATGTCTGTGGCCCCAGGAAAACCTAATCGAGTTTGCTGTCCGGCAATTCCTGTACACAAAAATTGTGTTCTGTGCGCAGTGAACTTTGAAGCCGATTTCGAGTAAGTTATTGTCAGATCTGGGTTGTGACCTGAATATGAAAGTTGTAGATCATGAAAAGGTCTTTCCAACGAGGGGTTACACGCCTCCACCGGATTCTTTAACTTCAGAAACTTCGGTCGAAGTTGCTGTCCAGTGCTAATCCTGCGCTGAAATTCTGGGTCTCTACATACATTGTGGATTTGAAATTGGTGGATCCAATGTCGCAATTAATTCGAGATTTTGGTGAAATAATTTTAGGTTAACCACCAAAGTGTTATGGATGATAATATTTACTGTTTTAGAAATCAATTTATTATTGCAAGATAGCTTGAGGCCTGTTGATTTCCTTATGTTTAATTGGATTGATTTGATAATACTTCGGTAGGTTGTCGTAAGAGCAAATCTTGTTTATATCATGTTGAAATCACTTGGGATGATATATAGATGGGTAACCCATGGCCATGCATATGTTATATATCGGATTGAATTTAGGAGACCAACAATAGTGGGTCGCCTCCTATTGGCATCTTATAGTAAATGAGCAAGTGCGGTGCTGACCGCCACTTGTTTTAGTCGTGTTAAGGTAAGGTGTGGATGAATGGTTGGGCTGTGTCCTCGTGCTCACTCCGAGGCCCCTTCCATGGTATGATGAGGTTGTGAAATTACATGTGGTGTGAGTCGACACGCGGTGTCGTAATCCTGGGTTAAGGATAGTGTGGCAGGTCTACGGACTCGCCAGTCGTCACACCGACGGGAGTTGGCAGTTAGACTTGGTCGGTTTGGGCTGTGTCCTTGGTGTTCACGTCCCGAGGCCCCTCCGGCCATGTGAACGGTTGGGCTGTGTCCTCGTGCCTTCTTCCGAGGCCCCTTCCGGGTCACGCAAGGCCAGTTCGGGCTGTGTTCTTGGTGCACATCTACCCAAGACCCCGCTGGGCCATAGTACGCATGGGCTCCGCTGTTGTGTTCTTAGCGTTGAGGCGTACGGAGGCCTAGGTGAAGTAGTGTGATACCCGCCTAGTAGTAGAAGTGCCCGTTCTACTGTCACTGTCTGGCCACGGCGGCTGATGCCTGAGAGGTTAGCTACCTGCTCGAAAAGTGGGAACTACAGTCTTTGTCGACATAGCAATTGCATGGGTGTGCATGGGTGAGTCATTGCATAGCATTCATAGCATTTTATATCATTGCACAACAAGATCCTCATCGTATAAGTTTGTATGGGCACTCCTATACGATGAGTTACTTTTATGTAACCCGATCCTTAGCTTATAAGTTTGTATGGGCATTCTTATAAGTTAAGTTACTTCCTGCTCTTAGTTATACTTGCTAGTTTAGTTGTAGCACTTATATAAATGCTGATAATGATACTGTTTCTCTTACTCTACTGTCACTTGTTTGTACCTGTCATACACTTATATATTTTGTACCCTTGTTTCTCTTTCTCCGCCCGGTGCCGAGGAGTCGCCGGTGGAGCGGATGTGAAAACACTTAGTCGTTTCGACTAACGGTTGCTACGTCTTCCTTTTTTAGGAGGTCACGCCGCAGGTAGAGCAGCCGCAGACTACGCAGCAGGACAGCCAGGCCAGGACGACATGGCCTGATGTGACGGTGCCGTCGATACCGTCTGTTACTGATGTTAGTGTTTTGATTACTCTGATGTAGCCCGTTTGGGCAATGATTAGCTGTACTCTGATATTTTGTAGAAGCATGATTAGCTTCTCATTATTTCATGTTTTTGGATATTATATGCTTAGTGTGGATTTTGACTTCTCTTGCTTATAAGTTTTGGTTGGGTTGGCATTTTTATTGATATGGTTGTAGCCGGCGGAATAGGCGTCTTGTGGTACAGGTTAGCCCGTGTGCTAATGCTACCGCAAGGCGGCTGTTCCGGGCATAAGACTCCCTCTTCGTGCCGTGTTTTGGGATCCGGAGGGTGGGGGTCTTACACAGTGAAGCATTGTCGACATCAACTATGTCGACACCAAGAGGCAATGTCGACACACAGGAATACTTAGTCGACATCAACTGTGTCGACACCAAGAGGCAGTGTCGACACATAGAAGACTGTCAATATCAACTGTGTCGACACACAGGACTTGTGTCGACACACAGCAGAATTTTAACTAAGTTATAGAGAAGTGATTCTGTCGACACACAGAATCAGTGTCGACACATTATACAGAAGGCTGTGTCGAGAAGCATTAACAACAACAAAGGAGATGTGTCGACACCACCAAGGCTTGTGTCGACACTTAGTTCACTTGTGTCGACACTTAGTCTACTTATGTCGACACATGATGAAGTTCTGTCTCGACACTTTTAGACAGAGACAGTATTTCAAGAAGTGACTGGATGACTTGACAGCTGCCATTTCTAACCGGTCTACTGCAACTGTCAAAGCTGTCAGAAGTTTGTTAGAAACCAGATCAGCCGGTAACCATGGAGAAAGTCTATATAAAGGCATTCTCCTTTAACGAATAAACGAATAGAGAAGAAAGAGAACTGATAGAAGTAATAATACAGAAGATTTTCGTCAGAAGATCTAAGAAGAAGTTGGAGAGAGAGAGATCCATCTACTAGAGAGCAGTTGTTGAACCAGGCTGCCAAGAAATATTCAAATTGAGATCTAAATCACAAGTCAAAATCTGATTGAAGATCAACTTCTCAAGAGTTCAACCCTATTGAGTTCAGATTCAAGAAGCTTTGAAGGAAGCTAAAAGAGGTTGTTCTCTGCCATCAGATTCTTCCAAGAACTGATCAAGAAGCCATCCATCCATTCTCTCTCTACCAGGGTGGTGGTAAAATACATTTGTTAAATCAATTTTCTTTAGGATCTATTCTAGATCTGAGCTATAAGCCTGTGTTATAAAGGCTGAGTTGTAGGAAATTTAGTTCTCTGAGTGGTAGGCCTTGTTGAAGGCTGAGGTAGGGCTGTGAGCCTGAGTTGTAGGAGATTGTATCTCTGGGTTGTAGGCCTTGTGTAGGCTGAGGTAGGGCAGATTGCCTAAGCTGTAGGAGCCTTGTTGGGTTCTGAGTTGTAAGATCTGAGGATCTGAGGTGAAGAGCAGAAGTTAGGCCGAATCTAATACACTGCTAGATAGGCGAAGGGGGAAAGTGGATGTACCCAAACCTTGGGGAACCACTATAAAAACTGTGTGCACTCTGTGATTGAATGCTGCTGTGAATGTTGTGATGTGTTAGCTGTAGAATTTGCAATTTCTTATTATTTAACTAAACAGATTTTCTGCCTTAAAAGAAAAAAAGGAATTACACCTATTCACCCCCCCCCCCCCCCTCTAGGTGGTTAGACACTAATTCTTTCAAGTGGTATTAGAGCCAGGTTCCTCAAAGAAGGACTTAACAGTCTGACTTAGATCCTTAAGGCAGATTCAAGATCAAGAAAATGGGTTCAGGAGAAAATCATAAGGAACTAGGTTCTATGAAATTACCCATATGTAGGAAAGACATATTTGGAATATGGAAAGAAAGGGTCAGGCTATTTATGGAGGCTTCTGATCCAAGGATCTACATTATAGTAAAGGTCCTTATATTCCTATGAAGATTTTAGTTCTTGATGCAAACCAAGGAATTCCCAAGGATTTTTCAGAGATGACGAAGGATGAGATCATCCTGGCAACTATGGATAAAAGAGCCCAGAATATCATAGTAAGTGCCATAGATGATGCAACTTTTCAAAATTTGATTCACTGTAAGACCTCCAAGGAAATGTGGGATACTTTGATAGTCTACATGGAGGGTTCTGAAGAAGTCAGACAAGATAAAAAGTCTATGCTGAACCAGGAATATGAGAGTTTCAGACAAGGAAAGTCTGACAGTATAACTAAGTGTTATAAAAAGTTCTATAGAATAGTAAATGAGCTGATGTCCTATGGAAGAATCTTCAGTACATATGAACTGAATGATAAATTCCTAAGATTCTTGACAAAGGATTGGGACACTAAGATTTGTGCCATTAGGGAAGTGGCCAAACTTGCAGATATCTCACCTCCAACTTTGTTTGGAAAATTGTTGTCATATGATATGTAGTTGATGGCTAGGAAAGAGGAAGAGAAAAATGCAAAAGGGGAGCATAAAGAAACGTTTGTGGCCTTCAAGGTTGATGTCACTAGGAAGAATAGGAGGATGTCTCCATCACCTCCTAAGATAGTTGTTGAAATTGCTTCAGATAATTCCGACAACCAAAGTTCAAACAACAGTGACTCAGATGAAGACTTTGTTGCCTTCACAAGGCAGTTTTAGAGATTCCTGAAGAAGAAGCAGTGGAAGTCTAAGCCCTCCACATCTCAGCCTAAGGGTGACTATTATCAAAAGAGGAAGTCATCCAGGAAGGACAGGAGCAGGTCTATGCAAAGCAAATCTACAACATCAAAGATAGTATGCTAATGCTGTAATAGGCCTGGACAGGTTGTGGCTGAGTGTCCAGACAAAAGAAAAGAGTCTGCTGATAAAAAGAAGACTCAAAAGCAGAGCAAGAAGGAGAAATCATTTGTTCATAAGAAGGAGAAGAGCTTGACAGACCAATCATCTTCAGAGTCAGAATCTGAAGCTGAGACATACATTGGTCTATATGCAGCAGCTGAAGAAGATGAGTTTCTGCAAGTGCTGAACTCTATCTATGGACAAAAAGACCATCATTGCAAGGGACTGATGGCTTTGTCAGAAGAAGACAAGTTTCAGGATCATCCTGGTCCTAGTAAGGTACAATGTTTTTCTAGAAATTCATATTGTAGTACTGGGTCAGAGTCAGCAACATCTGCATCAAGTGATGTGGATGGGTCTGCGTCTAAAGGTGATATTCATCAGCTGATAGATGAATATGGGGAATTATTACAGACAATAAAGAAAAGCAAAAATCGGTCCAAAACTCAGGCTAAGGAAATTGCAGATCTTAAGATGGCTGCATCTGATTCAGAGAAGATGCTGGATCAAAAGTTGAATGAGATAGCTAGACTGAAAAATATTACTGTTATTCAGATGGGTACTATCACATTTAAAAATGATCTGATTAAAAGTCTAGAGAATAGACTTCAGAAAGAAATGGAGATTGTAGCTAGTTTTTCTAAACCAAAATCTATATTACCCTTGATTGATGAGTTTGTGTCTCAAAAGGGTAAGGCTGGGTTAGGGTTTAAGAAAACTGCATGGACTGCTAAGTTAAATTCTAGAGGCAAAGCCCCAGCACAAAACAACAGACCTGCTGCAAATAATTCAGCTAAAGTTTTACCTAAACAAAGGTATAATAAGTTTGAGTGCTGGTGTTGTGGCAAGATAGGCCACTTTGCCTTAGATTGTTGGCACAATATCAGTGCCAAGGAGAGTAGCAGTCTACCTGTCAGAAAAGCCGCAGGCAAATTTGTTAAAGTTCAGACTAACTTGCACCAAGGACCCAAAAGTTATTTGGGTTCTAAGGTTAAGTAATCTGTGTTGCAGGTGAGCCCAAGTTGCCATGCCCCTATATGGTACTTGGACAGTGGATGTTCCAGGCATATGACTGAAACAAGGGGATTGCTGAAGGACTACTCACCTATGCTGAATGGGCCTAAAGTAATCTTTGGTGGTTTTGAAAAGGGAGTCATCAAAGGTTTTGGTAACATTTCTAATAACTCAGTTACAATCACTCAAGTGGCCTATGTAAAGGGTTTGAAACACAACCTAATTAGCATAAGTCAGCTGAGTGATTTAGGTTATGACATTTCATTTCTCAAGAATGGTTTTCATATCAAAAGGTCAAGTGATCAAAAGGTCATATTGACAGGATATAGAAAAAGAAATGTGTACTGTCTTAACTTTGAGTGTGAGAACAATGTTTCTCCTATTTGTCTTGTAGCTGATGAGAGAGCCTCTCATTGTGTCAAATGGCACAAGAGGCTGGACCATCTTAACTACAAGACTATTGGCCAACTTTTTAACAAAAAGTTAATGAGGAATGGTCCTCAAGTTAAGTGTATAAAGGATGGGATATGCTCAGGTTGTCAAAAAGACAAGCAGACCAAATCTTCCTTTCATATCCTTGAAAATAAGGATTCAGTGAGGTGTCTATACCTCTTGCATATGGATCTATTTGGTCCTATGCCAGTTCATAGTCTAGGTTGGAAGGTCTACACATTTGTGGTGGTCGATGACTATTCTAGATATTCATGGGTGTTCTTTCTGAGACAAAAATCTGAAACCCCTAGTGTTTTATATAGTTTTGTCAAACAAATTCAGAATGAGCTGGACAGTACAGTGGTCAAAATTAGAAGTGACCATGGCACTAAATTTCAATCTGAGAGTATGACAGGACTGTGTGAAGAATTTGAGATTTTTCAAGAATTCTCCTCACCTAGAACACCACAGCAAAATGGTATTGTTGAAAGGAAGAATAGAACATTGATTGAGGCTGGTAGAACTTTATTGAGTGACAGTTCTCTCCCAGAAAATTTCTGGGCTTGGGCAGTAAACACTGCATGTCGTGTGATCAATAGGGCTTCTATCATCAAAAGCCATAAAAAGACTCCCTATGAGATTATGAAGGGCAGAAAACCAAACTTGTCCTATTTTAGGATCTTTGGTTGCAAGTCTTATGTCCTTAACAATGGCAAGTATTATCTAACTAAGTTTGCTGCAAAATCCCAAGATGGGATATTTGTTGGGTACAACAACAATAGTAAGGCTTATAAGGTCTACAACTTGATTACTCAAGTTGTAGAAGAGTCTATACATGTTGTCTTTGATGAAACAAGACTTATTAACAGTGATTTGCCAAGTAGTTCTTGCAGTTCTACAGGTATAAATGAGAGAATGGACAAGCTTACCATTACAGAAGATTCAATTGCAAATCAGGAAGTGGAAAATGGTGGCTGCTGTGCACGGGGAGTATAAGACTCTCCAGATGAAGATGAAAACCAAGAGGTGCAGCATAATGAAGAGACTGAAGGTGTTCAACCTGAAGATAGAGTACCTCCAGCTATTAGACACTTAAAGGATCATCCAGCAAATCAGATAATTGGTGATCCAAGACAAGGAATACAAATAAGGAGCAGGAATCTGAACACAGTCCTTTGCTCTAGCTTCTTATCTCAACTGGAACACAAGAAATTTGAAGAAGTTGTTCTAGACCCACATTGGATTGATGCCATGCAAGAGGAGATGAATCAGTTCAGAAGGTGCAAGGTCTGGAAGTTAGTTTCTAAACCAAAAGACCACAACATCATTGGAACAAAGTGGATCTTTAGGAACAAACTGGATAAGAGTGGGATCAGTGTGAAGAACAAAGCAAGACTTGTTTCAAAAGAATACAGGCAGGAAGAGGGTATTGACTTTGATCAAACCTTTGCTCCAGTGGCTAGGTTGGAAGCTATCAGACTATTCCTAGCCTATGCAGCATATCAAGGTTTCTAAGTGTTCCAGATGGATGTGAAGTCTGCATTCTTAAATGGAGACTTAAAAGAGGAAGTATATGTGGAGCAGCCCTCAGGTTTTGTTGATCCACTCTATCTTTCTTATTTCTATAGACTTAGGAAAGCTTTGTATGGGTTGAAACAAAACCCTAGGGCTTAGTATGAAACCCTGTCTAATTTCCTCATTGTGAATAAATTCTCAAGGGGAAAAATAGACAAGACTCTATTCCTTAGGGAATCCAAAGGAAAGATAATCCTAGTCCAAATATATGTTGATGACATAATATTTGGGTCTACTGAAAGTAACCTTTGTAGATAGTTCGCAAAACTTTTGCAAGGGAAATTTTAAATGAGCAGTATGGGAGAAATTAAGTTCTTCTTGGGTCTCCAAGTAAGATAGACTGAAGGTGGCATGTCCATATCTCAGTCTAAGTTCACCCAGGAGTTAATTAAAAAGTATGGCATGGAATCATCCACTACCATGAGAACTCCAATGGGGATAAGTGTGTCTCTAAGCAAAGATGATGCAGGGAAACCTGTAGATGAAACTTTGTATAGAGGGATAGTTGGCTCCCTTATGTATCTGACTGTTAGTAGACCAGATATCATGTACGCTACATGTGTCTGTGCTAGGTACCAATCCTGCCCTAAAGAATCTCATCTGACTGCAGTCAAAAGGATTTTGAGATATCTTAAGGGCACACCTAATATAGGCCTTTGGTACCCTAGGAATGGAGATTTTCTACTGACAGGCTATTTAGATGCAGACTTTGTAAGTTGCAAAGAAGATAGAAAAAGTACTACAGGCACCTGTCAATTTCTAGGAGGAAGATTGGTGTCTTAGAGAAGTAAGAAGCACACTAGTGTTCCAATTTCCACAACTGAGTCTGAATATGTGGCAGCAGGAAGTTGCTGTGCACAGCTGTTATGGATTCAGCCCCAGCTAGAAGACTATGGTATTCAGGTAAGTAGAACACCTTTGCTTTGTGATTCTACAAGTGCTATATCAATTGTTAATAATCCTGTTTCACATAGTAGGACTAAGCATATAGAAATTAGATACCATTTTCTTAGAGAACATGTAGAGGAAGAGGACATCTCACTAGAATTTGTCAAAACATATTATCAAATTTCAGATATGTTTACAAAGCCTCTAGATGAAACTAAATTCAATAAGTTTAAAATTGAATTAGGAATATTGAACATAGATTAGTTTAAACAAAATTGGCTAAGTAAAATTGTGTCGGCACAAGGAGTTGTCTGTGTCTACACATAGAAGTGGTGTCAACATTCTAGAGAAACTTTGTCGACACATCTAGAAAATTGGTGTCGACACTTCAGAGAAATAGTGTCGACACATCCAGGAGTGGTGTCGACACATCCAGAGATGGTGTCGACACTTAGGATCAACACAAATTTCGTCGAGTGGAGAATCCCCTGATCGTCGAGCGCAAAGGAATAAGTGTCGACACATAGAAGTCAACACTTATGTCGAGACATTAGAAGTCTGTGTCGACACTTTTCAACAGTGTTGACACATTATGAGAATAATGACGTGCCTTTTCACCTTCGTTTTTAGAAAGGTATAAATAGGTCAACAACATTGTCTGTCAACACGTTCTCCATAGTTTCGAGACCAAATCTTTGTGTCGACAAATTCTCTCATCTAAATTCAAGATTTCTCTCAACCCTAATGGTGCCTAAGTTTGAAGACAATGTCAATGAAGGATATGAGTTGCTACGCAATGCCTTTGATCATGTGGAACATGAAATTAAAGCTGTAGTAACCCTAATTGCTAAGAATGGGTTGGAGTTTCTAGTTTCTGAACCAACTAAGATTTGGAAGAAAGAAACACTAGAATTCTTTGGTGCTGCTACCCTAGATCAAACTGGATTCAAAATTAGATCCATAGTCCATGGAGTAAAGGTGAAACTCACCCAGAAGAATTTAAGGAAAGTTCTTCACCTGCCAAGAGCACAAGAGGAAGAAGATGTACCCGCATCTAAGCTAAGGGAAGCACTTTAATGGTGTCTACTGGATTCCACCATAAAGATTGGCTCAGCTTTGAACAGGAAAGGCATGAATATGCAAGGGATGTTTTTGTCTGAAGTTGTAGGAAAAGTGATTCTCTGTAAGCCAGGGGGCATGATAGGATTTCTGCTTATATGTTCAACCTGGTGAGCAGGATCATCTACACACTAAATACTGATTGGTCAGCAGTAATATTTGAGAAGATTAAGGAAAGTATAAAGAAGCCAAATCTGGGAAGAATTGTGAGCTTGTATTTAGCTGCACCAATACCAGAAGTAATGGACCACTCAGCTGGGACTAGGATAAATCACATGAGAAGGATGGACATCAGGATTATATCCAGATCGGATAGGGTTCTAACTAAGGATATTCCTGAGGAAGAAAGGCAAAAGATTCCTGAACAATCTACAACACAAGATATTCCTGCACAAGACCCTACAGATGGTGCACAAGTGCAGGGGGAGCCTCATGTTGAGGAAGAACCAATACACTTGGAAAGTGATATTGCTACACAAACTATACATGAGGGAATACATGAGGTTAATCAATCAATTCTTAAAGATAAGGATGAAACTCTAACTGAATCTTTGATTGATGTTGACCAGCCAACACAACTACACAGTCAAGCATAAGATGTCATTATGGAGGATACATCTGCTGCTGCTGATGTTCCAGAGATAAGAGTTTCTCCAGTCCCTACTCAACAAGAGTTCACTCTTAAAGAGTTGTTCCCTGATTTAGGGCAGACTGAGTTTGAGGGGGAGAAAGAAGACTTTGAGGTGGAGCGAGTTAACCTTGAGGAGGAGCATGTAAGATCTCAAGGGGAGAACACAAGAACTGAGAAGCAGCAAGGGACTCAGGGGGTGCAACCTAGGACTGCACAGGTATTGCCTCCTATTCCTAAAGATAGAGTTGATATAGCTAGTTCCATAGCATCTGAGGATGAAGAAGCTACAAGAGCTAAGAAGAGTAAGCTAATGGTCTTTAAAAGGAGAAGCCAAAGCTACAAGAAGACACTACAAACTGTTGCTCCACAATCTGCCCCAACAGCTGATTATAGCTCCTTATTAGTCTCATTGCAAGTAAAGCTAGATGAACAGAGGATAGCCATGGAGAAATACATGGATGAGACTCACAAAGATCTACAACTCTCCTTGGCAACATATATTAAATCAAAAAGATTTAAAGTTAATCAGCATAAGAAGGAGATGACTGATTGTTTTCGCAAAGGAGAAAATGTTGTGGTTTTTCTAGCCACACATCAAGAGAAAATCAAGACTCAAGTTGATGATATAGCTGTCAAGCAAGACTATGTCTTAGAGAATCAAATTAGAATGAATGAAAATCTGTCAGAATCATATAATGTGATTGTTACAGAACTAAAGAATGTTACAACTGCCCCAACTGAGGAAAAGACTGATGCCAAGGCAGAATTTGACAAGCAATTACAGGAAGGTCTAGCTGCTGTCAAAACTTCTATTGAGCAATCTCAAAAGACCATTTCTGGACAGCTGCTGAAGTTAAAGGGATTCTATAAAGATGGTGTTTATTTTCTGGATGAACGAGTCAGATTTCAAAAAGATGATCTCGGGGATCATGTTTCTAGAGAAGTCATAAAGGGGGAGAGAGTATTAGTCAAAGCTGGCTCTGATCATGCTAAATGGATATCTAACAACATCAGGGCCACCCTTGGATATCCACCCCTATGTGATGATGACAATATGGATGAGTCTAGTATACAACCTGCTTACTTAGAAGGGGTTCAAGCTGAAGTTGCTCAAGTTATCTATCATCCAGCTGATTTTGAGATGATTCACCAAGAAGTACAGTCTATGTACAGCCCTCCAGAAGGTGCTCAAAATATTATCCTTGAGAAAGTAGACAAGCTAGTGTCAGAGATAGTTTTTTAAGAGCAAGAAGCTCTATTATCTAAGAAAAGATTCAGAGAACAAGCTGAGTTGAAGCCTGATTTTGAGCAGTGGAGTCCTACTTCTAGGAACATTATACTGACTGCTTGGAAAGCTGTAAAGGATAAGACCCATGATAGGGGCAAATGGTACTCTGCACAAGAATGACAAAAGCATGAATCCAAGCAAGAAGTCATAGTTCAATATAGAAGAAAGGCAAAACTTGAGAAGCTACCTCCTAATGATCAGGATCCTAGCAAATATTTCCCTAAGCCTTTTCATTATTTTGAAAGGCAAAGAATAAGGGCTGAAGAGCAAAAGAAGAAAGATCTAAAGGGCAAGAAGCCAGCTGATGATACTGATAATCCTGTACAAGCCAAGATCCAAACAGACAAAGGCATAGTCATCAAGGAGCCTGAGCAGCCTTAGGATATATTTACTAGATTTTACAATTTTGTTATCTTTAAATCTATGTAAACTTTTAATAAAGAAACTTTTGTAGTTTGAACAAAACATTGATGAATGCTCATTGTGTTAGCATTATTATTCTGAGATGATATATTATATATGTTTTGTTTAGTAGTTACCCTGTCATATAATATTTTTATACATCATAATGTGTATTTGTTATGAATGGTGTATATCATCGACTAAGGGTTATGACTTCTCCAAAAAGGGGGAGATTGTTGGTTACATTGGAAAATGTGTACCAGATTTGAAGAAGCCTCACCTTACTCAATGATATGCATCAAGTTGTATTTGATGTTGTTTTGAGTTTATATGTGCAGGTTAAGTAAATGCAAGAATGCAGAAAATTTCTAAGTCCATGTATCGACACCAGGAGAAGCTGTGTCGACACTTATGAAGGCTTGTGTCGACACTGAAGAAACGTTGTGTCGACACTTGGAGCTAATTATGTCGACATTTGGAAAGGCTGTGTTGACACCTGAAGAAACTAAGTCCACCTAGTGTCAACTACCTTCACCTATGGGGGGGGGGGAATAGGTGACTTGTAGCTTTTTTGCGGAATTAAAATTGTACCTGCACAAGATAACAAAACAGCACAACAAAGAAAGGACACAAGCAATTTATAGTGGTTCCCCGATTTGGGTACATCCACTTTCCCCCATCGACCTATCTCCCAACCAGGGATGACTCGGTCACTTCACCAACAGGATTGAAATCTAATCCTTGCACTAACGGAAGGAACCCTTCCACACGTAGGAGACAACACTCCCACAACACGGGTTGCACCGAACCCTTACAACTAGGAACCAACGTTCCTTTATAACAAAATGAAACTAGAATGTACAAGAAATACAAACAACTTTTGGAGACTAAGGTGTCCCTCTTCGTTCGATGACGTGTTCTTTAAATCAACGAAGAGTCCACAACCCTACATCTCTCTTGGAGAGAATCTCCCCGAAACCGGCGGCGGCAAGAAGGGTGGCAGCTCGGTTCTCGGAATCGGCGGTGATAACGGTGTGTGGCTGCTGTACTTTGGAGACTCAATCTTCGTAGCAAAGCTAGCAAGGTCTACCAATGGTCACACTAGGATCGATCATCTCGATCGATTCGAAAGGAAAAGGTTTTCCCGATCAACGAATCAAGAGACAAAGGATCTCTAGTTAGACGCGTGAGACGCTATGCTTGGCTAAGCTTCTGTCGCCGGGAGATCTGGAAGAAACCACGATCAAACGGCCGGCGATCGACTAGCACGAGCGGCGACGGCGGCGGAGCAGGTATCGCGATCTAGGTCAAGGGCAGCGGCTCAGCTTTGTTATTCTGTGTCTTTTTCTTGTTCAAAAATACGCGTGTATTTATACAGTAGAATACCCCTTTATGACCGTTGTGGGTCCCACCAGAAGAAACCCTAATATCGGTTCAAAACAATGCCTTAACATTTGATCCGGTCCAGCGGGATCCAGAAAATCGTCTAAGGCAAAATCGGCGAGAATCGAAGGTGATTCTCGTCGAATCGGCGAGAATCGAAGGTGATTCTCGTCGATTCAGCGAGAATCAAAGGTGATTCTCGTCGATTTTGTCTTATTGGCTCGCTCTGATATAGCCGGATAGAGACGGCGAGAATAAGCCAGTGATTCTCGACGATTCGGCGAGAATCACTAGTGATTCTCCCCGAATCGGCGAGAATCACTTGGTGATTCTCGTCGATTAACACTTAGACGATTTTTCATCTTTCCGCCCATGAGCTGCTCTTTGACCCATCCTTGCTCCTTGTCTGCTCTTGCATAATCACAGCCCTGTACTTGAATATAAGTACACTCCAATAGAGAGAGTACACATAGGCCAACACACTGATCTGCTCAACGAGGGATTACGTCGTGTAGACCCGTGTATATTGACCTACTGCACCTTGACATTGGTGTGCACTTAGCGTGGAATAACTGCAAGCACAACTTGAAAGATTTTATCAAATACATTGTCTATTTACCTTAGCTTGTTCAGGGGCTTCTTCAAATCAGGTACGTTGTGGATACAATACCCAACAATCTCCCCCTATTTGAAGAAGCCTAAACCCTACAAGCTAAGGTGAATAGAGCGAATGGGAATGAAAATCCTAAACTTGAAATTGAGTTGAGAGAGATATTCATTACCAATACCAATTTCTTGAGAGCAAACTTGGAGCCACCTTAGCCAACTTGGAGCCACCTTAGCCTTAGCCGAGAGGGTAATCTCCCCCTTTTCGGCTTCTGCAAATCTGGGTCTGTTACATTTGACCCCTTGCTCCCCCTCAGTTCTTGCACCTGTGCTCACACTTGAGTTCCTGGCAGAGGCTCCCCCTAGATGCACGAGCCTGGAGCTTCTGTAGTCTTCATTCCTCATAGTTTAGCATCCCCAATTCAGTTTTGAAAAGACTGAACTTGGCTTCGTCTAAGGGCTTTGTTAAAATATCTACAATCTGCTTGTCCGTGGGGACATAACAGAGAGAGATGTTCTTGTTCTCCACGTGCTCCCGAATGAAGTGGTAGCGCACTTCAATATGCTTCGTTCTTCTGTGGGATACCGGATTGTTGGCAATTGCAATTGCACTGAAGGAGTCGCAGTACATTTGTACTTCCTTGAACTGAAGGTCGTAGTCGGCTAACTGGTTTCTGATCCATAGGAGTTGTGCGCAACAGCTACCTGCCGAGATGTACTCAGACTCTGCTGTGGAGGTTGCTACACAATTCTGTTTCTTGCTATTCCATGAAACAAGCCTTCTTCCGAGGAATTGACACGTCCCGGAAGTGCTTTTCCTGTCATCCCTACTCCCTGCAAAATCAGCATCTGAAAAACCTATTAGCTCGACATCATTGATTCTCGGGTACCACAAGCCAAGATTCAGAGTACCTTTAAGGTATCTGAGAATTCGCTTTGCAGCGACATAGTGAGATTCCTTAGTGTTCACCTGATATCTGGCACAGACACATGTAGAGAACATGATATCCGGTCTACTGGCAGTAAGGTAGAGCAGGGATCCAATGATGCTTCTGCATTTGGTTTCATCGAAAGGTTTGCCTTTCTCATCCTTATCTAGAGACAACGTGGATCCCATTGGAGTCCTCATAGAGGTTGCATTCTCCAAACCGAATTTCCTGAGGAGTTCATTTGTGAACTTCATTTGAGAGATGAAGATTCCATCCTTATACTGTTTCACTTGAAGTCCCAAGAAATACTTTAGCTCTCCCATACTGCTCATTTCAAACTTTCCTTGCATAAGTTTAGAAAACTTTTTGCAAAGATTGTTGTCCGTTGAGCCGAATATAATGTCATCGACATAGATTTGCACCAGCAAAATCTTGTCTTTGACTTCCCTGAGAAACAATGTCTTATCTATTTTACCTCTAAAGAACTTGTTCTCAAGAAGAAAACTAGATAAGGTCTCATACCAAGCTCGCGGAGCTTGTTTTTAGCAATATAGAGCTTTATTAAGAAAATATACATGATTGGGATAAGTAGGATTGACAAAACCTGGGGGTTGAGCGACGTATACTTCCTCTTTCAGGTCTCCGTTCAAGAATGCTGATTTCACATCCATTTGATAGACTATGAATCCTTTGTGCGAAGAATATGCCAGCAACAATATGATTGCCTCGAGCCTTGCCACTGGTGCAAAGGTTTGGTCGAAGTCAATCCCCTCCTACTGTTTGTAACCTTGAGCCACCAGTCTGGCCTTGTTATTTATGATGACACCATGTTCATCCAGTTTATTTCTGAAGATCCACTTGGTGCCAATCACATTCTGCTTTTGTGGTCTGGGAACCAGCGTCCAAACGTTGCATCGTTCGAATTGATGCAGTTCATCTTGCATGGCCAAGATCCATGCTGCATCTTTGTTCGCCTCGGCGAACTTCTTTAGCTCAACCTGCGACAGGAAACTAAGATGCAAAATCTCGTTAATAGTACCTCTTTGAGTTCTGACACCGTCACGAGGATCTCCAATGATCTGATCTCTAGGATGATCCCTCACGTGCCGGAGCTCTAGAAGTCTGGCGTCTGGAGCAACGACTACTTCTTGGGCTTCTCCTTCTTCTAAGAGATTTTCTTCATTTTGATCTTCAATATTCCCAGTTGACGTTTAGGTGGAAACTTTGACGTACTTAGGAGTTTCATCTTTAGCGGTCTCATCGAGACACAGCTGTTCAAGTCGTGCACCTGCATCTTCAAGGATACCGCTGGAAGAATTGCTGTTAAGCAAGCTTCCTTTATCAAATACAACATTAATTGATTCCTCTACCACTAGGGTTTTCTTATTGAAGACCCTATATGCCCGACTGTGGGAACTATAGCCCATGAATATGCCTTCGAAGCATTTCTCACCAAATTTAGTACGCAGGTACTTCCCATTATTCAGTACATAACATCTGCAACCAAAGATCCTAAAGTAGGACATGGTTGGTTTCCTGTCTCTCAGTAGCTCATAAGGCGTCTTACGATGATGCTTGTTGATCAATGCTCGGTTTTGTACATGACAAGCTGTATTGACCGCTTCTGCCAAGAAGTATTCTGGGAGAGAAGCGTCTTTCAACATTGTCGTGCAAGCTTCAATGAGAGTTCTATTTCTCCACTCCGCAACTCCATTTTGCTGAGGAGTGCGCGGGGAGGAAAACTCATGAAAGATACCTTGTTCTTCACAAAACTCTGTCATAGCACCAGATTCGAATTCTGTTCCATAGTCACTTCTGATTTTGACCACTGAGCAGTTAAATTCGTTCTGAACCTGCTTGACAAAACTAGTGAAGATGTCAAACGTATCTGACTTTCGTTTTAAGAAGAACACCCATGTAAACCGAGAGTGATCATCAACTATCACTAGTGTATAGGACTTGCCTCCCAAGCTATGAACTTGCATTGGACCAAACAAGTCCATATGCAGAAGATAAAGAAATCGGGAAGAGTCTTTGTCTGCAAAGCTCTTAAAGGTAGCCCGAGTCTATTTGCCCATCTGGCATGCAGGACAGGGGCTATCTTTGATGGACTTGATAATGGGAGCATCCCTTACTAAGTTTTTAGAGAACAGCATACTAATTGTTTTGAAATTAATATGTGCTAATCTCTTGTGCCATTGTTCACAAAGAGATGCACTGCCTGTTGCCACTAGGCATACAGGGGTAGATGAATCTAAACTAAGAAAATTTAAGCAGAAGATATTTCTGCTCCTAATGCCTATTAGTACCGTCTCAGAAGAGGCACTTGATATTATCAGACATTTATCCTTGCAGAACTTAATGTCATAACCTTTATCACATAACTGACTTACACTGATCAGGTTATGGTTTAACCCTTCAACATAAGCCACGTCGGTGATAGAGATTATACCGTTGGAAATCATACCATAACCTCTGGTAACTCCTCGATCTGACCGCCCAAAGATGACTTTGGGACCATTCTCGACTGGAGTGTAATCACGCAGCAGGCTTCTTCTCCCAGTCATATGCCGGGAGCATCCACTGTCCAAGTACCATATTGGCATTTGGTGGCCTTTGGACATTCCTGCAAAACAAAATTAATTTCCCTTAGGAACCCAATCAAACTTGGGTCCTAGATTCTTGGTTAGCATACTCCCCCTCGGGTGGTTAACCTTACGAGTGGTCGGCCTCGCATTGCTAACATAGGGAGTCTCGTTATACCTCGGATTAAACCAACAATCCACGGCAAAGTGACCGACTTTACCACAACACCAACAGTCAAATCTATTGTACCTCTTCCTAGGCTCCTGCTTTACCCTGAGAGTGGTGGGTACAGCCAGGGCCTTAGATCTGGGGGTGGAGGCATCAAAGTGATTACAGTCACATGACTTCTTCACCTTTTGTTTCTTCAGTACAGCAGGCTTGGCTTTTGGTGCCTGCTTTCCATTATGGCCGCTGGAGAATTGCCCATAATTTCCCATGTGGATTTCCTCATAAGGTGCCTTGAAGACACTCTCACCGAAGTTGCGGGGGAGAGTCCAACCATCATATCAGCTCTTTGGCTTTGCAACCGAGGGATGGAAATGATGACCAAAGGTTGACTCAAAGTCATGTTGGTTGCAAGTAAAGCCAGGCTTTCTGAACGCAACAGGACTGAGGGAAGCTTTTCCCTTTTCAGCAGCAGAGGCCTTCTTGGCAGCCTTATTCTTTCTCTGGTTACTGTTTCTCCTGGTTGAGGAACCAGGTACCCCCACATGCCCCAAGCCAGCTCCTTTGGCCTGAGCAGAGAAGGTATCAACAACTGGAAGAACTGTTTTTGGCATAGAGAAGCTCTTGACAATCTTCCGTTCTGCCGCAAGTTGTTCTTCCAACTGGTCGACTTCCTCCTGCTTAAGATCAAGGAGCTTGAGAGACTCTGAATGCGTTGAAGTCAGGTCTAGGTGCTCCTGTCGGAGAGAGATCAAACTGGTGATCTCTTCCCTTAGGGAGACACTCTCACCCTTAAGAAATTTCACTTCCTTTTTCTCAGCCTTCAATCTCTTACGACACTCCTCGAAAGTGTTGAGCAGAAGTTCATACTTCTCGAGGAGCTCCGCTTCGCGGGCCGAAAGGCTATCCTCAGGGTCATCATCCTGAGACTCAGGATCAGAGTCAGAGTCAGAGAGAGGGGTGTGAGCTTTTACCTTCCCAGTAAAAGGGGGGCATTCTCCTTCTGAGTCGGAGCGACCCACCAGCCCGAAGTAGGCTTCCTCATCATCACTGGAGTCTGAGGAATCAGATTCACTCAGTGTCTTTGGCTTTTTGGCGATGTAGCTCCTCTCTTTCTTCTTATCTCTAGAGGTCTTATGCTCCTCTCCCTTCTCCTTTTCTCTCTTGCCTTGGTGGCAGTCGGCCACGACGTGTCCTGGCTTATTGCATCCAAAACAAATAATGTCAGAGGAGCGATATTTGTTCGGTTTAGATGCATACCTGTCAGAAGAATAATTTTTCTTCTAAAGCCTGGAGGAGGAGCCATCTCTTTTTCTTTAATTTCTCATCTTGAGAAACTTCTTGAATTCTCGGGTGATGAGGGAGAAATCTTCCTTAGACAACTCTGAGCTGGAGGAGCATGGCTCGGAGTCCTCCTTCTCATCCTTTTTCCTGGCACGGTATGAAACTGCACCCTTGCCCTTCCTGGAGTGAATGGCTTTTAGGGCCACAGTCTTTTCCTTGGCTGCAGCCTTCTCTGCTTCTTCTTCTGCTTTCCTAGTGTTCAGTTGCAGCTCATAGGACATCAGTTTCCCAAACAGAATTTGCAGGTCTGTTTCAGCTAGTTTGCCAAACTCTCAGATGGCGCAGATCTTTGTGTCCCATTCCTTAGTAAGGGACCTAAGGAATTTATCATTAAGTTCACCATCAGTGAACACTCTTCCATATCCTTTGAGGGCATTGACAATCTTGAGGAAGTTCTCGAAGGTGACTCTGATATCTTCCTTAGGCCCTTGTCTGAAGGCCTCATATTTCTGGTTCAGGAGGGATCTCCGATCATCCCTCACTTCATCAGTGCCCTCCATTAGGATAATCAGGCAGTGCTAGATCTCCTTTGCTGTCCTACAGTTGCAGAAGTTCTGCATCATTGAGTCATCAACCGCACTGACTAGAATGTTCTGCGCCTTCTTGTCAAGTCCCACCAGCACCATCTCGTCCTTGTCCATTTCAGAAATTTTCTTTGGCACTTTCTTGGTAGGATCAATGGTCGAGACCTTAGTGGGGACATAAGGTCCCTCCTCCACGATCATGAAGAGTCGAGGATCAACTGCTTCCATGTAGAACCTGATCCTTTCCTTCCAGATAGGAAAGTTGAGCCTGGTGCACACTGGGATCTTGCCTGTGTACTTGAGCCCGTCTATGGTAGATGTTTTCCTTCTTCTTGACACTAGTGGCAGGATTCAACTCAAGGTGTGAACCTTTTTGATGAGTAACCTCGCTTTGATACCAATTGAAAGTCCACCTAGTGTCAACTACCTTCACCTATGGGGGGGAATAGGTTACTTGCAGCATTTTTGCAGAATTAAAATTGTACCTGCACAAGATAACAAAACAGCACAGCAAAGAAAGGACACAAGCAATTTATAGTGGTTCCCCGATTTGGGTACATCCACTTTCTCCCTTCGACCTATCTCCCAACCAGGGACGACTCGGTCACTTCACCAACAGGATTGAAATCCAATCCTTGCACTAACGGAAGGAACCCTTCCACACGTAGGAGACAACACTCCCACAACACGGGTTGCACCCAACCCTTACAGCTAGGAACCAACGTTCCTTTACAACAAAATGAAACTAGAATGTACAAGAAATACAAACAACTTTTGGAGACTAAGGTGTCCCTCTTTGTTCGATGACGTGTTCTTGAAGTCAACGAAGAGTGCACAACCCTAGATCTCTCTTGGAGAGAATCTCCCCAAAACTGGCGGTGGCAAGAAGGGCGGCAGCTCGGTTCTCGGAATCGGTGGCGACAACGGTGTGTGGCTGCTGTACTTTGGAGACTCAATCTTCGTAGCAAAGCTAGCAAGGTCTACCAATGGTCACACTAGGATCGATCGTCTCGATCGATTCGGAAGGGAAAGGTTTTCCCGATCAACGAATCAAAAGACAAAGGATCTCTGGTTAGACGCGTGAGACGCTATGCTTGGCTAAGCTTCTCTCGTCGGGAGATCTGGAAGAAACCACGATCAAACGGCCGGCGATCGACTAGCACGAGCGGTGACGGCGGCGGAGCAGGTATCGCGATCTAGGTCAAGGGCGGCGGCTCGACTTTGTTATTCTGTGTCTTTTTCCTATTCAAAAATACGCGTGTATTTATACAGTAGAATACACCTTTATGATTGTTGTGGGTCCCACCAGAAGAAACCCTAATATCGGTTCAAAACAACATCTTAACATTTGATCCGGTCCAGCGGGATCGAGAAAATCGTCTAAGGCAAAATCAGCCAGTGATTCTCGACGATTTGGCGAGAATCACTAGTGATTCTCCCCGAATCAGCGAGAATCACTTGGTGATTCTCGTCCATTAACACTTAGACGATTTTTCGTCTTTCCGCCCATGAGCTGCTCTTTGACCCATCCTTGCTCCTTGTCTGCTCTTGCATAATCACAGCCCTGTACTTGAAAATAAGTACACTCCAATAGAGAGAGTACACGTAGGACAACACACTGATCTGCTCAACGAGGGATTACGTCCTGCAGACCCGTGTATATTGACCTACTGCACCCTGACATTGGTGTGCACTTAGCGTGGAATAACTGCAACCACAACTTGAAAGATTTTATCAAATACATTGTCTATTTACCTTAGCTTTTTCAGGGGCTTCTTCAAATCAGGTACGTTGTGGATACAATACCCAACATGCATCAAGTTGTATTTGATGTTGTTTTGAGTTTATATGTGCAGGTTAAGTAAATGCAAGAATGCAGAAAAATTTCTAAGTCCATGTGTCGACACCAGGAGAAGATGTGTCGACACTTATGAAGGCTTGTGTCGACACTGAAGAAAAGTTGTGTCGACACTTGGATCTAATTATGTCGACACTTGGAAAGGCTGTGTCGACACCTGAAGAAACTAAGTCGACATACAAAGGCAGTGTCGACTCACAGAGAAGTTTAGTCGACATCAGCTGTGTCGACATGCAGAGACAGTGTCAACACACAGTGAAGCATTGTCGACATCAACTGTGTCGACACCAAGAGGCAGTGTCGACACACAGGAATACTTAGTCGACATCAACTGTGTCGACACCAAGAGGCAGTGTCGACACACAGATGACTGTCAATATCAACTGTGTCGACATACAGGAATTGTGTCGACACACAGGAATTGTGTCGACACACAGCAGAATTTCAACTAAGTTATAGAGAAGTGATTGTGTCGACACACAGAATCAGTGTCGACACAATCCACAGAAGGCTGTGTCGAGAAGCATTAACAACAACAAAGGAGATGTGTCTGTTGAAGCCAAAATTGACCTCTGTGGAGTTGGGGGTCCCTCAAAGGGGTGACCTCACACCTACTACACTCGAGAGAACGTCACGGACCGGAGACTATGTACAGACCCTCGGCTCTAGCCCGGAGGTCCCACCTCACACCCGGAAGGCTACCTGAGCACTTCCCCTCCCTAGCCAATGCTCGAGCTAGGGTGCCTTGAAGAGCTCTCTTGACTCTACCAAGAAGAAGCTAAGGGAGGAGGAAGCTCAGAAAAGATCCTCTCCAAGGTACCCAAGGGGGTCTATTTATAGTTTTTCCAAGTCCTGGGAGTAAAATGACCAAAATACCCCTACGGCCAAAAGGCCTTGGGCTAATAGGAAACCTCCACGCCGGGGGGTAGAGAAGGAAAAACGCGTCACCCAAAGCAAATAGGGGACCCACCCTACGGGACGGGGTGAGACCCGGCCTGGGGGCCGGTCTCGCCTGGCCTACTCGCCGGGCTGGGCGAGACCCGGCCTGGGGGACGGTCTCGCCTGGCTGCACGCGGGGCGGGGCGAGACCCGGCCTGGGGGCCGGTCTCGCCCGGCCTACCCGCCGGGCTGGGCGAGACCCGGCCTGGGGGCCGGTCTCGCCCGGCCTCCCGCGGGGCGGGGCAAGACCCGGCCTGGGGGCCGGTCTTGCCCGGCCTACCCGTCGGGCGGGGCGAGACCCGGCCTGGGGGCTGGTCTCGCCCTGCTGCCCGCGGGGCTGGGCGAGACCCGGCCTGGGGGCCGGTCTCGACCGGCCTACCCGCCGGGCTGGGCGAGATCCGGCCTGGGGGTCGGTCTCGCCTGGCTGCCCGCGGGGCGGGGCGAGACCCGGCCCGATGGCCGGTCTCGCCCGACCTACCCGCCGGGCTCGGGGCCGGTCTCGCCGGACTGAGGGGAAAAAAGGGGGAGGGGGAGGGCCTGCTGATCCCGCCTCCACACCCAAATGGCCCGGGCGGGTGCCCACCAACCTGCCGCTTTCACACTCCAACCAAGGGGCCGATGAGGGAGGCCGATTTCTCCTCCCCCTACTAGTATGTTTCCAAGCTATGGCCAAACTTGGCCACCGAGAGTTCAAAATACTCAAAAAGCTTAAAAACTACGCACGCCTCATTTGGGGCCCACCATTCGCGAATACGGGGTTGTACACAATCACCGCTCTTTTCGAGGTTGGCACAAGCTCAGAAAGAAATGCCCAACCCCAACGTATTCGCGGAGTGTAACTTCCCCGCGGGGTCAACCTGCCATGCCAGCTATGGGAGCCTAGGTGGCGAGAGCTTCTCTGGGTAACAAACTTGGTTCCCACGAGAGATCAACCAGCCCTATCAGCTAGTGAGAGCCTGATAGCGGAATCCATCTCGGAGCAAAGTACTTGGCTTCCACGAGAGATCAACCTGCCCTGCCAGCTAGATTAGAGTCTGGCAGCGGAATCCATCTCGGAGCTAAGGGCTTGGCATCCACGAGAGATCAACCTGCCCTGCCAGCTAGATGAGAGCCTGGCAGCGGAATCCATCTCGGAGCTAAGGGCTTGGCATCCACGAGAGATCAACCTGCCCTGTCAGCTAGATGAAAGCCTGACAGCGGAATCTATCTCGGAGCTAAGGGACTTGGATTCCACGAGAGATCAACCTGCCCTGCCAGCTAGATGAGAGCCTGACAGCGGAATTCATCTCGGAGCTAAGACCTTCCCACCCTCTGAGAGATCAACCTGCCCTGCCAGCTAGGTGAGAGCCTAGCAGCAGAATCCATCTCGAGGTGAGACCTTCCCACCCTCCGAGAGATCAACCTGCCCTGCCATCTAGGTGAGAGCCTGGCAGCGGAATCCATCTCAAGGTGAGACCTTCCCACCCTCCGAGAGATCAACCTTCCCTGCCAGCTAGGTGAGAGCCTGGAAGCGTAATCCATCTCGGAGCTAAGGGACTTAGCATCCACGAGAGATCAACCTGCCCTGCCAGCTAGATGAGAGCCTGACAGCGGAATACATCTCGGTTCTAAGGGCTTCGCATCCACGAGAGATCAACCTGCCCTGCCAGCTAGATGAGAGCCTGACAGCGGAATCCATCTCGGAGCTAAGGGACTTGGCTTCCACGAGAGATCAACCTGCCCTGCCAGCTAGATGAGAGCCTGACAGCGGAATCCATCTCGGAGCTAAGACCTTTCCACCCTCCGAGAGATCAACCTGCCCTGCCAGCTAGGTGAGAGCGTGGCAGCAGAATCCATCTCGAGGTGAGACCTTCCCACCCTCCGAGAGATCAACCTGCCCTGCCAGCTACGTGAGAGCCTGGCAGCAGAATCCATATCGAGGTGAGACCTTCCCACCCTCCGAGAGATCAACCTGCCCTGCCAGTTAGGTGAGAGACTTGCAGCGGAATCCATCTCGAGGTGAGACCTCCCCCCCCCCTCCGAGAGATCAACCTGCCCTGCCAGCTAGGTGAGAGCCTGGCAGCGGAATCCATCTCGAGGTGAGACCTTCCCACCCTCTAAGAGATCAACCTGCCCTGCCAGCTAGGTGAGAGCCTGACAGTGGAATCCATCTCGAGGTGAGACCTTCCCACCATCCGAGATCTCAACCTGCCCTGCCAGCTAGGTGAGAGCCTGGCAGCGGAATCCATCTCGAGGTGAGACCTTCCCACCCTCCGAGAGATCAACCTTCCCTGCCAGCTAGGTTAGAGCCTGACAGCGGAATCCATCTCAAGGTGAGACCTTCCCACCCTCCGAGAGATCAACCTTCCCTGCCAGCTAGGTGAGAGCCTGGCAGCGGAATCCATCTCGAGGTGAGACCTTCCCCCCCCCCCCCCGAGAGATCAACCTTCCCTGCCAGCTAGGTGAGAGCCTGGCAGCGGAATCCATCTCGAGGTGAGACCTTCCCACCCTCCGAGTGATCAACCTGCCCTGCCAGCTAGGTGAGAGCCTGGCAGCGGAATCCATCTCGAGATAAGACCTTCCCACCCTCCGAGAGATCAACCTGCCTTGTCAGCTAGGTGAGAGCCTGGCAGCGGAATCCATCTCGAGGTGAGACCTTCCCCCCCTCCGAGAGATCAACCTGCCCTGCCAGCTAGGTGAGAGCCTGGCAGCGGAATCCATCTCGAGTTGAGATAACTAGGCATCAACGAGAGGTACCACCGGCCCTACCCAGCAAGTGAGAGCCTGGGCAGCGGGACCGTCTCGGAGCAAAAAAACTAAGCATCTCAATCAATCCTTACCAAATCCTACATCCTCAAATGGGGAGAAATAGATGGGTTACATGATCCCCCCGACTCAGCTGGTCAGGGGTAGCACTTGTTACAAGACAAGAAAAATGAAAAAAACACCGCAAGGAGAGGCACCCTCATGGGGCCTGGGCATGACGGCCGTATTCCGCTTCCTTTTCCTCGGGCACTTCCATGTTGCTCAAGCTTTCCATGACCTTCTCCATCTCCTCTGCCTGGGACAACCAAGAGATGGTGTTGACAGCAGTGATGTAGTACTGCCTTGCCATCCTGGAGTCCCCCTTGACTCTGACCTGAATCCCTTCGGAGCTGAACTTGATGCATTGGTGGAAGGAAGATGGCACGCAACGGAAGGCGCTGATGATGGGCCTTCCGAAAATGGCATTATAGCTGCTTGGAGCGTCCACAATGACGAACCGGTAGTTCCTTGAGACTCCCCCCAATTTAACTTGGAGTCCCACTCCACCCTCAACCTCTTTCCTCTCCCCTGAAAATCCGAACAGGGGTCCGCCCGAGGCCAACACCCTCCTTGGCTCTACCTTCATCTCATCAAACGCCTTCCTGAAAACTTGGTTGACAGAGCTCTCGTTGTCAACCAAGATTCGGGAGACGTTGTAGCCCTCGATGGCCGTCTGGATGACTAGCGCATCGCAAAATGGATCCTCATGATCCGGCAGGTCCGTCACCGAGAAGGTGACCTTCTCCTCCTGGGGCAGTGTCTGGGAGGTTGAGGCGACGCTCCTTCGGTACATGACATCGAGGCTTGCCTTCCGAGTGGCCTTGATCCCCACTCCACCATGGATCACCGCTATACCACCTTGGGGTCCGACATCGATCCGGTCCTCACAAACATCATCCCCTCCTTCTCTGGGCAGAACCTCTTCAACCCGCACTGGTGGCTGTGGCTGGGCAGGGTCTCTAGCCCCCCTCACTTCCAGGAACTCGGGGCAGGTAGCTGTGGCGTGCCCCTCCACCTGGTGGAAGTCACAGTACGACAACTCTACCCTGACCCTTCTCCTTCCCTGGCGGTTCCTCCTCTCCCTTCTACCAATCTCCATCGCTTGCTGTGGTGGGGGGAGGAGCTGCCTAGGGGCTTGCCTCTGGAAGTTGAACCTCCCTTGGCCCCCATGGAAGTTTCCCCCATCTTGGGCGTAACCTCTTCCCGGACCCTGAACGGGTCCTCTCTGCTGTCTCCAACCTGGATCTGGACCCTCCTGAACTCTCCGCTCCTCCCTCCTTCTTCCTTCCTGATGCCTTGAGCCACCTTGCTCCATTGACTCCGTCTCCGTTAGCTCCGCCAACCTCTTGACAAATGCCGGGTTGGCCGCCTCCATGGCTATCTCCTCAGCCGCCCTTTCCATCAGCTCCTCAAAGGAAAGGGGGGCCTTCCGGGTCAAGCTCATCTTTAAGAAACCCTCCTTCATCCCAACGGTGAAGGCCATCTGTAGAGCATACCGTGGCATCTCCTGGACCTCCAAGATCTCCCCTTGGAACCTGTCTACGTAACGGGCCAGCGACTCCTCGACCCCCTGCCTTATCAGGAAGATGGACTCAGGACTCCTCTTCCGCTTCTTGGAGGTGGAGAAGCGGAGCTGGAAGCTTCGGCTCAAGTCCTCGAACCCATAGATCGACCTCGGAGGGAGTTCATAGAACCAGTCCCTTGCCTTCTCCTTCAGCGTGATCGCAAAGAGGCGACACTTGAAGGCATCCGTCATCGGCCTGATGGAGACGGCATCCTCGAACCACTGCAGATGCTGGATGGGGTCATCCTGCCCCGTATAGTAAGTCATGTACGACTCTCTGAACCCCTCAGGAATGGGAGCTGAGATGATCAGCTCGCTGAAGGGTGACGCCCTAAGGGGCGGTCTCGCCACCTCCACTCGCGCGACCTGCTCGCCTGGGAGGTCGGCACTCGCCGGGCTAGAGAACAGCTCCCGGCCGGTGAGGTCTCGCTCGACCCCATCTCCCATCCTCTCCTTCCCGGGCCTTCTTCCTGGTGCACTTCCTTCTCCCCCCGCTGGGGTGATCTCGCCTAGACCCCTGGGAGTCGACTCATCGAGGGGGGGAGCTAGCTCCTGGGGGGGTCGGGGTGGAGCTTCCACCCTGAGGAGCAATGCTTCGCAGCATCTCCATGATACCCTAGATGGAGGCCATGAACTCTTGCCTCCCCACAAAGGGTCCTGAGCTAGGGAGCTCGCCGAGATCATCACTACCTCCCTGACCTCCCGTCATGACACTCTCCTGAGATCTTCTGTGCTGGTCACTCTCCACGCTCACCGCACCAAAAGTGTTGAAGCCAAAATTGACCTCTGTGGAGTTCGGGGTCCCTAAAAGGGATGACCTCACAACTACTACACTCGACAGAATGTCACGGACCGGAGACTTAGGAGACTATGAACAGACCCTCGGCTCTAGCGCGGAGGTCCCACCTCACACCCGGAGGGCTACCTGAGCACTTCCCCTCCCTAGCCAATGCTCGAGCTAGGGTGCCTTGATGAGCTCTCTCGACTCTACCAAAAAGAAGCTAAGGGAGGAGGAAGCTTAGAAAAGATCCTCTCCAAGGCACCCAATTGGGTCTATTTATAGTTTTTCCAATTCCTGAGGGTAAAATGACCAAAATACCCCTACGGACAAAAGACCTTGGGCCAATAGGAAACCGCCATGCCGTGGGGTAGAGAAGGAAAAACGCGACACCCAAAGAAAATAGGGGACCCACCATGCAGGACAGGGCGAGACCCGGCTTGGGGGCCGGTCTCTCCCGGCCTACTCGCCGGGCTGGGCGAGACCCGGCCTGGGGGCCGGTCCCGCCCAACCGCCCGCGGGGCGGGGCGAGACCCGGCCTGGGGGCCGGTCCCGCCCGGCCTACCCGCCGGGTGGGGCGAGACCCGGCCTGGGGGCTGGTCTCGCCCGGCTGCCCGCGGGGCTGGGCGAGACGCAGCCTGGGGGCCGGTCCACGCTCACCGCACCAAAAGTGTTGAAGCCAAAATTGACCTCTGTGGAGTTCGGGGTCCCTGAAAGGTGTGACCTCACACCTACTACACTCGAGAGAACGTCACGGACCGGAGACTTAGGAGACTATGAACAGACCCTCGACTGTAGCGCGGAGGTCACACCTAAACCCGGAAGGCTACCTGAGCACTTCCCCTCCCTAGCCAATGCTCGAGCTAGGGTGCCTTGAAGAGCTCTCTCGACTCTACCAAGAAGAAGCTATGGGAGGAGGAAGCTCAAAAAAGATCCTCTCCATGGCACCCAAGGGGGTCTATTTATAGTTTTTCCAAGTCCTGGGGGTAAAATGACCAAAATACCCCTACATCCAAAATGCCTTGGGCCAATAGGAAACCGCCACGCCGGGGGGTAGAGAAGGAAAAATGCGTCACGCAAAGCAAATAGGGGACCCACCCGGCGGGACGGGGCGAGACCCGGCCTGGGGGCCGGTCTCGCCCGGCCTACTCGCCGGGCTGGGCGAGACCCGGCCTGGGGGCCGGTCTCGCCTGGCTGCCCGCGGGGCTGAGCGAGACCCGGCCTAGTGGTCAGTCTCGCCCAGCCTACCCGCCGGGCTAGGCGTGACCCGGCCTGGGGTCCGGTCTCGCCCGGCCGCCCGCAGGGCTGGGCGAGACCCGTCCTGGGGGCCGGTCTCGCCCGGCCGCCCGCGGGGAGGGGCGAGACCCGGCCTGGGGGCCGGTCTCGCCCGGCCTACCCGCCGGGCCGGGCGAGACCCGGACTGGGGGCCGGTCGCGCCCGGCCTACCCGCCGGGCGGGGCGAGACCTGGCCTGGGGTCCGGTCTCGCCCGGCCTACCCGCCGGGCTGGACGAGACCCGGCCTCGGGGCCGGTCTCGCCTGGCTGCCCGCGGGGCGGGGCGAGACCCGACCCGAGGGCCGGTCGCGCCCGACCTACCCGCCGGGCTCGGGGCCGGTCTCGCCGACCTGAGGGGAAAATGGGGGAGGGGGAGGGCCTGCTGATCCCGCCTCCACACCCAAATGGCCCGGGCGGGTGCATACCAACCTGCCGCTTTCACACTCCAACCAAGGGGCCGATGGGGGTGGCCGATTTCTCCTCCCCCTACTAGTATGTTTCCAAGATATGGCCAAAATTGGCCACCGAGAGTTCAAAATACTCAAAAAACTTAAAAACTACGCACGCGTCATTTGGGGCCCACTATTCGCAAATACGGGGTTATACAGTGTCGACACCACCAAGGCTTGTGTCGACACTTAGTTCACTTGTGTCGACACTTAGTCTACTTGTGTCGACACATGATGACGTTCAGTCTCGACACTTTCAGACAGACAGTATTTCAAGAAGTGACTGGATGACTTGACAGCTGCCATTTCTAACTGGTCTACTACAACTATCAAAGATGTCAGAAGTTTGTTAGAAATCGGATCAGCCGGTTACCATGAGGAAAGTCTATATAAAGGCATTCTCCTTCAACGAATAAACGAATAGAGAAGAAAGAGAACTGATAGAAGTAATAATACAGAAGATTTTCGTCAGAAGATCTAAGAAGAAGTTGGAGAGAGAGAGCTCCATCTACTGGAGTGCAGTTGTTGAACCAGGCTGCCAAGAAAGATTCGGATTGAGATCTGAATCACAAGTCAGAAGCTGATTGAAGATCAACTTCTCAAGAGTTCAACCCTACTGAGTTCAGATTCAAGAAGCTTTGAAGAAAGCTAAGAGAGGTTGTTCTCTGCCATCAGATTCTTCCAAGAACTGATCAATAAGCCATCCATCCATTCTCTCTCTACCAGGGTGGTGGTTAAATACATTTGTTAAATCAATTTTTTGTAGGATCTATTCTAGATCTGAGCTGTAAGTCTGTGTTATAAAGGCTGAGTTGTAGGAGATTTAGATCTCTGAGTGGTAGGCCTTATTGAAGGCTGAGGTAGGGCTGTGAGCCTGAGTTGTAGGAGATTGTATCTCTGAGTTGTAGGCCTTATGTAGGCTGAGGTAGGGCAGATTGCCTGAGCTGCAGGAGCCTTGTTGGGTTCTTAGTAGTAAGATCTGAGGATCTAAGGTGAAGAGCAGAAGTTAGACCGAATCTAGTACACTGCTAGATATGCGAAGGGGGAAAGTGGATGTATGCATACCTTGGGGAACCACTATAAAAATTGTGTGCACTCTGTGATTGAATGTTGCTGTGAATGTTGTGCTGTGTTAGCTGTAGAATTTGTAGTTTCTTATTATTTAACAAAACAGATTTTCTGTCTTAAAAGAAAAAAAGGAATTACACCTATTCACCCCCCCCTCTAGGTGATTAGGCACTAATTCTTTCAATTATCCTTACATAGCACTAAAATTGCTCCTAGCACCAGTCCTTAACACCAAAATGGTTCAAAATTCGGAACCCAAAGACCCTACAACAAAAGGCCTATTTATAGCAAAAAAAATTTAGATTACATGCCCTCGGTCACGGGCGTGTAGGGGCGGTGTCAGCACTGTTGATGAAGTGAAGCTGAGCATTCAATGCGTGTTGACTTCGGGGCGGTCCACGAGGAAGTCACGCCCGTGTCTCTGCTGATACGGGTGTGTCGCAGGGCGTGTCGGGGAGGTTGATCTATTGGTGGTGTCACGTCAATCGATCGATGGCTACGTCTTGTCGGGCCAGGTATAGACGTCACGTCCGTGTCACATCTTGACACGGGCGTGTCGGGTCGGTCGACGATCGTCGAGCGCGAAATCGTTGAGCGCGTGACACGGGATCGGTCACGGTCGTGTCACATTTGATACGGGCATGTCATAGGGTGTGTCCAACAAATCTTTGATTGTGGCTGATTTCTATTTGAATCCAAATCACACGCCCAGGTCACGGGCGTGTACTGAAGTACACGGGTGTGTACTTGGCAAATTTTGACATTTTCTGAAAAATTTCAGAAAAATAAAATAAACTTAAGTTAGAATAAAATTTATAAAAAAGGATCATTTTATTGAACAAAATTATCTAAAAATAACATAAATGAATTAAGAGGACTTAATTAATGTACATAAAAATACGTATATTTACAACTCATCAATAAGCCAAGGAGTACTAACCAGGAGTAAGAGTATCAACACAGCACTCTACTCAAGTTTCCTGTCACAAGTAAAGCCCAAGAAGTTTGAAGAGGCAATCAAAGACCAATTCTGGATTAGTGCATTACAGGAAGAACTGATCCAGTTCAAAAGATGTAAAGTCTAGAAGCTGGCTCCAAGACTTAAGGGACATAATGACATTAGGAACTAAGTGGATCTACTGGAACAAGTTAGATGAGAATGGAATTATTGTCAAAAACAAGGCTAGATTGGTGGCTAAAGGATACATGCAAGAAGAAGGAATTGATTTTTACCAGACATTTGCCCCAGTAGCCAGATTGGAAGCAATATGACTCTTTCTTGCATTTGCTTCCTATCAATGATTCAAAGTCTACAAGATGGATGTGAAGTTAGTCTTCCTGAATGGGGACTTAAAGGAGGAAGTATATATAGAACAACCATCAGGTTTTATTGACTCTAACTCTCATGATTTTGTTTATAGGCTTAGGAAAGCTCTATATGGATTGAAAAAACCGCTAGAGCATGGTATGAGACATTGTCTAGTTTTCTCATTGAGAACAAATTCTCAAAGGGAAAAATAGATAATATCATATTCCTAAGGGAATCTAAGGGCAAGATCATCCTGGTCTAGATATATGTTAATGACATTATATTTGGATCTACTGATGACAACCTTTGCATAAAGTTTGCTAAACTTATATAAGGGAAGTTTGAGATGAGTAGTATGGGTGAGCTCAAGTTCTTCTTGGGTCTCCAAGTTAGACATACTAATGATGTCTTGTTCATATCTTGTCAAAGTTCACTAGGGAGTTAATTAACAAATATAAAATGGAGAATGCCTCAACCATGAAAACTCTCATGGGGTTAAATATATCTTTAAACAATGATGATGCAGGGAAACCTATTGATGAAACTTTGTATAGAGGGATAATTGGCTCCCTTCTATACCTCACAACTATGTGTCTTGACATCATATATGCTACATGTGTCTATGTTAGGTATCTGGTCTGCCTTAAAGAATCTCACTACTCTACTGTAAAGAGTATCTTGAGATATCTTAAGGACACAGCAGATCTTGCCCCATGGTACCCTAGAAATAGGGATTTTGAACTAATATGGTATTCAGATATAGATTTTGCAAGATGCAAAGAGGACAGGAAAAGCACCACAGGCACCTGTCAGTTCTTGTGAGGAAGACTAGTGTCTTGGAGCAGCAAGAAGCAAACAAGTGTTGTTATGTCAACTGCAGAGTCAGAGTACATTTCAGTAGGTAGCTGCTGTGCTCAGTTGCCATGGATTCAGCATCATCTCCAAGATTATGACCTCAAGGTAAGTAGAACCCCTCTTTATTGTGATTTTACTACTGTTATTTTTATTGATAGTATTCCTATCTCACATAGCAGGACAAAGCATATAGAAATTAGATATCATTTTATTAGGGAGCATGTGAAAAGGGAAGATATTAGTCTTGAGTTTGTCCTCACAGGCATGCAAGTGGTTGACATCTTCACTAAGGCACGAAATGAAGCAAAGTTCAACACCTTCAAGTTGGAGTTGGGTATGTTGAAACTAGTCTAGCTTCGGTCACTCCCTATAGATTTAGTTTTTGGTGCAGGATATGTTCTTATTACAGGAGATGAAGACCTTAAGTAATAAGAACACCAAGGTAACCATCCGTAAAATGATGGCAAAAGTAGATCCTATTGAGGGGGAACAATTCCAGTAGTTGCTGGAGCAGAATTAGCCTCATATAAAGAGATAGCTAGCAGTTATACCAAGGGTATCATCTGCAATCAGATAGGGGGAGAAGCACATCAAAACAAGCCAGCTCTTCCCTGACTATTCTTAAGAATTCAAAAGGCGGAGAGAAAAGAAAGAAGAAATTAAGTGGGATATCAAATGGATTAAAAGAATGATCAATTGAAGCATCACTAAGTGTGGCATCAGAGCTTGATCAAGTGGTATCACATTCAGGGGGAGAAAGAAATGCTACTTTGATCAAGTGGTATTAGATTCAGGGGGAGAAAGAAATGATCTCATGCAGCATTCCTATAGTATCACACAACTTATAGCAAAATAGGGGGAACAGGTGATGCTCACCAAACAGGCAGAAAATGTTGTAACTTTCCACGATCTGCTCTGTAATAATAATATATTTTATTGTTGCATATGATGTGTTTGTGATTGACTAAGAAATGTGAACAATTTGAATAAGGGTTTTGACTTATTCAAATAGGGGGAGATGTTGTGTCCAATGATCCATATTGCCTAGATTTGTAAGAAGTCAAACAAATCAATGACACACACTAGTTGTATTTGATGTGTGTTTGAGTTTATGCATGCAGGTCAGTCCCTATTACACTGATTGGATAGGTGGATACCAAGCAAGCTGGTGGACATGCAGGAATTTGCCTAAGTCTATAGGGATTGAGTGAAGCAAGCTCACTCAATTCCATGTGTAAGGGAAGATGTTGGATAGGCTGGAAATCGCCTAAGTTCACAGGCATTGAGTGAAGTCTATTCACTTAACGCAATGTAAGTAAAATCGTTGAGTATAGCTAGGTTAGTCTAAGTCTAGCAATTGGCAAGCTGAAAATGTGACGACCCAGGCCCGGCTCCATTCGGGACCACGTCCACCGAGGCAGACCCGACGGGACCCAGTTGGAATTATCTGGGCTTCAGCCCAAACACCCCAACTCGATAGTCAATTGGTGGTGAGTTGTAGAAAATCTCCATAGTTAAGCGTGCTCGGGCTGGAGTAGTACTTGGATGGGTGACCTCCTGGGAAGTCCCCGTGGCACACGCTTGAATATCGAGTTTGCCTCATCAAAGGGAGGCAGTGGCCAACATCAACCGTCCTGTGGATGGAGAGGGGTTGGGATGCTTGGGCTGCAGCCCGGTAATGTCGCCTAGAGCAGAGCCGTGACATTGTAAAAAAAAGTGCACTTTTTATTGTAAGGCCCCTTGCCGATCCAACGTGACAATGACATGGCACCGCTCTAGGCGACCCTACCGGGTTGCAGCCCAAGCAACCCAATCCCTCTCCAGCCCACTACCGGGTTATTGGTGGTCACAACCTCCCTTTGATGAGCGAACTCGATAGTTAAGTTGGCCCATACAGGGACTTCACAGGAGGTCACCCATCCTAGTTCTACTCTCGCCAAGCATGCTTAACTATGGAGTTCCTTCACTTCTCATCCCCAACCGAGCTGCAGCTCAACTGGTGATGAGAAGTTGGAAAACTCCATAGTTAAGCGTGCTCGGGCTGGAGTAGTACGAGGATGTGTGACCTCCTGGGAAGTTCTCGTGGTGCGCGCTTGACTATCGAGTTTCGCTCATCAAAGGGGGGATGTGGCTACCGACAACCCGCCTGTGGATGGAGAGGCGTTGTGGTGCTTGGGCTATAGCCCGGACAATGCCAGTTAGGTCCCGCTGGGTCTCCCTAGGTGTACATGGTCCCGTTGGAGCCGGTCCTGGGTCGTCACAAAAAAGTGCACTTTTTATTGTAACGCCCCTAGCCTATCCAACGTGACAATGTCAGGGCTCCGCTCTAGGCGATGCTACTGGGCTCCAACCCAATCACCCCAACCCCTCTCCAACACTCTGGCGGGTTGTTGGTGGCCACAACATCCCTCTGATGAGGCAAACTCTATATTCAAGAACGCACAATGGGGACTTCCTAGAAGTTCACCCATCCGAGTACTACTCTAGGCCGAGCACGCTAAACTATGGAGTTTTTTCACTTCTCATCACCAATTGAGCTGCCCGTGGTGTGCACTTGACTATCGAGTTTTTCTCATCAAAAGGAGCATGTAGCCACCAAGAACCCGCCATAGTGCTGGAGAGGGGTTGGGGTGCTTGGGCTGTGTAGAAAGTAGCGAAAAAGAGGGAACAAACGGATAAACTTTTGAATAATTGAAATTTTATTATCCAAAAAAAGATATATCATTTACAAAGGTATGACCTCCCTTATATAGAATGGAGGAGATAAGAGAGAGAGTATACAAACAATGTGGGACTAAACATTTACAATGCAGAGCGGCTAGAGTAAAGGAGACCGCACAGGCCGCGCGGTTAGACAGATGGGTTAACCGCTCGACAACTCCAGCAGGATAGAACAGGCTGCAATGGGAGACCGATAGACCGCCCGGTCTCCAGGCTTCAGAGTGAGACCGCCAGACCACTCAGTCAACAAATCGCTGGATCAGACCGCTAAGCCGACCGGTCTAATACTTCAACACTCCCCCTCAAGCTGGAGCATAGATATCAACCATGCCCAGCTTGTCACAAATGTGGAAGAAGGAAGTAGAAACCGGATTGGTGAAGATATTTGCCAATTCCTTGTCAGAGGTGACAAAAGGAGTACAAATCTGTTTCTTCAAAATCTCTTCCCGAATGAAGTGACAGTCAACCTCTATATGCTTTGTTCTCTCATGGAAGACCGGATTTCTGGATATGTATATGGCGGCCTTGTTATCACAAACATAGGGAGAGGACAGTCATATACCTCGCTCAGGTCAAGCATGAGAGCCCGCAACCACTTTAACTCACACGTGGTTGACGCCATACTCTGGTATTCGGCTTCTACACTGGATCTGGAGACAACAGACTGTTTCTTGCTCTTCCAACTCACGAGATTACCTCCAACACAGGTACAAAAACCTGATGTCGATTTACGATCGCCTTTGTCATCCGCGTAATTTGAATCTGAGTAGGCCTCAACCCTCAGATGACCATTCTTCTGAAAGTGTAACCCTTTGCCTGGTGCTGCTTTGATATACTCTAAAATCTTCAGGGCGGACTGAAGATGGCACTCCCTGGGAGCTTGCATAAACTGACTGACCTTGCCTACAGCATAGGCGATGTCGGGTCTAGTCACCGTGAGATAGATGAGTTTGCCTACCAAACGTCTGTACCTTGTGATATCAGATAGAAGAGGCGAGTCATCCGTCCACGTTTTGTCTTCTCCAATAGCCATGGGAAACCGAGCCGGTTTGGCACCTGTCAATCCTGCTTCTTGTAGAAGATCAAGGGCATACTTCCGTTGGGAGAGAACCAACGAGGCAGGTTTCCGAGAGATTTCTATCCCCAAAAAGTATTTCGGGGAGCCCATATCCTTCGTGACCAAGTGCTGACGGAGGTGCTTCTTCGTCAAGTCCACCCCATCTCGGTCATCACCAGTAAGAAGAATATCATCCACATATACGACCAAAACCACCAGTCCCGAGGCCATTCTGCGAATGAATAAGGAGTGATCGGCCGAACTCCTTCGAAAGCCGATTGTAGCCACAATACCACTGAATTTGTCGAACCATGCCCGAGGGCTCTGCTTTAGGCCATAAATGGCCTTCTTCAAATGACATACACGTGTCTCCCCCTGAGCAACATACCTAGGAGGTTGCTCCATGTAGACGTCCTCCTGAAGATCTCCATAGAGAAAGGCATTCTTCACATCAAGCTGGGAAATAGCCCAATCCCGGTTAACAGCCACAGAAAGGAGAACCCGGATGGTGCTGAGGCGAGCAACCGAAGAAAAGGTATCAAAGTAATCAATGCCGTAAGTCTGATTGAAGCCCTTGGCCACCAGCCGGGCTTCGTACCGATCCACAGTGCCGTCGGGGCGAAACTTCACAATGAAGACCCAGCTACAGCCAACCACATCAGTGCCCATGGGAGGAGGAACTAGGGTCCAGGTACCCCGTTCAGTAAGAGTAGCCATCTCCTCATCCATGACAGACTTCCAATGAGGGAGAGTAAGAGCCTCCTGGTAGGTGCGGGGAGTAGAAGTAGCAGAGATAGCCAAGGCAAAACACCTGCGAGAAGGAGAAAGCCGATCATAGGAAACAACTGCCGCAAGCGGGTGTTGAGTACACGCCCGCACCCCTTTGCGAAGAGCAATGGGAAGATCCAGGTCGACGGGAGCGTCAGCGACGGGAGCGTCAGCGACCGGAGCGTCCGTGGAGGAGAAGGCTCGCCCGGGACTAGAGAGAGATGGCGGCGGAGAGGAGGGGGAGGGGTGGGTGGGGAGACGGACTGGGAAGGAGGCAGTGGAGGAGGAGACGGAGGTGGTAAAATGTCGGGAGGCATGGAAGGAACGGAGACATCAGAAGGAAGAGAAGATGGAGGAGAGAAATAGGAAGCATTCTCGAAAAAGGTCACATCCGCGGAGACAAACTGCTTGCGGAGAAGGGGGTCAAAGTAGCAATAGCCTTTTTGAGTGGTAGAGTACCCCAAAAAGACACACTTGGTGGAACGGGGGGAAAGCTTGTCGCGGATAGCGGAGGGAGCGTGAACAAAGGCCGTACAGCCAAAGACACGGAGAGGGAGAGGAAAAGGTTCCTTGTGGGGGTAGAGAAGGGAGAAGGGAGTCTGGCCGTGGAGAACCGTGGAGGGAAGGCGATTGATGAGATAGCAGGCGAGGAGCATAGCGTAGCCCCAGTAAGAGCGAGGGACGTGCATCTGCGTCATGAGAGTACGAGCAACATCAAGCAGGTGACGTTTTTTACGCTCCGCCACCCCATTCTGCTGGGAGGTGTAAACACAAGTCGTTTGATGAAGCAGGCTATGTTGGTGAAAGAACGCGGAGAACTCATGAGTCAGATATTACTTGGCATTATCAGAACGTAAAACTTTAATAGAAAGAGCAAATTGAGTCTGAATCATAAAGTAAAATGATTGTCAAACAAAAAAGAGTTCAGAGCGTTCTTTTAGCATATACACCCAGCTACAGCGTGAAAAATCATCGATAAAAGTGACAAAATAGGGACTGCCCCGACCAACAGTGAGGGTAGGAGCAGGACCCCATACATCAGAATGAATAAGATCAAACAAGCGAGAGGAGCCACGACCTTGCTTCGGTGGGAAGGAGGAGCGATGATGTTTGCCAAGCTGACACACATGACAGTTGAGCGGAGAACTGGTAAGAGGTAAGTGGGGCAGAAGCTGGCGAAGAATCCGAGGAGGAGGATGGCCAAGACGAAGATGCCACTGAAGGAGATCTGTGGAGGAGGAGTTGGCGGGCAAAGCTGAAACATCGTCGAGGAAGTAGAGGCCGTCGCTCTCAGTCCTAGTAGCAATCGTCCGCTGGGTCCTCGGGTCCTGAAAAGAACAAGTAGTGGGAGTGAATAAGACAGAGCACTGAAGTTGCCGGCATAAAGTAGTAACTGATAACAAATTGCACGGGAACATCGGGACATAGAGGGTGTCCTCCAAGCAAAGCGATGGGGTGAGCTGAACCATGCCCGTCCCATGAACTGGGGACGGTGAACCATCCGCCACACGAACCGGGGGTAAGCGGTCATGTGTCTCAAGACGGGAAAAGCAATGAGGGTTGCCCGTCATATGATTTATAGCACCGGAGTCAATCAGCCATTTACCTTGGGTAACGACGTGGGCACTACCTGACGTCGTGGCCACAGAGGCAGAGGGCCGAGAAGAGGCGGAGGCCGAAGAAGGAGCATCACCGGAAGGGCGAAGATGAGGATGTTTCTTCCAGCAGCGGTCAATAGAATGGCCGGTACGACCACAGTGAGAGCAGAGGAACCGGGATGGACCCCGTCCGCTAGAGGGGCCGCGGCTACTAGGGCCCCCCCTCTGCGCTTGGTGAGCAAAGGAGTCCTGGGAAGGGGGGAGGCCAATAGAGGCCGCTGGAGCAGCGAAGTAACAGCGGCAATGCGAGCAGCAGTGGCATCCAAAGTAGGAGATTCTTCCTCACCCAAGATCTGCTGGCGGATCATATCATAAGAATCGGGAAGACGAAGAAGATAACAAACAACCAGGAGTTCCTGGAAGTGTTTGTGCTGTTCGGCCAAGTCCGCGGAGAAGGGGCGATTCTGGAGGATTTCAGCACCAAGAGCCTGAACCTGCTGATAAGCCGCAGCCGGAGACATGGAAGGGCGGGCGAAGAGGTTCGCATAGAGAGTATAAATGCGGGAAGTCTGCCGCCCCCCCCCCCTTAGAATAGAGAGCAGCGAGGTGTAGCCAGGCGGCCTTGACCGTCTCATCATGGCGAATGACGGGAAGGCACTCATCAGAAAGGCTGTTGGCCAGCCAGGTGCGGACAAGAGCATCACTCGCATCCCATTCATCAAACTCAGGAGAGGTACGAGGAGGAGGGTCATCGGTGAGGTGATGACGCTTGCGTTGAGAACGAAGGAGAAAAGTGAAAGAAACGCTCCAATCGGGATAGTTGGAGCCAACAAGCTTAGAAAGGGTGCCAAGGTTGCCCGAAGGAGGAGGTGGAGAAGGAGCTGTAGGAGTAGTGGTGAGACCGGAGGTAGTCATAGAACCCAGCAAGAAACCGCAGCGGTTAGAAAAAAGAAGAAGCCGCGCGAACACAAGCGGCTAGAAAGCAGTCAAGGGCACAGCGGGGAAGAAGTCGCACGGACTGAAAATCCCGAGCGAACAGAAGAGAGGAGGAGGCAAGAAGCAGCGGCTACAACAAGTCGCAGACCGGGCGAACAGAAACAGGCCGCAACGACTAGGAAGTCGGATAGGCAAGAAGAACCAGGAGCACGGCGATAAGGAAACAGGTCGCCGCGACGAATAGAAGTAGAAGAAGAGAACCAAGAAGAAGCAAGCCGCGCGAACAGGGCAGCAGACAGAAACAAGCCGCGCGAACATGGCAGCGGACAGAAGAGAAGGCAAGCCGCGGGAGAGGCCGCAGAAAGCGGAAAACAAGCCGCGAACAGCAGAGAGTGCACAGAATCAGGAGGAAATGACCGTGTCCTCTGATACCATGTAGAAAGTAGCGAAAAAGAGGGAACAAACGGATAAACTTTTGAATAATTGAAATTTTATTATCCAAAAAAAAGATATCATTTACAAAGGTATGACCTCCCTTATATAGAATGGAGGAGATAAGAGAGAGAGTATACAAACAATGTGGGACTAAACATTTACAATGCAGAGCGGCTAGAGTAAAGGAGACCGCACAGGCCGCGCGGTTAGACAGATGGGTTAACCTCTCTGCAACTCCAGCAGGATAGAACAGGCCGCAATGGGAGACCGATAGACCGCCCGGTCTCCAGGCTTCAGAGTGAGACCTCCAGACCGCTCGGTCAACAAACCGCTGGATCAGACCGCTAAGCCGACCGGTCTAATACTTCAACAGGCTGCAACCATGTAGCATCGCTTAGAATGGAGCCATGACTTTGTCATGTTGGATCTGCTAGGGGAGTTACAGAAAATGTGTCTAAGGCCATAGGCATTGAGTGTAGTACACTCACTCAATGCCATACTGCTAAAAGCTGTGAGATAGGCAAAGCCCAAGAAGAAACAACAAGAATGCGGCCAAATACACAGGCGTTGAGTGAAGTCCACTCACTCAATTCGATAACAACAATCATTGAGAATTGCTCAATCAGTCAATACCATAGAAAATTAGTGTAGACATTTGACTAAGTCCACGGGGATTGAATGAAGCTTACTCACTCAACGCCATGTGATAAAAAGCATTGACTGAACCTTAGTGAGTCTGAGTCTGTGATTTCTCAGAAATTTGGCTAAGTCCAAATGCATTGAGTGTAGTTTACTCACTCAACGCCAGATAATAGAAGAATATCTGTTACATAATTTGTCACTGAGTGAAGCTTACTCACTCAATGCCAACTGAAAAAATCTGTATTAAGTAATATGGCGTTGAGTGATGAAGTCTCACTCAACACCTAGTAACAAAAAGTTTGGCAAAGGCAAAAAGCGTTGAGTGACGAAAACACACTCAACACTCTCACTGCCCCGTAATAGAAAGTTTGGCTAAGGTAGAAAACATTGGTCATAAAAACACACTCAACGCTCTCAACGGCAAGGCAAAAAGCATTGAGTGGACTAAATGCCTAGAGTTAGAAAAACTTTCTAAGTGTTTTGGCGTTGAATGAAGGTTACTCACTCAACGCCTAATGACAGAAAGATTATCTAAGTTTTTTGGCGTTGAGTCAAGCTTACTCACTAAACACCTAATGGCAGAGAAATTGTTCTAAGTGTTTTGGCATTGAGTGAAGGTTGCTCACTCAACGCCTAGTGACAGAAAATTTGTCTAAGTGTTTTGGCGTTGAGTGAAGGTTGCTCACTCAATGCCTAGTGATAGAAAATCTATCTAAGTGTTTTGACATTGAGTGATGGTTACTCACTCAACGCCTATACTAATGTTGGTTAATTTTAGATAAGTCCACAGATGGCTGACGTCAGCATGAGTCATCAAAAGTCAACAAAGTCATTGCAGTTCAAATTTGTTGCGGGAAAAATGGAGTAAGCCATTGATGGCGCCGGCGGCCAGCTTTTGTCGTATTTACAAATGGAAGATGGCAAATAGGCAATTAAGGCTGGGCCCCACATGTCAAAGAACCTTTGATCGACGAGCAATAAAAGGGAAAGATTGCCTGAGTCGACCACAAGCAATTAGGGTTTTCTGATTTCGCAAGTGTGCCCGAACATCATCTTCTTCCTCGCCATTACTGCCGAGCCTAAAGGTCTTGTTCAGTTAAGTCAACCCAAAAGTGAAGAGTGGTAGCTGATGTGATATTCATCTGTGACAGCAAGGCCAGGACTGATTCCTAAAAGTGAAGAGGTAGAGACTTCTACAAGATACTTCCAGAACATACCGTGAATCAAATGAAGATATCTGTCAACTTGTTGCTGTAAAGAAGAAGTTAAGGGAGACTCAGTTTCTGCCCAGGAAGACAGACACAGATTTTTTTTCTGGTGTCTAATTTTTCAAATCTCAGTTATTTTTTGTAAGATCCAATCTTGGATCTGAGTGTAAGATTCTTGAGTGAATCAGAGTACAGGCCTGTGTTATAAAGGTTGGGGTAAGATCTGTTGATCTGGGTGTTGGATTCTTGTGTAAATCTGAGTGGTAGGCCTATGCTATAAAGGCTGAGGTAGGATCCAGTTGAGATCTGAGTGGTAGGGCATAGTGCCTGAGTTGTAAGTCTTGAAGAAGACTGAGTGGTCCTGCGGGATCGTGTTGTAAGCTCCTTGGAGCCAAGTTTTGGGGGAAGAGCCTTATCTAACACACTGTTAGAAGGGCGCAAAGGGACTGTGGACGTACCTAAACTCTGGGGAACTACTATAAAATATTTGTGTCATTTCGTTGATGTTCTTGAAAACTTAATATAACAAATCACCAAGTACAGTAAATAAAGTATAGGTCTAGATAATTAAAAAGAGACCTAAAACCTATTCCCCCCCCCCACTAGGTGTTAGCTGATCTTGAAAACAAAGTCTTTCAGCGTATCAGTTACGACATGACGGTGGAGTGGGAAAAGTGGCGTTGCAGTGATTTTTCGAAAAAGAAAATGAAAACGTGAATATGGGTAGAGAAAGAGAATGATAAAATTAATAAAATTCGCGCTTTCAAAATATCAACAAAATAATCCCCGGCAACGGCGCCAAAAACTTGATGGAGAATTTATATTGTTTTAAATAATAAGTCCAAACTAATATCCCAAAATAGGTAAGCGTACCTATCGAAATATTGTATAGGAAATGCCATATTAGACTCGGGGCCTGTTGAGTACTTCTACTCACGCAAATTAATATTATTTTATCAAAATAAAAGTTAAAGGTAAATTAAAACTAAATAAAGAAAAATGAAAATAAAACAAACACTTGATCAAGACTCCCTTTGAAATCAAATAAACTTCTATGCAAACTTTTAATTATCTACTTCGACCGTGGAGGCTCCTAAATTATGAAAGCGTCTCTCTCAAGCTCATGCTTATGACTAACCTTAGGTTGATTGATTAAGACCTCTCGGCCAGTCGAAACCCCTGAGCTTGCTTTAGCCAGTCGAAACCCGTCTATTGGATTTGACTCCAATCCGAAAGAGTTATGTCGTCCTCTCTCGAGGAGTGTAATCAATTCCTTTTATCTTTGAGTGATCTCCTCATATCCGCAACCTCTCGGTCATTTAGGATATGGATCTTAGATTGAAGAACATATCCGCGAAATATGAATTCGATACGATAATTATCAAAGATAAATCAAAGTAGTAAAAATAGAGTTTGACAAAAAGAAGATTATTTTATTCAAAGATTATTATGATCAAGTGCTAAAGAAATTAGCTGCTCGACATGATGTAGAAGTTACATAAAAAGAAGAAAAAGTAAGACATGATTGCCAAAGAGAAATACTTGAATTGAATTACAAAAAGTAAACTATGTTATGGAAAGGAAAAGTACATGAGAGAAATGCATAAAAATGGAAAACTAAGCTACTGAACTACTGCTAGATGGATCCTTAGATGCCCTCCGAGCTACTGGCTTTCTCTGGAATTTATAGTAAAATTTCTGGAAGGTGACGCCCTAGGTCACGCCCGTGACCTAGGGTGTGTAAGGCTTAGAAACTACTGTCTTGAATGCCCAGGAACATTGGAGAAAAACCGTCAAAAGTCGCCGTTCTTCGAGTCACGCCCCTAGGTCACTCCCGTGACCTAGGGCGTTTCAAGTCTGTTACTGGAAACAGCGGGAAGGAGAAAGGCGGGAAATAAATTCTGGCTGTTGCGGGAAGTCACGCCGCTAGGTCACGCCCATGACCTAGAGCGTGTAATTTGAAAACCACTAGATCCGAAACTGTCTTCATAACACACGGCACGCCTGGATGTCACGCCTGATAGTCACGCCCGTGACCCAACGGTCACGCCCATGACTCGGGCGTATAACTTTAATCCGACATGGAATTTGCACTGGAGCTCCTTTTTGGGTCACGACCACCTGTAACGCCCGTGACCTGAGGGTCACACCCGTGTCTGGGCCGTGTATAGTTGATTTTTCCAACAATATTTAGTTTCATCTCCTGACCAGTCCTGTAAGCTCCAATTTGCTATTAGCAGCCCAGATTGACCTGAAATAAGAAAACAATGGATTTTAATAACAATATTAAAATAAAATAAATAAAATATTATTATTTATTAAATTAAATCTATATATAAATAACTATAAATAATGAGTTATTAGGACAAAATAACCATCTGTTATGAAAAATTCTTTAGGATTGTGAATGAGCTGAAGACTTACGGAAGAGTATTCAGTCACTATGAACTAAATGACAAGTTTCTTAGATCTCTCTCTCGAGAGTGGGATAATAAAATCTGCGCCATCAGAGAAGTGGTAAAGCTGGGTGAGACATCTCCTCCCACCCTCTTTGGGAAGTTACTGTCATATGAAATATAGCTCCCTGTAAGGAAAGTAGAGGAGAACCAGAACAAGTCTCGGGAAAGAGACAAGTCTGTAGCATTAAAAGCTAAAGGCTCCAGCAAAGGAAGAAGAAAGTCTCCCTCTCCACCAAGGAGAGATGCTGAATTTGATTCTAGAAAATAAGAAAAAATCACATCAGACTGCGAATGGTCTGATGATGATTTTGTTGCATTCATCAGGCAATCCCAGAAGTTCTTGAAGAAGAAGCACTAGAGAGGCAGGCCTTCCACCTCCTCACATCCCAAGGATGACTACTACAAGGGCAGGATAAAATCATATAAGTAGGAAAGGTATGGTTTCAAAACTGGTAAACGGATTTCCTCTAACATGACTTGTTATCATTGCAGAAAATCTGGGAATGTGATAGTCGACTGCCCAGTAAAAAGAAAGGAACACAATGAGAAAAAGGACCACCAGCAAAAAGACAAGAAAGAGAAATCCCTCCTGGCCAAGAAGCAAAGAAGCTGGACTGACTCCTCCTCATCAGAGTCAGAAGAAGAAGAAGATGCCGCATTGGGTTGTACTCTACTGAAGAAAGAGTTGTTGAAGCAGACTGCATCAAAAGGCTTGCTACTTTAGAAGAAGAAGCTGAGAAGGTTCATCCTGCTGTCAAGATTGAAGACATGGCCCATCTATCACAGTCTGATGGTGATTTAGAGGTGGATTCTGAAGAAGACAACTACTGACTTGGGCTGATGCCTAGGTCAGATGAAGAACTCAGCCAGGATCATCCGGGTCCAAGCAAGGTAATTTCTGTGACTAGCCCTGCTTGTTCAGATTATGAATCAGTTCCAGATTCTTGTGCTTATGCATCAAGTATGATGATGGATCAGAATCTGAGGGAGACATCAATCAATTGATTGATAATTATGGAGCACTTCTGTAGGAACTAAAGAAAAGCAAGCTCCTGGCCAAACAATAAGCTCAAGAAATTGTCTCTTTAAAGCTTGCTGCTTCAGAATCAGCAAAACTATTGGATCTGAAGACTCAAGAAGTTAGCAAACTGAAGAATGTAACAATCCTTCAGATGAGCACCATAACTTTCAAGAATAACCATATCAGGAATCTTGAAGGAAAGCTCCAAAAGGAGAGGGAACTAGTGGCTAGCTACTCCAAGTCTAGCACAGTGTTGCCCTTGATAGACTCATTATCCTCCCAATAGGGAAAGAAAGGATTGAGATTTAAGGGAAGGACAAGTGCTGCTAATCCCAAGGGAAAGGGAAAAGCTCAAGTGGAGACACTAGCCTCTAAGCCTCATGTGAAATTTAATATAGTGCAATTTCCTTCTAACAACCATGACCATGAGAGTATTTATGGTCACTGAAATCATGTTAGACCATCTTGTGTGAACAAAGATGTTCCACAGTATGGTGGTAGCTACAGAAAAGGTGCAAGTGCATATGAGAAAATACAAATGGCCCATCCTGGACCATTTGTGTTTTGTGCAACAGCCCCTTTAGTCAAGGGTAAAGCTGCTGACTGTTGTCCAATTCCTGCAGCCCACTCTAAGACAAAGGGAAACGCTGTCAGTAGACCAGAGCTGGGCATCTCTGAGGCAATCAAGAGTATGCTTTTTGAAAAGAAAATGGATGTTAGAAGGGCTCAAGATATCCCAAGCACTTCTACTGCCAGACCCACCACTTGTCAGACTGGTGTTGGGAAACAAAAGAATTGGACTACTGCTTCCCCTTCTAGACCAAGAGCTGTTGTTAATACCACCATCAAACCTGATCTGAAAAGAAGGTAAAACATCCATGAGTGTTGGTGCTATAACAAGGTAGACCACTTTGTTGTTGATTGTTGGCACAATCATAGTGTGCAGAGAGTAAATGTTAGATTGCCTGTCAGAAAGCTGCAGGCAGGGAGAATTATTTTCAGGCTGACATGCACCAATGACCAAATAAAAATTGGGGTCCTATGGTTAACTGATTTGTGTTTTGCAGGTTAGTCCAAGTGCTCATACCCCTATATGGTACTTGGACAGTGGATATTCCAGGCACATGACTGGAACAAGGAGCATGATGAAGGATTATACTCCAGTAAAGAATGGACCAAAGATTATCTTTAGTGGGTCAGAAAAAGGGGTGACTAGTGGTTATGGTAAGATCTCTAATGACATAGTCACTATCACTAGAGTAGCATATGTGGAAGGGTTACAAAACAACCTGATAAGCATTATCCAACTCTATGATCTTGGCTATGACATAGTATTCCACAAGGATGAGTGTCAAATTAGGTGGTTAAGTGACCAAGAGATCATCTTAACAGGCACTAGGAGTGGAAATGTATACTGTTTAGATTTCCTATGCTCTAGCAAAAACTCACATGTATTCCTAGTTACAGATGAGAAAGCCTCTTCCTATGTCCAGTGGCATAAGAGGCTAGCCAATCTAAATTATAGGATCATAGGCAAGCTGTTCAACAATTGGATTGTTAGGAATAAGCCTAAGTCTATATGCACTAAGGATGGTATCTACTCTGCATGCCAAAAGGGCAAACAGACTAAAACCTCCTTTAAGAGCATTGACACTAACGATTCAGTGAGGTGCTTATACCTCTTGCATATGGATATATTTGGTCCTATTCTAATTCAAAGTCTAGGTAGGAATGTCTACACCCTTGTGTAGTAATGTCGTCGAACTTCCACTCCGGAATAGGCAAGGATTTCAAGATTCCTCCCGGCTTTTGGCACTCCGCTTTCACCAAGGCGCAAGTTTTACACTTCGCCACGTAGAGCGCCACATCCTTTTTCAGTCCTGGCCACCAGAACAATTTCTTAACATCGTGGTACATCTTCGTGCTCCCCGGGTGAATTGAGTACTTGGTATGATGCGCCTCATACAACAATTCCACCCTCAAATTGCCCACGTTTGGGATGCACAGACGACCTTCTTTCCAAAGTAATCCGTCCTCCACAACGAATTAGGAATTTGACCCATCCAGAGCCTCTATCATGAGTTGCTTCATGTGGACATCCATATCCAATGCCTGCCGAATCCGATCAGCCAGGTCATATTGGACTTCAGTCCAATTCAGTACTGCTTTAACACTTGATTACTTATCAACGCAAAAGATCTCCAACGCCTCCAACTCCCGAACCAACAGCTCGTCATGGACTGACAACCAGTTGGCTTGGGCTGGCGCCCGGCGACTCAACGCGTCCGCCACCGCATTGCCCTTACCAGACACGTAATGGATCTTGAAGGTATAGTCCCCCAGGAACTCCATCCATCTACGCTGCCGCATGTTCAGATCTTTCTGATTAATCAAATACTTCAGGCTCTTATGGTTGGTATAGATATCGACCCTTACCACATATAAGTAGTGCCTCCACAGTTTTAAAGCAAAAATCACGGCCTCTAACTCCAAGTCATGGACTGGATAATTCCTCGCGTGCACTTTCAGTTGTCTCGAGCCATACTCTATAACGCTTCCATGTTGTAGTAGCATGCAACCCAAACCACTGCCTGAAGCGTCGCTATAAATCTCATAACCTTCGGTCCCACTCGGGGAACACAACATAGGCGTCGTGGTCAGCCGACATTTCAACTCCTCAAAAGCTTGCGCGCACTCCGGCGTCCAAACAAACTTCTTCTCCTTCCTCGTCAAAGTAGTGAGAGGTAACGCTATCCACGAGAAGTTCTCCACGAACAGCCTATAATAGCCGGCAAGCCCCAGAAAGCTCCGGACTTCCTCTACCGTAGAAAGCTCAGGCCACTCTCGTATCGTAACAATCTTCGCCGGATCCACTGCAATACCTTCCCCACTCACTATATGACCGAGGAACTCCATTGAGGACAACCAAAACTCTCACTTCGAGAACTTGGCGTACAATTGATTCTGCCTTAGCGTATCCAAAACCAAATGAAGATGCCTGAAGTGATCTTCCTCACTCTGCGAGTACACCAAAATATCATAGATAAAGACGATCATAAAATGGTCCAAGTACTCCCTGAAGGTCCTGTTCATCAAATCCATGAACACTGACGATGCATTCGTCAGCCCAAACAGCATGACCATAAACTCATAATGCACGTATCTTGTACTGAATGCTGTCTTATAGATATCACTCTCCCTTATCTTCAGCTGATAGTAACCAGACTTGATATCCAACTTAGAGTACACCGTCGACCCGACCAACTGATCAAAAAGATCATCGATCCTTGGGATTGGGTACTTGTTCTTTTCCGTTAGCTTGTTTAACTCCCGATAATCAATACAAAGTCTCAAGCTCCCGTCCTTCTTCTTTACAAAGAGGACCGGTGCGCTCCAAGGTGACGAACTTGGATGCACTAACCCTTGCTCCAACAACTCTTGAAGTTGCACCTTCAGCTCCGCCATTTCCTTTGCCGCTGGCCGATACAGAGATCGTGACATAGGCTTCGCACCTGGCACTAGCTCAATCGTGAAATCTATCTCCCGTTAAGGCGGGGATCCAAGGAGATCGGCGGGGAATACATCAGGGTACTCAGCTACCATTGAAATACTATCCAACGTAGGCTTCGGCTTTGCAACCTCGACTAGTTTAAAGAACAGCTCTGCACCAGCACGAACCGCCGTCACCACCTGAAGAGCAGACATCAATGTCTTGCTCGACCCTTTCAAGCCCGTAAAAGTCGTCTCACGACTTGCTACTAACTTGACTTCCTTGCGGCCGCGATCAATATAGGCTTGCTGCTCCGAGAGCCAGTCCATGCCAAATATAACGTCGAACTCCACCAACGGTAGTAACAACGCTCGTAGATCGAACTCTTGATTCCCAATGCGAATCTTAATACCGTAGATTTTATCCGCGCGCATCGAACACCCATTCGGTAACAACACATCCAACCTGTCCTTCGCTATCGAAGAAGGTACTCCGATGCGCGATATGAATCCTTCGGACAAGGAGTGTGAAGCTCCCGTATCAAAGAGTGCTCTCGCCGGAAACTCACAAATCAAAACAAATCATAAACAAGCAGTGGTAAGGTAACATATGTATAACAAGTATTTAAAGAAACTTAACTTGCTACAAATTAAACCGTACCTGTCACCACATCTGCTTGTTTGATGGCTTCCTGTTGGCCAAGATTAAAAACCCTTGGTTGAGTCGGAGCATAATGGGACGCGGTTGACTCCACTGCCTTGCCCTTCTCCTCATAAGTTGCTCCCGGCTTCCTCTCAGACCTGGTACGTCCGCTCCAACAGTCACGGGCAAAGTGCCCCGGCTTCCCATAAGTAAAACATGCACCCGGGGTCCGACCCGTGGTCGCCCCAGAAGCACCGAAAGAAGGATCTAGACCCAAAGTCCTAACCTTCTTAAAGAACTTACGGTGCCTAGACTTTGAGTTAGTCGGCACCTTGAACTCAGTCCTCTTATCACCCAAGCTCTTCTTCGCTTGAACATTCTTCATGTCCTTCTTCAAGGATCGGGCCGTGTTGACCAAGGTCAAGAAACCCTGAGTCATTGGCCCCGAGAGTAGCAGCCTCAACTCATCTCTTAGACCTTTATATAAATGGTTGGTCTTACGCTCCTCATCCGCGATGGTGGAGCTAGCATACCGAACCAACTGAGTAAACTCGTGGAGATACTCATCCACGCTACTCTCTTCTTATACCAACCTCTGGAACTCATTCTCCAAAGCTATCCTATGAGTAGAAGGGAGGTACCTAGCCAAGAACAGTCTTGAGAACTCCATCGAGACATCTGTAAGTTGCCTTCCTCTCAATAGATGTATCTCCAAACCCTCCCACCACAGCCTAACGTCTCCATCCAACAGGAACGTAGTTATAGTGGTCATCTGTCACTCCTCCATCTCCATCGCTGTCAAGACTCTCTTCACACGGGAGAGCCAATCTTCAGCTTGAGATGGGGTTCCCAACACCGAGAATACCAGAGGATTAAAGCTCATGACATGTTTGAGCTGTCTCTCGGTTGCCCTCCTTGGCACCAACAGCTCCACTCTTCTCGGCTCAACCTCTAGAAGAGGTATCTGCTCCATCGCAGGAGCGGGATGCTGCATTTGCCTTGCAGGCTGTGCATTGATCATGGCAAACACTGCTTCGGCCACCAATCGTATGGTCTCAGCCGATGGAGGTGTTGCAGGAGCATCATTTGGTGCACTACTAGCCTCAAAAACTCGGCATTCCGACGACCCAACACCGCTTCTGGTCACCTATAGTGGTACAAAATATCGTTAGGCGACCAAACAAAATTGCAAAACGTAATTATAGGAATGCACAGGTTCCTCAAACACGTGTATTTTTCATTCCTAAGTGGACATTCATGGGTTCTTTTGTTGTTATAATGATGACGCACACACATGTGCTCACCACCCCTTAAAAGAATTCGCCCACGAATTCATTTTAAGCCTGACCGAAACCAGTAGTCTGACACCAAATTGTAACACCCCTATCCATCACATAGCATATAACAGTAGGTCCGGCCGGGGCCCGACGCCATATACCACGGACAGACCGGGTGGTTACTCAATGGAAACCATCCAACAAATAACAACATCCTACACAGAGCATTCTTGCGGAAGTAATTAAAATTGTTGCATTAAAACAAAGAACCCAACACTAGCATGAATGTCCACTAATAAGCCAAAAGGATTGAAGTACAAATACACAAGCTCAGGCCTTATGGCCTTACAATTATTTTCCTCAAATTACATGTTTTCAAACCTCGGCGCGCAGGCCGGCCATACATGAACAAAAGAAAACAATCAAAATTAGGTCTTCAAGGGACGGCTCAGCAAGATGGGCTTTAGCCCGCTATTTACTGCTCGGCTCCGCAGTACCTGCAAGCATAATCCACCGCAACGGTGGCAAACCAAAGCAACGGTCAGCAATGCTGACCAAATTATAACGATCTCACCTCCAATTCAGAGCGGCGATGCTCCTTCCCTGCACTTTATTAGCATAAACAAGCAGTATATAAATACATTGCATCACATGCATTGGCATGCACGACCACACGCCCCGTGCTCTTAGGGCACATTCTCGGTGATCACGGTCAAAGACCGCCGACTCACCACCGCCCCCAGGACGGCAATAACTCGTGAGCATCTGGTATTTCTGGCCACTGCCTAAGACCCTCCATCTATGTCAACGGTAAGTGCCAAGTAAATTTAGGTCTCTTTAACCGAACGACATAGATCGAGTACGGTTCCACCTGACTCGTTGCTCACACCGCAACGTCGATTAAGTCGTCGCGCGGGTCAAGCTTCCCCGAGTCCCGTATATCCCATACAATCACATAACCCAGTTATGTTCAAGTTGGCTCCTAGGCCACCATGTTGGCAGAACCACGCATCTGCCCAGGTTTCCGGGTGCACCTTGGAGTTAATCCCAAAGGCTCCTTGTTGCAATCTATCACGTAGAAAACCCGAAAACAAACATTCGCACGGAGTCTTCTCCTACCATTTATGCAATGCAACATCACCGATCCAGACCAACTTGTCTGGGTAGGCTTCACACATCATGCCTATATTTGTTCTCGATTACGGACTCTATATGTACACAACGAGGACTATTCATGTCTACCCTAAGGAACGCCTCAAACTCACCGCAAACTCGCAAGAGCGGGCTTCCCTATGCAAAAGAAGTAGAGCTTCACATGCTCAAGTAGAGAATCGTTACCCTAGCATTCTTCCTTGCCGCCATGGAAATGTAAGCAGATGAAAAGCACCGCACTCTCCTTGCCTCCGTATATCCGAAGTCGGTTCGTGATTTGGAGCTCCGAAGCTCCACCGGTGACCGGATCTAGGCTTCTTCTACCACCTTTGCTCTCCCCTCTCTCTAGACTTAGAAAGAGAACCACTCAAGTGAAATGAGGGTTTCAAAGGCCCAATCCCGGGTATATCCTAGTAAGAACAACCCCCAACCGTCGGATCCCAAAATAAGGAAACGAACGGCTACGATCCGTAGCTGAAATGTAAAACCTGGGCCAAATACGACCTGCAACACGCCCGTGTCCTGTGCCGTGTCCCTCATTCGCCGTCAAAATCGACGCCTCTCGAAAAATACACGGGCATCCAACATGCCAGTGTTCGACCTAACACGCCCGTGTCAGCCAGTACACGCCCGTGTTCTCGAGTGTGTTCCCCCATCAACAAAGGGCCAACACCAACCCGAGACTCACACGGGTCTTGGACACGCCCGTGTCCTAATTGACACGCCCGTGTCATACCCGAACACACCTGTTCTCCAGGCCATGTTCACTGTCTCGACACTTCGTCGAGCGCAGTTCGTCGACCACCCGACACGGCCTTGGACACGCTCGTGTCCTAGGCCGTGTTCCCTGTCTCGACACATCGTCGAGCGAAAATGTCGACTTCTAGGGCCGATCATCGAAACGAGCTCGACACGCCCTGAGACACACTCGTGTCTCAGGTCGTGTTCGCTGCTCGATAATCGTCGACACCAAAATTCATCGACCTCTCTGCCAAATTGTCGACTCGAGCCTGACACGACCTGGGACACGCCCGTATCCCAGGCCGTGTGCCCCCTGCCAAGTTCTAAATTTGGCCCAAAATGCCTCCCGTCGCTCATTTGAGTTTCAGGGCGTTAAACCGGGCTGCTTTGTTTATTACCTTTGGGTATAAATAGGAAGCTTTAGGGTTTGACCTAAGGCGCAATCAATTTCTATCTAAGCACACGAGCCGTCACTGTGCGAAAGACCGATAACCCTAAAAGACCGATGGAAGCCGTTCCTCCTTCACCGTCGTCGTCGTCGTTCCGATCCCGATCCCGGCATGTATCGCCACTGCCTCTCCTACAACAGATCTAGTAGTCTGTAGAAACGCTGAGTGTCCTCTCCCGACGTAGCGCTTGTGTGACAAGTTGCTATGGGTTCTCCTGATCATGTGGATTTCCTATAGAGGTGCGGATATACTTTCTGCTCTCAATACTCTTGTCGCTGAGAGGCCTACACGATTCTTTTGAAGCATCTAGGTTGAGTTCTGACTCAATCCCTCAAAGATAATTTTATTACAGCATGCTTTACTTCTTGATTCATGAATATTATCATATCCTAACTCATTGTGTGAAAGGGCAACTAGATCTGATATACTCTAGAGGGGGGTGAATAGAGTATATGGTGTTTTAGTACTTTTAAAAGCTTTTACAACAACTGTTGTAATAAGTGTGAGCAGGGAAGCAAATATAAATCTAATCACAGAACTAAGCTATGCAAAAACTAAGCACAGAAAAATCAAGGCCAGAAACAAAAAGTAAACAAGCAGAACCAGAGGACACAAGGAAATATAGTGATTCCCCAAACTTGGGTACATCCACTCTTCTACCACCCTAGGTAGGAATCCACTGCAGGATGAGTTGATCAGGTGTCCTGGGCACCAATGAGCTTTTGATAAGGTGCTCAAAAACCAAAGCAGATTTTTTGATCAGGTGTCTTGCCACCAATGAGCTTTTGACAATGTGCTCAAAAACCAGATTCAAACTTTTGAAGGGAGTTTGAGAAACCCTTTACAGAGTGGGGATGAGAGAGTGATGGCAGTCTTCTCTTTCTCAAACAACTGAGAAGACTAAGTGGATTGATGTCAAAGCTCCCCCTGAATCCTTGGAATCTTCAGGAAGAAAAGCTTTGCTGAGGGTGATAGGGCTTCAAAGGTAGAGCTCCAGTAATAGATGATTTCAGCAAGCTGAAATGTTGAGAGTCTGGAGTCTTGAATTGATGTTGGCCTTGAACACTTTGAGAGCTGAAGAGATCTAAAGATTTTTGAAAGCTTGATCTCTTTGATGAGTGTTCTACTGAATTCTTTTTGACAGAAGATTTTTAAAGAGTCTCTGTAATCTGTGTTGTGTGTTCTCTTCTTGTTAATCTCTATTGATTCAAAAAACATTCTATCTCTTTATTCTCTGTTCCAGAATAGAATATCATTCTTTGTCAAAGATAGCCGTTGGTCTGCATTGATTGCATCCTTAATTGCAAAAACTCTTCTGGAGGAAAGTCCACAGAATTATTCCTTGAAAGATCTCTTGAAACTTGGTCCAGAAATAAATGAAAACGGCTAGCAAATCTCTGAATTAATTGCATAATAACTCCTGTCTGATTTGAATTTGAATTCTGGAAGTTAACTGAAATCGTCGAACTGAGCTCTGCTATCGTCGAGCTGAGCTCAGCGAACTGGAAAACTCAAGCAGCAAAATAATCGTCGATCTGAGCTCAAAGATCGTCGAACTGAGCTCAGAGATAAAGATCCAGTGCAGAGTCAAAATCGTCAACCTGAGCTCACCGATCGTCGAATGGAGTTCGACGATATTGTGAAATTGAGCTCAGCGATCGTCGAGTGGAGTTCGACGATATAATGAAGTTGAGCTCAGCGATCGTCGAATTGAGCTCGACGATCTGTTGAAGTTGAGCTAGACGATTGTCGACCTGAGTTCGACGAATCGTCGTGCGGAGTTCGACGATCAGACTTGGTCTCCAGGCAGAAAAACTTGGTCTTCAGGGCAGCTTCCAATCCTAGACTTCTAACCCTTAGACTCAATTCTAATTGACCTATTAAGCTATACATAAGGTCAAGCAAAGGTTGCTAGAGACATAGTGATCCTGACCCAAATCAGTAATAGGGTGTTCCAACAATCTCCCCCTATTTGGGTTAGGATTACTATTTACAGACTTTGGAAAATCAAATAACAACATACAATCAGAAAAGCATAAAAACAACAGCAGCTAGACATTGCAGAAACATCACAGATATATATATATATATATATGGCATCCAGATAGCAGTCAGAAAATCCAAAGATTGTCACCTTACAAAGTCATTTCTTCTCTTTGCCTTTCACCATTTTGATTTCTCTGTTAGGGTTCAGGGCTTCTTTGTTGGATCTGGTGTCATCTGCAGCACCTAAATAGGTTTGCTTTAAAGACCTGGGAACTACAGCAGCAGGATGCAATTCCATATATCTGTCTACATCAAAGAATTTTCTGGAGGCATATTTCTCTAGTTCCTTCTGTCTCTGCTCTGACATTGTAGAAATATTTGAAGAATCTAAGCCTTGCTCTCTGGATTTCTTGATCTGATCTAGTGCAGCCAATTCTTTTATCCTGGCAGTCCAAGCAGCTGGATTCTTTTCAGGGTCCTCAAATGGTACAGGTGGCTCATACCTGTTGGAAGAATTGTCTTGAGGAGGCCTAGCAGACACTGTCTCTTTTAGCTTGTAGGGGAATGGACCAGAAGTAGCATCAGATGAAGCATGTCCTCCCCTGGAGTATGGGTGCTGCCTGAAATACCCTTTAGAATAAACTTGAAGATCTCTTTGACTACCCCTGTATCCTCCTCTCCTAGAATAAGAATCCCTAGATTGGCTTTCCCTTTGGTATGATCTGGCATGGGGTTGATAGGGAGCCTGGCTTCTAGCTGGGGCTTGACTTGCAGAGCTTCCACCTGCACCTGCATCTAGAGGAGGTGGTGGAGGAGGATGAGGGTGCTGGAACTGGGAGGAGCCCTTCTCATACTTTCTCTTCTTTTTCATGGCTTTCAGCTGATTTTTGGAATACTGCATCCAATGTTCAGTAATTTGGCAGTTATGCAGAATATAATAGGGAATATCATTATCATCCTTTACTTTTGCAGGAGAAACCCTTTTCATAGCCTTGCTCCTAGCTTTCCTTTTTCTGGCAATAGTAGCAGATGAATCATCAGAGTCTGTTTTGTATTCATCAGATTCAGAGCTCTGGTTATCATATAAAGCATCTATTCTTTTCATAAGATCTTTCTTTAGCTGAGCAGAGGCAGAAGAGGCAGAAGCTGAAACAGCAGCAGCAGGGACAGCAGCAGATACAACAGCAGTAAAGGAGGAGAAGCAGAAACAACAACAGCAACTTCAGTAACATCAACAAAATCGGCAGCAGGCTCAAAAACAGTGGCCTCTATTATCAGAAAATCCTTGGATATCTGCTCATCAGAGGCAGTTGGGATTTCAGCAGCAGCAAAAACAGTCCTTTCTTCAACAGCAGCAGCAGCAGCAATTACTGAGAGTACAAAGGAGGTTATAATGCTGGGGTCACAGCCAGAGAAAGGCACCAGTGCCTTGGACAAATCTTCTGGGGGCTGGACAACATTAGGCTCTGGGAGATAGCTGAAGTAGGTAGTATCAAAGGCAGAAAGCAAAGACCTTAGGTCTATTGCCAAGACTGCAGTAGGAGCTTGACATTCTGGAAACACAGCAACAGGAGCAGAAGTAGCAGAAACAGAAACAACAGCAGCAGCAACATCAGTAGCAGGAGCTGAAACAGCAGCAGCAACAGCATGAAAGCTTGCTTCATAGGGCATCTCCCCCTGCCTAGATGCAGAGACATCTGTATCAAGGCACACTGCTGGAGGTGCTGCCTGAGGAAGGAGGGAGGAAAGCCTGGCAGATAGAGCTGCCACTGACTGTTGTAGAGGAGCTAAGGAGGCCTCCATGAGGACAGAGAGCCTGGGGGCAAGTAGCTCATACAACTTGTCAGCTAAGGCTGAGAGATCTACATGCTCAATAGAAGGAGCAGAGGTAGATGGAATAGGGATGGCTGAGGATGCTGGAAGTGGAGGGCTGGAGAGTGGAATGGATGGCTCAGGAGTGGGGATGGTGGATATGGAGGACAAGGGGATGGATATGGATGGGGTGAAAGTTGGTTGGTCAATGATATGGTGGAGAAGATCTTGGAATGATGTTGAGGAGGAGGGTAATTTTGGAGGAGATAAGGGGGAATCATCCATGTAGGAGTCATCCAGAAGGGTGAAAGATGGTATGGATGGTGATGATGTGATATCTGGTGGAGGATATGAAAACATGGTTGGAAGTGGTCTGCTGGTGGAGGTAGAATTGGGTTTGGAGATGGAGTTGAGGTTGGAGATAGGCTGGATATGGTAATGGGTAATGAAGCTGGAATGGTGGATGGAAGAGGTAGGGTTGGAATTGGAGGAGGAGAAGAAGCAGCAACAGCAGCAGCCAGGTCTTCTGCAGGAGCAGAGACCTGTAGGGGAGTGACTCTTTGAGTCCTGGTGCCTGAAGGAGCACTAGAGGAGGGCCTGCTGGGCTTGCTTATTTGCCTGTCCCACTTGCCAAAGAGGGCATAGGTGAGTCTCTTGGAGGCATTGATGTGCACTCCAGAGGAGACCAGCAAGACAGGGCACTTATTCTGCAGGAAGACTCCAATAATCCTTCCAAAATTAACAAAGCTTTTGTTGATTTTCTTCTTGATTAGGTCAAAGAAGACCTCTCCCCAGTTCAAACTTTTCTTATCTACCAGAGCTCCCATGAGACAGAGCTGATGTCTGGAGATAGTGTCATGAGCAGAGTGCTTTGCCAGCAGCACTTTTCCTACAACATCTGCCAGGAATCTGTATTCAACAGATAGATTCCTCTTGAATAGCTTGCTAGGGTTTCCCTCTGGATGACCCATCCTGGCAAGTATGTCAGAAAACTCCTCCCCAGATAACTCAGCAGTTTCTTCTCCATTTCTCAATCCAAAAACCTCTGTTAAAACTATGGGGGTCAAAGGTACCTGGTTTCCAGCAATGGAGCCAACTATAGTAGAGTTGTCCAGATTATGAGTAGTATAAACCCATTCCTTGATTTCATCTGAGGCCAGCTTTATCCTGGTGGTCATGAGGGCAGACAAGTTCTGATCCTTGAATAAACTCAGGATGTCTTGGAATATTTGATCAGTAGTGTTGAACGATTCCAGATCAATGTCGAATCCAGCATCGAACTTCATGGCGGCTAGAACTGCAACTGACACAGCCATTGTACCTGCAAAAATTCAACAAACAAAATGACCAAGTGTAGAGCTGTTTGGAGGGAAGAAGATTCTTGCAGAGAAATTGAAAGCGCAAGAGAGAACGACGGCGAAAAATGAGTTTTATATTAGGGTTCGACGCAGAATTGGAAAGATCGTTGAACTCAGTTCGACGATCGAGGCTTCTAAAGGAATCTGAAGAGACTCCAACATCGTCGATCTCCGTTCGACGATCTTGAAAGGCGTCGAACTCCGTTCGACGATCGTTCAGTGAACAAAATCGTCGAGCGCCGTTCGACGATCGTTGACCGGAAGAGATAGTTCATACTATCTGAGAGGCGCTGAACTCAGTTCGACGATTCTGGAGATCGTCGAACTCCGTTCGACGATCTTTGGGAAAATCGTCGAGTGCAGTTCAGAGATCAGAGAATTCTAGACACTAAAAAAAATCAGAATTTTTGCCTAGTCTTGGTCAATTTTTAGCTTTCAAAATCTTGGATATTATTTAAGGCTTCCTCCATCTAACATTCCTAACTGATTTAGGAAGAAGATGTGTTTCTTTTCATCCAAAGGCTTGGTGAAAATATCTCCCCTTTGTAAATCAGTTGGAATATATTGCAATTCAATTTTATTCTTTTCAACATTATCCCTTAAGAAGTGATGCCTAATCTCTATGTGTTTTGTCCTACTATGGAGGACTGGATTTTGAGCTATAGAAATAGCACTTGTATTATCACAAAAGATTTTTGACTTCTTTAAGTTGTATCCATAGTCTAGGAGTTGGTTTTGGATCCACAAAATTTGTGAACAACAACTGCCTACAGCCATATATTCAGCTTCAGCAGTTGAAGTTGACACAGATGTTTGTTTCTTACAAAACCAAGAGACAAGTCTGTCACCAAGGAACTGACAAGTTCCACTGGTTCTTTTCCTGTCAATTCTGCATCCAGCATAATCAGCATCTGAGAATCCAGTTAAATCAAATGCTGAATCTTTTGGATACCAGAGACCTAGATTTGGACAACTTTTAACATACCTGAGAATCCTCTTTACTAATGTTAGGTGTGACTCTCTAGGGCTTACTTGGAACCTAGCATATATGCATGTAGTAAACATTATATCTGGTCTGCTAGCTGTAAGATACTGTAAAGAGCCAATCATTGCTCTATATGTTGTCTGATCAACAGGTTTCCCATGTTCATCAGCATCCAATACAGCATTGGTAGGCATGGGTGTTTTCATACAAGATGCCTCAGACATACAAAATTTCTTAACCAGTTCATTAGCATATTTGGTTTGAGAAATAAAGATGCCATCAGCATGTTGTTTGACTTGCAATCCTAGGAAGAAGGATAGCTCACCCATGCTACTCATCTCAAATTTAGAATGCATCAGGTTAGAAAACCTTCTGCACAATTTTGAGTCAGTAGAACCAAAAATGATATCGTCTACATAAATTTGTACTAGTAGGGTATGAGACTTATGGGTTCTAATAAAAAGAGTTTGGTCTACTCTACCCCTTATAAAATAATTTTCCAAGAGAAAGCATGCTAGGGTCTCATACCATGCTCTAGGAGCTTGCTTGAGACCATATAATGCTTTATTCAGTCTAAAAACATAATCAGGATAAGTTGGAGAGATAAAACCTGGAGGTTGTCTGACATAAACTTCCTCTTTGATGTCTCCATTTAAGAAAGCACTCTTGACATCCATCTGATAGACCTTGAAGCCTTTGTGAGCTGCATAAGCTAAAAATATCCTGATGGCTTCTAATCTTGCAACAGGTGCAAAGGTTTGGTCGTAGTCAATTCCTTCTTCTTGAGAATATCCTTGGGCAAGTAACCTTGCCTTGTTCCTTATAATTACTCCTTGATCATCCAGTTTATTTCTGAATACCCATTTTGTTCCAACAATGGAATGATCCTTAGGCTTTGGCACTAGTTCCCATACTTTGTTCCTTTTAAATTGATGCAACTCCTCTTGCATTGCAATGATCCAGTGTGGATCTTGCTCTGCATCTTGAATGGACTGAGGTTCAATTTGAGAAAGGAAGCAGGTGTGTAACAGGTTTTAGTTGACCTGATTTCTGGTTTGCACACTAGCTGAGAGTTCTCCAATTATTTGGGAAATTGGATGGTCTCTTGATGTTACTAAATCAACAGGGGGTGTTGATTGTTCACCAACCTGTGTTGTTGTTTCCTCTTGTGGTACAACAACTGGCTCTTCAAGTTGAGCTTCAATGTGTTGAGCATTCCCTTCATCTTCACTGCTTTCATCCTCTTGAGCAACCTGTAGCTTGTTCATATCTTCAACTAGAGAGTGTTCCTGCAAAGGTTCTATGGTAGAAGAAATCTTCTCCTTGAAAGACATGTTAGTTTCATCAAATGAAATATGAACAGATTCCTCAATTTTCAAAGATGATTTATTATAGACCCTATAGGCCTTGCTGATCATGGAGTATCCCAGAAACACTCCCTCATCAGCTTTGGCTTGAAATTTTGCTAAGTATTTCTTTTTATTATTGTGAATATAGCAAATACAACCAAAAATTTTGAAATAGTCAACTTTAGGTTTCTTCCCTTTGAGTAATTCATAGGGAGTCTTTCCCTTCAGTTTATGTATCAGACTTCTGTTCAGCACATAGTTGGAGGTGTTCACTGCCTCTGCCCAAAAGGATAGAGGTAGATGAGCATCTGACAACAATATAGTGGCAGATTCAATAAGGGTTCTATTTTTCCTTTCAGCTACCCCATTTTGTTGAGGAGTTCTAGGAGCTGAGAAAGTATGCCTGATCCCTTCACTCTGACAGAACTCTTGCATAAGAAGAGAATCAAACTCTGTCCCATGATCACTTCTGATCAGGGCAATGTGAGTATTGAACTCAATCTGTATACATTTGAGAAACTCTGTTAGACACTTAAAGTTATCAGACTTCTTTCTTAGAAAGAACACCCAAGTGAATCTAGAGAAGTCATCTACAATTACTAAAGTGTAGGATTTCCCTCCTAGGCTTTGTACTGTGATGGGTCCAAATAGATCCATGTGTAATAGATACAATATCCTAGGTGAATCACTCTTATTAAGTGACTTAAAACTGTTTTTAGTTTGCTTGCCTAATTGACAAGCCTTGCAGAGTCCTTCCTTCTTGTAGGGGCCAGAAGGTAGTCCTCTAACAAGGTTGTCCTTGTATAGCCTAGCAATAGTTCTAAGGTTTAGGTGTCCTAATCTCTTATGCCATAACACATTTGGTCTACAGACTGAGTTAAACAGGCAAATATCTATATCAGTTGAAAGAAAATCTACTAAATAGATGTTACCTTTCCTTTTACCTGTCAACACAGTTGTGTTGTCCTCTGACTTGATTTTGCATAAGGTTTTGCTGAAGGTCACCTGGTAGCCTTCGTCACATAGCTGACTGATGCTGATTAGGTTGTGCTTCAGTCCTTCCACATAAGCTACCTTCTTGAAGGTTATTGAACCAATCTGAACTGCACCATATCCTTTAGTTTGTCCAAAGTTGGAATCACCAAAGATAACCTTGGGTCCAAGCTTGGCTCTAAAGGAAGTGAGGTTGTCCTTGTTCCCTGTCATGTGCTTAGAGCACCCACTATCCAAATACCATTGCTGGTTAGATGTTGGATAGGTCTTCACCTGCACATAAAACAATTCATTTATTTTTGACCCAGTTTACCTTGGGCCTAGGTTGATAACCTCTGAATTCTGAAATGAAAGACATCCCAGGTTGACTCTTATATCCTTCAGGATGTTATCTCCTTGGAGGTATAATCCATTCAGTATAGGGGTTAAAGGTTTGGGATGAAGAACCCTTAGGATTCAATTTTGATTTACCTTTGACAAAGTTTCCAGAGTTCTGACCTCTGTTCGACGATCTTGGAGCTGAGTTCAACGATCTTGGGTCAGATCGTCGAGCTCCGTTCGACGGTCGACTATGGGTGAGGTCAGGTATATGAGATCGTCGACCTGCGTTCGACGACTTTGGCTGAGATCGTCGACCTACGTTCGACGATTTTTCCTGAGATCGTCGAGCTGCGTTCGGCGATCGTCAATCTTCATTCGGCGATCGTCGATCTCCGTTCGACGATTTCTGCTGGGACTTAGTTTTCCGAGGCAGATCAAAATTTTTCCTGGCAACCTCTACAACTCCCTTTCCCTTGTTAGAAATGAACTTGATGGGAGTTGTTAGAACAATAGGTTGGCTGGATGAGGCACCCAAGCCCAGTGTACTGTTAAGTCTAGAGTTCACTGTGCTTGTGATGTCCATCAGCTTGATGTTTCTCCCATTAAGGGATTCTTCAAGCTTCATGGCCTCAGATAGCTCACTTTTCAGTGTAGCTATCTGTTCCCTATAGTTCTCCAACTCCTGAGAGAGTTTGAGGTTTTCTGACTTTAAAACATTTTGTTCAGATAATTGATTTCTGAGAGAGATAATCTCTTTCTCAGACTTTAACAGGTCTAAACACAGTGCTTTAAATTCAGATTTAAAATCTTCTGAACTAAAATCAAAAGAACTAATTACCTGATCTTCTTCAGGTTGAGTCTCTGAGTCTGACTCTGACTCTTCTTCCTCTGAATTGTGCTGTGAGGCATTGATTGCCATCATGCAGAACTCCTTTTCTTCTGCATCATCCTCATCATCACTGGAGCTGGAAGAGGCTTCTGACTCCTCTTCAGTCTCACTCCAGGATTCAGCAACAAACCCTTTTCTTGTATGCTTATTCCTGCTTGAAGAGGGTTTGCCATTTTCATTCCTTTTGGGGTCCTTCTCCTTTCTTCTTTCTTTTCTGTCCCTTCTGTCCTTGTTCTTGTTCTTTGGACAGTCAGGAACTATATGCCTTGGTTTCCTGCAACCAAAGCAAATAATGTCTTTGTTATTGCCAATGGACTTGTCATACCTTGGCTTATCCTGCTCCTTGTATGATCTTCTTCTGAAGTCCTTTCTGGCCATCTTGTAGAATCTTTTGGCCAACAAGCTGAGAAGTTCATCATTGCCTGTAGCTTTTTCTTCAGACAGATCTTCAGTTGCCTTGAATGCTATGGTCTTCTCCTTTCTTGTGGCTGGTGAAGCAGCCTTCTGTTCTTCCTCTCTATTTTTATGAGTAGCTCATAAGATTTGAGCTTACCCAGCAAAGCTTCAGTGGTGATCTCATTCAGGCTTCTGGCATCCTTAATTGGCCAGATTCTTGAGTCCCAAGTGCTGGGGAAGCACATTAGGATCTTGTCATTAAGTTCTGTCAGAGAAATCTCTTTGTCCAATGTCCTTAGTTCACTAACAATTAGACTCAGTCTGTTGTACAAGTCTCCCACTGACTCAGTCTCTCCCTTCTTGAAGTTCTTATATTGGGAGATGAGATGGGATCTTCTGTCCTTTCTCTCATCAGCTGAGCCTGAGACTATTTCTGAGAGCTTGTCCCAAATCTCCTTGGCTGAATTACATTCAGCTACCTTTTGAAATATGTCATCTGACATTGTCTGGGCTAGAATGTTCATAGCCTTGGCATCAGCTACTTTCCATTTTTTTATGTCAGCATCTGTTCCTGATGGAGGTGGAACTGCATTTGTGCTTGTGCTCTCTGGGGGTCTTGGACACACTGTCAAAACAAAATTAAAAATATCTTTATCAATGGAGTTCATGTAAAGTCTAATCCTTGCCTTCCAAAGTGCAAACTTGGACAGATTTCACACTGGAGGTCTGGTGCTAGCATAATCTTTGTTTTGGGCCATGATTTGTGCAAACAGAATCTAATAATAAAATATAAAGGACAGATCTAGTTTGGGATCTTGGGGTTCAGGTGTTAGCCTGTACAACCAAACAGATATGGTATGTTTAACCAACCTCGCCCTGATACCAATTGAAAGGGCAACTAGATCTGATATACTCTAGAGGGGGGTGAATAAAGTATATGGTGTTTTAGTACTTTTAAAAGCTTTTACAACAACTGTTGTAATAAGTGTGAGTAGGGAAGCAAATATAAATCTAATCACAGAACTAAGCTATGCAAAAACTAAGCACAGAAAAATCAAGGCCAGAAACAAAAAGTAAACAAGCAGAACCAGAGGACACAAGGAAATATAGTGGTTCCCCAAACTTGGGTACATCCACTCTTCTACCACCCTAGGTAGGAATCCACTGCAGGATGAGTTGATCAGGTGTCCTGGGCATTAATGAGCATTTGATAAGGTGCTCAAAAACCAAAGCAGATTTTTTGATCAGGTGTCTTGCCACCAATGAGCTTTTGACAAGGTGCTCAAAAACCAGATTCAAACTTTTGAAGGGAGTTTGAGAAACCCTTTACAGAGTGGGGATGAGAGAGTGATGGCAGTCTTCTCTTTCTCAAACAACTGAGAAGAGTAAGTGGATTGATGTCAAAGCTCCCCCTGAATCCTTGGAATCTTCAGGAAGAAAAGCTTTGCTGAGGGTGATAGGCCTTCAAAGGTAGAGCTCCAGCAATAGATGATTTCAGCAAGCTGAAATGTTGAGAGTCTGGAGTCTTGAATTGATGTTGGCCTTGAACACTTTGAGAGTTGAAGAGATCTAAAGATTTTTGAAAGCTTGATCTCTTTGATGAGTGTTCTACTGAATTCTTTTTGACAGAAGATTTTTAAAGAGTCTCTGTAATCTTTGTTGTGTGTTCTCTTCTTGTTAATCTCTATTGATTCAAAAAACATTCTATCTCTTTATTCTCTGTTCCAGAATAGAATATCATTCTCTGTCAAAGATAGCCGTTGGTCTGCATTGATTGCATCCTTAATTGCAAAAACTCTTCTGGAGGAAAGTCCACAGAATTATTCCTTGAAAGATCCCTTGAAACTTGGTCCAGAAATAAATGAAAACGGCTAGCAAATCTCTGAATTAATTGCATAATAACTCCTGTCTGATTTGAATTTGAATTCTGGAAGTTAACTGAAATCGTCGAACTGAGCTCTACTATCGTCGAGCTGAGCTCAGCGAACTGGAAAACTCAAGCAGCAAAATAATCGTCGATCTGAGCTCAAAGATCGTCGAACTGAGCTCAGAGATAAAGATCCAGTGCAGAGTCAAAATCGTCGACCTGAGCTCACCGATCGTCGAATGGAGTTCGACGATATTGTGAAATTGAGCTCAGCGATCGTCGAGTGGAGTTCGACGATATAATGAATTTGAGCTCAGTGATCGTCGAATTGAGCTCGACGATCTGTTGAAGTTGAGCTAGACGATCGTCGACCTGAGTTCGACGAATCGTCGTGCGGAGTTCGACGATCAAACTTGGTCTCCAGGCAGAAAAACTTGGTCTTCAGGGCAGCTTCCAATCCTAGACTTCTAACCCTTAGACTCAATTCTAATTGACCTATTAAGCTATACATAAGGTCAAGCAAAGGTTCCTAGGGACATAGTGATCCTGACCCAAATCAGTAATAGGGTGTTCCAACATTGTGCTTTTTATTATTCTTATTTTCATTACGTGCACAGGTGTTGTGCCATCCCCAAAAACACAACATGATTATTTTCTCCCTTTTCTGATTATAGATAATCAACTGGTGCTGAACTTTCTCCCCCTCAACAAGAGCATCTTATATCAAGACTTTGGACATTCCAGCCTTGATACCATTTTCGGGTCTTAACAACCTACAACATGATGTAGTTTCTGTAACAAAACAATATGAAGAGCAACTAAAGCTACACCAAGTTCAATATACCCAACTCAAACTTGAAGGTTTTGAACTTTGCTTCATCTAGTGGCTTGGTGAAGATATCAGACACTTGCTTGTATATTGGGACAAACTCAAGACTAATATTCTCACATTCCACATGCTCTCTTATGAAGTGATATATAATCTCTGTGCTAAGTCCTGCTATGTGAGACAGGATTCCTAGCTATAGAGAATGCACTAGTAGAGTCACGAAATAAAGAACTTCTACTTAACTGAATGTTATAATCCTAAAGTTGATGATGTATTCATAGCAACTGTGCACAGTAGCTCTCTGTAGCTAAATATTCGGATTCTGCAATAGAAAAAGAAACACTTATTTACTTCTTACTGCTCCATGACACTAGTCTTTTTCCCAGAAACTGACAGGAGTCTGATGTGCTTTTCCTGTCTTCTCTGCAGCCTTCAAAGTCTACATCTGAAAATCCTATTAGTTCAAAATCTCTATTCTTAGGGTATCAAAGGCCAAGATCTGGTGTGCCTTTCAGATATCTCAAAATCCTTTTTGCGGTAAAATAATGATATTATTTAAGGCATGACTGATTTCTAGCACAGACACATATAGCATACATAATGTTTGGCCTACTAGCAATTAGGTAAAGAAGGGAGCCAATTATCCCTCTATACAAAGTTTGATCAACAGGTTTACCTACCTCATCCTTGTCTAAAGACATGTTTGACCCCATGGGAGTTTTCATGGTGGAGGAATTCTGTAAGGCCCCCTTTTTTTCTTTTTGAACACCGGGGTCTTAGGCCCAGAACCGTCGCTTTACAGTGACCCTTCATGCCCTGAAGGGTCATCACCGTAAATCGTCGGTTCTGCTGGCCGATTCGATCATAGAAAAGGAACATAAGTAGAGTAAGCATAAGAGTGGTAAAACTCTAACCAAAGGTCGACAAGAATACAATCACATCAGAGTAATATAATCTCCACGAAGGGAGAGTCCACAAAATATAAAGTACTGGAAATAAGGGCTTAAGCCCGCTACATCAAATCCTCACTACATAGTGACTCAAGCGGAAGCAAAATAAAACACTACTAAGGTCAGGGGCTCACAGTCCCCGTCGTCTGAACTCCGGTGCTAGACTGCCCCATCTCCAAGCTTGCCGACCTGAGGGGCTGCTCCTCCATGCTGGGCTCCACGATCCCCTAAATGATGTGGTTCGAAAACTGTTAGTCTAAAAGACTAAGTCTTATCATCCCCCACCCCTTCCCCCATGGCCCCTAGCTACCGAGCGGAGAGGAAGAAAGGGGAGGACTTAAAGGTGGAGAGTAATCAAGAAACAGATGGCAGCGGTCCTATACTAGCAATTTTATAGTACATGTGGCAGTAAAGTAAAGTATGAATAGTAACCTTAACTTATACGGAAACATATAAGCAAGGATCTTCTACAGGGCTCCCATCGTATAAAGAGTCCCATACCAATTTATACGTTGGGGTGTCGTTATTATCAGCAATATATATAAAGAATTTAACCTTAATTTATAAACTTGCCCACACAAGCTTAAAGACCACGGGGTCGTTTTGCATGGCCTATTGTATAAGCGTCCCATACCACATATACAATAGGTGACAGTGGTTTTATGCTATGATTATGCTATGACATGCAAGTGGGTTTATGATGCAATCATGTAAGTGCAACTCACCCCCCCCCCCCCCCCCCCCCCCGCGACTCTGTGCACACAGACATTTAGTTCCCCATTTCTGGAGCCTCACCACCCAGGATACCTCTGTAGTGGCAGACGGAAGGGGTGGGTTGGGCCTCGCCCACCTCTAAACCAGCAAAGCACTACCGGTCATACCTATCGTACGCCTCAATGCTGGTGCACTAAGCGGAGTCCTGCATACTCTTGCTGGCTGGCGCACTGGACTTCTGTTGGCGAAGTGCTAACCACACTTTCCGATTCAACGTATTTGCGTCGGTGCATCGACAGTCCAATACCGAAGACCCACCACATTTATTTTATGCACATGCAACCTTATGTATCAACACCGAGCCAAAGCTCCCCGTACCATCCCGTCCTTTTCAAACATCAACCGAGCCAAAGCTCGTCGGGCCATCCTGCCCGTCTCCACAACCACCGAGCCTACCGCTCGGACATCTTAGTCAAACCAACTTCCCGAGACACCGGGGTGTGTGAAGGTGAACCCCTAATTATTCTAGTTTCTCTTTAAGATTTATCACTCATACTGTTTACGTTAGCCCGGGGCTGCCCAAGGTATACCCCGTGAAGGGCTCTCGAAGGCACTAGGAGCTACGATGGGATTACTCCCAAAGCTCCCTTTCGCAAGGCACTTACTATTATTGGTTGCTACCCGATTTACCAACCCTTAATTAATTTTACTGAATCTAGCCCTAGTGCATTAAACACCTCCTCTCTACGCGAAAGACGATCTTTCGCCGATCCCGAGCGCCACCTAACACTAGTCAACCTCTCACTCTACAAATCTTGTCTTCCAATAATGAACTTCTTTAGTTACCCAAACCAGCAACCTACTGAGGATTCAACTCTTCAAAATTCATTACCCACTCTAGTTCAGTTTCCGCAGTTACTATATGCAGACCAACCTATACTATATGAGATGTATAAAGGAGGTACTCCGGATTGTCTTCCAAATCTCCTATAAAATTTACCAGAGGTCTATCATAACAAATTTCTTCTAAAATCAGAGATTCATAATTTTTTCTAATTAATTTGATATTAATTGAATTTTCCCAAATGTTTGGGCATGGGCAATTTTGAACATGGACTATATGATCTACTCAAGTAATGGCCACCCGAAACTTTTGATCACTAAATAACAGAGATATATTACTAGATACAAATTTCCATAATTTTGCAGAAAATATTTGACCTCTAATTAATTTATCCAAAATATTTCCCTTAATCATATGTAAAGAAGGAAGTACTAAATTTATTCATCAGAAACTTATATAAAAATTACAGAATCTTAAAGTGGTTCCAAAAAGATCATTGTACAAAAATCATAATTTTAGAGGCTTGCTAGGCTCCAAAATAAATTAAATTAAATTTTCATGGGAAACTGAAAGAAAACAGTTGTCAACCTAAATCACATAGAGGGGGGTGAATAGGTGAGTTGTGCATCTTTTGCGGAATAAAAAATAATTAGAGCACAGCACAGAACTATCTACCAATATCACAGACGACACAAGATTTATAGTGGTTCCCCTCCCTTGGGTACATCCACTTTCCCTCACCGATCTAGCAATCAACTAGACTCGGCTACTCCACGATCTCGAATCAAAAAACGATCCTACCCTCGGAACAAAGTTCCTACAAACTCGATCCAAACAACGGGATCTACACCTCGGAAGATAACACTTCCTACAAACTCGGAGTGAAAAAATCCTACACTCGGAGAAACTTTCTCCTACAAGATTAATAAAGTTTTGGAAAATTATACAACCAGTAAATCCAATCAGATCTAATGAAACGGCCAGAAAGCTTCTTTTTATGGACTTTGCAGCACTATCAGAAATCGGTGAAGAGAATCTCGGCCTAGATCTGGATCTTCTGGCTTTTACAGAATCGGAGAGAGAAGATGAACAGTGATGTCGATCTCGATCTGTAACTTTCTTCAGAATGAATCCTCTGAACTTAGAAGGACTGGCCGGAGAAGATGGTGGCGGCGGCTTCCGTTTTGTGAAAACAGTGAGGAGTCGGCTGAAGAACTTTCTCAAAATAAAATGACAAGAATGCTTAGAGAAAAATTATGGTTTGTCATTTTCTGATAAGACTTTATATAGGAGAGAATAACGGTCATAATCGGTCATAATGATGTACACGTGGACCAATCATGTCGCGTGATTTGAAAATCACGTCAGAAAAAAAACTTAGACGAATTTCAGAAAAATTCAGCCATATACACGAGTAAGAGAGGAGCTACTCGAATAGTTGAATAAATACTCAAGTACATGAAGGAGAACATACTCGGGTATATAAATATAGGCTACTCGAGTAGGTAGAAATCAACTACTCGAGTAAGCAGAAAGAACTACTCGAGCATGTATATTGACTTACTCGAGTACATAAAGGATCTACTCGAGTACAAGAAAAACTACTCGAGTATATTACATAAACTACTCTAGTACATGAAGGTCTACTCGAGTGGGATACTTAGAATAAATTCTGAAGAAGTCATCAAGCAGCTACTCGAGTAGTTGAACTAAACTACTCGAGAGGAAGTGATCTACTCGATTAGGTGAAAGTTCTACTCGAGTAAAACACTTCGAAAATTCTGGAGTAGGAAAAATTTCAAGGTACACGAGTGAAACATGATCTACTCGAGTAGGTATAATGAACTACTCGAGTATGATTCTATCTACTCGAGTATGTGGATATACTTACTCGAGTATATTAGTGTTTATACTCGAGTCCATGACTTAGAATAATTTTGATGAGTGAGGCCTATAATACTCGGGTATAATGAGTGATCTACTCGAGTATATAAACATGCTACTCGAGTATATGACTACGTCTACTCGAGTACATGACTTAGCTACACGATAGATACACTTAAGTACTCGAGTACAAGGTTTCTTTACTCGAGTAAATTATGTCCAATCTACTCGAGTAGTTATGGACCTACTCGAGTAAAAGACTTAGAGAATTTTTGTTGTTGGAAAACTCTTTCTTATAATGCAGTCAACTTCCAATTCTTTTCCCAAAGTCCAATAGCTTGATTATGAAGTGTATCCCAAATAGAGAGACCACACATGAGTCAACACCTTGAAATATGCAATGAGAGATTACATTGCACAGTTCCTGTGTTTGGTGACCAATTATGGACTGACATTGGTCTACACTTCCAGTGAGATTCCTACAAACATATAACTCAAACCAAGAATCAAATATAACTTAATTCATCTTAGTTCCAGAGTGACTTCATCAAATCTGGGTTAGTGTGGATGTAATACCCAATAGAAACAATACTAAATGAAGTAACCCTTAAAACTAATCATCCAAAAATTCTATAAATATTCCCAGAACTATAAAACATAATTGAAAGGCCTCTGGCTAAATTTCATCAATTTCTAGCAAGTAGTTTATTCCTAATAAATTTCTAAGTAAATAATACAAATTACCAATTTGTTAATGAAGTATCCAAACTAATAATCCTAATTCATGATAAAATCTCCAGAGCTTGTACTAACCCCAAACACTACTCAACCCAAACCTCTTCACTTTTCAAAGAGTCTTAGTGACATTTTCCTTCACCACAAGGTTTGTGACCTAAGCTAGGGTTAGGGTTTTGAGGTGTTTTAAGGCTTCCAAATTCCCTAAAATTTTAACCAGAGGACTATACTAATCCTATGGTCCTATCCACAAACTTTCATGTCAATCCAAGGAACCTACCCAAGGGTTCTAGGGCTACCCTACACTTAACCACCCCAAATTCCATTGAAGGGTGTGTCATAATATAAAAAGTAAGTGGCCAAAATATCAACCTCTGTTGTGGTGATTTGACCACTCAAAACCCAAATGGGATGCTTGACCTATTTAACCCAAAAAGGGGCCAACCTAAGGTTGGATCAATACCTAACCAAAACATCTCCAAATGAGATGCAAATTTTACCAGATCCCTACAATGCCCTCTAAGACCTTCCACCCAAATTTAAGTGGATTTTGAGGTGTTTAGGACACCTAATTTATTTGTTCATGTATTATTAAATTTTCCTAAAAACTACAGAAACATTTTCTCCAAAAATTCTGGATTTTGGACAGGCCCTCGGTATAGCTAGGGTAGACTCCCTGCCCAAATCTCAGATCATTTGGACAAGGTATGAATGGTGGGCATCCATTTGAATCTCAGGATAGACCTAGGTATAGGTCCCACCAAAATGGGTGTTGTGGTCTAACCAAGACTCGAAATTGAGTGAAATCAATTTTAAATTAAACTAGACATCACGGGCTACATTGCCTATGTTGACCACTTTTTCTGAACTAGCTTATAAGTATTTTAAATATTTAATTAAATAACAGCCCTGAAATGAGGCAGAAATTAAATAAACAGGAATTAATAAAATTTGATCCAACATGGATCTTAAAGCAAAATCATGGGGCTACTGGTCATCTTCTTCCTCCATCCAAGGGCTGGGATTGGCCGAACCTGGAGCCTATTCCAAGCTCATTTCCCCGCTACCCGGCCACCTCCCTGGCCGGCCACAGCCACCACCACCTCCGTTGAGGTGAGGGCTGCCGTCCGGCGGTGGTTTGACCGCCGGAGGTGGTGGTTTCCGGCGAACCCGACCACCATTTTTTTGGAAAAACCATGGAAATGAAAACTTGGATCGGCTCAATTGAGTCTGATTCTTGTCCTAAACGATTCCTACGATCTACCAACGGAATAAGTAGTAGAGGAGGACCTTTAACCGAGCTTGTCGGCGAGCGTGGTGGTGGTGCGCCATGGCCGGTGGTGGAGCTTTCCGATGCTTTGCAACTTCACTACCAAACAGCCCGGTTTCTTTATGTGAAGGGTGGAAACAATTTCTCTTGGCCCAGGGAAGCTTTTAAAAGCATCAAATGGGGGGAGAGGGAGGGTCATGGCTTCAAAGCCATTAATGGCCATGAAAGGGAATTTCGGCCATGGAGAAAATCCCTTGAAATTCACCTCCCCTTGGTCCCAATTCGTTTGGAAACTCCTCAAAACTGATAGGGGAGATGAATACTAATTAATTGGTGAAGAATGGAGGGGTGATTCACCTTCCCCACCATGAATGGACTTCTCTTTCTTCTTTCTCTCTCTTCCCTATTGGAGGAATTGAATTCAGCCACCTTGGTTGGCTGGCCATGGCTATTCAACTCCTCAAAACTGATGAGGGGGAATGCATTCAGCCTTTGTAATTAATTAGAGAGGCCCTTGGTCTCCCTTGGCCATGAATGACCTCATTTTCTCACTTTCTCTCTCCTCCATTAAAGGGAAAAATGGAGCTTTCTCTCTCCTACTCACCATGGCCGAATTTTCTCATCTCCCTAGCCAATTGACAGCTCATTAACTCATATTAATAATAAAAATGAGGTTAGCCCAAGTGGGGGAAATGAGTTTGAGCTTGGGTTAGCCCATTTGAGCTAATTTGACCTAACACTAGAATAGAGTTGACCTTGGTCAACATGACCATTTGGGTTGACCCCAATGGGTCCTTGGTGACCCATTGGCAACCCCTAAGGTCTAAGAAGACTTGAGTAGAGTTGGTTGGGCATCTTGGGGGTCACTTGACACTAAGTTAGGGCACTTTGACCCCTTTTGAAGCTAGGATTGACTTGGGTCAACTTAGCCTCTTTGGTTGACCTCAATGGGTCCTTGGTGACCCATTGACCTCCCATAAGATCTAGGAAGGATTGGGTATGGTTGTCTTGGTACTTTGGAGGTCATCTACCCTTAGGAAGGGTACTTTGACCAAAATTAGGGGCTAGAGTTGACTTTGCTCAACATAGACTCTTGGGTTGACCCCAATGGGTCCTTGGTGACCCATTGACCTCACTTTAGGGTTAGGTGGGCATGGGTGAGGTCCACTTGGGTAGGGGAGGGTCAATTGACCCTAAGTAGGCTTGTTTGACCCATTTAGGGTTAGGGTTGACTTAGGTCAACTTAACCACTTTGTGTTGGGTACATTGGTTTAAATGTACCTGATTTGAAGAAGTCTCACCCAACTCAATGATATACATCAAAATGTACTTGATGTATTTTGAGTTACTTGTGCACGTTAAGTATTTGCAGGACTGAAGCAAAAAGTTTCTAAGTACATGTGTCGACACCAGCGGGAAAGTGTCGACACTTAAGAAGACTTGTGTCGACACCCAGACAAGCAGTGTCAACACTTGGAGTCATTGTGTCGACACCAGGGATGCTGAATCGACACCAGACACAAAGTGTCGACACAAGGAGCTGTGTCGACACTCAGTGAAGAAAAGTGCAGTAAAGCTGTGTCGACACATCGCAGCAGTGTCGACACCTAGAAGAACTGTGTCTACACCAGAAAGTGTCGACACTTGGAGCTGTGTCGACACTCAGCAAAAGTCAGCAGAGACTAAGTATAAGTGTCGACACCCAGAACAATGTGTCGACACACAATAGAAGAGTCAGCACTTGAAGTAAGTGTCGACACCCAGAACAATGTGTCGACACTCAACAGAAGAGTCAGCACTTGAAGAAAGTGTCGACACAAGACAGTATGTGTCGACATTCAGCTGAAGACTCAACACTTGAAGAAAGTGTCGACACATGGAGCTGTGTCGACACATAGCGAAGAACAGCAAGATCAACAAAATATTCTAAGTACAAGTGTCGACACTAAGGGGATGTGTCGACACTCAGCTGAAGTCTCAACAGAAGAATCAAGTGTCGACACAAGGAGCTGTGTCGACACTCAGCAAGTATCAACACTCAAGTACTTGTGTCGACACCAAGAAGCAGTGTCGACACTTAACAGATTCAACACATGAAGATGTGTCGACACAAAGGTGTTGTGTCGACACTTAAAAGAATTCAGCAAAATACAGAAGATCAAGTACTTGTGTCGACACTCAATTTCAGTGTCGACACATGAAGAAGAAGTTGTGTCGAGACATAGAAATTACAACACAAGGAGTTGTGTCGACACCTTGTAGACTTGTGTCGACACATACACAACTTGTGTCGACACTTGGTCTATAAGTGTCGACACTTAAAGACAGAAAGTCTCGACACTTTCAAACAGTTAGAGAACTTTCAAGAACTGACTGGATGACTTGACAGCTGCCGTTCCTGCCGGTCTAGAGCACTTGTCAGAGTTGTCAGAAAGCAGTTATGAACCGGACCAGCCGGTTACCATGAAGAAGGCCTATAAATAGGCTTATACAGTCTACAGAAAAAGCAGTTGAGAAAGTTGTTCACATTATTGATCAAGTATCAAACAAAAGAAGATCTAGCTATTCCTTGAAGAATAAAGTGCAGATCTAAGAAGTTGGAGAGAGAGAGATCCATCCAAGAAATCAGCCGTTGGAACTAGGCTGAGAAGAAGGCTTCAGATTTATTTTGAATTCTAAGTGGCAGAGATCAAAGATCAACTGCAGAAGGAGTCAATCTTATTGAGTTCTACTTTCAAGAAGCTTTGAAGAAAGCTAAGTCAGATTGATTTCAGCTGAGTTCTTCCAAGAATTCATCAAGAAACTCACAACTCCCCTCTCTTGTCTTTGGGTTGCTGAGTTAACAATTGTATATTCATTTTATCATGTAAGATCTTATAGATCTGAGTTTTTGTAAGCCTGTAATTATAAAGGCTAGTGTAGGGCTAGACATCCTGAGTGTAGGAGATTGAAATCTCTGAGTGTAGGCCTTGGTGGCTGATTGTAGGCCTTGGTGGCTGAGTGTAGGCCTTTGTGGCTGAGTGTTGGCTTTGTGGAAAAGCTGAGTTGTAGGGCCTTGGGCCTGAGGTGTAAGAACCAGTTTGGGTTCTGAGATAGTGGAGAAGTTTGGCCGAATCTAGTACACTGCTAGATAGGCGAAGGGGGAAAGTGGATGTGCCCAAACCTTGGGGAACCACTATAAATCTATGTGTCTTTTGTGTGCTGTGATTTGCTGTGAATGCTGTGTGATTGCTGTGCAATAGTAGATTAAATTCTGTGATAAAAACTGATTGCTGCCATACAAAGTCAAAAAGAATTTGGTCACCTATTCACCCCACCCCCCCCCCCCCCTCTCTAGGTGTTTAGGTACTATATCTTTCAAGTGGTATCAGAGCCAGATTCCTCAAAAAGGACTAACAGTCTGAGGAAATCCTGATTGGCAGATTAAGTCTAAGTCAAATTATAGATTCAAGAAAATCAAGAACCATTGGTTCCTCTGAGAATCACAAGGAATTGGGATCCATGAAATTACCTATATGTAGGAAAGAGATATTTGGAATCTGGAAGGAAAGGGTAAGGCTGTTTATGGAAGCCTCAGACCCTAGGATTTACATCACAGTAAAAGAGGGACCATATGTGCCCATGAAGACATCAGTTCTAGATGCAAATCAGAGAACACCAAAGGATTTCTCTGAAATGACAAAGGATGAGATTGTCCTAGCCACCATGGACAAAAGGGCTCAAAACATTATAGTGAGTGCCATAGATGATGCAACTTTTCAGAATCTAATACACTGTAAGACAGCCAAAGAAATGTGAGATACTCTTATTGTGTATATGGAGGGTTCTGAAGAAGTAAGGCAAGATAGAAAATCCTTGCTAAATCAAGAGTATGAAAGTTTTAGACAAGGAATGGGTGATAGCATAACTGAGTGCTATAAGAAGTTCTATAGGATAGTGAATGAACTCATGTCTTATGGAAGAGAGTTCAGTAATTATGAACTAAATGACAAGTTTCTAAGATCCCTAACTAAAGATTGGGACACCAAGATCTGTGCCATTAGAGAAATGGCTAAGTTGGGAGAAATTCCTCCACCTACACTGTTTGGCAAATTGTTATCTTATGAAATGCAATTGACAGTGAGGAAAGAGGAGGAGAAATCAACAAGAACTGAACACAAGGAAAGAACAGTAGCCTTCAAGACAGAAGCCCCCAGAAAGTACAGAGGTAAGTCACCAACTCCACCTCCAAAGGTTGCTGAATGAGAGTCAGATGAGTCAGTCAGCACAAAATCTGAAAGCAGTGAAAGTGATGAAGACTTTGCTGCCTTCACTAGACATTTTCAGAAGTTCTTGAAGAAGAAACAGTGGAGGACAAGGCCTTCTACTTCAAAGGGAAAAGAAGATTTCTATCAGGATAAAAAGGCTTCAAAGAAGGACAGGAAAAAGATAAAGTCTAGCAAGGCAACTTTTCCAAAATAGTTTGCTATTGCTGCAATAGACAAGGCCATGTTGTTGCAGATTGTCCAGAAAAGAGAAAGGAGTCTGGTGACAGGAAGAAGACTCATTTCAAAGGCAAGAAAGAGAAGTCTTTTGTTACCAAGAAGGAGAAGACTCTGTCAGATATCTCTTCTTCAGAAACTGAGTCTGATGCTGAGGCATACATAGGGCTGTTTGCTGAAGAAGAAGAGTTCATGCAGATTATGGATTTTATATATGAGCAAGAAGACTGCCAGTGCCAAGGACTGATGGCATTGACTGAAAATGACAAAATCCTGGAGTAGCCAGGACCCAGTAAGGTACAAAGTTCAACTTTAAGTTCAGCTTCTTGTGCAAGTACAGAATCAGATTCATCATCATCTAGTGATGAGAGTGTATCTGAGTCTGAGGAAGATATTCATCAGCTGATATACGAATATAAGGTACTGTTGCAAGCTTATAAGAAGAGCAAGTCCCTAGCCAAAAGTCAGGCAAAGGAAATTGCTGATCTCGAAGCTGCTGCAACAGAATTTGAGAAGTCTTTTGATCAAAAGCTTAATGAGATAGCCAGACTGAAACACATAACAGTGATTCAGATGGGGACTATCACCTATAAGAATGATCAAATCAAGAGTCTGGAGATTAATCTTCAGAAGGAGAAGGACTTAGTTGCTAGGTTTTCTAAACCTAAGTCAGTGTTACCCATAATTGATGAATTTGTTCATCACAAGGGTAAAGCTGGACTGGGATTTACTAGACCTGCAAGGACTGAGCAGTCCAAGTCCAAGTCCAAGGGCAAAGCCCCAACACTCAACAAGTCAGCTGTAGATAAGACAGCAAAGACAGTACCTAAGCAAATGTACAATAAGTTTGAATGTTGGTGTTGTGGCAAGGTTGGCCACTTTGCAATGGACTGTTGGCACAATGCTAGTGCCAAAGTGAGTAGCAAACTACCTGTTGGAAAGCCTGCAGGTAGCTTTGTCAAGTTGCAAACTAACAAGTATCAAGGACCCAAGAATTCTTTGGGTTCTAAGGTTCATTAATCTGTTTTGCAGGTAAGTCCAAGTGGCCATACACCAATATGGTACTTGGACAGTGGATGTTCCAGACATATGACTGGAACTAGAGGATTACTAAGGGACTACATTCCAATCAAAGATGGTCCAAAAGTCACCTTTAGTGGTTCTGAAAAAGGAATCATCAAAGGATTTGGTAACATTTCTAGTAACTTGGTTACCATTACTCAAGTGGCTTATGTTAAAGGGTTGAAACACAACCTAATAAGTATAAGTCAATTAAGTGATGTAGGGTATGACATCTCATTTGTTAAAAATAGTTGTCATATCAGGAGGTCAACTGATCAAGAGATCATTTTGATTGGTTATAGGAAAAAGAATGTCTACTGCTTAGACATTATGGTTGAGAACAATGGTTCTCCAGTGTGTCTTGTAGCTGATGAGACAGTCTCTCATTGTGTCAAATGGAACAAGAGGCTAGCCCATCTTAACTACAAGACAATTAGCAAACTCTTTAACAAAGAGTTAGTGAGGAATGGTCCTCTAGTTAAGTGTGTTAAAGATGGTATTTGCTCAGCTTGTCAAAAGGGCAAGCAGACTAGATCCATCTTTAGAAGCATAGAAAACAAAGATGCTGTGAGGTGTTTATACCTCTTGCATATGGATCTCTTTGGTCCAATGCCAGTTCACAGCCTAGGTAGGAAGGTCTATACCTTTGTAGTTGTAGATGACTACTCAAGGTTTTCCTGGGTGTTTTTCTTAAGACAGAAATCTGAAACACCTAGTGTCTTCTATAGCTTTGTCAAGCAAATTCAGAATGACCTAAACAGTACAGTGGTTAAGATTAGAAGTGACCATGGTACTGAATTTCAGTCTGATAGCATGACAAAACTATGTGAAGAATTTGGGATATTTCAAGAGTTTTCTTCACCTAGAACACCTCAGCAAAATGGCATTGCTGAGAGGAAGAATAGGACCTTGATTGAGGCTGGTAGGACCCTATTAAGTGATACATCACTGCCAGAATATTTTTGGGTTGAAGCAGTTAACACTGCATGCCATGTTATAAAGGCCTCAACAAGACCCCCTATGAAGTTGTGAAAGGCAGGAAACCAAACCTATCCTACTTCAGGATCTTTGGTTGCAAATGCTTCATACTTAACAATGGGAAGTCTTACTTGACTAAGTTTGCTGCCAAGTCCCAAGAGGGAATTTTTGTTGGGTACAGCAACAACAGTAAGGCCTATAGAGTCTACAACTTGTCTACACAAGTTGTAGAAGAATCTGTACATGTAGTTTTTGATGAGACTAAACTTATTAACAATGAGTTGTCTAGTAGTGTATGCAGCCCCACAGGTTTAACAAAGAAGATGGACAAGCTTACTATAGAAGAAGTACCTGCTGCAAGACAGCAAGTAGAAGACAGTGGCTGTTGTCCAGGGGGAGAACTACATGTACCAATTGCAGAAGAAGTACAAGGAGTGCAGCAAGATGAAGGAACTGAAGAGGTTCAACCAGAAGTTAGGATGCCTCCAGCCAATAGGCATCTTAGAGATCATCCAGTAGAGCAGATTATTGGAGATCCAATACAAGGGGTACAAACAAGGAACAGAAACCTGAATGCAGCAATCTACTCTAGTTTTCTATCTTAAGTTGAACCAAAGAAGTTTGAAGAAGCCATTCTAGATCCACAATGGACTGAAGCAATGTAGGAAGAGCTTAATCAGTTCAAGAGGTGCAAGGTCTGGGAACTTGTTCCTAAACCTAAAGACCACAATATAATAGGAACAAAGTGGATCTACAGGAATAAGATGGATGAACAAGGGGTCATCATTAAGAATAAAGCAAGACTAATTGCTAAAGGATATAGGTAAAAAGAAGGTATTGACTTTGATCAAACCTTTGCTCCAGTAGACAGACTGGAAGCCATAAGGATGTTTCTTGCCTATGCAACCTTTCAAGGATTCAAGGTTTACCAAATGGATGTCAAGTCAGCATTTCTGAATGGTAATCTTAAAGAGGAAGTCTATGTGAAACAGCCATCAGGTTTTGTTGATTCAACTCTACCTCATCATGTCTATAGACTTAGGAAAGCTTTATATGGGTTAAAGCAAGCCCCTAGGGCTTGGTATGAAACCCTATCTAGTTACCTCATTGAGAACAAGTTCTCAAGGGGGAAAATAGATAAGACTCTATTCCTTAGGGAATTTAGAGGCAAAATTATACTAGTCCAAATATATGTAGATGACATTATATTTAGGTCTACTGAAAGCAGCCTTTGCAAAAAGTTTGCAAAACTTATGCAAGGTCAATTTGAGATGAGTAGTATGGGAGAGCTGAAGTTTTTCTTGGGTCTCCAAGTTAAACAGAGTGAGAGTGGTTTATCCATATGTCAGTCCAAGTTGACCCTACAACTCATAAGGAAGTATGGTATGGATTCATCCAGTACCATGAAGACTCCAATGGGGTCAAGTATGTCTCTTAGCAAGGATGATGCAGGGAAACCTGTAGATGAAACCTTGTATAGAGGGATAGTTGGCTCCCTATTATACTTGACTACAAGTAGACCAGATATCATGTATGCTACATGTGTCTGTGCAAGGTATCAAGCCTGCCCTAAAGAGTCTCATTTGACAGCAGTCAAAAGAATATTGAGATATCTAAAGGACACTCCCTATCTAGGCCTCTGGTACCCTAGGAATGGGGATTTTGAACTAACAGGTTATTAAGATGCAGACTTTGCAGGATGCAAAGAAGATAGAAAAAGCACTACTGGAACCTGTCAATTCCTAGGTGGAAGACTAATTTCATGGAGTAGCAAAAAGCAAACAAGTGTGGCTATTTCCACTGCAGAGTCAGAATATGTGGCTGCAGGAAGTTGCTGTGCTCAACTTCTGTGGATACAACATCAGCTTGAGGACTATGGATTTCAGGTAAGTAGAACTCCACTCTTTTGTGATTCTACTAGTGCTATTTTAATAGATAATAATCCTGTATCTCATAGTAGAACAAAACATATTGAAATTAAATATCATTTTCTTAGGGAGCATGTAGAAAGAGAAGATATTTTATTAGAATATGTTAAAACTGATAATCAATTAGCTGATATGTATACTAATCCCCTAGAAGAAGCTAAGTTCAATAGGTTTAAAATTGAACTAGGTATGATAAACTTAGAGTAAGTTTATAGTATTGAAAATGGCTACGTAAAAAGGTGTCGACACACAACAATCTATGTGTCGACACAGAATAGTGGTGTCGACAATTCAGGAAAAAGGTGTCGACACATCTAGGAAGTTGGTATCAACACTTCTGAATATTAGTGTCAACACATGTCAGGTAGGTGTCGACACATCCAAAGTGGTGTCGACACTTAAGTTTTACTCAGAATTCTCTAAGTAAAGTCTCGACTATGTGTCGAGTGTATGGTGTCGACACATAAACAAGTGTCGACACATATTATCTGTTGACTAAACTTGTGTCGACACATATGTGTCGAGACATTATAAGTCAGTGTCGACACTTATTGCCAGTGTCGACACAATTTAAGTTAGCTGTCCCGCCTGTTCATCTTCAAAATTAGAAAGGTATAAATAGGGTTTTGTCTTTATTTGTCGACACGCTTTCAAAAGTCCAAACTTTTGTGTCGACACCTCTCTTCTCTCAAGAAAAATTCTTCAACCATAATGGCGCCTAAACTAGAGGAGAACGTTAATGAAGGATACGAGCTGGTGCGCAATGCTTTCGATGATGCTGATCAAGAAATCCAGACTGTCGTAACCCTAGTAGCCGATTCAGGGTTAGATTATCTTGTTTCTGAACCTACTAAAATTTGGAAGAAAGAGGTACTAGAATTCCTCAATGGAGCTGAAGTTGACGAATCTGGATACAAGATCAAATCCAGAGTTCATGGAGCAAAGGTTAAGATTACACCAAAGAGTCTGAGAAAGGTACTTAGTTGCCAAGAACTAAAGAGGAAGCTGAGGTTACTGCTTCAAAGATCAGGGAAGCTCTAACCTGGTGTGAACTAGATTCTATGATGAAGATAGTATCTGTGTTTAACAGGAAGGGAATGAATAGTCAAGGGAAATTCCTTTCAGAGATTGTTGGCAAAGTCATACTCAGCAAGCCAGGAGGGCATGACAGAGTTTCTGCCTATATATTTAGTATTATGACAAGGATAATCTTCTCTCTGCAAACTGACTGGTTTATTTTAGTTTATGAGAAGATTAAAGAAAGCATGAAGAAGCCCAACCTGGGCAGGATTTTAAGTCTTTACCTTGCTAGTGTAATACCTGAAGTTATGTGTATAACTGCTGGAAGCAAAATAAATCATATGCAAAAAATGGACATGAGGTTGTTCTCTAGATGGGACAGGGTGTTGACTAAGGAGATGCCAACCCCTGAGAAGATAGTTTCTGAGAAAGAAATTCAACCAAAGAAGAAGAGGAAAACTGCTCCAGTGGCTCAAGAGTCCACTAGCAGCTCAGACAGTGAAGAACAAGTTGTCTTCACACCAGATGAGAATGAGGGAGGACCTGCTGTAAAATCTCCTGCTCCTCAAGATGTTGCTGAGATCCAGGGAGAGATACCTCAAGCTAGCCCCATACATAAGGATCAAAGCCAGGGGGAGCTTCCAGTTGTAGATGAACCCACTACACTGGAAAGTGAACAAGCAACCAACATTATCCTAGAGGTAATCACTGAACTCAATACTTTAGATTTTCCTATGGAAGATACTGATTTGTCTGATGTTCATCAGCAAACTCAGCTGGATAACCAAGTCCCAGATGCTGTCTTGGAAGACACATCTGTTGCAGCTCCAATAGTTCCTGATCCAGTGGTTGAAGAGACCAGAATTTCTCCTGCCAATTCTCCACAAGAGTATACCATGGAAGATCTTTTCTTAAATCTATATCAAGAAGACTTTGGAAAAGAAACTACTGCTGCTGAAGGAGATAATGCTGCTGCTGAGGGGGAGCAAGTGCACATTCATGAAGACCCTGCTAGGAAAGAAACTGAGAAGGCACCAGATGTGCAGACTGAGAGGCCTCCAAGCCCTAAGGAGAGGGTGGATATAGCCAGCACCTCTGCCTCTGAAGATGAGGAGATTGCTAGGGCAAAGAATAAGAAGTTTCAGGTCTTCAGAAGAAGAAGCCAATGTTATAAGAAAGCTTTACAAACTGTTGCTCCACAACCTCTATCACAGCCAGCTCCAGCTTTTGATAATAGTGCTTTAATGGTTGCACTGCAAATTAAACTGGATGAACACAGGAAAGCAATTGAGAAGTATGTGGATGAAGGGCAGAAATCTTTGCAGTTTGATCTGGCCCAAGATATCAAATCAATAAGATTTGAGATGAATCTTAACAAGAAAGAGATGACAGAATGTTTCCACAAGGGTGGGAATGCAGTGGTGTACTTGGCTACACACCATGAGAAGATAAAAGCACAAGTAGATGACATGGCTGTGAAGCAAGGTTATGTTCTTGAAAATCAGATAAGAATGAATGACAACCTTACTGCATCTCACAATGCAATAGTCACAGAACTGAAGAATCTAGCTGCAGGGCAGACTCCAGCTATAGCAAAAGCAGATTTTGACAAAGTATTCCTAGAAGAAATCACTGCTCTTAACACTGCCATTCAAGAATCTCAAAAGCTTATAACTGACAAACTCCAAAGGTTAAAACCTTTCTTTAAAGATTGAGTTAATTACTTGGATAATCAAGTGATATTTCAGAAAGATGATGTGAGAGATCATATAGAAAGAGAAGTCATAAAGGGGGAGAGAGTGTTAGTCAAGGACAGCTCTGACCATGCTAAGTGGATATCAAATTCAATCAGAGCAACTCTTGGATATCCTCCTCTTTGTGATGATGATACTGTTGCTGAATCTGGAATTCAACCTGCATATCTAGGAGGGGAGCAACCTGAAGTGGCTCAAGTCATCTACCCTCCTCCAGATTTTGACATGATTCATACAGATGTACAGTCCATGTATATCCCACCTGGGGGCAAGGACAATGTTATTATTGAAAAAGTTGTTCAGCCTATTTCTGAAGCCATGCAAGAGGCACTGCAGAAAGAAGAAGAAACTAGATTATCAAAGAAGAGGTTTAGGGGACAAGCTGAACAGAGACCAGACTTTGAGCAGTGGAGCCCTACCTGAAGGAACATTATATTGACTGCCTGGAAAGCTGCCAAAGATAACATTTAAGACAGGAACAAGTTGTTCTTTGAGGCTGAATGGAGAAAACATGAGACTAGACAGGAGGCAATAGTCCAATATAGAAGGAAGGCCAAGATGGGAAAGCTACCTCCTACTGCTCAGGAGCCTAGCAAGTACTTTCCAAAGCCATACCATTATTTTGAAAGGCAGAAGATTAAAGCAGAAGAGCTTAAGAAGAAATATCTGAAAGGCAAGAAGCCTGCTGATGCTGAAGTTGCTGGAGCTCCTGTTCAAGCTAAAGTTCAAGCTGGAAAAGGAATAGTTATTAAGGAGCCAGAACTGAAATAGATTTAGAATTTTCTTGAAGTTTACTTTGTAATATTTTTGATGTAAAACATTTTGTGAACTTCTGAAAAAGAATATGACAGATATTAGAACAATGTGTTATATGTTAAATCTATTTCATATTTGTTCTGTGATGATATATTTGTATACATGTGTGATTGATACATGTTTATGTTTACCCAGCTGTATATTATCCTGCTTTAAATCATTTTGTAATTTTAATTATGAATGGTGTATATCATTGACTAAGGGTTATGACTTCTCCAAATAGGGGGAGATTGTTGGGTACATTGGTTTAAATGTACCTGATTTGAAGAAGCATCACCCAACTCAATGATATACATCAAAATGTATTTGATGTATTTTGAGTTACTTGTGCAGGTTAAGTATTTGTCGGACTGAAGCAAAAAGTTTCTAAGTACATGTGTCGACACCCAGAGGGAAAGTGTCGACACTTAAGAAGACTTGTGTCGACACTCAGACAAGCAGTGTCGACACTTGGAGTCATTGTGTCGACACCAGGGATGCTGAGTCGACACCAGACACAAAGTGTCGACACAAGGAGCTGTGTCGACACTCAGTGAAGAAAAGTGCAGTAAAGCTGTGTTGACACTTAGCAGCAGTGTCGACACCTAGAAGAACTGTGTCTACACCAGAAAGTGTCAACACTTGGAGTTGTGTCGACACTCAGCAAAAGTCAGTAGAGACTAAGTATAAGTGTCGACACCCAGAACAATATGTCGACACACAACAGAAGAGTCAGCACTTGAAGTAAGTGTCGACACCCAGAACAATGTGGCGACACTCAACAGAAGAGTAAGCACTTGAAGAAAGTGTCGACACAAGACAGTATGTGTCGACACTCAGCTGAAGACTCAACACTTGAAGAAAGTGTCGACACATGGAGCTGTGTCGACACTTAGCGAAGAACAGCAAGATCAACAAAATATTCTAAGTACAAGTGTCGACACTAAGGGGATGTGTCGACACTCAGCTGAAGACTCAACAGAAGAATCAAGTGTCGACACAAGGAGCTGTGTCGACACTCAGCAAGTATCAACACTCAAGTACTTATGTCGACACCAAGAAGCAGTGTCGACACTTAACAGATTCAACACATGAAGATGTGTCGACACAAAGGTGTTGTGTCGACACTTAAAAGAATTCAGCAAAATACAGAAGATCAAGTACTTGTGTCGACACTCAATTTTATTGTCGACACATGAAGAAGAAGCTGTGTCGAGACATAGAAATTACAACACAAGGAGTTGTGTCGACACCTTGTAGACTTGTGTCGACACTTACATAACTTGTGTCGACACTTGGTCTATAAGTGTCGACACTTAAAGACAGAAAGTCTCGACACTTTCAGACAGTTAAAGAACTTTCAAGAACTGACTTCATGACTTGACAACTGTCATTCCAGCCGGTGTACAGCACTTGTCAGAGATGTCAGAAAGCAGTTATGAACCGGACCAGCCGGTTACCATGAAGAAGGCCTATAAATAGTCTTATACAGTCTACAGAAAAAGAAGTTGAGAAAGTTGTTCACATTATTGATCAAGTATCAAACAAAAGAAGATCTAGCTATTCCTTGAAGAATAAAGTGCAGATCTAAGAAGTTGGAGAGAGGGAGCTCCATCCAAGAAATCATCCGTTGGAACTTGGCTGAGAAGAAGGGTTCAGATTTATTCTGAATTCTAAGTGGCAGAGATCAAGGATCAATTGCAGAAGGAGTCAATCTTATTGAGTTCTACTTTCACGAAGCTTTGAAGAAAGCTAAGTCAGATTGATTTCAGCTGAGTTCTTCCAAGAACTCATCAAGAAACTCACAACTCCCCTCTCTTGTCTTTGGGTTGCTGAGTTAATAATTGTATATTCATTTTATCTTGTAGGATCTTATAGATCTGAGTTTTTGTAAGCCTGTAATTAGAAAGGCTGAGTGTAGGGCTAGAGAGCCTGAGTGTAGGAGATTGAAATCTCTGAGTGTAGGCCTTGGTGGCTGAGTGTAGGCCTTGGTGGCTGAGTGTAGGCCTTTGTGGCAGAGTGTAGGCTTTGTGGAAAAGTTGAGTTATAGGGCCTTGGGCCTGAGGTGTAGGAACCAGTTTGGGTTCTGAGATAGTGGAGAAGTTTGGCTCAATCAAGTACACTGCTAGATAGGCGAAGGGGGAAAGTGGATGTACCCAAACCTTGGGGAACCACTATAAATCTATGTGTCTTTTGTGTGTTGTGATTTGCTGTGAATGTTGTGTGATTGCTGTGCAATAGTAGATTAAATTCTGTGATAAAAACTGATTGCTGCCATAAAAAGTCAAAAAGAATTTGGTCACCTATTCACCCCCCCCCCCCTCTAGGTGTTTAGGTATCTTTCACTTTGACTACCCATAGTGGGTCCTTAGTGGCCCTATGGACCTCCCAAAGTGTTTGCGTGTGTTGTGATAGGGTCCTGGGGGTCAAGGTGTAGCCCCATGATCATCCTAAACTACTGTTTAGAATTCTACTATTTGTAGACCATTTTGATTTCCAACTTCATGCCTAAGCTCACTTGGTCTTCTTGGTCTTCCTAGGGTTTTGTCATGACCTAGTCATGGCCAAAACCACTCTTAGGGGTCTAGATGGAAATGGGATGTTACAAATCACAATAAACAAAACAAAGATTTCGTCGCCGAAATCAAGGTTAAGCCTACGGGAATTTCTATCGAAGAAAAAGGAAGCTTGTAACATCCCATAAGAAGTGAAAGATTACATCTCGACGTCATGTTTGCTAAGTGTGGTTTAAAGTGAAACCTAAATCTATGACCAATTCGCCCAATTGGCAAAGCCAAGATCCCAGTAAATAAAAGATTATCCTTTACTCTTCCTAGAGCAGCGCTACTAGTTTAAAACAGGAAAGTATATTGAACATCTTGAGCACACCATAATAACGAACAACTACTCACAATTCTTATGAAACACCTACGAGAGTTTTCTTTCGGTTCAGGGTGACCCTAAATATCTCGGCCAGTCTATCGTTGATGTTCCAATTATAATTATGCCGTAGTGCGGATGAGTAATTGTGTGTATGAAAATCCCTAATTATATCCTCGAACTTCCACTCTAACCAGGCAGTGACTGTAATGGTTTCCCAAAAGTTCTTGTACTTAACCTTCATCGGGCGACGGACCTCACCGTGCATCACAAAATCCATGACGCCCTTCTTCACTCCAGGGAGATACACGTTCCGAGATACACCAAACTTCCGATGATTAAATTTCTCATTTGTATGGATAGACAACGACTCTATAAAATCTCCACTTCGCAATCAGATTCTTATCCCTACGAATACGCCCGAGTAGCACCGAATATGGTTTACGTCCATTTCACTATATTCACGACACAAAGTTTTCTAGATGAGGTCTAAGGGAAACCCAAATCAATAACAAATTGCCCAATAAACAAAATACAAGCCCCCAATAAACAAAAGATAAGCCCCTACCTACCTTGTGCTAAGTATCTTTGATATTACCATGTTATATCCGTCCTAGCTGGGTGTACAATCCCTAGGGCATCAATCTTCAACTTGTGGTTCCAACCTGAAAACTGTTGATATACTCCATACTTTAAACTCTCAGAGTCACATTTACGACAACCTCATCTTGGTCAAAAAGTTTCCAATCCCAACCGAGTCTCTTCCGAACTTGAATTCCTATCCGACCCTCGGTGCTTGCCATGGTGGTTGTCTCCAGGTAATCTTGTTACTGGTACGAGAGTTGAGCCTATGTGTATTCTACCATTCTGCTAATGGATTTTTGGTCTCAATTCTCCTTAAAGCAGTCCTTCCGGTTTGAGTAATCCTTGATAGGGATCGTAGGGCTACCTGAGTTTATGGCTTAGGTAGCCATTCTCGTGTTATACTCCTCCTTTATTCTCTTTAGGTATCTCCTTAGCTTAACCAAGTTCATACCCAAAGTCTATTTCAAACTAGGGCATACTATAAGTTATCATGGTTAGTCATGTCTCCTATTGGGTTGAGTCTAACTCTTTGACTAGAGAATTATAAGATGGGATTTTCGCAGCCGGAGGTGCTCCCTGCTTGGGGCTGCGAAACAAACTACATTAGTAGGAAATCGACTCAATGAAAAAAAGTTGACAATTTACATGTGATCCCTCATATGGGCACATCACTGCTTCCGCTGCTTAGTTTGTCACCAAACAAAACTCGCGCGGGGGTGACCCAGGGGTTGTGGACTATTACTTTTCGATCGAGGTTTCCTCTGATACCACTTGTAAGACCCCTTTTTTGAAACTTGTGAAGGAAGTACTAAATAGCATCAATTAAAAATTGTAACAAAATTCAGGGATATTCACTTAGACCTAGATCATCTACTGACCAAGTTTCATCAGATTCAAATGAACAGAATAATCAAATTAATTAAAACACCATTTTGGGTCTATTGATATTTAACAAATAATGTACTGGAAATATAATCCATAAAATTCTAATAAAATTACTAGGGGTTCTAGATCGTCTAAAACTTACTCTACCCAAGTTTCACAACATTTAAATAAGGTTTAGTGGCTGAATTTACAAAATTGTGCTTCTACCCTAAAACTTGGGTTAGGGTTTTGAGGTGTCTACCTTCCTTCAAGTCCTCTAAGAATCCTTCCAGAGAACTTTGGTTACACTACCTTTAATTCTACTGAGTTTTCAAAGTCATACAAAGGCATTAGCCCCATGTCCTTCACAACCCCCAAAAGTTCTTCCTTAGGGTTTTTAAAACTTCAAATCAATATGGTTTAAATATAATTTGTATGAATCAATTCAATCTCATTAACATGAAACATCTACTTTAGTCCCCGATATTTGGTTTGAAAGGAGTTCTAATTGGTTCATTCTCAAATTATTTAGGATGAATCAATATTGATGTTTGGCTTGCATTAAGTTATTATTTACAAAACTGTTTCTCTACCTATCGATAGTGTAATGTTGACACGAATGTTTTTAATCCTTCTCTACCCATTATTAAGCTGTTCTTTTCTTCATTCTGAAACCACAGAAAATTTAAGTTCAAGCATATGTATTTGTCCAATCACCAGTACAACATTTACGGGATAAAAGTTAAAAGTAGGGGAGAGGGAGAGCCGAGCTGTTCCATTATTGCATGTTTCATCAGAATAATTAAGCAACCAATTTATTTTTTTAATAATAGCAATCTAATGTATTTTACTTATTAATTATAGATATAAATCACATGTTATTACCAACATAACCCTTAAACATTTTAAAATCATGGCACTCACGAACAATGTCCCCGTCCACAATCAAAGTCCCCCGCCTACGATCAATATCGTTGCTTAGGATAAATGTCGGCGCTATGAAAAATCTGGCCTCCCGCGATAAATATTGCCGCCCACGACAAATGTCGACATCCACGCCAAATGTCACCCCCCACAACAAATGTTGCCACCCACGACAAATGTCGCTTTGGATAGTGGCGGAGCCCCGTGCCTCTCACTCGTGTGTGTGTGTAATATTCTTGTGTTTAGTTTCATGTAAGTGCTTATCTTTTCATATTCTTAAACTTAAATTCTTTCATAATTTTAAAGTATTAATCATTATAAAAGTGATCCATATTCATAAGGTGACTAAATTTTATGTTGACTGTTTACTTAACACAACCCTCACCATTTTTCATCCGGGCTTGGGACCGGCATAGGCAACAAAAGAACCATATAGCCAACCCTAGTGGGATAAAGGCTTGAGTGTTGTTGTTGTTGTTCAATCATTATAAAAGTGCATCCTTCAAAATCTGCTTCCAGCTTCATGTAACTTCAAAGAGAACTGATGTTTTTGTTGCATCTTCACATAAGAAAACTAAGAAATTATGCTATGTTTCTTTTGATTATTAATTAAAATATTTTTTCATGGAATTATAAGCATGTTAATCATGAATCTGAAAGTTCTTTTTCATGATTCTGGACGGCGGGCCCAAAGAAAAAAATTTGTTGCCTTATTTTTCGGATGATCGTAGATTGCAGCAGCAATGACCAATTTTTTTAATACATTTGTTTTATGTTGTTACATTGCCACTTGCAAATTGGGTTATGTTGGTTGATTACATGTGATAGTAGCCATTGCCCTTGGTGCTTGTCATATCCATTTTCTCATATATGATATTGCAGATCTAAGATGACAACTGCTATTATTTTAACACAAAAATTATCTACATGCAAAGTCTAATAAGTGTTTCTAATATTTGGAGAGGATTTTAAAATCACAATTTTATAGTAGATGGTCAAAGACCTTGTTTGCCGGCACGGATCATGGATCCCCATTGACGCAGGACGATCTTGCATGAACAATATATGGGTACGCCGACACGCGAGATGCAACGCTACATGCGAATGTAAAAAGTGCAAGTGTGACTGAATGCTATTGAGATCAATTAAAATGATGCGTGCATGCGAACAATTTATCCAGAATTAAATTATAGCAACAATAGTTATATAATTTAGCAAGTCTACACAAATGAACCTGTAAATATCAAGCACGTAAGCAAGTCACATTCGTATTCATGAGTGATGCTATCAACTACAAATTGGCACGAACATGTTTTATAGGATGTAAAAGAGGAGAAACAGTAGCACCAGCCTTCACAAAATCAAAACACATATGGCATAATCATCAAGAATTTAATACAGAAAAATTACAACACAATACAACAATACTCACAAGCATGGAGAATCCGGAGACGGTGGCGTGGTTCCACAAAATGGCAGCGGATACAATAGTGCTGATTTGGGTTAGGGCTGCAGGAATGATGACCGGAGGAGAGAAAATGTATTGGAAATGGTGGAATGTTGGATGGATCACAAAAGGTTTCAGGATGAGGCCAATAAGGTGTTGGACGGGCCTGATGCGGGTCTTCAAGGTGGCTGTATGAGCAGATGTCAATTTCGAATTACTCAAATCTTACGACTGCCAGGAATGAAACTTCCTGAAATTCACCTGGACAGGCTCGTCGGACACAGGACAGCGAGGGATGGCATTGGCGAAGCTAGGGCGGACAGCGGCAAACGGCTGGAGGGTTTCGTTCTTGCCGTCGGAGGAGGCGAAGAGCGGCGGGAACGAGTCGGTGTTGCAGGTAGGCGGAAAGGAGCGACGGTTGTCGGTTGCCGGCAAGGAAGAAGGTGAACAGGATGGGGCATGCTGCTGGGAGAAGACCAGTGACTGGTGATTTGCGGCTGTAGGGGTGCGAGAGGAGGAGGCAGACGATGAATAGGTGGTTTCCTCCTACCGAAAGCTGGAATCGATGGTAAAACTGTCGCATCGTGGCTTTAGGGCTGATACGTGATCTTACTCACGGGAATAGTAATAAATGGAATAAAGAACAGTGACGGAAATAAATCTGAAATTAATACCAGGCCTCCCACAACTAAGAGCAACTTCAATGGAAGTCTCTATATATTTAGAGGCTTCCATTGTACGATGTTTTTTAAATATGAAGAACATGATTCGAGCAACTCCAACCATATTCTTCATATTTAGAGAACATGGTATTATTTTATGTACATATTATTATTTAATATATATCTATATATTTTTTATGTATATGTAAATTTATATATGAGCATATATATATAATATTTATAGTATATGTATATAACTAAATATATCCAATAAAATAATAGTTTAATAATACTATAATAAATATTAATTAGAAAATATCCAATGTTAGCCTCATTTTGCACTTCGAGATACGCATTTTGCACTTCGAGATGCACTGATTGAACATCTTTGGGAACGGCATGACAACGAGGCAATGTAATTTAAAAATATTTATGCATATTAATTTGAATGTCTTCTGATGTATGCGCGCGTTTAATCAGAAAAATGTCTTATCTTGAAAAATCAAAAAGTATTTTGGTGTATTTAACATGATTGAACTTCTTGTATTTGTTATATGTACGTGATAACTAATAATTAGAATACATTTAATATTAGTCTCGTTTTGTAGGTCTCGAAAAGACAAATTTATTGATATATTATATGTCAAATTTTATAAAATATATTAGCAATTACGTACATAATAAAATTATACACAAGTTTTAAAAATACATAATTTAACTAATTTTAAAAAAATACAAAAACATTTAAATGGAGGAGCTCTATTTTCTCTCCCCCTCCTCTAAATTTAGAGGAGGAGGAAGAGAAAATGTCGGCCCCTCCATTTTTGGAGGAGAAATTGGAGTTTGGTTGGAGGGGGGCGAGCTGCATATTTGGAGATTTTAGAGTGCGGTTGGAGTTGCTCTAAGGCTCTGTTTGGCACGACGTTTTTGGAGTGGGCTGCCGTGTTTTTTGAAAACGTCGCGCAAAACTGCTTTTTGGGATGGCCACTGGAGTCGCTGCCACTGCGAAATTGTTCTTTTTGACGATTCCAGAGTCGCGAAAAATTTTCGCGACTCCAGAAACGCTTCCGGAATCGTCGTCCATCCCATTCGCTGAAGTCCTCTTCCACGCCGCCAGAAGTTCACGACTGACGCCTCACCCCACGGTAAGAACTCCTCTTGGCTTCTTCTCCTAACCTCCCGATGTACGCTATCCCGGTTGAACTCTGTGGTGCGAAAGATCTCCGACGATGATGGCTCCCCGATCATCGCCGTCGGCCAACCAGACTTCCACCCTCCATCATCGATTCATGTTGGAAGCCGTATTTTCTCCCCCCATCCCCCAACTCTTCTTCGATTTCAGTTGTTGTAGTCCCTCCTCACAGTTTCTAAACTCCTTGTAGGTTTTCCAGACTAGGTCTCTTCTTTTGCTTGCTCAACATTGCACCCAAACCCTTAGCACTGTAAGAATATCTTCATTCCCTCTTCTTTCGGCGTGTCACTGATATTATATTTGATAGATCTCATAAATAATTAGAAGTATTGTTGTGTGCCACCTTTAAAAGCTGTGGGGTTTTGACATATTTTTGTTGGCTTATTTTGTTCTCCAGTTTCGTTCATGTATTCAGATTAGTGTTTTGATGTGAAGTAGGTCGATAGTATGGCAATGAGCATGAAATATCTTTTATATATCAATCAATTAGATCACGGTTATGTTTTTCTTTTGGATAGTTTGTTATTGTTGTTATTGTGTTTTCCTTCAAGAAAATGAACTGTGCCCCGCACAGCTGTTTTCCCAAACAGATTAAACAGCTTCTCTGTTTGAAACAACTATGCAAAAGTTGTTCATCCAAACAGTTTCACAGATTCTGGCACCATTCTGCAAAATAGCTGATTATTCCACCACTGCTTCCCACCACTGCTTCTGCAGTCGCTGCATATGAGCCAAACAGAGCCTAAATGAGTGCTGAATTTGAATTCTTCTCATAAATTTCGAAATAAAATGAAACCTGGACATTCGCCCCTCTTTATATTGGGCACCCCGCGTGAACGTTTACGATCGTCCTTTACATATAAAATATAACTTCAAAAAAATATTAACAATGCTTATGAAGTGAAAATGAGCGCTCGGGATGCACTCGCGATCTCAAATCGCCAATCTGATTAACCAATCTATGATAAATCTGTAAAAGCGGGTCCTACCACGTGGTAAACGATCTCATCCGATCACAAACATGCGGTCTGTACAACCCCATGATTGGCGAGTGGGCCCTTCGGCGAGAATCGGGTCTCCTAAAAGAAGACTGAGGCCCTGGCAAGTCGGCTCGACGAATGATAGCCCTGGCGAGCTGGCTTAGCGAGTGATCCATAAGCTCCCCGACTCGCATAAAGCTCGAGCCGTCGAAAGACTAAGGTGAGTGGAGTACATGGACTTGCACTCGTCCCAGACCTAGGAGGCGAGTGCCGGTCTCATTGGGGCACACTCGCCACTTCAAGCGAGTGCTAGCGGTCGGGACCACTCTCCAAGTAGTAGATTTACAAGGATACCTTTGTGGGCCTGCCAATAGCCCCCCCCCCCCCAAACACTGGAGTTTCGTTGTTGGCAGACCAATTTGGGACTGCGTATAGTAAAACCAAATGACAGAGTAGCGCTATTTGCACGACAGACTTGGAAAACTATAAATAGACCCTTAAGAGCACCTTTAGGAGGCATTGCAGCTCTCAGACACTAAGATCTTCCGGGTGTATGGTGGGATCTCCACGCTGCAGCCCATGGTCTATTTGTAGTTCCTAAGTCTCTGGTCAAGAGTGTCGGTTCAGGAGATGTAGGCGAAGCTACCCCTTTGGGTCTGAACTCCTCGTTGAGATCAAGTTTCGATTTCAACATGGTCGATCTCCATCACCCATGGTCATGATCATGTCTATTTGGAATGGAGCGCCCTATCCCGCCGGCTCTGACCGGCTATGCCCCGTGGCCAGCCAGCACCTTGCCGGCAGGAGGCGGCTCGCACAGGGGCTGACCGCCTCCCTAATCAGGGGAGGCCCTCCCCCCTCAGCTGCGGAGCCACCCTCTCCCGTCAGGCGCGACGTCGCCTCCCTTCTTCACCATCAAATCGGCTCGGTGGGATCGCGACCGCTCATTCCGAAGAAAAACCGCACACGTAACTTCCGTCATTAGTGGGTGCCATCATGGTCGTAATAAAGGCTATATAGCGGGAATTGTACAATTCAAACCCATAGGTAAATTATAAATTTTGATGATTACGGTGTGCGGATAACCGCATAATCACCTTAACCACCTCCCGGAGGCTATAAAAAGGCCTTCATGCCTCCTTATTTCTCACCTTTTTCCTCCTCAGCTTTCTTCTTCCTCGGGCTAGAGCTCTGCCGAATTCTTCCTACGTGTACAACCCCGTATCTGACGAGTGGCGTCGCCAGGAACTAGACCGGCCAGTTCAGATCACCCAGGCAGCAAGCGAGCTCGACAGGGAAATCTGAAGGACGAGCTCAGCATTCGTCGACCCTGAGCTTGGCACTCGCCGAGCTAAGCTCGAGCTTCATTGAGCTGAGCTCGACTAATGAAGGAAGATCGAATGGCGAGCACCGCAGCCAGCTCGCACTCGCTCTATGGAGCTCGACAGAAAGTAGGCAAGCAGGACCTTCAGGGGTGGCCGAGCTCCTCAGCTCGCCCAGGTCTATGAGATACTTTTTACTATTTTGCCCCCGCTGGCCTGCCCATAGCCTTTCAGAATAGCGGAGTTACGTTGTTGGCACGCCATCCTGGACTGCACATAGCCGTTCAGGACAGCGGGAGTTGTCCATTTGCAGGTCGTTTTCAGAAATCTATAAATAGGACCTAAGGGGTACCTCAAAATACATGCTTCCTGTGCTCTCTTGCTCCATCTCTCAAGCGCTTTCTGAGGATACCTTAGCTCGACCTTTGGCTAAGGAGGGCAAGCGCTCTAAGATCTTCCGGGTGTGTGGTGGGTCCTCCCCGCCGAGCCCTTGGGTCAGTTTTTCCTTGTTTCCCTTGTTATTTTACTTGCAGGAGAGAAGTAGGTGAGCGATCACCCCTTCCCCAAGGGTGAACTTGTAACGCCCCCACCTGTCACGTGACATATAACGGTGGGTCCGGCCGGGGCCCCATGCCATATAGCGCAGACAAGCGAAGGAATCACGTGTGGAAATCAAAATCTATGCGTGTCCTTAACTCATCCATTCTAGCGCAGCATTTTTCTTGTTAGCATGAACTCAAACCAGAATGTCCACCCATATATAAATACCACATTTATATATAACAACACCAGGAATGTATACAACTCACACACCCTGGCCTTATGGCATTACAAGTTTCTCTTTACATAACAACAATTTCGTACATTGGCACGCAGGCCGGCCACACATGAAATCCAACCACGATTCTTCGCATAGCCTTCAAGGACTAAGAACACCAGGCTAACCAATCCACTTATTCTTTCCAAACCGCAGCACCTGCAAGTCATCATCCAAGCCAACACAGAAAACAAAGTAACGGTCAGCATTGCTGACCCATTATAACGACCCTACCCCCTACCCGGGGTAGTGGTTCCTTCCCTGTATACAGTGCTTCCTTTCTCATCAAGCATCAACAAGCATCACGAAATCACATCATAGGATCATTCTCTTTATTCCACTAACTAACAAACACATCACATCACAAACGCTGGAGTCCACCAACGCTCCGTGCACTCAGGGCACCTTCTTGGCGTACCGGAATCCACCGTCGTACACCGCTGTCTCTCGAGGTTTTAACTTGTTGGTTGACCAGCCCTAGTCCACTAGCTCGCAGGCTGGCGACATCCTGCCCAAGCCACTCAGAGGTCCATCCTCACAGCATCACAAACAGAGCAGACCGACCCACACTCCGTGGTGTAGCAAGCCGGGTTTATCTAAGCTCCCCAGGCATTGTCTACCCATCGATCCCCCTCCTAATCTGATCGACCCACACCATGTGGTGCAGCAACCCGGGTTTAACTCGGCTCCCCTAGCATTGCCGCCCATCGATCCCTTCCTTAACTAGATCAACCCACCCTAGTGGTGTAACAGGCCGGGTTTATCACGAGCTCCCCAGGCGTGCTACCAATTGATCATCTCATAACCAGGAGCTTCACCAAAGCCTCCTCACAAGCAGTACATCCATACATGCATCACAACAGAAATCCGTTTTGCACATCATCAAAGCCACGGAGTCTTCTCCGGTTTACCCATGAACATCATCACCAATCCAGACTACCGGTCCAGATGGGCTTCACACAGCATGCCTACGCCGTACTTCATATTTCCGGCTCTAGATGCAGACTCAACAAAGGAATCACTTCCGCGATCCACCTCTTGGTGGAGGATTCCAAGCACATGTATAGAGAAAGGACTTCGATGTCCAAGAAGGAGATCGTTACCCTTGAAGATCGCTTCGGCGTCATGAAGTAGCCGGATGGAAATCACCGCCTCGGCTCTGCCTTCACGAATCCGCTCTCGGATCTTCGTTCCGCACTCCGCAGCTCATACAGCAGCTGAAAGACTCCTCCCTTCTCTCTCCCTTAGCATTTCTTCTCTCTCCCTTAGAATGGAAATGAAGAAGAAGAAGGAGAAGAAGATAATTGGATTTATCTTCTAATTCTCGGCCTTCCCAACACCTGGACAAAGCCCAGCCACTGGATCCAGGAAGAGGGAAACAAACGGCTCAGATCTGGCTAGAAAACCCTGAACACGGCCTGACACGCCCTGTGACACGCCCGTGTCACAGGCCGTGTCCCCCTAAGCGGCAGACAACCGACTCAATTCAACCAGTACACGCCCGTGTGACACGCCCGTGTCATGGCCGTGTACCCGACACGCCCTCAGACACGCCGTGTCTGAGGCCGTGTACCTCAACAGAAATAATCCCAAATCAACCGGAGACTTCACACGGCCTGGCACACGGCTTGGCACACGCCCGTGTTCCTGGCCGTGTGCACCAGGACACGCCCGTGTCCCGCAAACACGCCCTAACCCGAGACGTCGAGCTGAAATTGATGCCCACTGACACGCCCTGTGACACGCCCGTGTCACAGGCCGTGTCCTCACTGGAACTCGATACTCGACGATCGTCGACTAACACTCGTCGAGCATTCGACACGGCATCAGACACGGCCGTGTCCTGGGCCGTGTGCCCCCTCTCGACGATGTCGAGCGAAAATCATCGACACCAAGTCCAATCGTCGACACAACCTCGACACGCCCTGCGACACGCCCGTGTCGCAGGCCGTGTCAACTGACACGCCATGGGACACGCCCGTGTCCCAGGCCGTGTCACCCATGCCTGAACCCGATTTTTTGCTCAAAATGATTCTCTTGACTTCGGGGTGTTACAATCCTCCCCCCCTTCAAATAATTTCGTCCTCGAAATTTGACTCCAAACAGCCAATTAGTCACAACATCACAAAATCATAGCCTCCTCACACACTACCAAACAGACAACACAACATGATTGATTGATTTCGGCACAATCACAAGTATCAACATCATTTACATCAGCCAAAAGTGATGTACATCAGCTATGATTCATCAAAACATAGTTTACAAAACATGCATAACATCGACATGCTTCACATCAGTTCACTTCCTCTCAGCCTCCCGATTTTGAAATTCGCGATTTAAAGATAAATGAACCGCTCGAGGCTGAATTTCACCAACTGAGCTTTGCGGCTCTTGCACTTCCATCACATGCAAGCGAGGTTGCGTCCGGGGTGCAGATGATTCAGCCACTGCTTTCCCTTTTTCTTCATATGACGCACCTGTCTTTTTCTCACTCCCTTGAGGGACATTCCAACAGAATTTTGCTATGTGTCCTTGCTGCCCACATTTATAACATATACGTGTATCCACACGTCCTGACCCATACGTCGCCCCCGAAGAAACAGTCGACGGAGCTACGTCCACCGGTCTAAATCTTTTCTTCTCTTGTCGTCGAAACTCCGATTCTTTCAACTCAGACTTTTCCCTTGCCAGTCGCTTATTCTCCTGTACTCGCTTCATATCCTTCTCCAAGGCACGAGCTGTATCAACCAACGCCTGAAAACCTTGGCTCACCGAACTCGGAAGCGCTAACCTCAATTCATCCCGCAATCCTCCAAAAAACCGATTTGTCTTTCGCGCTTCCTCCGCAAAGGTAGATCCCGCATATCTCCCCAATTTTGTAAATTCATGCAGGTAGGTATCAATATCTCGCTCACCCTGCACCAAGCGGAGAAACTCATTTTCCATCGCAATCCTCTGCGACACTGGCACATACTTGGCTAAAAATATTTGGGAGAATTCCTCCATTGAAATCTCCGTTAAATCTCGACCTGCCAAGTGGTGCACTTCAATCTCATCCCACCACAATCTCGCATCTCCTTCCAACAGAAAAGTGGCCAACATCACTTTCTATTCTTCGACCATCCGAATTGCAGTTAAGATCCGTTTTACTCTTGCCAACCAATCTTCTGCCTCCGTTGGTGACAGCGCTCCACCAAACGTAGGTGGGTGAAAGTGCATAAAACGTGACAAGGCATCGTCACTTGCTTGCACTTCCACCACCTCGGCAGCATGTTCTTGCCTTCCACCAGGTCTTGCCTGTCCAGTTGGGTTTGCTTGTAACACTGCAAGCACTGTCTCCGCGACCACCCGTATGGCCTCTGCCGAGGGAGGCATCGGCGCTTCCACGGGTGCTGCACTTTCATCCGACCGCTGGGGCTCAGACGGCCCAGCTCCATCCCTCGCCACCTATCAATGTACAGAACACCATTAAATCCTTCCAATTCATAACGGTACTGGTACATTGACTACACCCTCACGCACATCATGTGCATGACATACATTCCTAGTGGACATTCCTGAGTTCAGTTATGTTCTCTCCTCCCAAACAATCTCAACCTGGCTCTGATACCACTTTGTAACGCCCCCACCTGTCACGTGACATATAATGGTGGGTCCGGCCGGGGCCCGACGCCATATAGCGCAGACAAGCAAAGGAATCACGTGTGGAAATCAAAATCTATGCGTGTCCTTAACTCATCCATTCTAGCGCAGCATTTTTCTTGTTAGCATGAACTCAAACCAGAATGTCCACCTATATATAAATACCACATTTATATATAACAACACCAGGAATGTATACAACTCACACACCCTGGCCTTATGGCATTACAAGTTTCTCTTTACATAACAACAATTTCGTACATCGGCACGCAGGCCGGCCACACATGAAATCCAACCACGATTCTTCGCATAGCCTTCAAGGACTAAGAACACCAGGCTAGACAATCCACTTATTCTTTCCAAACCGCAGCACCTGCAAGTCATCATCCAAGCCAACACAGAAAACAAAGTAACGGTCAGCATTGCTGACCCATTATAACGACCCTACCCCCTACCCGGGGTAGTGGTTCCTTCCCTGTATACAGTGCTTCCTTTCTCATCAAGCATCAGCAAGCATCACCAAATCACATCATAGGATCATTCTCTTTATTCCACTAACTAACAAACACATCACATCACAAACGCTGGAGTCCACCAACGCTCCGTGCACTCAGGGCACCTTCTTGGCGTACCGGAATCCACCGTCGTACACCGCTGTCTCTCGAGGTTTTAACTTGTTGGTTGACCGGCCCTAGTCCACCAGCTCGCAGGCTGGCGACATCCCGCCTAAGCCACTCAGAGGTCCATCCTCACAGCATCACAAACAGAGCAGACCGACCCACACTCCGTGGTGTAGCAAGCCGGGTTTATCTAAGCTCCCCAGGCATTGTCTACCCATCGATCCCCCTCCTAATCCGATCGACCCACACCATGTGGTGCAGCAACCCGGGTTTAACTCGGCTCCCCTAGCATTGCCGCCCATCAATCCCTTCCTTAACTAGATCAACCCACCCTAGTGGTGTAACAGGCCGGGTTTATCACGAGCTCCCCAGGCGTGCTACCAATTGATTATCTCATAACCAGGAGCTTCACCAAAGCCTCCTCACAAGCAGTACATCCATACATGCATCACAACAGAAATCCGTTTTGCACATCATCAAAGCCACGGAGTCTTCTCCGGTTTACCCATGAACATCATCACCAATCCAGACTACCGGTCCAGATGGGCTTCACACAGCATGCCTACGCCGTACTTCATACTTCCGGCTCTAGATGCAGACTCAACAAAGGAATCACTTCCGCGATCCACCTCTTGGTGGAGGATTCCAAGCACATGTATAGAGAAAGGACTTCGATGTCCAAGAAGGAGATCGTTACCCTTGAAGATCGCTTCGGCGTCATGAAGTAGCCGGATGGAAATCACCGCCTCGGCTCTGCCTTCACGAATCCGCTCTCGGATCTTCGTTCCGCACTCCGCAGATCATACAGCAGCTGGAAGACTCCTCCCTTCTCTCTCCCTTAGCCTTTCTTCTCTCTCCCTTAGAATGGAAATGAAGAAGAAGAAGGAGAAGAAGATAATTGGATTTATCTTCTAATTCTCGGCCTTCCAAACACCTGGACAAAGCCCAGCCACTGGATCCAGGAAGAGGGAAACAAACGGCTCAGATCTGGCCAGAAAACCCTGAACACGGCCTGACACGCCCTGTGATACGCCTGTGTCACAGGCTGTGTCCCCCTAAGCGGCAGACAACCGACTCAATCCAACTAGTACACGCCCATGTGACACGCCCGTGTCACGGCCGTGTACCCGACACGCCCTCAGACACGCCCATGTCTGAGGCCGTGTACCTCAACAGAAATAATCCCAAATCAACCCGAGACTTCACACGGCCTGGCACACGGCTTGACACACGCCCGTGTTCCTGGCCGTGTGCACCAGGACACGCCCGTGTCCCGCAAACACGCCCTAACCCGAGACGTCGAGCTGAAATTGACGCCCACTGACACGCCCTGTGACACGCCCGTGTCACAGGCCGTGTCCTCACTGGAACTCGATACTCGACGATCGTCGACTAACACTCGTCGAGCATTCGACACGGCATCAGACACAGCCGTGTCCTTGGCCGTGTGCCCCCTCTCGACGATGTCGAGCGAAAATCGTCGACACCAAGTCCAATCGTCGACACAACCTCGACACGCCCTGCGACACGCCCGTGTCGCAGGCCGTGTCAACTGACACGCACTGGGACACGCCCGTGTCCCAGGCCGTGTCACCCATGCCTGAACCCGATTTTTTTGCTCAAAATGATTCTCTTGACTTCGGGGTGTTACAGAACTCCACAGGAGACCGTTTTTCGGTTTCAACATTTTGGTGCGGTGAGAGTGGAACGTGGTCAGCACAGAAAACATTCAGCAAGCTCGATGACAGTTGGGCAAGGATCTCACAGATCGGACTCGCCCCCCCCCCCCCAACCTCCGGCCACGGTGGGGATGTTTGAAGATTTCAGGAACAAGGTGCTGGGCCTCGTCAAGTTTGCAGTCAGCTCATTTGCCGAGTTCTTGACTCCAGATGTCCAGATCACTGTTGCCCCCTCCCTGGGCGAGGGTGCACCCGACAGGCGAGCTGGGAGGGAAGTTGCCGAGGAGGGCCGGGGGTGCGAGCTCCCCGAGTGCGTGATCTTCCCTGGCTCGGCAGGTGGAGGCCGGATCGGCAAACTGAGCCCGCGAGACGCGCCAGCTCGCCCAGTAGGGGGAGGCAGCCCCTTCAGCGAGTTGATCTCTTCTGCTCCAGTTCCGGAGGGGTTCAGGGTTCCCGAGATGTCCTACAACTCTGGGAAGGGAGACCCGGTCCAACACATCCAGTGGTTTGAGGACGTGGTCTCGATCTGGCAGATGTAAGATGGGTTCAAGTGCCGAATCTTCGCCATCACCCTCAAGGAGAAGGCGAGGGAGTGGTTTCACCAGCTGTCGGCCAGCTCCATATACTGCTTCGAGGACCTGCGCTGGGGGTTCATGCTGAGGTTCACTACCTCTAAGAGGAGGAAGAAGGAGTCAGAGTCCATGTTCCACATCAAGCAGGGAGTGAATGATACGTTAGGGAGCTATGTCGACCGGTTCTAGGAGGAGGTCACCCAGGTCCAGGAGATTCCAGGCCATAGCCTGATAATGGCCTTCACCCTGGGCCTGCAGCAGGGTTTCTTTAGGACGGAGCTGAAGAGAGTGCCCCCCCGCTCTCCTACGAGGAGCTGATGGAGAGGGCGGTGAGAGAACTTGACAGGGAGGCGTCAAATCCGGAGTTCGCCCGGAAGCTGGCCAGGTGGGCCATGGAGGAGGAGGAGCCAAGAGGTAGAAGAGGGCAGGAGGAGAGGAGAGCCGAACCCCAGTAGAGGGAGTAGAGGCAGCTCCAGGGGCAGTAGCAGCCCCGGTGGGGGCGTCAGGAGCCCTACCATCGGCTGGGCTGGAGGCCCGAGTGGCAAGGGCAGGGGCCACAGAGAGGGTACCAAGGAATGGATCACCATCAAGGGGGGCAAGATCAACTCCACCCCCCGGGTCTAAGGCGGGAGCAGAGGCCTCAACTCCTCGATCAAGAACAGGCTATGGCCATAACCATAAGGGAGAGGAGGAGAGTAGCAAGGAGGAGGAGGAGAGAAGTTAGGGTGGTGTTGCCCTACTACGACTTCCATCAGGAGGAAGGGCATGCAACAACCACGTGCCCGGAGTTCCTCGAAATTAGGGGAAACAGGGAGCAGCAACAGCAGTAGCGGCGTTAGGAAGTGAGGATTAAGGAGGTCCTGCCTCTGGCAGAGGAGGACCGTTATGATGACCGGGTAGACGTCAGGAACCGAGGAGGGATCAGAGTCATCCACGATGGGTGGGGGGTGGAGGCCTCCCGGAGGGCTAGCCTTCATACCATGTATCGCCGGAGCGTTGGCTCCACATCCCAAACACCACCCCCAGAAGAGAGGATCACCTTCTCGAGGAGTGATATAACGGATCATAAGGATCCATTTTGCGATGCGCTGGTCATCCAGACAGCCATCTAAAATTTTACTATCTCTCGGATCCTCGTCGACAATGGAAGCTCCCTCAACATCGTATTTAAGAAGGCGTTTGACGCGATGAAGGTGGAGGCGAAGAGGGTGTTGGCCTCGGATGGGCCCTTGTTCGGATTTTCGGGGGAGAGGAAGGAGATAAAAGGAGGAGTGGGGCTCCATATCACTCTGGAGGTGCAGTCCAGGAACTGCATGGTCGTCATCGTGGATGCCCCCAGCAGCTACAGCACCATCTTCTGGAGGCCCCTCACCAGCGCCTTCCGCTGCGTCCCATCATCATTCCATCAGTGCTTAAAGTTCAATGTCGAGGGGATCCAGGTTCGGGTCAGGGGGGACCCCAAGGTGACGCGGGAATTCTACGTCACTGCCGTGAACTCCATCTCTTGGAAAGAGGGGGCCGAGGAGATGGAGCGAAGGATAGAGGAGGCGGAGCAGGAAGTTGGCAAGGAGGAGCTGGAAGCGGAAAGCTGCGCCAAGGTTGAGGTGGCAGGAGGAGATCAGGAGGAGTCGGCCGAGGTGATGGCCGTGGAAGAAGAGGTGGAGGCGGAGGTCCTCGTCCCAGAGGAGAGGGATGTAGAAGAATGGGGGGAGAAGTCCTGGTTGGAATCTGCGGAAGAAGTGGTGGAGCTGGAGGTCCACACCCGTGAAGGCAGGGTGGAGAAGGTTCGCGTCAGCGGAGGGCTGACCCTAGATGCTCAAGGCAGGATGCTGGCGTGCATCCAGAAGAACATGGAAATCTTCGCATGGAGCACCGCGAAGATGCCGGGGGTTGACGCGGATGTGACTTGCCACCGGCTCAACTTGGACGCGGGAGCACGCCTCGTCCAACAAAAGAAGAGGTCCACCGCAGACAAGCTGGCCGAGCCCATCAAAGAGGAGGTGGCAAAACTTCTCAAGGCCGGCTTCGTGTCTGAGATCCAATACCCCGGCTGGGTCTCCAACGTAGTCATGGTTAAAAAAAGAGACGGCCGGTGACGTGTGTGTATCGACTTCTCTTTGCTTAATAAATATTGTCCTAAGGACTGTTATCCCTTACCTCGTATCGACGCGCTGGTTGACTCAGCCGTTGGTTTTTCTATAATGAGTTTTTTAGATGTATTTGCATGTTTTCATCAAATCAGGATGCACCCCCCGGACGTCAAGAACATCTCGTTCATCATGGGTGATGGGTGCTACTGCTATAAAATGATGTTCTTTGGGCTGAAGAATGCAGGAGCGATCTATCAAAAGATGATGGACAGGGTTTTCAAAGAATAAAAGGGGAGGAACCTGGAGGTATACGTGGATGATCTCATTATCAAGAGTTAGGGTGTAGACTCTCACCTCCAGGACTTAGAGGAGACCTTCCCCACCCTGCACAAGTACAAAATACGGCTCAATCCCCTGAAGTGTGTCTTCGGGGCTAGTAGGGGTAATTTCTTGGGGGCACCTCCTCACACCCGTGGGGGTCGAACCAAATCCTGATAAGGTGAAGGATATCGTGGAGCTTGGGTCACAGCAGAATACAAAGGAGGTACAATGGCTGACAGGGAAGCTGGCTGGGTTAAGTAGGTTCCTCTCCCGGGCTGGGGAGAAGTGCTCCCCCTTCTTTAAAACACTAAGGGGGGCCAAAAATTCTAGTGGACCAGGGAGTGCGAGGAGGCATTCCATGCCCTCAAGATGCAATTGACGCAGGCTCTGTTGCTCCAAGGGCTGAAGGAGGGGGAGGACCTATTTTTGTATCTCAGGCTCGGGGCGGAGGCCCTGAGCTCCGTCCTAGTTCGAGAAGAGGGGAAGAAGCAGCTCCCCATATACTGCGTGAGCCGGGTCTTGAGGAATGTCGAGCTCCAATATCCAATCTTGGAGAAGCTGGCCTTTGCCCTGGTAATCTCGGCTAGAAGGCAGCGGCCCTATTTCCAGGCACACTCCATCCGAGTAGTGACTAACCATCCCCTCCACAACATCTTTGATGGGGTGGATCATTCTGGCAGGCTGGCCAAGTGGTCGATGGAGTTGAGCGAGTTCGACATCTCCTTCCTCCCCCGCCTCTCGATCAAGGCTCAAGCGATGGCCGAATTTTTGGCCGATTATGTGATCGAGGTGGCGGAGGAAGTGCTCACTCGTCCGACCCCATGGAAGGTGAAGGTGGATGGCGCCTCGGGGAGGCATTCCCTGGGAGTAGGGGTGATCTTGGAGAGCCCCAGGGAACTAGAATTGAGCAGACGGTAGTGGTGCACTTCCCCATCACAAATAATCAGGCCGACTATGAGGTCGTGACAGCAGGGCTGCGCTTGGCCGGGGAGCTAGGGATGTTGGACGTGGAGGTCCTCACCGACTCCATGGTGGTAGCTTCCCAGATGAACGGGGAGTTTGAAGCAAGAGAGCCTACCCTGCGGTTATACTTAGCCAAAGTGAAGGGGGTCATCGGCACATTCCAAACTTTTTCTATCTGACACGTGCCCCAGGAGGATAACGAGCAGGTCGACCAACTAGCGAATCATGGTCCCCGGGGGGGGGGACTATCACTGACCTATTCCGCCCTTCCATCGAAGAGGGAGTGCTAATGGAGATAGATCACCGACCCTCGTGGATGGACCCGGTCATGACCTTCCTTTCCACGGGAGAGTATCCAGAGGGGGTGGACGAGAAGAAGCTCTGGTACAAATCGGCGTACTACCTCCTCCAGGACGGGCAGTTGTACAGGAAGACTCTCTCAGGGATGTTAGCCTGTTGCGTGGCCGAGGGGGAAGTGTAAAGAATCTTGAAAGAAGTCCACTCCGGGGAATGTGGGAGTCACTCTGAAATTCGGACCCTGGAAGGAAGGATCGTCAGGCAAGGGTATTTCTGGCCCACCTTGAGCGGCGATGTGACAGAGTTCACAAGAAGATGCCACAAATGCCAGCTGTTTGCCCCCTTCCAGCTACAGCCGAATCAGTGACTCAAGAGTATCACATCCCCTTAGCCCTTTGACATTTGGGGGATGGGCTTGGTTGGACCGTTCCCCCAGGCCAGTGGGCAAAGGAGGTTCCTGTTGGTGATGATCGACTATTTCTCTAAGTGGTTGGTGGTAAAAGCGCTGGCCAAGGTGACCTCTTAGGTTATCATAAACTTTGTTTGGGGGGAGATCATTTGTCTTCATGGGCTGCCCTAGGCCATTATCACGGACAACGGGCCCCAATTCGCCAGCGCGGAGTTCACTAGTTTCTGCGAACAGCTTGGGATCGATCTCAGGTTTGCTTCGGTCCACCACCCCATGAGCAACGGGCAGGTGGAGGTCAGCAATAAGATCATTGTTAAGCTCTTAAAGAAGAAAGTAGAAAATCTAATGGGGAGCTGGGTGGAGTAGCTTCCCGCGGTTTTTTGGGCCCTAAGGACCACCCCCAACATAGCTACAGGAGAAACTCCTTTCAAGCTCTCCCATGGGTGCGAGGCAGTACTACCCGTGGAATTCGAAGTACAAACACCTCGATTTGTCGTAGTAGGGGAAGGTAGGGAGGAATGGCAGGCCGAGAACGAGTAAGATCTGCGGCTCTCTCTTGACATGGTGGAGGAGATGCGGGACCTTTCCGCCATCCGACAGGAAGAGGTGAAGCGGAGGATGGCCAAGTACTTTGACAAGCATGTCAGAGTCAAACAGTTTGCGTAGGGAGACTTCGTGCTGAATAAGGTGGATGCAGCAAGGAGGTTGGAAACCGTGGGGAAGCTCAACCCCAGCTGGAAGGTCCGTTTATTGTAAAAGAAGTATTGAGATCAGGAGGGTATCGACTTCAAAATATGGAGGGTGAGACCCTAAGTCTCACCTAGAGTGGTGACGACTTGAAGCGCTTTTTTCCTTAAAACATGTAAGTGGTGTTTTGATTCTTAATGAAGTTCTTTGACATGACAATACTGTAACAATAATTTGTACAAAAAGACGAAGTGTACATGGACCCCGATCAGATCACGCTGTCAGGCTCTCACCTAGCTGATAGGGCTGGAAGTCACTCGGTGTCAGTCTTGGACCCCGAGCAGATCCCGCTGTCGGGCTCTCACCTAGCTCACAGGGTTGGAAGTCACTCGATGGTGTCAGCCATGGACCCCGAGCAAATCCCGCTGTCAGGCTCTCACCTAGTTGACAGGGCTGAAAGTCACTCGATGTCAGCCTTGGACCCCGAGCATATCCCGCTGTCAGGATCTCACCTAGCTGACAGGGCTGGAAGTCACTCGATGGTGTCAGCCTTGGACTCCCAGCAGATCATGCTGTCGTGCTCGCACCTAACTGACAGGGCTGGAAGTCACTCGATGGTGTCAGCCTTGGATCCCGAGCAGATCCCGCAGTCATGCTATCACCTATCTGACAGGGCTGGAAGTCACTCGATGGTGCAACCTTGGACCCCGAGCAGATCCCGCTGTCAGGCTATCATCTAGCTGACAGGGCTGGAAGTCTCTCGATGGTGTCAGCCTTGGACCCTGAGCAGATCCTGCTGTCAGGCTCTCACCTAGCTGACAGGGCTAGAAGTCACTCGATGGTGTCAGCCTTGGACCCCGAGAAGATCCCGCTATCAGGTTCTCACCTAGCTAACAGGGCTGGAAGTCATTCGGTGTCAGCCTTGGACACCGAGCAGATCCCGCTGTCAGGCTCTCACCTAGTTGACAGGGCTAGATGTCACTCGTTTTCAGCCTCGGACCTCGAGCAGATCCCGCTGTCATGCTCTCAGTAGCTGACAGGGCTGGAAGTCACTCGATGGTGTCCACCTCGGACCCCAAGTAGATCCCGCTGTCAGGCTCTCACCTATCTGACAGGGCTGGAAGTCAATCGATGGTGTCAGCCTTGGACCCCGAGCATATCCTATTGTCAGGCTCTTACCTAGCTGATAGGGCTTGAAGTCACTCGGTGTCAGCCTTGGTCAAATAGCTCATCTATCCTTTGCAGTGGATAGGTATTCCGGACTGTCAGTCGGTTCAGTGCCTGGTAGTCGATACACAATCTGAGTGTCCCATCCTTCTTTTTGACAAATAACACCGGGGCTCCCCATGGTGAAGAGTTTGGCCGGACAAAACCGGCTTCCACTAACTCCTGCAGCTGGCTCTAAAACTCTGTCAGCTCCTTCGGGGCCATCCGTTAAGGGGCTTTGGATGCCGGCTTAGCCCCCAGCACTAGCTGTATCCGGAAATCCTGCTCCCGGTGCGGGGGTAGGGAGGGACAAACCTCAAGTCCTTCCGGCGGCCTAGGTCGCATGTTCCCGGTGAGAGGAGCTCGAATCCCGGGATGGGGATAGTTTCCACACCCGCCCCCGTGGTCACAACAGCTCACTGAGGGGAGGGAGCGCACACCGACAAGTTTGGCTTCTACAAGCTCACCTCCAAGGAGAGATAATGAAATATGATAAGACAGAAAGTGCTCATCTGGCATTCCAAGGCAATGCTGGCGTAAAGAAAAGGAAGTGGGATGCGTCAAAGGGGAAGACAGTTGCTGCTCCAGGAGGTGATCCTACAATGGCATCAGTTCAAAAGAAGAATTCTAAGGTCATCTCGTACTTCTTTTGCAAGAATATAGGGCATGTGAAGAAGGATTTTGAGCGGTACCAAAAATGGCTTGTTGGGTACATTGGTCAAATGTACCTGATTTGAAGAAGCCTCACCCAACTCAATGATATACATCATAATATATTTGATGTATGTTGAGTTTACTTGTGCAGGTTAAGAAATCATTGGACTGAAGCAAAAATTTCTAAGTCCATGTGTCGACACGCAGAGGGAAAGTGTCGACACTTAAGAAAGCTTGTGTCGACACCCAGACAAGAAGTGTCGACACTTGGAGTCATTGTGTCGACACCTGGAATGCAGAGTCGATACCAGACAGAAAGTGTCGACACTTGGAGCTGTGTCGACACTTAGTGAAGAAAAGTGCAGACAGAATGTGTCGACACAAGGAGCTGTGTCGACACCCAGTGAAGCTGTGTCTACACCAGAAAGTGTCGACACTTGGAGCTGTGTCGACACTCAGCAAAAGTCTGCAGAGACTAAGTTAAAGTGTTGACACTCAGAACAATGTGTCGACACTCAACAGAAAGAGTCAGCACTTGAAGAATGTGTCGACACCCAGCATAATGTGTCGACACACAACCAGAAGTGTCAACACATGAAGCAAGTGTCGACACCCAGCACAATGTGTCGACACTCAGCTAAAGACTCTACACTTGAAGAAAGTGTCGACACAAGGAGCTGTGTCGACACTTAGCAAAGATCAGAAAGATCAATAGAATTATTCTAAGTACAAGTGTCGACACTAAGGCAATGTGTCGACACTCAGCTGAAGACTCAACAAGAAGAAGGTGTGTCGACACAAGGAGCTGTGTCGACACTCAGCATGTATCAACATTGAAGACTATGTGTCGACACCAAGAAGCAGTGTCGACACTTGACAGATTCAATACAAGAAGTTGTGTCGACACAAAGGAGATGTGTCGACACTTAGGAGAATTCAGCAAAAGCTAGAAGAACAAGTACTTGTGTCGACACTCAATTTCAGTGTCGACACATGCAGAAGAATCTGTGTCGAGACATACAAGGAGTTGTGTCGACACCTTGTAGACTTGTGTCGACACTTACACAACATGTGTCGACACTTGGACTATAAGTGTCGATACTTAAAGACAGAAAGTCTCGACACTTACAGACAGTTAGAGATTTTCAAGAAATGACTGGATGACTTGACAGCTGTCGTTCCAGCCGGTCTACAGCACCTGTCAGAGATATCAGAAGTCAGTTATGGACCGGACCAGCCGGTTACCATGAAGAAGGCCTATAAATAGGCACCCACAGTTTACAGAAACTGAGGTTGTTGAAGTTGTTGATCAGATTGTTGTTCAAGAGTTCAATTTGTTGAAAAACAAATTATTGAAGTGGTACCAAGAGTATCAACACAAGAAGATCTTGCAGTCCAAGTGCAGATCTAAGAAGTTTGAGAGAGAGGGCTCCTTCCAAGAAATCAGCCTCTGAAACTAGGCTGAGAAGAAGGATTCAGATTCAATTCTGGATCTTAAGTAGCAGAGGTCAAGGAACTACTGCAGGAGGATTCAGTCTTATTTAGTTCTACTCAAGAAGCTTTGAAGAAAGCTAAGTCAGAGTGAATCCAGCTGAGTTCTTCCAAGAACTCATCAAGAAACTCTCAACTCCCCTCTTTTATTTTTGAGTTGTAGAGTTATTATTTGTAATACATTTTAACTTGTAGGATCCTTTGGATCTGAGTGAATTGTAAGCCTATAATTATAAAGGCTGAGGGTAGGGCTTGTGAGCCTGAGTGTAGGAGATTGAGATCTCTGAGTGTAGGCCTTGTTGGCTGAGTGTAGGCCTCGGTTGGCTGAGTGTAGGCCTTGATTGGCTGATTGTAGGCTTTGGGATAAAGCTGAGTTGTAAGGCTTTGGGCCTGAGGTGTAGGAACCAATTTGGGTTCTGAGACAGTGGAGGAGTTTGGCTGAATCTAGTACACTGCTAGATAGGCGAAGGGGGAAAGTGGATGTACCCATATCTTGGGGAACCACTATAAACCACTGTGTTGTGCTGTGATTGTGCTGTGTATGCTGTGAATTCTTTGTGATTGTTGTGCAAAAGTTAGAAATCTGTGATAATAAACTGTTTGCTGTCATTAAAGTTAAAAAAGGATTAGGTCACCTATTCACCCCCCCCCCCTCTAGGTGTTTAGGTACCATATCTTTCAAGTGGTATCAGAGGGAGGTTACTCAAAAAGGACTAATAGTCTGAGGAGATCCTGTTTGGCAGATTCAGTGTAAGGCAATACACAGATTCAAGAAATTCAAGAAAATCAAGAAACATGGGTTCTTCTGAGAATCACAAGGAATTGGGTTCCATGAAATTACCCATATGCAGGAAAGAGATCTTTGGGATCTGGAAAGAAAGGGTAAGGCTATTTATGGAAGCCTCTGACCCTAGAATCTACATCACAGTAAAGGAAGGGCCTTATATACCAATGAAGATTTCAGTATTGGATGCAAATCAGAGAACTCCAAAGGATTTCTCTGAGATGACAAAGGATGAGATTGTCCTAGCCACAATGGACAAGAGGGCACAGAATATAATAGTGAGTGCCATTAATGATGCAGCTTTTCAGAATCTTATACACTACAAGACAGCTAAAGAGATGTGTGACACTCTTATAGTGTATATGGAAGGATCTGAAGAAGTTAGGCAAGATAGGAAATCCTTGCTAAATCAGGAGTATGAGAGTTTTAGACAAGGTAAAGGTGATAGCATAACTGAGTGCTACAAGAAGTTCTACAGAATAGTTAATGAACTCATGTCTTATGGAAGAGAGTTCAGTAACTATGAACTAAATGACAAGTTTCTAAGGTCCCTAACCAAAGATTGGGACACAAAGATCTGTGCCATAAGAGAAATAGCTAAGTTGGGAGAAATTCCTCCTCCTATACTGTTTGGCAAGTTATTGTCATATAAGATGCAATTGACAGTGAGGAAAGAGGAGGAGAAATCAACAAGGACTGAACACAAGGAAAGATTAGTTGCTTTCAAGACAGAAGTTCCCAAAAAGTGCAGGAATAAGTCATCAACTCCACCTTCAGAGGTAGTTGATTCAGAGTCTGATGAGTCAGTCAGCACTAAGAGTGAGAGCAGTGAAAGTGATGAAGACTTTGCTGCCTTCACTAGACACTTTTAGAAATTCTTGAAGAAGAAACAGTGGAGGTCAAGACCTTCTTCTTCAAAGGGAAAGGAAGTCTTTTATCAGGAGAAAAAGCCTTCAAGGAAAGACAGGAAGAGGACAAAGTCAAGCAAGGCAACTGGATCAAAGATAGTGTGCTATTGCTGCAATAGACAGGGCCATGTTATTGCAGATTGTCCAGAGAAGAGAAAGGAATCTGGTGACAGGAAAAAGACTTACTTCAAAGGAAAGAAAGAGAAGTCTTTTATAGCCAAGAAAGAGAAGACTCTATCACATATCTCCTCTTCAGAAACTGAGTCTGAGGCTGAAGCCTACATAGGGCTGTTTGCTGAAGAAGAAGAGGAAGAATTCATGCAGATCATGGAGTCTATTTATGAACAGGAAGATAGTCAATGCCAAGGGCTAATGGCTTTGACAGAGAGTGCCAAAATCCTGAAGCAGCCAGGACCCAGTCAGGTACAAGGTTCAAGTTCAAGTTCAGTTTCTTGTTCTAGTTCAGATTCAGATTCTTCTTCATCAAGTGATGAGAATGTATCTGAGTCTGAGGATGATATTCATCAGCTTATAGATGAATATAAGGTGCTGTTGCAAGCTTACAAGAAAAGCAAATCCCTAGCCAAAAGTCAGGCAAAGGAAATTGCTGATCTTAAAGCTGGTGCAACAGATTTTGAGAAGCAGTTTGATCAAAAGTTGAATGAGATTGCTAGGCTGAAACACATAACAGTGATTCAGATGGGTACTATATCATTTAAGAATGATCAAATTAAGAGTCTGGAGATCAATCTTCAGAAGGAGAAGGACTTAGTTGCTAGGTTTTCTAAACCTAAGTCAGTGTTACCTTTAATTGATGATTTTGTTCATCATAAAGGCAAGGCTGGGCTGGGCTTTACTAGACCTGCAAGGACTGAGCAGTCCAAGTCCAAGTCCAAGGGCAAAGCCCCATTATTCAATAAGTCTGCTGTAGATAAGACAGCAAAGGCTGTACCTAAGCAAAGGTACAACAAGTTTGAATGCTGGTGCTGTGGCAAGGTTGGCCACTTTGCAGTGGACTGTTGGCATAATGCCAGTGCCAAGGTGAGTAGCAAGCTACCTGGTGGAAAGCTAGTAGGTAGTTTTGTCAAATTGCAGACTAACAAGTACCAAGGACCCAAGAATTCTTTGGGTTCTAAGGTTCATTAATCTGTTTTGCAGGTGAGTCCAAGTGGCCATACCCCTACATGGTACTTGGACAGTGGATGTTCCAGACATATGACTGGAATAAGAAGATTACTAAAGGACTATATTCCAGTAAAAGATGGTTCAAAAGTAACCTTTGGTGGTTCTGAAAAAGGAATCATCAAAGGATTTGGTAACATTTCTACAAACTTTGTTACCATTACTCAAGTGGCTTATGTTAAAGGGTTAAAACACAACCTAATAAGTATAAGTCAATTAAGTGATGTAGGGTATGACATCTCATTTGTTAAAAATGGTTGTCATATCAAGAGGTCAAGTGATCAAGAGATCATTTTGACTGGTTATAGGAAGAGGAATGTCTACTGCCTAGACATTATGGTTGAGAACAATGGTTCTCCAGTTTGTCTTGTAGCAGATGAGACAGTCTCTCATTGTGTCAAATGGCACAAGAGGCTTGCCCATCTTAACTACAAGACTATTAGCAAACTCTTTAGCAAAGAGTTGGTGAGGAATGGTCCTCAAGTTAAGTGTGTTAAAGATGGTATTTGCTCAGCTTGTCAAAAGGGCAAGCAGACTAAATCCACCTTTAGAAGCATTGGAAACAAAGATGCTGTGAGGTGTCTATACCTCTTGCATATGGATCTCTTTGGTCCAATGTCAGTTCACAGCTTAGGTAGGAAGGTCTATACCTTTGTAGTTGTAGATGACTACTCAAGGTTTTCCTGGGTGTTCTTCTTAAGACAGAAATCTGAAACACCTAGTGTCTTCTATAGCTTTGTCAAGCAAATTCAGAATGAACTAAATAGTACAGTGGTCAAAATTAGAAGTGATCATGGTACTGAATTTCAGTCTGATAGCATGACAAAACTGTATGAAGACTTTGGGATATTTCAAGAATTCTCTTCACCTAGAACACCTCAGCAAAATGGCATTGCTGAGAGGAAGAATAGAACCTTGATAGAGGCTGGTAGGACCCTACTAAGTGATACATCACTGCCAGAATATTTCTGAGCTGAAGCAGTTAACACTGCATGCCATGTTATAAATAGGGCTACCATCACTAAAAGGCTTAACAAGACCCCCTATGAAGTTGTGAAAGGCAGGAAACCAAACCTATCCTATTTTAGGATCTTTGGTTGCAAATGCTTCATACTTAACAATGGGAAGTCTTACTTAACTAAGTTTGCTGCCAAGTCCCAAGAGGGAATTTTTGTTGGGTACAACAATAATAGTAAGGCTTATAGAGTCTACAACTTGACTACACAAGTTGTAGAAGAATCAGTGCATGTAGTTTTTGATGAGACAAAACTTATTAATAATGAGTTGTCTAGTAGTGTATGCAGCCCCACAGGTTTGACAAAGAAAATGGACAAGGTTACTATGGAAGAGGTGCCTGTTGCAAGACAGCAAGAAGAAGACCCCTGCAGCTCAAGATATTACTGAGATCCAGGGGGAGCTACCACAAGCTAGCCCCATCCACAGGGATCAAAGCCAGGGGGAGCCTCCAGTTGTAGAAGAACCATCTACACTGGACAGTGAGCAAGCCACCATCATCATCCAAGAGGTACTCACTGACCTAAATGCTTTAGAATATCTTATAGAAGGTGCTGATTTGTCTGATGTACCTCAGCAAACTCAGCTGCATAGTTAAGAGCCAGATGTTGTTATCAAAGACACATCTGCTGATCCAGTACTTCCTCATCCAGAAGTTGAAGAGCACAGAATATCTACAGCTCAATCACCTCAAGAGTTCACCATGGAAGATTTATTTCTAAATCTAGATCAAGCTGATTTTGACATGGACAAAGAAGCTGCTGGAAGAGATACTGCTACTGCTGAGGGGGAGCAAGTGCAAGATCTGGAAGAGCCTTTAAGGCAAGAAACTGAGAAGGCACCAGAAGTGCAAGCTGAAAAATCTCAAAGCCCTAAGGATAGGGTTGAGATAGCCAGCACTTCTGCCTCTGAAGATGAGGAGAGTGCTAGGGCAAAGAAGAAGAAACTATATGTTTTTAAAAGGAGAAGTCAGAGTTATAAGAAAGCTCTGCAATCTATAGCCCCACAGCCTATAGTTCAACAAGCTCCAACTGTTGATTATAGTGCTTTACTGATTGCACTACAGATTAAAATGGATGAACAAAGAAAAGCTATAGAGGCTTATGTAGATGAAGGGCACAAAGCTTTACAGTTTGATCTTGCCCAAGATATAAAATTCATAAGGTTTGAGATGAACCTTAACAAGAAGGAAATGACTGACTGCTTCCACAAGGGTGGGAATGCAGTATTCTATCTGGCAACACATCAAGAGAAGATCAAGGCACAGGTAGATGATATAGCATTAAAGCAAGGATATGTGCTGGAAAATCAGATCAGAATGAATGACAATTTGACTGATTCCCATAATGCTATAATCACTGAGTTGAAGAACAAGGCTGATGAACCTTCTACATCTACTGCTGCTGCTAAAACAGAGTTTGACAAAGCCTTTCAACAAGAAATTTCTGCTGTCAAGACTGCAATTCAGGCCTCCCAGAAAGCTATATCAGATCAACTTCAAAAGCTGAAACCATTCTTTAAAGAGGGCATCAGATACTTAGATAGTCAGATCAGGTTTCAAAAGGATGATGTCAGAGACCATATGGCTCGAGAAGTCATAAAGGGGGAGAGAGTTTTAGTCAAAGCTAGCTCTGACTATGCCAAATGGATATATAATTCCATCAGAGCTACACTGGGCTATCCTCCACTCTGTGATGATGATAATGTTGTAGAATCTGGGATTCAAACTGCATATCTTGGAGGAGAGCAACCAGAGGTAGCTCAAGTGATATTTCCTCCACCAGATTTTGACATGGTGCAAGCTGATATTCATCATATGTATAGCCCACCTGAAGGGAAGTCAAATGTTATTCTGGATAAAGTGGTTCAGCCTATTACTGCAGCCATGTAAGAGGCATTGCAGAAGGAGGAAGAGACAAGATTGTCTAAAAAGAGGTTTAGGGAACAATCAGAACAAAAGCCAGATTTTGAACAGTGGAGCCCTACCTCTAGGAATATAATTTTAACTGCCTGTAAAGCTGCCAAGGACAATACACTTGACAGGAACAAATGGTTCTCTGAAGCTGAATGGAGAAAACATGAGATCAGGCAGGAAGCAATAGTTCAATTCAGAAGGAAGGCTAAGATGGGAAAGCTACCTCCTACTGCAGTGGAGCCTAGCAAGTACTTCCCTAAGACATATCATTATTTTGAGAGGCAGAAGATCAAGGCAGAAGAACTCAAAAAGAAAGATCTAAAAGTCAAGAAGCCTGCTATTGCTGAAACTGCTGAAGCTCCTGTCAAAGCTCAAGTCCAACCTGGCAAAGGCATAGTTATCAAAGAACCAGACCAGAAATAGATTAAGAATTGACTTGAAGATTGTTGGAATCTTTTGAATGTAAAACATTTTTGTAAACTACTGAAAATGTATAAGAAAAATGTTAGAACAATATATGTTAAATATATTTCATGATTGTTCTGTGAATGTGTCTATTTCTTATTTGTTCTGAAATGATGAATGTGTATACATGTGTGAATTATTACATATTTATGTTTACCCTGCTGAATATAATCTGCTTTACATCATTTTGTAATTTTTAATTATGAATGGTGTATATCATTGACTAAGGGTTATGACTTCTCCAAATAGGGGGAGATTGTTGGGTACATTGGTCAAATGTACCTGATTTGAAGAAGCCTCACCCAACTCAATGATATACATCATAATGTATTTGATGTATGTTGAGTTTACTTGTGCAGGTTAAGAGATCACTGGACTGAAGCAAAAATTTCTAAGTCCATGTGTCGACACCCAGAGGGAAAGTGTCGACACTTAAGAAAGCTTGTGTCGACACCCAGACAAGCAGTGTCGACACTTGGAGTCATTGTGTCGACACCTGGAATGCAGATTCGATACCAGATAGAAAGTGTCGACACTTGGAGCTGTGTCGACACTCAGTGAAGAAAAGTGCAGACAGAATGTGTCGACACAAGGAGCTGTGTCGACACCCAGTGAAGCTGTGTCTACACCAGAAAGTGTCGACACTTGGAGCTGTGTCGACACTCAGCAAAAGTCTGCAGAGACTAGGTTAAAGTGTCGACACTCAGAACAATGTGTCGACACTCAACAGAAAGAGTCAGCACTTGAAGAATGTGTCGACACCCAGCACAATGTGTCGACACACAACCAGAAGAGTCAACACATGAAGCAAGTGTCGACACCCAGCATAATGTGTCGATACTCAGCTAAAGACTCTACACTTGAAGAAAGTGTCGACACAAGGAGCTGTGTCGACACTTAGCAAAGATCAGAAAGATCAACAGAATTATTCTAAGTACAAGTGTCGACACTAAGGGAATGTGTCGACACTCAGCTGAAGACTCAACAAGAAGAAGGTGTGTCGACACAAGGAGCTGTGTCGACACTCAGCATGTATCGACATTGAAGACTATGTGTCGACACCAAGAAGCAGTTTCGACACTTGACAGATTCAATACAAGAAGTTGTGTCTACAGCACCTGTCAGAGATATCAGAAGTCAGTTATGGACCGGACCAGCCGGTTACCATGAAGAAGGCCTATAAATAGGCACCCACAGTTTACAGAAACTGAGGTTGTTGAAGTTGTTGATCAGATTGTTGTTCAAGAGTTCAATTTGTTGAAAAACAAATTATTGAAGTGGTACCAAGAGTATCAACACAAGAAGATCTTGCAGTCCAAGTGCAGATCTAAGAAGTTGGAGAGAGAGGGCTCCTTCCAAGAAATCAGCCTCTGGAACTAGGCTGAGAAGAAGGATTCAGATTCAATTCTGGATCTTAAGTAGCAGAGGTCAAGGAACTACTGCAGGAGGATTCAGTCTTATTTAGTTCTACTCAAGAAGCTTTGAAGAAAGCTAAGTCAGAGTGAATCCAGCTGAGTTCTTCCAAGAACTCATCAAGAATCTCTCAACTCCCCTCTTTTATTTTTGAGTTGTAGAGTTATTATTTGTAATACATTTTAACTTGTAGGATCCTTTGGATCTGAGTGAATTGTAAGCCTATAATTATAAAGGCTGAGGGTAGGGCTTGTGAGCCTGAGTGTAGGAGATTGAGATCTCTGAGTGTAGGTCTTGTTGGCTGAGTGTAGGTCTTGTTGGCTGAGTGTAGGCCTCGGTTGGCTGAGTGTAGGCCTTGATTGGCTGAGTGTAGGCTTTGGGATAAAGCTGAGTTGTAAGGCTTTGGGCCTGAGGTGTATTAACCAATTTGGGTTCTGAGATAGTGGAGGAGTTTGGCCGAATCTAGTATACTGCTAGATAGGCGAAGGGGGAAAGAGGATGTACCCATATCTTGGGGAACCACTATAAACCACTGTGTTGTGCTGTGTATGCTGTGAATGTTTTGTGATTGCTGTGCAAAAGTTAGAAATCTGTGATAATAAACTGTTTGCTGTCATTAAAGTTAAAAAAGAATTAGGTCACCTATTCACCCCCCCCCCCCCCCGCCCCTCTAGGTGTTTAGGTACCATATCCTTCATGGCTCACCAAGAAGGGTAATAATTCTCATTCTTTTGTTTGCTTAGACATTAATTTAACTAAAGTTTCCCCCAATTCTTGGTGGTTAGATACTGGAGCAACTATTCACATTAATACTTCAATGCAGGGATTTCTAACATCTAGATTGCCAAATGAGAATGAGTGTTTCATCTATGTGGGTGATGGCAAGAAAGTAGTTGTTGAGGTAGAGAGAGTCTGTAGGCTTCAATTAGCATCTGGTTTTCTTCTAGATTTGTATGAGACTATGTTTGTTCTGTCTTTTAGACGAAACTTAATTTCTGTTTCATTATTAGATAAATCTGGTTTTACTTTCTCTTTGGGAAATGGAATTATTGATCTCTTTTGGGAATCTAAATGTGTGAGAAATGGATTTTTGGTCGATAGCTTATATAAATTAGAATTGCACTCCTTTTATTTTGGATCTCTGCCTGTGAACACTGTTGCCACCAAATCTAAGTTAAATAATGAAAACTCATATAGTTTATGGCATAGGCGGTTAGACACATCTTGAAAGAGAGAGTTGAAAGGCTTGTGTCTACTGGAATTTTAGGTCCTTTGGATCGCTCAGACACTAATGTCTATAGGGATTATATCAAGGGAAAGCAAACAAACATTAGGAAGTTCGGTGACAGAAGGAGTTTGGCAGTCTTGGAGGTGATTTATACAGACCTTTGTGGTCCATTCCCTACAGCTTCATGGAATGGTCAAAAATATTTTATCACTTTAATAAATGACTACTCTAGATATGGGTACTCATACTTAATACATGAGAAATCTCAATCACTGGACATGTTTAAAATCTATAAAGCTGAAGTTGAAAACCAACTCAATAAGAAGATTAAAGCCGTTAGATCCGACCGTGATGGTGAGTACTATGGAAGGAATATTTTGTCGGGTCAATGTCTAGGACCTTTTTGCCTATTTCTTGGAAGAGTGTGGGATCGTTCCTCAGTACACACAACTGGGACTCCACGTAAAAATGGTGTTATTGGGAGACGTAACCGCACCTTGAAAGATTTGATTAGGAGTATGATTGCTCATAGCTCCCTACCCGAGCCATTGTGGGGTGAGGCCTTGCAAACCGCAGTTTATCTCCTTAATAGGGTGCCCAGTAAAGCAGTACCTAAAACACCGAATGAATAATGGACTGGTAGACTTCCTAGTCTATGACATCTTCGGGTTTGGGGTTGTCCGGCTGAAGCTCGGTCGTACATGCAACATGAGAAGAAGCTGGACTCCAGGACTTTTAGTTGCTTCTTTATTGGGTACTCTGAGAGATCTAGAGGCTTCAAATTTTACTACCCTTCCACACATGATTTTATAGAAATAGATAATGCAAATTTTTTAGAGAATGTAGATAGTAGTGGGAGTCAACCAATTAGTGAATTCACTTTGGAAGAAGAACCTGTAGTCATTCCCATGAATAATGTTGAAAGTAGTGAAGTTGTCGTACCCTTACACGGTACGGACATAACTCATCCTGGTACTGTGTTGCCCCCCATGAATGAGGTAGAACCTGGACATCCTCCAGCAGAAGTGCCCTTAAGAAGATCCATTAGGGAAAGGAGACCAGCCATCTCTGATGACTATCAAGTATATCTCCACGAGCATGATTTTGACATAGGTGTAAAGGATGACCCTTCATCCTTTAATGAGGCAAAATAGAATGCTCACACCACTGAATGGTCAAATGCCATGATTGATGAGATGAAATACATAAAGGACAACGACATTTGGGATCTAGTAGAATTGCCTGAAGGAAAGAAGCCTATTGGTTGCAAATGGATTTTTAAGACCAAGAAGGATTCGAAAGGCAAGGTTAAATGATATAAGTCACGTCGTGTTGCAAAGGGATTCACTCAAATGGGAGGCATTGATTACAAAGAGACTTTCTCCCCAGTTTCCTTGAAAGACGCTTTTAGAATAATAATGGCACTGGTGGCGCAATTTGATCTTGAGCTTCACCAAAAGGATGTCAAAACGGCGTTCCTTAACGAGAACATTCAGGAAAAAATCTATATGGTGCAACCATAGGGTTTTGTATCTGACGAATCAAAACATCTGGTTTGCAGATTGAAGAAATCCATTTATGGTTTGAAGCAGGCATCTCGTCAATGGTATAAGAAATTTGATCATGTTATTTTTCATTTCTGTTTCCCTGAAAATGTGGTTGATCAATGCATTTGCCGTAAAGTTAAAGGGGGTAGATTTATTTTTCTGGTGCTATATGTGGATGACATTCTACTGGCTAGCAGCGATATAGATCTTCTGTAAGAAACCAAGAGCATTCACTCAAAGACTTTTGAGATGAAAGATTTTTGGTGAGGCATCTTTTGTGATAGACATTCAGATACACCGTGATCGATCACGTGGTATATTGGATTTTTCATAGAAGGAATATATTGAAAGGGTGCTAGATAGATATGGCATGAAAGGGTGTTCACCAGGTGAAACACCTTTTTCCAAAGGGGACAAATTAAGTCATCTCCAATGTCCTAAGAACGATCATCTAGCAGAGCAGATGAAAGACATACCTTATACTTCGCCAGTTGGGAGTCTTATGTATGCTCAAGTTTGTTCCCGTCCGGATATTGCATTTGTCGTTGGTATGCTTGGCAGGTATTTAAGCAATCCTGGTCTGGACCATTGGAAGGCTGCCAAAAGGGTGATGTGATACCTTCAGAGGACGAAAGATTACATGCTTACCTACAAGAAATCCGATCAGCTTGAGTTGATTGGATATATAGATTCAGATTTTGCTGTTTGTCTCGACAGGAGGAGGTCCATATCCGGGAACATCTTCATAATGGCAGGAGCAGTTTCATGGAAAAGTGTCAAACAGACACTTATTGCTTCGTCCACCATGGAAGTAGAATTTGTCGCATGTTATGAGGCTACTAACCAAGCGATATGGCTTCAGAATTTTATTTATGAGTTTCAGGTGGTGGACATTGTCGAGAGACCTTTGAAGCTGTACTATGATAATAAAGCCGTAGAGCTTTATTCCAAAAGTGACAAGAGTTGGACAAGGTCAAAGCACATTGATATCAAGTTTCTCGTCGTCAAAGAAAGAGTTCGAAATCAGTTGGTTTCTGTTGATTACATAAGTACTAAACTTATGATTGCGGATCCGCTCACTATGGGGTTGCCACCAAAGCAGTTTCTGGAGCACGTTGCCCTTATGGGTTTGGTTAGCCCCTCCAATATGTGGACTTAGTGGGAGCCTGCAATATTGAGTTGTTTTGTGTTTGAGACAGATATGTTTTGCTTACACAATGTGTTTTTTGATCATTCTGATATAATTGTAGCTGGTTTCTTTCATATTTTTTTGTACATCTATATTTTGAAGTTGGTGGAATTAAGTTTTGGACGCGTTGAGTCATAAATGTGAACCAGTTGGAAATAGGCGTAGCTGATCATATTTTATGTAATTTTCATGCTACGCATCTGTATTTGGATTCATGTCATTGAAAGTTATTAATATGAGTGACATTGAAAGTCCTGCAACAATTTTGGATGGTAACGACTGTCATGCCCAATGTTATTACTTTTGATGGACCAGACTGTTTTTGGGAATGTTGATCAATTTAGACGGTTGATATTTGACGTTAATAAATTTTTTGCATAGTCTATATTCAGTTTAACCCATTTGTCCCAAGTGGGAGATTGTTGGATTAAATCTCATAAGTGGGTTTTCATGGGTCACATAGACCGCGTGTGCCGTTGTCGGCGTTTGATCAATTTAATAGACTGGTGAAGTTTTGGACATTTATTTGGCGAGGTCTATAATCATTTCTGCAGCGCCTTTGCCAAAGGGTGTGGGATAGTTAAAATACGGGTTATTGCTAGTCCTCATGCGTAGAACTTAAGGCGAATCTATCTGAACTGTCAGATCTGTGATGAGTGGATAACGGTGCGGATCCATAAGCCTTGGTGTGGTTCCCCTCTTTAACCTAAGTATATAAAACCCCTCTCATTTTCGATCTCATACACAAGGTGAGAATAAACCCGGGGCTTAGGTTATACAGAGGAAGAAACCCGCAACCGCAATTTTTTCCCTTCTCCAGATCGCGATCGGCGAGTGGCGGCCTCCAGCGATCGTGGTCGTCTCCGGCAAAAGATGCGACATGAGTAGCAGTCTCCGGTGAAGGTGTTTCACTGAGCTTCCTCTTCGGATCTGGTCCAGCGTCCAGCAACCAAAGGAGAGCCGGCTGACTTCAATCTCCACGGTTTTCTCCTCAGATGGCTTCAGGTATACTAAGTATTCTTCTCTCATCTTCTATGAGTGATTCTCGGACAACTTCTGTAACCCCACCCCCCCCCCCCCCCCCCCCCCAAATATTTTCCTTGAAAAAACTCCTCCAAAAAGCTCTTCATCCAAACAACATAAAAATAACGATGGCAGTGAGAACAGAGCTTTTCGCACCGCCACCGCCGCTCCAAACAGAGTTTTAGGCTCCGTTTGGCAGAGAATTTTTGCTCCGATCAGTTTAGACAAAACGCCACAACCATAAAATGTAGGTTTGGCACGACCTTGGTTGTGCCCGCTGCAAAGAAACGAAAACTAATTTTGAACATAAAAGTGAATGAAGTTCTCTAGGTGAGATCAGATGTTCACGAGCGCTGATTCATAACAAGACGTTCACGGCTGCTACCGTCATGCAAAACGGAGTAAGTTCTCTTTGTTTTGTCATTTTTTTCTTCACTGCGGTAGGAAAAAAACAACAATACTGAAAAAATATATTTGACAAATTTTCATTTTCCATTCCTAACGCCTTCAAACAATATTTTTGATAATGCCAAGGTTGCCCCACTCTCTCCATTCTCAATGCTCCACTTCATAATTTTAATTCTCAATGCTCCCAATTGCCACCCCCAAAATAAATGGAGCCTAACCCATAACTTTAAAGCCTTTTAGAAATCAGCGTCTATAGATAATTTTGCGGGATTTCAATTCCCAACTTTAAAAATTAAGGATTTGTTTGGTTTGTCATTTTGTTCCGGCAGCGGGAGAAGAAGGAGGGCTTTTGGAACCGGAGGAGGGAGGCCGCAGTTGGAATCCCTCCGTTTTCCTCCATTTCCCATAGCGCGGTGGGTGCAAACGGAGCAAACGCCGCCGCTGGCCATTTGGTTACCCGCCGTGCGGCGACGTTTGCCTCAAACGGAGAGCTCCAAATGCTGCACCAAACAAAGCCTAAATGATTTTAATGTCTCCGTCGGAGTTTAGTTAAATGCATAATGGTATGTTTTGTATTGTTTTTATAATCCAAAGTAACTAACACACTTTTTTAAAAGGTGATTGTTAACTCCAACTCGGTATTAGTTATTCTCAACTCATTGTTAATCGCAACCCAAAAATATAATCGTACCCCGATATTTTTTTTGACATGCCCAAAAATATCCCCAAGTAGTGTGTGTGAGACGACTAATAGAGTAGTGTTGGATGATGATTTCTCTTATCTATTATACTTTGAGTATTGGAAAATATCTATTTTTAACCGGGGAGGGGGACATGTTCGCCGACGGAAGGAGCACGTTGGAAGGAGCGCCGACCTGTTAACCGGAGAGGAAGATGGCGCGAGGAATTCCTTGAGCTTTTTTTGAGGAATTCCTTGAGCTTGTTTAGGAAGATCTGGCGGGAAGCCTCCCCCCTGTGTAACTTCCCAGTACCTTTGTTTTTCTTTCTTTTAATGCAATATGCACGATTCAAGGAGAGGAAGATGGTGCGAGAAAGATGTCGGATGTCACAACCCGCATTTTGTACCGTCATTAAAGTAATATCAGAGTAAGAGAAAAATATGCGCCATGATGTCACGTCAGTAGGGGATAACAGCGGACGCTCAAACAAAACTCCTACTTGACTAAGAAGAAAGGTCTTTAAGTTATTTAGAGGCAAAATCAGTTTATGTGTAGTAGTTAGCCGTATCTCTCGGCTTAGTGGCTCATCTAGTCCATGCAAAAAGATAATTAAACGTTGCGAAAAATACTTCTTTTACAAGATTAGACATCATACATGAGTTTAGAGGTCCCTAGAGGACACCTCAAGATATGTAAGTTCTAAGTTTATAATAGCAATAAAAGTAGATTTTTACTGTCGTTAATAGTAGTGATTTAATATTTTTAAAACGTGCAATGCATGAGATAATAATAGTAGTTTTAATACTTGAAAATGTCTATCATGTAGTCTTAGCATAAAACATCCCAGAGAGCAAGTAATCCAAATACACAAAAAGAAAACTAAGCAGCTAGCAAGCATCCAAAATCAACAATCCTATGGGCGTCAACAAACTGACACGAACACACATAAAAACAAAGCATGTCTGAGCAAGTAAGGAAAACGAAACAATAATCTATCTCGCTACAATGAGGCAAAAAATCGCAGCCAACACTGCTACTCAAAACTACAACCCAACACCGCAATCAGCTACAGCTCTGAACCTGAGGCATTCTAAAGACAGAACATCTCAACAAGAATGTACAAGTGATGGCAGAAAGTAATCCAAAGGTAAATAAAGTCAAGGGTTACCAACCCAAGACCCAAGGAAAGATAGATAAATAAAGTACAACAGTAAGGTACTAAGTCAAAAATGGAACACTTACGTGAAGCGTTACGTACAACAAAAGTACCCCAAATGCACAAGGCCATAAGGGGAAAAGGTCATCATTAAATCATCAGGAAGAAGGAAACACTCTATTAGCCACCTGTGGTCAACTCCACAAAAAAACCAAACGGGCAGGGTGGTCAACTCATCTGGACACACCCCCATGGACATATTAATCCGTCATAAATGCGGGGGAGATTGGATACTCCACCATACACAGCAAAAGCCCAAACACCCGGTAGTGTCCCACAAAGTACTAACAGTGGAAACAAACATTGCGGCGATGGATTGGCCCACAAATAACGCCCGCAATGAAGAAAATCATGAAGTCACACCCCATAATGATTCGGGTTTAGAGCTCAGGGGCACACCACAACCCAATCGGGGCTTGACGGCTTATCTTTCCCCATGACATCGCCATGAAGGAAACCATGATATAAATCTCAAGACAATAGTGACATATCGGATTCTACTAGATAATTCTAGATTTGACATGGTTTATCAACATTCAGGAAGAATTTACAATCCTAAATAAACTCTAACACATCCCACATAAACGTCGAGGAATGGTTATAAGGGTGAGATTTAACCACATCATCAAATTGTATAGCACTTAACAATGCAAGATAGCAAAATCGAGATATGAAAACTGTAAATATAATTAGACAAGGGATCTAAACAACACTATATTCAGCAAGTTGCAAATAATGAATATAAGAAATTAGAAACATCTGCAATTCGGGTTAAAAAGGGAAGAGAAGGAGGAAACTATCACTTGCCTTGGTTTTACCAGAGAAGACCTCCAAATCGCACCACGACGTAGATCTGGACCAAGAAAGATGATGAAAAATGAAATCTAACAGAAATGGCCAAAAATAGGAGTTCGGGCTGAAAAACCTAGCAAGAAAAACTCAAGGAATGGGGAAGATTTTACCACGATGGCGTAGCTCTCATTGAGAGCTTTCCAAATCTATGTTCGGTTGAAGATTTCTATCACTGGAGCATCGTCGACGGCCACAAGAAGATTCATGAACGGATGTTCTCTCTCTCTCTCGCTCACGCCTCTCTGGTTCGGGAAGAAGGAGAAAAATCAGCCTAAGGAGGAGAAGAATAAGTTTATCCTATATATATATATATAATATCGAATGAATAATATATTGGATCATTACACTTAAAGAGATAGTCAAGGGTTGGCTGAACCGGAATTCTCGGGAAGAAGCAAAAAATTCTCGAGAGCAGCAAAATTTCTCGAGAAGGGCTGGATTTCTCGAGAGCAAGGTTGGATTACTTGGGAACAAGATGAGGACTTTCTCGAGAACAGGAAGAAGCTTTCTCGAGTACAGGAAGAAGGTTTCTTGAGAACAACATGCCTTCTCAATAAACACCTTTCGAGAACAACAGGACATCCTGAGTACTGAAATGGACTTCTCGAGAACCAGGTGGACAGTTCTCGAGTACAAGTAAAATTTCTTGAATGAAGGAGGTAACTCGAGAAATGAAGGAGAGATTTCTCGAGTACCCGAGAGGCATTTCTCAAGTACAAAGGGCAGATCTCGAGAATAAAAGAATATTACTCGAGTACTAAAGCATAACTCGAGAATAGAAGAAAGTTTTTCTCGAGTAGAACAAAGAGGTTTCTCAAGTAAGGAAGAAATTAATTCTCGAGTACAAAAGCATTACTCGAGAACAGGAGGAAGTATCACTCGGGAATAGCAAAACCCAATTCTTGAGTACAAAGCCAAAACTTCTTGAGAACAAGGGCAATTCTCGAGTACAAGCGGATCATCTCGAGAACACGAAGGGCAGTTCTCGAGAACAAGACGGCCTTCTCGAGAACAAGAACAGATCTCGAGTACAAAATAACCTTCTCGAGAAGTAAACAGACTTCTCGGGAGCAAAAATGCATATCTTGAGAACAATAAGGTACTTCTCGAAAACAGACTAGTATTACTCGGGAACAACTCAAACATTACATGGGTTCAAAAGTAGAACTCTCGAGAACTAGAAGCGTTACTCGAGAGCTAGAGGAATTTTTCAAGGAAAGGCATTCTCGAGAATCAACACACTACTCGGGAACAAGCCCTGGCCTCTCGAGAAATGAAGGGCCAAAGCTTCCGAGTACACAACGATCTCTATCGAGGACAAGGTTGTCCATCTCGAGTACTAAGCAGGGAAAATTTTTAGAAATTTTAATTCGACTAACATCCGGGATAAAATGTAACTCTACGAATTTAGAGCGAGGAAAAATCCCTAGAATACGACATTCCATTCTTGAGACAATACATCACAATCTTACACAAGAAAAAATCACCATGAGGGTCCAAACACACGCCGAGACTCCAACATGCTCGGATCACAATAAAAACTGGACAAATCCAAAGCCTCAAAACCTCATCCTTTAAACCAAGGAAAACACTCAACTCAAACAAAAGCCCAAAATCTGGTTAGCCAGACCCAACAGACGCAAAAACACACAAACGGTGCAGTGCCGTCAACAAAACGTAAGAAGGGAGGTAACTCCCCAACATCATAAATATGACGACACCAAATCGAATAATAATATCGAAAAAATAGGGGCGTTACAGTCACACCCCCTAAAAGAAGTTTCGCCCCGAAACTTTTCACAACATTAAGACCTAATCAAAACGAAAATACCCAAATATTACCAAAAACCTAAAGACATACCTGAACTAAGGGAAGAGATGCGCATGAGATTCTCTCATCGCAAACTCCAATTCCCACGTCGCGCTATCGATGTCTTGATTTCACTTGAGAACTTTAACCATGTGGATGGTCTTTCTCCGCAACACTCGTTCTTGAGAATCCAAAATACGAACAAGTTCCTCCACGTACGTAAGGTTAGGCTGAATCTGGGGCACCGAGTCAAGGACTTGACGATCACTACGAACACACTTTTGCAACTGTCTCACATGAAACACATCATGGACACCAGGAAAGGTAGCAGCCAACTCCAGCCTATAAGCAGACACTCTGATGCGCTCCAAAATCTGAAAAGGTACCACATATCGGGGTCTAACTTGTGATTCCTTCCAAACCTTTTAATACCAGACATCGGAGAAACTTTCAGAAAAACCAAGTCCCCAATAACGAAAACCAGATCAACCCTTCTTTGATTAGCATATTTCTCATAGCGCTCTTCTGATACATGGAGCTTTTCTCGAATATAAGTCACAACACAACTCATTTCTTCAGGGGCATCCGGACCAAGCAATGGTCTTTCACCAACCTCAGCCAAAAATAAAGGACTTCTACAATGCCTCTCATATAAGGCCTCAAATGGGGCCATCTGCAGACTCTCATGTTAACTATTATTGTAAGCAAACTCCATGAGTTTGAGACGTTCGTCCCAAGCACCACTGTGATCCAAAATATAACACTTGATCATATCTTCCACGATCTGATTTACTATTTCCATCTGACCATTCTTCTGTGGATGATATGCCGTGGAATACCTCAAATCGGTACCCAACCCTTCCTGTAAACTTGTCCAAAAACGAGACATAAATCTAGAGTCTCGATCTGATACGATGCTGACAGGCAATCCATGTAATCTGATGACCTCATCAAAGTATAACTCAGCTATCTTTTTCATAAAATATCCAATCTTGATAGGCACAAAGTGATCACATTTAGTCAATCTATCAACTATCACCCAAACAGAATCGTGCCCATGGGGAGATCTCGTTAAACCGGTGATTAAATCCATCAAAATACTCTCCCACTTCCAACTTGGAACATCAAGCGATGTCAATTTACCTCCAGGCCTTCTATGGTCAGCTTTAACACGCTGACATGTATAACATTCCGACACAAACTTCGCTATATCATTCTTCATTCCCGACCACCAAATAATTTGCTTTAGGTCTTTATACGTTTTAGTGGAATCAGGTTGGTAGGCAACACTGGAACCACGAGTTTCAGTACAAATCTTGGCCCGAATATCACCAAAAGCGTGGATGCAAAATCTACCCTGATACTTCAAAGTATCCAACTCGTCCAAAAAGAAATCAGGTAGCTCTCCCTTCTCAGTTCTATTCCGGAGATGCAACAAATCCGGATCATCCTTCTGGTGCGCTCTAGTTTGGTAAATCCAAGAGGGCTATTCTGCTTCCAAACTAGTAGGCACAACACTACTCCCAACCTCAATGTCCATCAATAAGAATCCTTCTACCAAGGACTGTACAGACAGATTAAAAATTTTTGCGGTCTTTCTACTCAAAGCATCAGCTACTATGTTAGTCTTTCCTGGATGATAAAGAATCTCCACTTCGTAATCAGCCACATATTCTAACCACCTACGCTGGCGCAGATTTAATTCCTTTTAAGTGAAGACCTACTTCAAACTCTTATGGTCTGTATAGATCTTGCACTGCGCGCCATACAATAAATGTCTCCAAAGATTCAGTGCATAAATTATAGCGGCAAACTCCAAATCATGCGTAGGATAGTTTCTTTCATGAATCTTCAATTGTCTTGATCCGTACGCGATCACCTTTCCATCTTGCATCAAAACACAACCAAGTCCAATGTGTGATGAATCCACATACACAACATACTCAATTCCTTCAGTAGGCAAGGTTAAGATTGGAGTTGTACACAATCTCTTCTTTAACTCACGGAAAGCTTATTCACACTTATTGCTCCAAATGAACACAGTGTTCTTCTGGGTAAGTCTAGTTAGAGGTGTAGACAACACTGAAAACTCTTCCACGAATCTTCTATAATAGCTAGTCAGGCCTAAGAAGCTCCTAACCTCCTTATGTATAGAAGGTCTCTCACATTCCATCACAGCAGAAATCTTGTTCATGTCTACGGAAATACCTTCCTTGCTGACAACATGACCCAGAAAGGACCCTTGAGCTAGCCAGAACTCACACTTGCTCAACTTCGCATATAACTTATGCTGCCTTAGGGTCGATAAAACTAATCGTAGATGTTGAGTATGCTCCTCAACACTGCGGGAATACACAAGGATGTCATCTATGAATATGATCACAAAACGGTCCAAGAAATCCCTGAACATTCTATTCATTAAATCCATGAAAGAAGAGGGTGCATTGGTCAAACTGAAGGACATCACCAAAAACTCAAAATATCCATGCCGCGAACGGAAAGCGGTCCGTGGAATATCTTCCTCACGAATTCTCAACTGGTGGTAGCCTAAACGAAGATCGATCTTTGAAAATACCGAGCTACCACACAACTGATCGAACAGATCATCAATCATCAGCAAGGGATATCTATTCTTAATGGTTATCTTATTCAATTCTCTATAATCGATGCAAAGCCTCATCGATCCAACCTTTTTATTTATAAATAATACAGGAGCACCCCACGGAGAAGAACACGGTCTAATAAAACAACACTGCAGCAACTCATCAAGTTGAGTATGTAACTCATCCAACTCACGCGGAGCCATACAGTACTGTGCTTTGGTAATAGGACGAGTACCTGGATCGAGGTCTATCACAAACTCTATCTCCCTCATAGGAGGAAGTCCTGAAAGACAATCAGGAAAGATATTCTAAAAATCTCGCACCACCGAGATATCCTCAAGACATGGTGTAACAAAAGTTGTTTCCAAAGCAGAAATATAAACAAAATATGTCTCACAACCAGACATTATAGCACGATAAGCATGTACCGTGAAAATAATAGAGGAAACCTTGTCCTGAAAAGCATAGACGCTCATAGGTTGGTCATTGTCCATCTTTAAGTCCAGTTGCTTTGCTTTGCACTGGATGACCGCATCATACTTGGACAACCAGTCCATGCCCAAAATTACATCAAAGTTCTCCAGATCCAAAACAATCAGATCCACAGAGGCTAGGAAATCACCTAGATAAATAGGGCATCTCAAAACTCCTTGATTAGATATCACCGAATTACCGGAAGGAAGCTTGACGTTGAAGGAATATCCTGATTGATCCACGTTCAAACGATGTTTATCTACGAACCTTCGTGCCACAAAGAAATGGGTGTCACACGAATCAAAAAGAATGCGCGTCCACCTATTCCGCACCTTAAACTCTACTAAAACCATAACATACATAACTAAACGAACAAAAAATAGTGCAACAATAGAGAGTAAAAGTAAACTAGGGTCTAACTTATTATCACTTGCGTAGAGGTCTGAGCTTCCTCCCTGATCACAACATTCAACTTTGCTTTTCCTCTAGTTTGGTGGCGGCAGTTGAGCCCGATGCGGGGCAGGCTATAGTGGAGTCTGAGCCTGGGGAAATGAAGTCTTCAGGTTCTCCTTCTGCCCGCATTGGAAGCAGGTTTTATCCTCAACCAGCAACGACTCGCGTCATGTCCCTTCCTTGTATAGTACGTGGACACTAGATCTCCTTTGGGTGCACCTTGGATGGCGAGCACCTGCTTCTACTTCAGTGTGGCAGTCCTTTTGAAGCACCTTTCGTAAGGGTGGCCAGATCGACCACAAAAGCTACATAATTCTTTACTTTTCTTCTTCGAAGAAGGGCCAGATGCCCTAGAGCTTCCATCCTCAAAACCCTTCCTCTTCTCTTTTCTTGCCACGACACCTCGAATCTTGGCGTTCTCGATCTCCTCAACCTTCAGAGCGGCTTCCACTGCCTCAGCATAGCTTTCAGCTCTATAAGCGCATGCCAATTGTTGGACATCGCTTCTTAATCCTCCAAGGAAACGCTTCACTCTTCCTGCCTCCGAAGATACCATATCAGGAGCAAATCTGCTCAACTTACTGAACTCAATTTCATATTCGCTCACCGTGAGCTGTCTTTGCTTTAAATGCAGGAAATTATTCATCATTCGGTCCTACTCGACCGAAGGTAAAAACTTCTTAAGCAACATCTTCTTGAAGGACTCCCAAGAGCATCCTTCCTTCAAACTCTCCTTTTCCTGAATCCACCAAGTCTTTGCCAGACCTATTAGCTGGTTAGCCACAATTATTACCTTCTGGGCTTCAGCAATCGCCGAATACGTGAACATCTCATCAATAGCGATGATCCAATAATCCAAGACCATAAAGTCGGCACTCCCATCATATGTGGGAGGTCTCAATCGCTGGAAATTTTATATAAGGTTCATCTACGGTGGTATCGTTACTAGGGGTACCAGAGGAGCAGGATTAGCAGGTACAGCTTGACCTACGGCAGAATCTTGTGCTAAGGGTTGCTACGTGGGAGTGGAAGACAATAAGGACTGAATCTATGAATGCATCACAACTAACTGTCTCGACAGAGCCACGTTACTCTGACGCAAACTCTCTATCACCGCATCACTTTGCTCACCAGACGACTCACCCTCCGACTGGGGAGTCGACCTCATCACAGGACATCTAGCCGACATTTCTAGGAAAGTAACGAATGACTCATCAAAAATCCTAGATTACAACTAGGCCACGCAACTAGTTCAGACCATACTTTAAAGACAATTACTTTTGCTGCAAACTTGCTCTGGAATTATGATGTTATGCCCTACTTAGGATGATATCCTCTCATCCTACTTACTCATGTGCCTATGATATAAATACATGAATTCTTTATTTTTATTTAAAATCATGAGTGTACATGTGTCATCATATAAACCTTAACTTAGCACGCGTGCTTATGCGATAATATGCTATGTATGCAGTGTTATGCATTCTAAAAAGGCCTTAATGCATGTATGAGCACCGACTTGTTAACCGGAGAGGAAGATGGCTCGATAAATTCTTTGAGCTTGTTTAGGAAGATCTGGCGGGAATCCTTCCCCCTTGTGTAACTTCTCTGTACCTTTGTATTTCTTTCTTTTAATGCAATATGCACGATTCAAGGAGAGGAAGTTGGAGCGAGGAAGATGTCGGATGTCTCAACCCGCATTTTTCACCGCCATTAAAGTAATATCAGAGTAAGGGAAAATGTGTGTCATGATTCTACGTTAGCAGGGGATAGCAGTGGATGCTCAGTCAAAACTCCTACTTGACTAAGAAGAAAGGTCTTTAAGTAATTTAGAGGCAAAATCAGTTTTTGTGTAGTAGTTAGCTGTATCCCTCGGCTTAGTAGCTCATCTAGTCCACACAAAAAAGTAATTAAACGCTGCAAAAATATTTCTTTTACAAGGTTACACATCCTACATGAGTTTAGAGGTCCCCAGGGGACACCTCAAGGTATGCAAGTTCTAAGTTTATAATAACAATAAAAGTAGATCTTTACTGTTGTTAAAAGTAGTGATTTAACATTTAAAAAATGTGCAATACATGAGGTAATAATAGTAGTTTTAATACTTAAAAATACCTATCATGCAGTATTAGCATAAAATATCCCAGAGAGTAAGTAATCTAAATACACAGAAAGAAAACTAAGCAGCTAGCAAGCATCCAAAATCAACAATCCTGTGGGCGTCAACAAACTGGCACAAACCCACATAAAAACTGTAACATCTCATTTCCAACTAGACCCCTAAGAGTGTTTTTGTCATGACTAGGTCATGACAAAACCCTAGAAAGCTAAAGAAGACCATGTGAGCTTAGACATGAAGTTGGAAATCATCATGGTCTGCAAATAGTAGAATTCTGAACAATAGTTTGGGATGACCATGGGGCTACACCATGACTCCATGACCCCACCACAACATCACTAACCCATTAGAGGGTCACTAGAGCCTTAAGGGTCCATTGGAGTCAACCCCAAGTGGCCAATTTGATCTAGGACCACCATAGGCCTAAATAGGACATGGTGCCCTAATCAAGGGCAGTTGACCTCTAATGTGCCCAACCAACCTTACTCAGGGCTTGCTAAACCAAAACTGAGGTCAATGGGCCACTAAGGACACAATGGGGTTTGTCCTAGAGCCCAAGTTGACCCAAGTCAACTCAAGCCACTAATCTGGTCAAAGTGCCCTTACTAAGGGTAGGTGACCTACAAAGTGTAAGGTAACTCTACATAACCCTTCCTAGACCTTAGGGGAGACGAATGAGTCACCAAGGACCCCTTGGGTTAACCCTAATGGTCATGTTGACCCAAGTCAACTCAAGCCCCAAAGTGGTCAAAGTGCCCTTATCAAGTGTCAAGTGACCTCCAAGGTGCCAAGATAGCCCTATCCAACCCTACATAGACCTTAGGGGAGGCCAATGGGTCACTAAGGACCCATTGGGGTCAACCCAAATGATCAAATTGACCCAAATCAACCCTAGCCTAAGCCAAGTCAATCCTAGCCCAAATGGGCTAACCCAAGCTCAAGCCATTTTCCCTTAGGCTAACCTCACTTTCATAATTATAATGATTAAGTGGGCTGCACATATCCTATGGAGTTGACCAGTCAACATGGGTGACTAGGGGAGAGAAAGGAGCTTCCTTTCATGAAAATGGTGGAGAGAGAGAATTGGGGGAGAGGAAGGGATGGGTGGGAACCGTCCAAAGGAGGTCAACAGCCATCCTTTATGGCTGCAATCAACTCCTCTAGGTAATAGTAGTTGATTCCAGCCGTTTCCTGGCCACCAAGAGGCAGGTTCAGCCCCCCACCCCCCCACTCAACCCGAGCCACACCATTAATGGTGTTTGATGGGCATTGAAGAACCAGTCGCCCCCTCCCCAATTGACCATTTAAACATCATCAGTGGGTAGAGGGGAGAATTTTCGAACTCTTACCTGGAAGGAACAAGTCATCCCACTATGCTGTTGTAGAAGCCGAGCCCCGCCGCCATCGACCATGGCATCCCGCCGTTCCTCCCGCATTTAGGCCGCTAGAAAGGTCCTCCTCCTCTCCTTACCTCATGGGTAGATCGTAGAAATCTTTACGTTCAAGGTTCGGGCTCAATTGAGCCCGATCCAAATCATGGCTTTCATGGTTTTCGGCCGAAAAATAGCCTAGTAGAACCGCCGGAAAACGCCTCTCCGGCAGCTGTGCCGCAGCCTGGCGACAGCCACCACCTCAACGGAGGTGGTGGTGGCGGTGGCCGGCCGGGGAAGGGGCTGGATGGCCGGCGGCAGCCTCTTGAAGTCGGCTCAGGAAGAACAAATCCTGGCCGTCGGTTTAAGGAAGGAGATGAACGGATCCCGTTCATTTGCGTCAAGATTTGTGCTTCATCAAATATTAAACTATAGGATTAATTTCATGATTATTTCAATTTCTGTCAAGAATTTTATATTTAATGGTTTTAATTTTTCAAAATACTTAGGGCCACCTGGTGGAAAACTTTCAATATGAACGTTGTAGCCCTATGGGTATACTTTAATCCAAAATTGATTTAGACCAATTTGGCCATATGGTTGGACCAGGTCACCCATTTTGGTGGGACCTATACTTAGGGCTATCCTGAGATTCAATTGGATGCCCACCCTTCATACCTTGTCCAAATGGGCTGAAATTTGGATAGGGGATCAGTCTTAACTACACCTAGGGTCTGTCCAAAATTGGGATTTTTTTGGAGACACTTTGCCTAAAGTTTTTACTTTTATTTAATAATGCTATGGTACTTTAATTAAGCGGTCTAATTAACTCCAAACCCTCCCAAATTTTGGTGAGAGGTCCTTGACATCAATACTAGCTCTGTACAAAATGTCAACTCATTTGAATGGGTTTTGGTTAGGTAATCACCAAACCCTAGTTTGGCCTTAAGGAGGTGTTTTTGATTAAAAGTGCACCATGGGCTTAGGGTGGCCACCTCCCCTCAACAGAGGCTGAGGTTTTGAACACTGACTTAGTATGGCCAATGTCACCCTCTTAAGGAAAATGGGGTGATTTAGGCTTGATTTACCCTAGGGTTCAACCTCAAACCCTAAGGAAGGTCTTTTGGGGGTTGTGAAGGACATGGGGGCTAATTCCTTTGTATGACCTTGAAAACTCAGTAGAATTGAAGGTAGTGTAATCTAAGTTCTCTGGAAGGAATCTTAGAGGACTTGCATGAAGGTAGACACCTCAAAACCCTAACCATAGTTTTAGGGTAGAAGCACAATTTTGTAAATTCAGTCACTAAACCTTATTTAAAGGTTGTGAAACTTGGGTAGAGTAAGTTTTAGACCATCTAGAACCTCTAGTAAATTTATTAGAATTTTATGCAATATATTTCTAGTACTTTGTTTGTTAATTATCAATAGGCCCAAAATGGTGTTTTAATTAATTTGATTATTCTGTTCATTTGAAACTTATGAAACTTGGTCAGTAGTTGATCTAGGTCTAAGTGAATATCCCTGAATTTTATTACAATTTTTAATTGAAGATATTTAGTACTTCCTTCACTAGTTTCAAAAAGGAGCTTTGGAGGTATAAAATTATTTAAAGCTGATATATAAGTTGAAAAATCATGAGACTTAGGTACTGATGATTTCAGGCCAAAATATGCTTGTAGGAAGTTATTCATAATTTTTAGAGGGCTGATTACAGTACTTTTTTTACAAGTCCATAATATGGAGATTTTGATAATTAATTTATTCAGAGATTAATACTTGCTGAAAAATTATGAAACTTGGCCAATACTAATTTTAAGGATGTATCTGCATAGTATAATTAATTTATAATTTTTGGATTGATATTTTATGTACCTAATTCATAAACAACGGAAGATAGTAAATATTGCTAAAATAGTTTTAGTGCCCTTTGGTGATAGAAAAATTGTGATACTTTGGATTTACTATATTGAGATAACCTAATATTTATCATAATTTTGTTAGGCATCTTGCATGAGTACTTAGGGTATTTCATGTTCAAACTGGTAGCCTTTGGAAGCTTTAAGGAAATTAATTAAATGTCAGATAAATTAGGAAAATTATAATTTACTGGATTTAGTCTATTTATGTCATGATAAGTCTCCAGTAAATAAGGTAGGCCATTTGGATGAGTATTTGGATTATCACCTGTCTGGTCTAACATATAGCCTATGATGGTATGCATTTGGCAAGATGGGTAAACTGCAATAAGATACGATGGGACATGGTGTAGGAGTTAGTCATTTTGGATAGATGTGGATGAGTTCACCATAGAAGGATAAGAAGAGTGGTGAGAAATTGGTTTGGCTAGAGTTTAGAGGCGCTCGGGTTCGACGAAAGATCGTCTTCCCCGAGGTGAGGTAGAGTCAAATAAACCTAGGATTAGCCTATTGTAATATGAAAGGGTAATGGGTAAGGGAATCAACCTATAATAATAATAAGTACCTTGCGAAAGGGAACGCAGGGCGTAAACCCAACATAGTTTCTAGTGTCCCTTGAGAGCCCTTCACAGGGAATACCGGGGGCAGTCCTAGGTTAACGTAAACTGTATTAACAAGCTGAAAAGAGTAGCTTAGTAATTAGGGTTGCACATTTCATGAACATAGATAGCACATGAAGTTAGTTGGGAGCTTCGGCTTGGTTAATTAAGAGACGGACGTTTTGGTCCGGGGAGTTTCGGCTCGATTGTTTGAGACAGACATTTTGGTCCGGGGAGCTTCGGCTCTGTTTTGTATACGGTAAATTTGCATGTGCATGAAAGGAAAGAAAATTAAGTTGGTGGGTCTTCGGTATTGGAGGGTCGATGCACCGACGCCAATACGCTGACTTGGCAAGTGTGGTTAGCACTTCGACAACAGAAGTCCGGTGCGCCAGCCGACAGGAGTACGCAGGAGTCCGCTTCGTGCACCAAGCATTGAGGCGTACGATAGGTCTAACCGGTAGTGCTTTACTGGTTTAGAGGTGGGCGAGGCCCAACCCAGCGCTTCCGTCTGCCACTACGGAGGTATCCTGGGAGGTTACGACTCCAGAAAGGGCGAACTAAAGGTCTGTGTGCACAGAGTCATGTGTGTCTATTGCACTTGCATATTCCATCATACCCACTTGCATGTCATAGCATAATCGATTCATTTAACCCCTGCCACCTATTATATAAGTGGAATGGGATGCTTATACAATAGGCCCTACAAAACCACTCCTTGGTCTATAAGCTTGTGTGGGCAAGTTTATAAATTAAGATTAAATTCTTTATATATATATTGCTGTTAATAACCGACACCCCGACGTATAAATTGGTATGGGAATTTTTATACGATGGGAGCCCTGTAAAAGATCCCTTGCTTATATGTTCCCGTATAAGTTAAGGTTAATTTTCATACTTTACTTTACTGCCACATGTACTATAAAATTGCTAGTATAAGTCCGCTGCCATCTGTTTTTGATTATTCTCCACCTTCAAGTCCTCCCCTTTCTTCCTCTCCGCTCGGTGCCTAGGAGCCATGGGGGAAGGGGTGGGGGATGATAAGGCTTAGTCTTTTAGACTAACGGTTTTTGAACCGTATCATTTTAGGGAATCGTGGAGCCCAGCACGGGGGAGCAGCTGATGAGTCCACTTTATATACCTATTTTCGGACTCATCTGTGTTAGTTTTCACGTGTTTGCACTTCACTTTTAGTTCTTTATCGTTCTTATTTCATCTAATCATTATTTCCATAGGAAGTGCACATTTATGCCTGTGGTTGTATACTTTGTTACTTTTATTGTTTGTACTCCTTTTTGTGATTGCCTGGAATGACTGCACATATCAGTGATTGGTTTTTTCCTTTCGGTACAGGGGACGTGTGCGTGTTCTTGGATGGTTGTGAAACAGGAATACTGCGCACGATCATGGGAACTAATGTGCACGACCACTGGTCGTGCGCCCCTGATCGTGCGCACTACTCTTTGTCTTCCAGAATCAGCCTGGGGTAAGTGCACGACCACTGGACATAATGCGCACGACCACCGGTCGTGCGCTAATGATCATGTGCATTGATTCCTCTTTTCTGGAGTCCTGTCTGGGGTAATCGCACGACCATTGAACTTAGTGCGCACGACCACTGGTCGTGCGCCACTACTCATGCGCGTTATCCCAGTTCTTCTTCCTGATCTTCCATGCCAATGCGCACGAGCACCGGACATAGTGCGCACGACCACTGGTCGTGCGCCTGTGATCGTGCGCATTGTACATTTCTGCTTTGTATAAATAGTGCAGGTCTCGCCCAAATTCGGGAGAGGATCCGGAGCTTGGCATTTCTCCGTTGTTTTCCACCTTCTCCGCCGTTCCCCTTCATCTTCCACCCTAGGGAGCTGCTCCGGGCAAGCGTTCACCGCCAAATCCAAGCCGGAGCTTCCTCTTGGCCTTCTCCTTCATCCGTGAGCTTCAAGTAGGGTTTGACGCCATAGCCATCAAGCAAAGGAATGCTAGCAAACTTCGTCTGCTATCGTGAGACGAAGAAGACGGGCCATTGGAAGGTGGTGACAGCCCTTCTCTACCCCGGACGCAGTTGAGGATCGAGCTTGGATGCGGAATGACAACCCGATGATTCTAACCGTGAATCCTCAGTAAGACTTCAGATTCGGTCGATCTCTTGACTTGTTCTTGCTTTATTGTTGAATATTGGTGTTTAACTCTATTTATATTGATGAAGTATGCTTAGTTTGTAAAACATTTTTATACAATCATGTCTATGTGATTTTGTATGTTTTCGTTATTTACTTGAGTTGCGCCATATTCCATCCACCACCATCCACCCTTGCCGGACTAGCAATTGCTAGTGGCGTTTGTTGTGAAGAGGTGCTCACGACCCTCATTCCGCGGTTCTAACCACCTAATCCGCTAGCCTTCTCCTCCATCCGCCCCGTGATTCGGTGCATAGTGGCCCGACTAGTCTTCCATCCCTCCTGGCGAAGCATCGCATAGCGGCGTTGCATAGGAGTAGTTGATAGTGTTTTATTTTCTTTATCCACAATATCAAAGCCCCCATCATTACCGCCGACCCTAAGGACTTCAATCTCAAGTCCTCCTCGAAATTAACTACACCTTACTGTGTTCCTTGTGAGATCGATACTTGGGAAAAACCCCATTTTATATTACTTATGCGACCGGTTAACTGCCGTGATCTTAAGCATCAAGTTTTTGGTGCCGCTGCGGTGAACACAGTCGTGTGAGTTTGTGGAGAGGGAGATAATAGATTGAAGCCCTTTTCCATTTGTGCATCTCATTTTTTTTTATTTATTTGCTTTGGTTATTAGAATTTTTATTTTGCTTATTTCTTTTTACCCCTTTTCTGATTTTTGATTTAGATAGCAGATTGATGAGTCCACATTTTACACTGATTTTTGGACTCATCTGGGATAATTTTATCGTCTTAGCACTACACTTGAGAGCCTTTATTGCTTATTTGTGCTTATGTACCTATTTCACGATTAAGTGCACTGTAGGCCCGCTTCTGTTGGCTTTCTGTGTTTCTATTTTGTTGTTATTCTTTAGCCCTATCTCGGGGATGTGTTGTGCACGTTCTGGTGGCCTATCTGCCCCTTCTGCTGGTACAGGGGTCGTGTGCGTGCTCCGGAACTGCTCGGGAGACACTGATGTTGCAGGAATACTGCGCACAACCACTGGACTTATTGCGCATGACCACTGGTCGTGCGCCACCGATCGTGCGCATTACATCCCCTTTTTCCTAATCCTGTCTCGGTAATCGCACGAGTACTGGCAATAGTGCGCATGACCACTGCTCATGCGCCACTACTCGTGCGCATATATGTTGATTCTTCTTGTCCAGGTTGCAGGTTTGGTTGGAAAAGGCGCACGATCATCGACCTACAATGCGCACGACCACTGGTCGTGCGCCACTGATCGTGCGCACTACTTCTGCTGCCTCTGTATTTAAGGCCCTGCTCCACGATTTAGGTCAACGCCTGCCATTTACTGCGATCGGAGAGTGCGCGGGAATCGCCATTTCACTTCTCCAGCTGCTCCATCACCTCCACCTTCATCGGGAAGCCATTTCCAACTACTCTGAAGCTTTTCAACTCTCCGGCGCAGCCCTCAGCCATTGATGACTTCAACTCCAAGCTTTCCTGCGGAGTTGGTGAAGTCGATAACCTAGAGAACGGACTTAAAGGCCTTCGAGGTGATAGCTCATTGGTACCGGAAGCCTCCTTGGACTGAGCCCGAAAGAGGATTGACAACTCGCTACTCCGGCCATGACCCGCGGTGGATCTTCACTCTCTTTTGGTTTACCGCTCTTCCCCTTCCTCTGTGGTATGAATGTTTTAAGCAGTGTAATGAACATTTCCATCCATGAACATCAAGTTTATTTTATAGCTAATGGAATGTTAGTATTTTCTTCTGCTTGTGAGTATTGTCTGTGATTGTGCCTCGCTCACCCCACATCCACTTCATTCCCATGTCTTATCTGATTGCACTCCACACAAGAACACTTCAATCCATTAGCTCCCCTTCCACTCGCCCAACTGAAGTTCGGCATCGCGGACGACAAACCCACTCCACCTTGTGAAGCGGTGCCTTCAACCCGCATAGCTTTTACTAGTTCAGTAGATCAAACATCCACAATCTCTCAAGTCCTCTATTTCCTTTTTATTCTATTTATAACTCTCATAACGATATTCTCGGTACTGTTGTCATTCTACGCCAATTGCGTTCATCAAGAGACCGACACTCGGGGATTTATTCCCAAACCTTTATTACTTGTGCGACCGGTGCGCTTGCCGATTTACACGCATCAAGTTTTTGGCTCCGTTGCCGGGGAATGCAACTGTAGAGCGACTCCGGATGACTGAGAATTTCGTTATACGAGTTGTTTTGTTGTTTTTGATCCCTTTTCTCTTGTGTTGTTATTCCGTCAGATGGAATTGTTAGTTTTATTCGCAGAATCTATGCCAAGTAGTTGTATCCCTTATATTTGAAATCACTGCAATGTGGGCCAATTTCAATATCAATTGCCATCATTGTGGAGACATCTCTCATGCTAGCGACAGATGCCCTCAGAAGTATAGTAGCCAGGAAATTCATGAATCGACATATTGTCGACATAAGCCGGTTAGCTACCGACCTGCGGAGCCATTGCCACACTACTTTTATTCAGCTTCAGCACCCGTTGCACCGCCAAAGCCGGCTAAGCAGTGCCTTTTTTGTCGAAGCTGGGATCATGAATTGATGGATTGTGTCGCGTACCTAGCTGAGCTAGCGGTGGATGACGAGCCGGATTTTCGGATTGTCTCCACTTCAACCTTGGGCGGCATCCCTTCTGTATCGGGGTATGTACCATTGCCATCTCTATGTTATGAAGAAGACATCCTAGGTATGTGCACCGATACATGTGCTTATCCCCATTCTGACACTACTATTTATACTCCTGAAGTGCATACTGCACCTAGCATAGAATCTTTTAGTTGTGAAGAGCCAATGCTCAACGTTCTACCGAGCTTCGTGCCTTCACCTTCTTCTTTGCATGACATTCTTTCTTCTTCTGACAGTGCTGTTGAGATTGAATCGCAGGTGGAAATTAGCATTTCCCGCGTTCTGTTAGATCCAGTCGAGGAGGACGACTCCGTGGCAGAGGTTACAACCTCCACCCCATGTGAGGATGCCCGAGGTATGGGCAATGCAGATGCAGCTTCAGAACATTCCTGCACTAGCTTAGACAGCTGTTGGGAAGCACCCACAATTCCGCCGATGGGGGATGACTCCGGGATCATCCCCAAGATCGAGGTCCGTTTATGTTATTCTTCTAGTTTATTTCTTGACCCTGCTCTCGTGTCTACTTTCATGCAGGACCACATTGTGGAATTGGTCCAATCAGTACAAGGTCCTGTAATGCGGCCTAGGACTTATTGTACCCAGATGCTGATGGAGTTGGAGCCGATGAGCTTCCCAAGTTACTTTCTGCCCATGCCTGACACTTCCGATAGGTATACGTATACAGGTATTGGGGCTTATGTTCTATCTTCGTTCCAGTACCTGCTACCGCAGCGCGACCATGAACCTCTGCCTGAGCATTTCCAGTTTCATTCGCCCATCAGTTAGGAAATGCTCAGATTTGGAATAAGTCCTGTTGGGAGACAATAAACCCAACAGATATCTAGGATAGTGTTTCTTTTGTTAAATTTTTGTTTGTTTTTCATTATTTGGGTGTGGTAGCCCAGCTGTGTGATGAGCTCTCTGTTGCACTACGTGGTCAATAGTGTGAAATAGACTGAAAACTCGGGCGTGTGAAAAATTTCACTGCGCACGACCACTAGTCGTGCGCACTACTTATAATCGCACGACCACTGGTCGTGCGCGTGCCCGGTTTCTTTTTATTTTTATTTTCAGCACCTGGTCCACGTCCGTCGCCCATCGAGATTCACGATAGTGATAGTGAGGGGGAGTGAGTGGAGCTCACCACAGAGCTAGTCTACCACGCCTTCTGTTTGTTTTCTTTTGTTAGTATTTTCTGAGCAAGACAACTTCTATATTTTTGTGAGCGTCCATCTGGTAGCCGACTGTTGTCTTTTCTGTTTTTTTTATATGTATCGATATTCTATTTGAACTGCTAATACAGGTATTTGGTCCACCTTAAGGACGGTAAACAAAAGGGCTTTCGGGAGACAACCCAAGTTGGACTGTTTGGTCCTATGCTGTGTTTTGATTTCTTTTTATATATTCATATATTCCTGTTTCCATATTTTGTTTGGCTGGCATCCTTTAATCGCAGGTGCAGGAATATTTGAGGCGCGGCAACTTGGCCGCACTTGGACATCTCATTGCACGACTAGTATGCTCAATTTTGAGCATAGGTACTTCCTACCATAGCTGTTTATCAAATATGACTGCTGATTTTTACTAGTTGTTGACTTTAAGTCTGGGGGGGAAGCATGCCTGTGGTCACTACACCACACTTTCTGTTGCATTCCAGTTTCTTGTTTACTTATTTCTTGCTATGTTGCACACACTGAATCACCCACACGAGTGCGCTCTTACCCACGCGACAATCCGAGTCAAATTTATTGCTCTTGTGTAAACTTTAAAATAGTGGTACTGGCTTAGTATTTCAGGATTGAGTAGTTCGAAACTCATGCAGTGCTCCTAATCGAATACTCATGGTTTGCGTAGAGTTATGATAGAATTATTTTTTCTTTATGCTCGTAGATTTTTTTTTTCTGCACACGTAAATATTGTTTGTACTGCTCAAAAACTGAATCTGGGATAACCGAACGATAGTGTAGGAATGTGTGTAGCCGCCATTAGACTCGTATTGCTCGAGTCGGGAGAAAGGATCATCTTTCTCGGTGGCTAAGAAATTGCCCTAAGCTACTCTCGAAGCATTAGTGCACGGTTAGTCAAGCGTGAGCATGACGTAGGCCTTCATTTTGGCTAGTTTGAGCCTTGTTTAGCCATTCCTACCTGTTAACCGTTGCATGCCAAATTTGTGCCTACCCTTCCTTTGATACAGCTCCACTCACTTTCACCAAGGCCTGAAGCTATACCCACCATCGCAATCAAATGCTTGAGCTGATTTGTATTTACTATTTTGCCGAGGTTGTGATAAGTGGACATTGTTTTTCGGGGTGCTGAATTAATTCACGTTTTGATTGCTCCGTTTGGGGATTGCTAGCGCAGAAAAGAAAACAAAATTTACGAAAAAAATAAAAAGCTGATTCGCGCAAAAGAGAGAAAAATATGAAAGAATTGCTTTGAGATTTCGATCCCCATCCTCTTTATTGATTTTGGTCGGGTTCAGTCGTGTTCACACCCGGATTTCAAGATAAGTCTGGGGGCGTGTGCCTCATTCATTTCTCAGTGGCTGTTTTGGTTTGGGTTGTTTTCGCTCGCTTTGGTTGCATAAAGCCTTCATGTTTATCTTTGACTACCAAGCCGTCGCCTAAGCCCCATTTCCTCCTACAAGTCCTACTGATTCACGCTTGCGTCTAACCTGCGCTGTGGAGAGAGTATGAACGTGCAAGCGTATGGTCCCCGACATTGGTGGATTCCTTTGGAGGTGATCCTGAGTCCCGAACTTTGGCAATGCTCACCTTAGTGGCCTGCTTACTTTCTTCCTGCACATGATCGCAAGATTCTCCAGAATTCTAATTTTGAGCAATTACAATATTTATTTACGTCTATCAAATAGTTTAAACTACGTTGTATAATTAAAAAGTTTTTTATTATATCTTCTATACCCATGATATATTTTATTTCTCGTCTTACTTCTTTTTGAAATTTCTGAGCCAGTTAGCTATCTTCGAGTCCACGGAGTAATGATTTGCTCGGGACGTGCAAATGGTTAAGTCTGGGGGTGTGATGAGTCCACATTTTACACTGATTTTTGAACTCATCTGGGCTAGTTTTATCGTCTTAGCACTACACTTGAGAGCCTTTATTGCTTATTTGTGCTTATGTACCTATTTCACGATTAAGTGCACTGTAGGCCCGCTTCTGTGTGCTTTCTGTGTTTTTATTTTGTTGTTATTCTTTAGCTCTATCTCGGGGATATGGTGTGCACGTTCTGGTGGCCTATCTGCCCCTTCTGCTGGTACAGGGGTCGTGTGCGTGCTCCGGAACCGCTCGGGAGACACCGACATTGCAGGAATACTGCGCACAACCACTGGACTTATTGTGCACGACCACTGGTCGTGCGCCATCGATCGTGCGCATTACATCCCCTTTTTCCTAATCCTGTCTCGGTAATCGCAGGAGTACTGGCCGTAGTGCGCACGACCACTGGTCGTGCGCCACTTCTCGTGCGCATATATGCTGATGCTTCTTGTCCAGGTTGCAGGTTTGTTTGGAAAAGGCGCACGATCATCGACCTATAGTGCGCACGACCACTGGTCGTGCGCCACTGATCGTGCGCACTTCTTCTGCTGCGTCTGTATTTATGGCCCTGCTCCGCGATTTAGGTCAACGCCTGTCATTTGCTGTGATCGGAGAGTGCGCGGGAATCGCCATTTCAGTTCTCCAGCTGCTCCATCACCTCCACCTTCGTCGGGAAGCCATTTCCAACTACTCCGAAGCTTTTCAACTCTCCGGCGAAGCCCTCGGACATTGATGACTTCAACTCCAAGCTTTCCCGCGGAGTTGGTGAAGTAGATAACCTAGAGAACTGACATAAAGGCCTTCGAGGTGACAGCTCGTTGGTACCGGAAGCCTCCTTGGACTGAGCCCGGAAGCGGATTGACAACTCGCTACTCCGGCCACGACCCGCGGTGGATCTTCACTCTCTTTTAGTTTACTCCTCTTCCCCTTCCTCTGTGGTATGAATATTTTGAGCAGTGTAATGAACATTTCCATCCATGAACATCATGTTTACTTTATAGCTAATGGAATGTTAGTATTTTCTTCTGCTTGTGAGTATTGTTTGTGAATGTGCCTCGCTCACCCCACATCCACTCCATTCCCATGTCTTATCCGATTGCACTCCACACAAGAACACTTCAATCCATTAGCTCCCCTTCCACTCGCCCAACTGAAGTTCGACATCGCGGCCGACAAACCAACTCCACCTTGCGAAGCGGTGCCTTCAACCCGCATAGCTTTTACTAGTTTAGTTGATCAAACATCCACAATCTCTCAAGTCCTCTATTTCCTTTTTGTTCTATTTATAACTCTCATAACGATATTCTCGGTACTGTTGCCGTTCTACGCCAATTGCATTCCTCAAGAGACCGACACTCGGGGATTTATTCCCAAAACTTTATTACTTTTGCGACCGGTGCGCTTGCCGATTTACACGCATCACAGATCCGTGCTATTTTGATTTTAGCATTGTAGCACTTTTTCAGCAATTATTTTTGTTCGTGATGGATCCTGATGCTGAGTGTCGTATCCTTGACAATTTGCGCTGATCCATCGATGTCATTTCTGTTATGAATGTCGAGCATTGCATTCGGTGTTTGTTATGTCAAGGTGTGGGCCACATGTTGAAGGATTGCCCTCATTTGTGCAAGCCTTCTCCCTCTGAGGGCGTGTGCACAACAACCTCCCGTTCGCGGAAGACTGTTGTGGACAGGCATACCAGGGTGTTGCATGGCCATACACTGACATAGCACACCTTGCTAATTCTTTACCCGTTGAGATTACTGAAGAATCTCTTACCGCATACAGCTCTTTCATGGGTCCCTCGATCCCTTTTTACGAGTTTTCCTTGATTGATGATGATCACTCTGGTGTTAGCCAACAAAAAGAGGAGCAGGAACTCATGGACGCTCCTGTATGGGACGATGAGATTGTTCCGGTCGTCGACGGGGTGGCGTCAGTGAATGATTTTGAGATGGGGCCTGCTCATTCAGTGCTTGATTTTGAGAGCAGCCTTGCCCCTCCGTATTTTTTGTCAGATTGTGCTACTCCATTATTGCGTGAGTCGGCTGATGATGCCGTACTTATTGATGATTCGGTGCCCGATGTTGCGCCGAAGTGGGATGATGATTCCTTTATCTCCGACGGAGAAGGTGGATCTTCGGAACACTTTTACGCACCCCGGTGGGATGAGGAATATCCCCTTTCCGATGCGGAGGTTTGCACCTCCTTATTGGATGAGGCCGTTCCTCTTACCACTGCAGACCTCAAGTTCTCGGACTCCCCTCGGTACAACTCGTATGATACCGACGATGATCTCTGCTAGATCCTGCTGAGAGTGAGACCGGGATCACTCTTCCATTTTTTTATTCTTTTAGTTCTTCTTCTCTTTTATTACTTGATCCCCCTTCCTTATTTGAACCTGTGCAGGATGAGTCTCCACAGGTACGTTGGTATGACGATGAGCTTTGTGCTCATGCCGTTGCCATCTCCTCCTGCGGGCCTGTGATAGACGATACCTTGCTAGGCGAGGATACTTTTTGTGATAAGATGAGTGAGGACCAGTGCTCATCCTCTTCTTATTTCCTATTTCCTCTACCGGTGTTGGGCAGGTATTACTATTTAGGTAGAGGGGTAACTGCTCTATCACCGTATACCCGTTACCGAAACGGATATTAGGCCAGTTACCTGTGCACTTTATATTTCATAGGCCCATTAGCTAGAACTGTTTAGAATGTAATAAGTCGTGCTGGGATGACAATAACCCCAGTACGTATCTTTCATTTTCTGCATTTTATTTTTCATGCCTAGTTTGTTTTAGTATTTATTTGTAGTTTGTATATTCTTGTTTTGTTTTTGCGGAGCTCACCCCTGCAGGTATTCATAGCAAATCGCATTGGCGGGGTTGTGATTCTTCATATGGCGAGCCTGCTTCAGGTTTCCACGCATCTTCTAGTATGCTAACTAGCTGAGCATTGGGTAACCTCTTCCCTTAGCTCTTTATGATTTTAATTTCTCTATCATATGATGTGTTGCTTAGTTTAAGTCTGGGGAGAGATCTGTTACCTATTGCACGTGCACATCTCATGTGCATACTAGAAGCTTTTATAGTTTTATTTTGATTAGTTTATTGCACTGCACACCACTGCACCCACTTGAGCGCGTGCTTAGCTGTTAGTGTGTCGCGAGTTAAACTCATTTCTTTGTTAGATTTGGGAAAATTATGGTGCTGACATAGGATTGTGAGACAGAGTAAAATGTTGACCTTACTGTGCTCCTAGTCAACTGTTCTTGTCTCGTGTAGAAATTTGAGTAGATTTAATTTTCTTGTATGCTTATAGTTTTATATTTTTCTATTTGTGTAAATACTTTTTATTCTACTCAAAAATTGGTGAATCCGGTGTGAATCCGACGGTAGCTTACGGATGTGTGTAGACGGCCGTTAGTTTTGTATTGCTCGAGTCGGGAGGATGGAGAGTCTTTCTCGTTGGCTAAGAACTTGCCCCAAGCTATTCTTGAAGCATTGGTATAGGTTAGTTCACTCGCATGAGCGTGATGTTGGCCATCATTTTGGCCCGGTTGAGCTTTGTACTGTTCCTAACGTCTTGTCCTCGGTAGCCCCATTGTGCCTACCCTTCTTTTGATTCAGCTCCACCTTCATTCACCAAAGCCCCATAGCCTATCCTAGTCGCAAACCCAAGTCGAGTTTAGTGTTTTATATTTTCATGTTGGGATGTGATGTGGTGTTATTACATGTGAAAATGTGGATGTGCTCCAAAGCTTATATTTGCTGAATTTGTTAAAAGAAAAGTAATTTGAAAAAGAAAAAAAAAGTTAAAAAAAATGATGTTAAAGTGAAAAAGTGAAAAGTAAAAGTAAAATTGAAAATCCTATTTGAGATGTGAGTATTTTTGGTGTAGGCGGTGCACACACCCATATGTTAAAAGTTAAGTCTGGGGGTGTGGTGTACCCACATATATTTTGGTTAGCGGATGGATTCTTTCTTTGATAGCTCATTTGGGTTAGGTGCATAGTCTTCTTGTTTATCCTTGTTTACCTCACTGAAACTCAAGCCCCATCTCTTCACCTAAAGTCCTACTGATTCGTGTGTGAACCAAACCAGTGTCGTGGAGAGAATGCGAAAGGGCAAGCATATGGTCACCGACATTGGTGGATTCCTTTGGAGGTTATCCCGAGCCCCGATCTTTGGCAATGCTCGCCTAGCGATTAGTCTACTTTCTCCCTACGTGTGACCGGATGATTCATCGTGATTCCATTTTTGAGTAATAATAAAATGTTGATACGCATTGTAAAAAATATAAACTATTTCGTATAATTAGAAATTTCTTCTATTATATTTTTACGCGAGCGAGCATGCGACTTCGCATGGTACTTCGTATCGCAATTTCTTTGTTAGCTAGTAGTTTTTCCCTATCTGCTTAGATTTTGTTTGCTCGGGACGCGCAAACAGTTAAGTCTGGGGGTGTGATGAGTCCACTTTATATACCTATTTTCGGACTCATCTGGTCTAGTTTTCACGTGTTTGCACTTCACTTTTAGTTCTTTATTGTTCTTATTTCATCTAATCATTATTTCCATAGGAAGTGCACATTTATGCCCGTGGTTGTGTATTTTGTTACTTTTATTATTTGTACTCCTTTTTGTGATTGCCTGGAATGTCTGCACATATCAGTGATTGGTTTTTCCTTTCGGTACAGGGGCCGTGTGCGTGTTCCGGGATGGTTGTGAAACAGGAATACTACGCACGATCATGGGATCTAATGCGCACGACCACTGGTTGTGCGCCCCTGATCGTGTGCACTACTCTTCATTTTCTAGAATCAGCCTGGGGTAAGTGCACGACCACTGGACATAATGCGCACGACCATTGGTCGTGCGCCACTGATCGTGTGCATTGATTCCTCTTTTCTGGAGTCCTGTCTGGGGTAATCGCACGACCATTGAACTTAGTGCGCACGACCACTGGTCGTGCGCCACTACTCGTGCCCATTATCCCAGTTCTTCTTCCTGATCTTCCATGCCTATGCGCACGAGCACCGGACATAGTGCGCATGACCACTGGTCGTGCGCCTGTGATCGTGCGCATTGTTCATTTCTGCTTTGTATAAATAGTGCAGGTCTCGCCCTAATTCGGGAGAGGATCCGGAGCTCGATATTTCTCCGCCATTTTTCACCTTCTCCGCCGTTCCCCTTCATCTTCCACCCTAGGGAGGTGCTCTGGGCAAGCTTTCACCGCCAAATGCAAGTCGGAGCTTCCTCTCAGCCTTCTCCTTCATCCGTGAGCTTCAAGTAGGGTTTGACGTCATAGAAATCAAGCAAAGGAAAGCTAGCAAACTTCGTCCGCTATCGTGAGACGAAGAAGACGGGCCATTGGAAGGTGGTGACAGCCCTTCTCTACCCCGAACACAGTTGAGGACCGAGCTTGGATGCGGAATGACAACCTGACGATTCCAACCGTGAATACTCAGCAAGACTTCGGATTCGGTTGATCTCTTGACTTGTTCTTGCTTTATTGTTGATTATTGGTGTTTAACTCTATTTATATTGATGAAGTATGCTTAGTTTGTAAAACATTTTTATACAATCATGTCTATGTGATTTTGTATGTTTTCGTTATTTACTTGAGTTGCGCCATATTCCATCCACCACCATCCACCCTTGCCGCACTAGCAATTGCTAGCGGCATGCGTTGCGAAGAGGTGCTCACGTCCCTCATTCCGCTGTTCTAACCACCTCATCCGCTAGCCTTCTCATCCATCCGCACCGTGATTCGGTGCATAGCGGCCCGACTAGTCTTCCATCCCGCCTGGCGAAGCATCGCATAGCGACATTGCATAGGAGTAGTTGATAGTGTTTTATTTTCTTTATCCGCAATATCAAAGCCACCATCGTTACCGCGACCCTAAGGACTTCAATCTCAAGTCCTCCTCGAAATTAACTCCACCTTACTGTGTTCCTTGTGAGATCGATACTTGGGAAAACCCTGAAAGTCCACCTAGTGTCGGCTATGTGCACCTATGGGGGGGGATAGGTGACGTGTGGTTCTTTTGCGGAATTTACAGATGTACCTGCACAATAAAAACAACAAACACAGCACACAGAAAACACAGCAAATTTATAGTGGTTCCCCGACTTGGGTACATCCACTTTCCCCCTTCGACCTATCTCCCCAACAAGGGACGACTCGGTCACTTCAACAACGGGATTGAAATCCAATCCCTTCACTAACGGAAGGAGCCCTTCCACACGTGAGAGTCAACACTCCCACAAATCGGGTTGCACCCAACCCTTACAACACGGAACTAAAGTTCCTTTACAATGAAATAAAAGTAGAATGTACACGTGATACAAACTTCTCTTGGAGACACCGGTGTTCCTCTTTGTTCGACGACGTGTTCTTGAAGTCGATGAAGAGTCTACGACCTTGGTCTCTCTTGGAGAGGATTTCCCCGGAACCGGCGGCGGCACACGAGCGGCGGCTAGCTTCGGGATCGGCGGCTACGATGAAGAGCAGCTGCTGAACTTGGAGATCCAAACTTCGTTGCGAAGCAAGCTCGGTCTACCAACGGTCACACGAGGATCGGTCGTCTCGATCGATTCGGATGGGAAGTGTTTCCGATCAACAAATCGAGAGACAAAGGATCTCTGGATAGACTCGTGAGACTCAAGCCTTGCTAAGCTACTGTCGCCGGAGATCGGGAAGAAGATCTATCGGTGGCGGCGACGGACTTGCGCGAGCGGCGACGGAGGCGGCGGAAGGATTTCGCGATTTTAGGGTTTCCGTGAGCTCGCGTATTTTTCTGTATGGGTACTGTTCAAAATACCCATGTATTTATACTGTAGCTACCCCCAATAAGACCGTTTGTGGGACCCACAGAGGTAGCCCCCAAGTCCCGGTCCAGATATTAAACAGCGGCAGAATCCGGTTCAGGAAATTAGCTGAGACAGAATCCGGTTCAGGAAATTATCTGAGAAAACGCCAAGGAAAAATCGGCGAGAATCGCAGACGATTCTCGACGAATCGGCGAGAATCATCAAGTGATTCTCGACGATTCGTCGAGAATCGATTGTGATTCTCGTCGAATTACTTGTCGATTCTCAACGAATTCAACTTGTATTCATGGGCTGCATGACCATTGGTTCGGCGGGAATTACAAGCGATTCTCGCCGAATCTTACTTGGCACCATATTGAGATGGCCAGAAGGAGTCGGCGAGAATCATTGATGATTCTCGTCGATTCAGCGAGAATCACCAAGTGATTCTCGCCGATTCGGCGAGAATCACTTGGTGATTCTCGTCGAATTTGCCTTGGACGATTTTTCGTCTTCCACCTAGGAGCTGCTCCTTGATCCTCCATGCTCCTTGTCTTCTCTTGCATATGAGCGGCCCTGTACTTGAAAGTAAGTGCACTCCAATAGAGAGAGTACACATAGGCCAACACACTGATCTGCTCAACGAGGGATTACGTCGTGCAGATCCGTGTATATTGACCTACTGCACCCTGACATTGGTGTGCACTTAGCGTGGAGAAACTGCAAGTACAACTTGAAAAAGTTTATCAAATACATAGTCTATTGACCTTAGCTTGTCCAGGGGCTTCTTCAAATCAGGTACATTGTGGATACAATACCCAACAATCTCCCCCTATTTGAAGAAGCCTAAACCCTACAAGCTAAGGTGAATAGAGCAAGTGAAAAGGAAAGCAACTGAAGACCATAAACGTAACATCATTAAGTGGAGACATCCCTTACCAATACCGAGTGCTTGGGAGCAAGCTGGAGCCACCTTAGCCTTGACCCCGAGAGGGTTATCTCCCCCTTTTCGGCTTCGGCAAATCGGGGTCAGGAACCTTTGGCCCTTAGCTCCCCCTCAGTTCTTGCATCTGTACTCACGCTGGAGTTCCCGGCTCCCCCTCAGATTATGCACGAGTTGGGAGCCTCTGTAGTCTTCATTCTTCATAATTGAGCATCCCCAATTCTGTCTTGAAAAGATTGAACTTTGCCTCGTCTAGGGGCTTTGTGAATACATCAGCAATCTGCTTGTCCGTGGGGACATAACAGAGAGAGATATCCTTGTTCTCCACGTGCTCCCTAATGAAGTGGTAGCGTACTTCAATATGCTTCGTTCTGCTGTGCGACACCGGATTGTTGGCAATGGCAATTGCACTGGAGGAGTCGCAGTACATTGGAACTTCCTTGAACTGAAGGTTGTAGTCGGCTAACTGATTTCTGATCCAAAGGAGTTGTGCGCAACAGCTTCCTGCCGAGATATACTCGGACTCTGCTGTGGAGGTTGCAACGCAATTCTGTTTCTTGCTGTTCCATGAGATAAGCCTCCTGCCGAGGAATTGACACGTCCCGGAGGTGCTTTTCCTGTCATCCCTGCTCCCTGCAAAATCAGCATCTGAAAAGCCTATTAGCTCGACATCATTGTTCCTCGGGTACCACAAGCCAAGATTAGGAGTACCTTTAAGATATCTTAGAATTCGCTTTGCAGCGACATAGTGAGATTCCTTAGTGTTCACCTGATATCGGGCACATACACATGTGGAGAACATAATATCCGGTCTACTGGCAGTAAGGTAGAGCAGGGATCCAATGATGCTTCTGTATTTGGTTTCATCGAAAGGTTTACCTTTCTCATCCTTATCCAGAGACATGGTGGATCCCATTGGAGTCCTCATAGAGGTTGCACTCTCCATACCGAATTTCTTAAGGAGTTCATTTGTGAACTTCGTCTGAGAAATGAAAATTCCATCCTCAGACTGTTTCACTTGAAGGCCTAAGAAATACTTGAGCTCTCCCATACTGCTCATTTCAAACTTTCCTTGCATAAGTTTGGAAAACTTTTTGCAAAGATTGTTGTCCGTTGAGCCGAATATTATGTCATCGACATAGATTTGCACCAGCAAAATCTTGCCTTTGACTTCCCGGAGAAACAATGTTTTATCTATTTTACCTCTGGAGAACTTGTTCTCAAGAAGAAAGCTAGATAAAGTCTCATACCAAGCTCGTGGAGCTTGTTTCAACCCATATAAGGCCTTATTAAGAAAATAAACGTGATTGGGATAAGTAGGGTCGACAAAACCTGGGGGTTGAGCGACGTATACTTCCTCTTTCAGGTCTCCGTTCAGGAATGCCGATTTCACATCCATTTGGTAGACAGTGAATCCTTTGTGTGAAGCATATGCCAGGAACAACCGGATTGCCTCGAGCCTTGCGACTGGTGCGAAGGTTTGGTCGAAGTCAATCCCTTCCTCCTGTCTGTAACCTTGAGCCACCAGCCTGGCCTTGTTCTTTATGATGACACCATGTTCATCCAGCTTGTTTCTGAAAATCCACTTCGTGCCAATGACATTCTGCTTGTATGGTCTGGGAACCAGCGTCCAAACCTTGCAACGTTCGAATTGATGTAGTTCCTCTTGCATGGCCAGAATCCATGCCGCATCCTTGTTCGCCTCATCGAACTTCTTTGGCTCAACCTGAGACAGGAAGCTGAGATGCAATACTTCGTTAGTTGTACCTCTTCGAGTTCTGACGCCTACACGAGGATCTCCGATGATCTGTTCTCTAGGATGATCCCTCACGTGACGGAGCTCTAGAAGTCTGGCGTCTGGAGCTTCAGCTACTTCTTGTGCTTCTCGTTCTTCTAAAAGATTTGTTCCATCTTGATCTTCAACATTTTCAGATGACGTGGAGGTGGAAACTTTGACGTACTTGGGTGCGTCATCTTTAGGGGTCTCATCCAGATTCAGCTGGTCAAGTCTAGCACCTGCATCTTCAAGAATACAACTGGAAGAATTGCTGTTAAGCAAGCTTCCTTCATCAAATACAATATTTATTGATTCTTCTACCACTAAGGTTTTCTTATTGAAGACCCTATATGCCCGACTATGGGAACTATATCCCATGAATATGCCTTCGAAGCATTTTTCACCGAATTTAGTACGCGGATACTTCCCATTATTTAGTACATAGCATCTGCAACCAAAGATCCTCAAGTAGGACATGGTTGGTTTCCTGCCTTTCAGTAGCTCGTAGGGCGTCTTACGAAGATGTTTGTTGATCAACGCTCGGTTTTGTACATGACATGCCGTATTGACACCCTCTGCCCAGAAGTATTCCGGGAGAGAAGCATCTTTCAACATAGTCGTGCAGGCCTCAATGAGAGTTCTATTTCTCCTCTCCGCAACTCCATTTTGCTGAGGAGTGCGCGGGGAGGAAAACTCATGAAAGATACCTTGTTCTTCACAAAATTCTGTCATAGCACCAGATTCGAATTCTGTTCCATGGTCACTTCGGATTTTGACCACGGAGCAGTTAAATTCGTTCTGAACTTGCTTGACAAAATTAGTGAAGATGTCAAAAGTATCTGACTTTCGTTTCAAAAAGAACACCCATGTAAACCGTGAGTGATCATCAACTATCACTAGCGTATATGACTTGCCTCCCAAACTATGAACTTGCATTGGGCCAAACAAGTCCATATGTAGCAGATAAAGACATCGGGAAGAGTCTTTGTCTGCAATGCTCTTAAAGGTAGCCCGTGTCTGTTTGCCCATCTGGCAAGCATGACAGGGGCTATCCTTGATGCACTTGATACTGGGAGCATCTCTTACTAAATTCTTAGAAAATAGCATACTAATTGTCTTATAATTAATATGTGCCAATCTCTTGTGCCATTGTTCACAAAGAGAAGCACTGCCTGTTGCCACAAGGCATACGGGGGTAGATGAATCTATACTAAGAAAATCTAAGCAGAAGATATTTCTGCTCCTGATGCCTGATAATACCGTCTCAGAGGAGGAACGTGAAATTATCAGACATTTATCCTTGCAGAACTTAACGTCATAACCTTTATCACATAACTGACTTACACTGATCAGGTTATGGTTTAACCCTTCAACATAAGCCACGTCGGTGATAGAGATTATACCGTTGGAAATCATACCATAACCTCTGGTGACTCCTCGATCTGACCCTCCAAAGATGACTTTGGGTCCATTCTCGACTGGAGTGTAATCACGCAGCAGGCTTCTTGTCCCGGTCATATGCCGGGAGCATCCACTGTCCAAATACCAGATTGGCGTTTTGGTGGCCTTTGGACATTCCTGCAAAACAAAATTAATTTGCCTTAGGAACCCAATCGAACTTGGGTCCTAGATTCCTGGTTAGCACACTCCCCCTCGGTCGGTTAACCCTACGAGTGGTCGGTCTCGCATTGTTAACATGGGGAGTCTCGTAGTTCCTTGGATTAAACCAACAATCCACGGCAAAGTGACCGACTTTGCCACAGCACCAACAGTCGAACCTGTTGTATCTCTTCCGAGGCTCCTGCCTTACCCTGGGAACAACGGGTATAGCTGGGGCCTTGGATCTGGAGGTGGAGGCCTCATGGTGATGGCAGTCACATGACTTTGTCACCTTTTGAATAACAGGCTTGACTTTTGGCGCCTGCTTTCCATTATGGCCGCTAGAGAACGGACCATAATTTCCTATGTGGATCTCCTCATAAGGTGCCTTGAAGGCACTCTCACCAAAGTTCCGGGGGAAGTTCCAACCGTCATACCGGCTCTTAGGCTTTGCAACCGAGGGCCGGAAATGATGCCCAAATGTTGACTCAAAGTCATGTTGGTTGCAAGGAAAGCCAGGCTTTCTGAACGCAACAGGACTAAGAGGAGCCTTCCCCTTTTCATCAGCAGAGGCCTTCTTGGCGGCCTTATTCTTCCTCTGGTTCTTGTTTCTCCGAGATGAAGAACCAGATGCCCCAACATGCCCCAAGCCAGCTCCTTTGGCCTGAGCAGAGAAGGTGTCAACGACTGGAAGCATTGTTTTTGGCATAGAGAAGCTCTGTACGATCTTCCTTTCTGCCGCAAGTAGTTCTTCCAATTTGTTGACTTCCTCCTACTTGAGATCAAGGAGCTGCAAAGACTCTGAGTGCTTTGAAGTCAGGTCAAGGTGTTCCTGCCGGAGAGAAATCAAACTAGTGACCTCTTCCCTTATGGATACACACTCACCCTTAAGGAATTTTACTTCCTTCTTCTCAGCCCTCAGTCTCTTACGACACTCGTCGAAGGTGTTGAGCAGAAGCTCATACTTCTCGAGGAGTTCAGCTTCGCGGGCCGAAGGGCCATCCTCAGGTTCATCATCCTGAGACTCAGGATCAGAGTCGGAGTCGGAAAGAGGGGTGTGAGCTTTTACCTTCCCAGTAAATGGGGGACATTCTCCTTCTGAGTCTGAGCGACCCACCAGCCCGAAGTAGGCTTCCTCATCATCACTGGAGTCTGAGGAATCAGACTCACTTAGTGTCTTTGGTCTTCTTGCGATGTAGCTCCGCTCCTTCTTATCTCTGGAGGATTTGAGCTCCTCTCCTTTCCCTTTATCTCTTTTGTTTTGATGGCAGTCGGCCACGACGTGACCTGGCTTATTGCATCCAAAGCAAATAATATCAGAAGAACGATGTTTGTTAGGTTTAGATGCATACCTGTCAGAAGAGTAGTTTTTCTTCTGATGTCTGGATGAGGAGCCGTCTCTCTTCCTTTGATTCCTCATCTTGAGGAATTTCTTGAACTCTCGAGTGATGAGGGAGAAATCCTCTTCCGACAGTTCTGAGCTGGAGGAGCATGGATCGGAGTCCTCCTCTTCTTCCTTATTTCTGGCACGGTACGACACCGCACCCTTCCCTTTTCTGGAGTGACTGGCTTTTAGGGCCACAGTCTTTTCTTTTGCAGCAGCCTTCTCTGCTTCTTCCTCTGCCTTCCTGGTGTTCAGCTGAAGTTCATAGGACATCAGCTTCCCGAACAGGATTTGTGGATCAGTTTCTGCTAGTCTGCCAAATTCTCTGATGGCGCAGATCTTTGTATCCCATTCCTTAGTAAGGGACCTAAGGAATTTGTCATTGAGTTCACCATTGGTGAACACTCTTCCATAGCCCTTGAGGGCGTTAACAATCTTCAGGAAGTTCTCGTATGTGACTCCGATCTCTTCCTTAGGCCCTTGCCGGAAGGCCTCATACTTCTGGTTCAGGAGGGATCTCCGATCATCCCTCACTTCATCCGTGCCCTCCATTAGGATGATCAGGCACTGCCAAATCTCCTGAGCTGTCCTGCAGTTGCTGAAGTTTTGCATCATAGAGTCGTCAACCGCGCTGACCAGGATGTTTCTTGCCTTCATGTCAAGGCCCACTAGGACCATCTCATCCTTGTCCATTTCAGAGAGTGTCTTTGGCACTTTCTTGGTGGGATCAATGGTGGAGGCCTTAGTGGGTACATAAGGTCCCTCCAGCACGATCATGAACAGTCGAGGGTCCACTGCTTCCATATAGAACCTGATCCTTTCCTTCCAGATAGGAAAGTTAAGTCTGTTGCACACTGGGATCTTGCCGGAGTACTTGAGCCCGTCCATAGTAGCTGTATGTCTCCTTGTTGACACTAGTGGCAGGATTCACCTCAAGGTGTTAGCCTTTTTGTTGAGGAACCTCGCTCTGATACCACTTGAAAGTCCACCTAGTGTCGGCTATGTGCACCTATGGGGGGGGATAGGTGACGTGTGGTTCTTTTGCGGAATTTACAGATGTACCTGCACAATAAAAACAACAAACACAGCACACAGAAAACACAGCAAATTTATAGTGGTTCCCCGACTTGGGTACATCCACTTTCCCCCTTCGACCTATCTCCCCAACAAGGGACGACTCGGTCACTTCACCAACGGGATTGAAATCCAATCCCTTCACTAACGGAAGGAGCCCTTCCACACGTGAGAGTCAACACTCCCACAAATCGGGTTGCACCCAACCCTTACAACACGGAACTAAAGTTCCTTTACAATGAAATAAAAGTAGAATGTACACGTGATACAAACTTCTCTTGGAGACACCGGTGTTCCTCTTTGTTCGACGACGTGTTCTTGAAGTCGATGAAGAGTCTACGACCTTGGTCTCTCTTGGAGAGGATTTCCCCGGAACCGGCGGCGGCACACGAGCGGCGGCTAGCTTCGGGATCGGCGGCTACGATGAAGAGCAGCTGCTGAACTTGGAGATCCAAACTTCGTTGCGAAGCAAGCTCGGTCTACCAACGGTCACACGAGGATCGGTCGTCTCGATCGATTCGGATGGGAAGTGTTTCCGATCAACAAATCGAGAGACAAAGGATCTCTGGATAGACTCGTGAGACTCAAGCCTTGCTAAGCTACTGTCGCCGGAGATCGGGAAGAAGATCTATCGGTGGCGGCGACGGACTTGCGCGAGCGGCGACGGAGGCGGCGGAAGGATTTCGCGATTTTAGGGTTTCCGTGAGCTCGCGTATTTTTCTGTATGGGTACTGTTCAAAATACCCATGTATTTATACTGTAGCTACCCCCAATAAGACCGTTTGTGGGACCCACAGAGGTAGCCCCCAAGTCCCGGTCCAGATATTAAACAGCGGCAGAATCCGGTTCAGGAAATTAGCTGAGACAGAATCCGGTTCAGGAAATTATCTGAGAAAACGCCAAGGAAAAATCGGCGAGAATCGCAGACGATTCTCGACGAATCGGCGAGAATCATCAAGTGATTCTCGACGATTCGTCGAGAATCGATTGTGATTCTCGTCGAATTACTTGTCGATTCTCAACGAATTCAACTTGTATTCATGGGCTGCATGACCATTGGTTCGGCGGGAATTACAAGCGATTCTCGCCGAATCTTACTTGGCACCATATTGAGATGGCCAGAAGGAGTCGGCGAGAATCATTGATGATTCTTGTCGATTCGGCGAGAATCACCAAGTGATTCTCGCCGATTCGGCGAGAATCACTTGGTGATTCTCGTCGAATTTGCCTTGGACGATTTTTCGTCTTCCACCTAGGAGCTGCTCCTTGATCCTCCATGCTCCTTGTCTTCTCTTGCATATGAGCGGCCCTGTACTTGAAAGTAAGTGCACTCCAATAGAGAGAGTACACATAGGCCAACACACTGATCTGCTCAACGAGGGATTACGTCGTGCAGATCCGTGTATATTGACCTACTGCACCCTGACATTGGTGTGCACTTAGCGTGGAGAAACTGCAAGTACAACTTGAAAAAGTTTATCAAATACATAGTCTATTGACCTTAGCTTGTCCAGGGGCTTCTTCAAATCAGGTACATTGTGGATACAATACCCAACAAACCCCCATTTTATATTACTTGTGCAACCGGTTCACTGTCGTGATCTTAAACATCAGCAGCTCCAGAGACCGGTGCGCTTGGAGATGGGGTAGTCTAGCTCCGGAGTTTATACAGCCGAGACCGTGAGTCTTGACCTTGAGTAGATGTTCTGTTTTTGCTTCCGCATGGGTGATTAATAGTGAGGACATGATGTACCGGGCATAAGCCCGTATTTTAGTACTCTGATATATTATTCTGTGGACACTCCCTTCGTGGAGATTATCTCTATGATATGTGATTTTCTGTGGACTGCAAGTTTGCGTTTACTTAGTTTTGCTACTTTTCTATGATCGAATTGGCCGGCAGAATCGACAATTTGCGGTAATGACCCTTCAGGGCGTGAAGGTGTCCACAGAACACCTTGCCTATTTGAGATTAGTTTAGATTAAGGGAGTGAAGGTGTCCACAGAACCTCCACGGTCAAAGTGAGTAAAATAGAGTTTGGGTTTCATAAAAGGTTTATTCAAAGGGAGTCTAGATCAAGGGCTAGTTTTTAGTTTATTTTCTTTCAATTAGTTTAATTTAATCTCATTTTATATTTAGATAAAATAATACTAATTTGCGTGAGTAGAAGTACTCAACAGGACCCGAGTCTAATACGACATTTCCTATAACATATTTTGATAGGTACGCTTTCCTATTTGAGATTATAGTTTGGATACATTTTAAAACTATAAATTCTTCATCAAGTTTTTTAGCGCTCTTGGGAGACGCCTCTTGCTTATCTTGAGCTCTGAATATCAATTTGAAGTGCATGACCATGATCTGAAAACATTCTGGAGAAAATTAACATTTTTGGTCGCGGATAGCTAAATTTTAAATGGTCATAACTTTCAAAACACGAAGAGTTACGGGACGTGCAACTAGTCAACGGAAAGAGGACGACGTCCTCTACAAATTTGGAGAGTTTCACAAGTACACGCCCCCATGACACGGGCGTGACCAGGGCATGAACACGGGCATGTCTAGTTCAAAAGTACAATTTTCTGCAGAAAGCTTCGGGGGACAATTCTGGGACATTTTCTAAGTACACGCCCCCATGTCACGGGTGTGAACCAGGGCGTGACCTACCCGAAAATGCCTAATTGATGCTAGATTGCGTCATTTCCATCCGTTTGCTGACCCGGTCAGTACACACCCTAGGTCACGAGCATGACCGAGGGGCGTGACTTCCCCCAATAGCCAGAATTTATTCCCGCCGTTTCTCCTTCCCTCCATTTCCAGTAACAGACTTGACACACCCTGGGTCACTGGCGTGACCCGCAAAACTGCGACTTCTGTTGATTTTACTCCAACGTTCCCGGGCTTTTAAGATGATGATTCCGAGCTTGACACGCCCTAGGTCACGGGCGTGACCAAGGGCGTGACCGACCAGCAAGTTTTCCTATAAATTCAAGATCAGTTCAGGAGCTGGGGGAAAGGAGGAGCCAATTTTAGTACTATGTTATATCTTAGTATACTATTTTTATGTATTTCTTTTATGTAATTTCAATTTCATTGTTTAACTTTACTTTTTGCTAATTTTAATTCAAGTACACCTCTTCTTAATCATGTCTTCCTTTTACTTTTATTGTAACCTTTATTTCATTTATAGTAGCTAACTTCCTTAGCACTTGATCATGATGATCTTGGAATAAAACACTTTTTGTCAAACTCTTTTACTGTTTTTTATTTATCTTTGAATTATATTGTGTCGAATTCATATTTCGCGTATATGCTCTTTGATTTTAGATCCATATCTTAAATGACCGAGAGGCTGTTGATAAGAGTAGATCGCTCAAAGATAAAAGGAGCCGCATGCACTCCGCGAGAGGAGATGACATGGATATTCCGGATTAGAGTCAAATCCAATAGAGGGGTTCACCGCCTAAAGCAAGCTTAGGGGTTTTGATTGGCCGAGGGGTCTTAATCGATCAACATAAGGTTAGTCAAATGCATGAGCTCGAGAGAGACGCTTTTGTATCCTGGGAACCTCCACGGTCGAAGTGAGTAAAATAGAGTTTGTGTTTCATAAAAGGTTTATTCAAAGGGAGTCTAGATCAAGTTCTAGTTTTTAGTTTATTTTCTTTCAATTAGTTTAATTTAATCTCAGTTTATATTTAGATAAAATAATACTAATTTGCGTGAGTAGAAGTACTCAACAGGCCCCGAGTGTAATACGACATTTCCTATACTATATTTCGATAGGTACGCTTGCCTATTTGAGATTATGGTTTGGATACATTTTAAAACTATAAATTCTTCATCAAGTTTTTTAGCGCTCTTGGGAGACGCCTCTTGCTTATCTTGAGCTCTGAATATCAATTTCAAGTGGATGACCATGATCTAAAAACATTCTGGAGAAAATTATCATTTTTTGTCGCGGATAGCTAAACTTTAAATGGTCATAACTTTCAAAACAAGAAGAGTTACGGGATGTGCAACTAGTCAACGGAAAGAGGACGACGTCCTCTACAAATTTGGAGAGTTTCACAAGTACACGCCCCCATGACATGGGCATGACCAGGGCGTGAACATGGGCGTATCTAGTTCAAAAGTGCAATTTTCTGCAGAAAGGTTCCGGGGACAATTCTGGGACATTTTCTAAGTACACGCCCCCATGTCACGGGCGTGAACCAGGGCGTGACCTACCCAAAACTGCTGAATTGATGCCAGATTGCTCCATTTCCATCCGTTTGCTGACCTGGTCAATACACGCCCTAGGTCACGGGCGTGACCGAGGGGTGTGACTTCCCCCAACAACCAGAATTTATTCCCGCAGTTTCTCCTTCCCTCCATTTCCAGTAACAGACTTGACATGCCCTGGGTCACGAGCGTGACCAGCAAAATGACGACTTTTGGCGATTTTTCTCCAACGTTCCCGGGCTTTTAAGATGACGATTCCGAGCTTGACACGCCCTAGGTCATGGGCATGACCAAGGGCGTGATCAACCAGCAAGTTTTCCTATAAATTCTAGATTAGTTCAGGAGCTGGGGGAAGGAGGAGCCAATTTTAAGACTATGTTGTAGCTTAGTTTACTATTTTTATGCATTTCTTTTATGTAATTTCAATTTCATAGTTTAACTTTACTTTTTGCTAATTTCAATTCAAGTACTCCTCTTATTAATCATGTCTTCCTTTTACTTTTATTGTAACCTTTATTTCATTTCAAGTAGCTAACTTGCTTAGAACTTGATCATGATGATCTTTAAATAAAACTCTTTTTGTCAAACTCTTTTACCACTTTCAATTTATATTTGAATTATATTGTGTCGAATTCATATTTCGCGTATATGTTCTTTGATTTTAGATCCATATCTTAAATGACCGAGAGGTTGCAGATACGAGTAGATCGCTCAAAGATAAAAGGAGTCGCATGCACTCCTCGAGAGGAGATGATATGGATCTTCCGGATTGGAGTCAAATCCAATAGAGGGGTTCACCGCCTAAAGCAATCTTAGGGGTAACCACAGGCGTTTTTCTCCAACGTTCCCGGTCTTTTAAGACAACAGTTCCGAGCTTGACACGCCCTAGGTCACGGGCAGACCATGGGTGTGACCGACCAGCAACTCTTCCTATAAATTCCAGATGAGTTCAGGAGCTGGAAAAAAAGGAGGAGCCAATTTTAGGACAATGTTGTAGCTTAGTTTACTGTTTTTATGCATTTCTTTTATATAATTTCAATTTCATAGTTTAACTTCACTTTTTGCTAATTTCAATTCAAGTACTCTTCTTAATCATGTCTTCCTTTTATTTTTATTGTAACCTTTATTTCATGTCAAGTAGCTAACTTCCTTAGCACAGGATCATGATGATCTTTAAATAAAACTCTTTTTGTCAAACTCTTTTACCGCTTTTAATTTATCTTTGAATTATATTGTGTCGAATTCATATTTCGCGGATATGCTCTTCGATTTTAAATCCATATCTTAAATGACTGAGAGGTTGCAGATACGAGTAGATTGCTCAAAGATAAAAGGAGCCGCATGCACTCATCGAGAGAGGATGACATGGATCTTCCGGATTGGAGCCAATCCAATAGAGGGGTTCACCGCCTAAAGCAAAATTAGCGATTTCGATTGGCCGAGGGGTCTTAATCGATCAACCTAAGGTTAGTCAAAAGCATGAGCTCGAGAGAGACGCTTTTGTATCTTGGGAACCTCCACGGTCGAAGTGAGTAAAATAGAGTTTGTGTTTCATAAAAGATTTATTCAAAGGGAGTCTAGATTAAGTGCTAGTTTTTAGTTTATTTTCTTTCAATTAGTTTAATTTAATCTCATTTTTTATTTAGATAAAATAATACTAATTTGCGTGAGTAGAAGTACTCAACAGGCCCCGAGTCTAATACGACATTTCCTATACTATATTTCGAGAGGTGCGCTTGCTTATTTGAGATTATAGTTTGGATACATTTTAAAACTATAAATTCTTCATCAAGTTTTTTAGCGCTCTTGGGAGACGCCCCTTGCTTATCTTGAGCTCTGAATATCAATTTCAAGTTCATGACCATGAACTGAAAACATTCTGGAGAAAATTAACATTTTTGGTCGTGGATAGCTGAACTTCAAATGGTCATAACTTTCAAACCAGGAAGAGTTACATGACGTCCAACTCGTCAACGGAAAGAGGACGACGTCGTCTACAAATTTGAAGAGTTTCACAAGTACACGCCCCCATGATAAGGGCGTGACCAGGGCGTGAACACGGGCATCTCTAGTTCAAAAGTACAATTTTCTGCAGAAAGCTTCCGTGGACAATTCTGGGACATTTTCTAAGTACACGCCCCCATGTCACGGGCGTGCACTAGAACGTGACCTACCCGAAACTGCCGAATTTATGCAAGATTGCGCCATTTCCATCCATTTGCTGACTCGGTCAGTACACGCCCTACGTCACGGGCGTTACCGAGGGGCGTGACTTCCCCCAACAGCCAGAATTTATTCCCGCCGTTTCTCCTTCCCTCCATTTCCAGTAACAGACTTGACACGCCCTAGGTCACGGGCGTGACCCGCAAAACGGAGACTTTTTGCTGTTTTTCTCCAATGTTCCCGGGCTTTTAAGATGACAATTTCAAGCTTGACACGCCCTAGGTCACGGGCGTGACCAAGGGCGTGACCGACCAGAGAGTTTTCCTATAAATTCCTGAAAGATAATAGTTGTCAACCTAAATCACCTAGAGGGGGGGTGAATAGGTGAGTTGTGCGTCTTTTACAGAATAAAAAATCTAGAACACAGCACAGATCTATCTACCAAATTATCATAGACGAGATAAGATCTATAGTGGTTCCCCGATCTTGGGTACATCCACTTTCCCTCACCGATCTAGCAATATACTAGACTCAGCTACTCCAATATCTCGGATTGAAAATCAATCCTACCCTCGAAACAAAGTTTCTACAATCTCAATCCAATCTACTGGATCTACAACTCGGAAGAAACACCTTCCTACAAACTTGGAGTGGAGAACTCCTACACTGAGAGAAAAATTCTCCTACAGAAATGAAATACAAGTATTGAAAAATACAAACAGTGATATTGTCTGGATCAGATCTGAAAATAAAATAGGAACCAGAATCTTCTTCTTGGCATGCGGCTTTATTAGAGAAATTGAAGAAAAATTCTCAGCAACAGTAGATCTGAACTCCTTGCTTCCACGATCGGACAGATGATGAGTATGTGAAAAACGATCTCGATCTGGAGATCTTTCTTTAGTTTATTTCCTCTGAAAATCGAAGCCCTTGCCGGAGAAGAACAGCGGCGGCGGAGGCTTTCATTTTGTGAAGAGAGAGAGAGAGGAAACATCGATTATTTTTGGAAAGAGGCGGCTGCAAAACTTAGAATAATTTTCTTCTTGAAAAACTTATTTTTCTGATTAGGGTTTGTCGATTAGACAAGACCTTTTATAGGAGTACTAATAACGGTCATAATTTGTTTTAATTACGTACACGTGGACCAATCATGTCACGGAATTTGAAAATCTGTAAATCTAGACTTAGAAGAAATTTCAAAGAAAATGAGGTCACATACACGAGTAGATATATAACGACTCGAGTAGGTCAAGGACTACTCGAGTAAGCAAAGAAATATTACTCGGGTATATAATTCATGACTACTCGAGTAGGTTGAAGACAACTACTCGAGTGCATATAATCAACTACTCGAGTACTAGGAAGATCTACTCGAGTATACATAAAAGTTTCACGGGAAGGAGTTGAAATACTCGAGTACAAGTTGTACTTCTCGAGTAGGCAGAATTGAACTACTCGAGTACAAGCACTTAGAAATATTTTGCAAATTGGAAAAACAGCTACTCGAGTAGTTAGATTGAACTACTTGAGAGGAAAGAAATCTTCTCGAGTATATGAAGGACTTACTCGAGTATTTCTTAACTACTCGACACAGAGAAGAGAGTTACTCGACACAGTGTCGAGAACTACTCAAGTATACAAAGTACCTACTCGAGTAAATGACTTAGAAAAAAATACTAAGAAAGTGGAATCTGGAACATGAAGAATAAACTACTCGAGTATGAAGTACTCGAGATAGAATGAGCTACTCGAGTATATGACTTGGACTACTCGAGTGTTTTACTTAGAAAAACATGGAAACTGAATTATGGGCAACTCGAGTAGGAAGAGTGATCTACTCGAGTAGTTAAGTAAGCTACTCGAGTATGTCAGTGAACTACTCGAGTGTTTTACTTAACTTCATGAGAGGAAGAATTTTCTTACTCGAGTATGCAGAAGTTCTACTCGAGTATATCTCAAGCAATCTACTCGAATAGTTAAAGACCTACTCGAGAGAAACACTTAGATAAATTTCTCTAAGAAATTTTTCTTCTACTAGAGGGGAATCAGCATCAGGTCTTTTCATAGTCCTATAGCTTGAATATGAAGTGTATCCCAATAGAGAGGCCACACATGAGTCAACACTTTGGAACACACAATGAGGGATTACATTGCATGGTCCTGTGTTTGGTGACTCATTGTAGAGTAACATTGGTCTACACTTCCCATTGGAGTCCTGCAAACACATAACTCAAACGAAGCATCAAATAAAACCTAATTCATCTTAGTTCCAGGGTGACTTCATCAAATCTGGGTTAATGTGGACATAGTTCCCAACAATCTCCCCCTATTTGTTGATGTCAGAACCCTTTACACTAAGGTGAATTATAGACATAAACATAAGCTAAGTAGAAAAATGTGCAAGCAAACAATAGAATATGAGAATGGATAATAAGAGCAAAAACTTAGAATTATATAAATAAGAATGTCCAAAATTATCAACTCTACAGTCAATCATTTCACAATCTCAAAAATCCTTGAAAGTCAGCCTTGATTTTGTTCTCTATCCAATTTCTCTTATTGTCTCCTCTAGTAACAGTAGGGTTTAGGATAATACTTGGGAGGTCTAGGTGGGGCTGCAGGGTTGTTCCTCCCATATTCTCTGTCATAGATTCTTATCTTGGTCATGAATTTTTCTTAAAGTTCCCATTCATATGAGCTGTAATGAATATTCCTGCTCTCATGGAATTCCATAACTAATCTGAGAGTTTCCAAAATCAGGGATTTGGAGGTTGGAGACCAAACTTCAGCATGTTCAGTAACTTTAGTAGGAGCAAACTTGCTAGCAGAGGGGCCTTCACCATACTTCCTTTTATTCTTGTAAGTTTTGATCTCTGGAGGAGCCTGAAGGAAAATGTCAACAGTATCTTCTTCCCAGCATGGAGCATAGGTGTCTGGAGGAGCAACTGGGTCTCCAGTCCTGGGAGAGAATTTTGGTTGCAGAGGTGCAGCTGGACCAGATGCAGCAGATGGAGCAGATGCATCTGTAGCTAGAGGATTTAAATGATGGGGAATGATGTTGGGGTCAACAGCACGGTCTGGCAGAATTTGATTGTGCGTCAAGACACTAGTGGGATAGGTATGAAATTTGACACTCTGTATCTGGGCTAGCACATCATCATGAATTGTCTTCACATGAGTTTCCCATACATCTAACTTCAGAGCAGCTAATTTTTCTACTTGTTCTTTGAGTTTTTTTATCAATCCCCCCCTTTCTGATTTCAACAGATAACTTCTCTATAGTATCTTATTTGAAAAGACCAACTTCTTCACATAGTTTCTCTTTGTTGGCTTCATTTTTCTTGTCCATCTCTATTTGATTATTTGCAAGGGTAACACCTTGTTTCATAACATTTCCAACACTAGTGATAGAGTGGTCTAGGGCTTTCCCACCAAGTTGAAATAAGTACTTGAGTTTGTCAGTGTTATGCTGAATTTCAGCAAAGCCTCTGCTCATCTCAGTCTCGAGAGCAGTTACCTTGTCAGTTACAGTCTTTAGAGAAGTATCAAAATAATTTCTCTATTCTTGAAGAAGCAGTGCAATCTGTTGTAGTAAATCTGAGGAGGAAGAGTCTGTAGCAGTAGCAGTGGAAGGAGCAGTAGATGCAGGAAGAGCAGAAGGTAGAGGAGGAGCTACCCAGGGAGCTATTTCTCCAATAATCACAGAGCTTTCAGCACTTGTTGTATGAATTATACCATCCATGTCTTCTGTATCATAAGGGATAGAGAAATATAGGTTTCTGAGAGGCGCCTCAGCTGGCTCAGGAGAGGATTCAACTGAAAGAAGAATTGTATCTTTCTGGTGTTTGAGGGTAGCAGGAGATTATGCTAGAGTTGAGTCCTTGTGACATTCAGAGGATGGAGCTGGAGGAGATAGAGGAGGAGGAGGATTATGCAGCACTTCTTCAGAGAGTTAAGCAATCATTGAATCTATGGCAGCAGCTGTAGAGAGCAGAGATTCTTGAGGTATCTAATCTGAAGGTGTTGTTGGAGTTTGTGGTGTATGAGGTAGGGAAGAAATTGCTGGCTGAGGAGAGGTCTTCCTGACTGAGATAGAAGGAGCAGGCTCCCCCTCACTTAGTGCATCAGAGGAGCTGGCCACATGATGAGGAGAGGGAGATGGAGTCCTGTCTTCTAATGTTGGATCTGCTGGAACTTCTGAGAGCTTAGCAGCTTAGGCAGGATTCTTCAGTTTGAGCTCCCATCTCTGAATAGAAGAAATGGAGACCTTCTTCATATGATGAAGAGGGGTCCCTTTGGAGAAGTCGAATACCTGAGGATTTGTTTCATGGAGGAGCAGAGAGATAATTCTGGCGAAGTTGGGGGACTTTAAGCTGTCCTTAATTTTGTCTAGAATCAGCATGCCAAACGGATATTTCTTGCGACAGACAATGGCTTGCATTATGTCGAAGAAATACAGTGGAATGTCTCTTATGGAGTTTGTCTTGCACAGCAAAATATTGCCAATAATGTCAACCAGAAACTTTCCTTCTGCGTTCATGTCGGACCTTTTGATATACTGAGCGTCAGCTGAGATGCCACAGAATAAGGCTGTTCTGTCAGAATCTTCATCATCTAAGTCATCGTCTTCGTCTACTATCAGCAATCGGAGAAGTTGAGAGACAGTGGTCTTGGAGAGTTTAATTTTCAAACCTTTCACTTTTGATTTCAGGACTAGTCCATGTCGCTTAACCTTCAGATTTGAGAAGAATTCCGCTACCTCCAGGAAGAGGATCCGACAGGGTTCTTGCAGGATGAAGGAGAGCCCTGCGGTGTCTAGAAGAATCAATAAGTTGTGAAAGTCGTCTGAAAGCTCGGCGATCCCGGCGGTAACGAGTTCCGAACCTACAACAATCTTGGAGACGGCATTCATGATCCAGAAAATGGGAAAAACTCTGTCGGGGGGAAGAGGAACAGTCGCAGCTCTGCAATTTCTCGAAAGAAGATGAAGCGGCGGACGGGTACTCGAGTGATTGAAAATGATTTCGTGTAGAATTAATTTGGAATTTTGAATTTATAAACCCTAGGTTTATGTCTAATCATCGAGAAGGAAATAACTTAAAGGAAAGGAGGCACAGGAAAATTTTAAAAAAAAATTCAAAGAGACATACACGAGAACCAAGAGAGGTACTCGAGTAGAGAGGGAGATACTCGAGTAGGTCTATAGAAGGTACTCGAGTAGGAGAATCTGCAATGACTCAAGTAGATGAAGAGTACTACACGAGTACATTAGTTGCCTTACTCGAGTAAGTTAAATGGACTACTCGAGTAGGTCCTTTAGTGTCTCGAGTAGGTCAAGTTTTACTTGAGTCAGAGAGAGAATAAAATTTTGAAAACCAAGATTTTGACTAACCTTTTAATTTCCTTTGCTTTCTTGATATCCAAAATACTCTAATATTCCTTGTTGAGCATCCCAAGTTCATTTTTGAAGAATGAGAACTTGGTCTCGTCCAGCGGCTTCGTGAAGATATCTGCAACTTGACTGTCTGTGGAGACATATTGGAGATCTATGTCCCCATGCTCTATATGCTCCCGGATGAAATGATACCTTAGCTCGCTATGCTTTGTCCGGCTGTGCGAGACTGGATTGTTGGCTATTGCAATTGCGTTGGAAGAGTCGCAAAACAATGGGACATTCTTGAACTTCAAGTTGTAATCCTCAAATTGATTCCTTATCCAAAGTAACTATGCCCAGCAACTACCTGCAAAGATGTACTCTGACTCGGCCGTTGAGATTGCGACACAGTCCTGCTTCTTACTACTGCAGGAGATTAGCCTTCTTCCAAAGAATTGGCATGTCCCGGAGGTGCTTTTCCTGTCATCTTTGCTTCCTGCAAAATCTGCATCTGAAAACCAATTAGTTTGCTGTCATTACTTCTTGGGTACCATAAGCCAAGATTTGGTGTGCCTTTAAGGTATCTAAAAATCCGCTTTGCAGCAGTGTAGTGAGATTCGTTAGAGTTCACCTGAAATCTAGCACAGACACATGTTGAAAACATTATGTCGGGTCTACTGGCAGTAAGGTAGAGCAAGGATTCAATTATGCTTCTGTACTTGGTTTCATCAAAAGGTTTCCCTTTTTCATCCTTGCCCAGAGACATTGTTGAGCTCATTGGAGCCCTCATAGAGGTTGCGTTCTCTATTCTGAATTTCTTAATCAGCTCATTGGTGAACTTGGTCTGCGAGATGAAAATTTCATCTTCAGATTGTTTCACCTAAAGCCCTAAGAAATACTTCAGCTCTCCCATACTGCTCATTTCAAACTTCCCTTGCATGATTTTTGAGAACTTTTTGCATAGGTTGTTTTCTGTAGAGCCAAAAATAATGTCGTCGACATAGATTTGCATTAGAAAAATCTTGCCTTTAATTTCCCTAAAAAATAATGTCTTGTCTATCTTTCCCCTTATGAACTTGTTCTCAAGTAGAAAGCTAGACATCATCTCATACCAAGCTCTAGCAGCTTGTTTCATACCATATAGGGCCTTGTGCAGGAAATAGACATAATCAGGAAAGTTAGGATCAACGAAACCTGGAGGTTGTTCCACATACACTTCCTCCTTTATGTTACAATTTAGGAAGCAGACTTCACGTCCATCTGATAGACGGTCAAGCCTTTGAATACAGCATATGCTAGGAACAACCTTATTGCCTCCAGCCTTGCCACTAGAGCAAACGTCTTGTCGAAGTCGATTCCTTCTTCTTGACGATAGCCTTTAGCGACGAGTCTGGCCTTGTTCTTTATGATCGTCCCATCTTCGTCCATCTTGTTCCTGTAGACCCATTTTGTTCCAATGACGTTCTTTCCTTTGGGTCTTGGAACAAGCTTCCACACATTACAGCGCTTGAACTGATTTAGCTCTTCTTCCATTGCCAATATCTACGATGCATCTGAGTTTGCTTCATCAAACTTCTTTGGCTCAACCTGCGAGAGAAAACTTAAATAAAGATTCTCGTTAGTTGTAACTCTTCGAGTTTTGAAACCATCCCGGGGATCTCCTATGATCTGGTCCATGGGGTGATCCTTCAGATGTCTGAGCTTTAAAGTTCTTGCATCTGGATTATCTTCAATCACTGGAGTGATTTCCTCAACTTGGATGACTTCCTCATCTTGATCATCAGCCTCTCCAATAGCGGTTGGAGTTGTGATCTTGATGAACTTTTCGCCTTTGTCTTCGGACGGTTCATCCAAGCTAGTTTCTTTCAGCTTTGCACCTGCATCTTCAATGAGCACACTAGAGGAGTTGCTTTGCAGCAAACTCATCTCGTCAAATACAACATGTATCGATTCTTCTACCACCAGGGTTTTTCTATTAAATATCCTATATGCCTTACTATGGCTACTATAACCTACAAAAATACCTTCAAAACTCTTTTCGCTGAACTTGGTGGTATGATACTTTCCATTGTTAAGTACGAAGAATTTACAACCAAAGATTCTAAAGTATAAGACTGTTGGTTTCCTGCCTTTCAGAAGTTCGTAAGGTGTCTTATCGTGATTTTTGTTTATGAATGCTCGATTTTGCATGTGGCATGCAATGTTGACGGCTTTAGCCCAGAAGTACTCCGGAAGTGAAACATCACTCAACATAGACCTGCAGGCCTCTATGAGTGTTCTGTTCCTTCTCTCAGCCACTCCGTTCTGTTGTGTTGTACGAGGAGAGGAAAATACATGAAAGATACCTAAGCTTTCACAGAATTCTGTCATGGCCCCAGATTTGAACTCTGTTCCGTTGTCACTTCTGATTTTGACTATGGAGCAGTTGTATTCATTCTGGACTTGCCTGACAAAATTAGTAAAGGTGTCAAAGGTATCTGACTTGTGTTTCAGAAAGAACACCGACGAAAAGTGCGAGTAATCATCAACAATTACCAACGTATAATCCTTACCAAAAAAACTTCTAATTTGCAGTGGACCAAATAAGTCCATGTGGAATAGATGGAGACATCTGTTAGAGTCTTTGGCAATAACGCTTTTAAAGGTAGCCCTTGTTTGCTTGCCTTTTACGGATGCATGACAAGATCTATCTTTGACGCACTTGACATTTGGGGCATCACGTACTAAGTTCATTGAAAATAATTTATTAATAATTTTGAAATAAATATGTGCTAGTCTCTTATGCCATTGGTCACCAAGGGACGCACTATCTTTTGCTAAAAGACACACTGGTGTAGAGGAATCTATACAAATGAAATTTAAACAGCAAATATTCCCGCTTCGAGTGCCGGATAGAATCGTTTCCATATTGTCAACGGATTTTATCAAGCACTTATCAGCATGGAATTCAACTATGTATCCTTTATCGCAGAGTTGGCTTATGATTATGAGATTGTGTTCCAATCCTTCGACATAAGCCACATCCGAGAAGGATATATTGTCGTTAGTAATCATACCATATCCTCTAGTAATTCCACGGTCTGAACCTCCAAAGATGACCTTTGGTCCGTTCACGACTGAAGTAAAGTTCTGAATGAGGCTTCTAGTCCCGATCATATGTCGAGTGCATCCGCTGTCCAAATACCAGATATGCGTTTTGTTGGCATTTGGACATACCTGCAATCATAATCAGTTTGCCTTAGGAACCCAAACACGTTTGGGTCCTTGGTCTCGGGTTAGAGTACTCCCCCTGCGAGTGTTATCATTATGAGTGGTCTTTCTCATGTTGCTAACATGAGGGGTTGCAGCATTTCTGGAATTGAACCAGCAATCTGTGGCGAAGTGACCAACCTTGCCACAACACCAACAGTCAAATCTGTTGAATCTTTGCCTCAAGATCTCCTGCTTGACCTTTTGGAATTGTGGTCTAGCAGGGGAAGCATTCTTGGAGAAAGAAGCTTCGTGATAATGACAATCACATGTCTTCTTTTCCTTAGGAGGCCTTTCTAAAACAGGCTTTGTCTTTGGTTCCTTCTTGAAGTTATGCCCATGATTGAAAGGGCCATAGCTCTGAAGAATAACTTCTTTATAAGGTGCCTTAAAGACACTTTCGCCAAAGTTTCGGGGTCGAGTCCATCCTTGATAGCAGGACTTTGGCTCTACATAGGTAGGCCTAGCAAAGTGCCCGTAGGATGAGTCAAAATCAAACTCATTTGATGGAAAGATGACTTTCTTGAATGTAGTTTGATCTTGAGAGGCTTTCCCCTCCTCTTTGGCTAAGGCCTTTTTGGCGGCCTTATTTTTCCGTTGATTCTTATTTCTCCTAGAGGATTTACTAGGATCTTCTTCATGGCCTAATCCGGCACCCTTGGCCTTGGCTGAGAATTCAGCAACGAATGGAAGAACCATCTTGCGCTTCGAGAAACTTTCAACCAGTTTCTTTTCAGTTGCAAGTTGTGCTTCCAATTCCTTGATGATTTTTTCTTTGAGGTTAAGGTGCTCAAGAGCCTTGTTATATTCTTCAATTGCATTATTGAAGTTTTCTTCGAGGGAGTCAGTCTTTGCGACTTTCTCTCTCAAGATGCTCTCTTTGGCTTTTAGAGATTTGATCTCTTTAGACTGAGTCTTCACGACTCGACGACATTTGTCATAAGCCATGATTAACTCCCTGTACTGGGGAATTAGTTCTGACACATCGTCAGAGGAGCTATCCTCACAATCATGTTTAGAAACTTCAGAATCTGAAAGAGGGGTATGGGAATTTACCTTCCCAGTGAACTGGGGCTCCTGATTGTCATCTGTCTGAGCCATAAGCCCAAAATAAGCTTCTTCTTCTTCACTTGACTCAGATCAGTCAGAGTCACTAAGAGTCTTGCTCTTTTACCACCTGTCTTGTTACAACAATAGAAAATGATGTCAGTCGAAACATATTTGTTCTGTTTAGAGGAATACCTGTCATGGCTACTTGAGCCTTTTCTTTGCCGATCACCATCGTGTCATGATCTTCTATAGGAGACATCCTTGCCTTTCCATTGCTTCTTCTTGTTCAAGAATTTCTTGAACTGACGTGAGAGCAGTGAGAACTCTCCTTCTGATAGCTCAGAGCCTGAGGTACTAGGCTCAGAAGTTTCTTCTTCTTCACTAATTTCTGGAGCTGGAGCAGGGGAGGCAACCTTTGTCTTTCTAGAACTGTTTTCCTTGAGAGCAACAGATTTTTCTTTCAGAGCAGACCTGCTCTTCTCTTCTTCAGCTTTCCTAGTGTTGAGTTGAAGCTCATATGACATAAGCTTCCCGAAGTGATTTTGTGGGTATGTCTCTGCCAACTTCCCAAACTCCCGGATGGCACAGACCTTGTTGTCCCATTCTTTGGTCAGGGATCTTAGGAACTTGTCATTCAGTTCTCCATTAGTGAATACTCTGCCATAGACTCTTAGGCCATTCACTATCTTGAAAAAGTTCTCAAGTATATCAGCAATGGTCTCTTTGCTTCCCTGTCGGAAGGCTACATACTTCTGATTGAGGAGGGATCTCTGATCATCCCTCACTTCTTCTATTCCTTCCATTAAGGTAACCAAGGACTGCCACATCTCCATTGCAGATTGGCAGTTGATTAAGTTCTGCACCATTGAGTCATCAACTGCACTTGCTATAATATTTTTAGCTTTCTTGTCTAGTGAGACAAGTGCAATCTCGTCCTTGTCTAAATCCATCAGCTTCTTTGGAACCTTCTTGGTAGGATCTATAGTGGAGACAGTCCTAGGGACATAAGGACCTTCTTCAACTATCATGAAGATCCTTGGGTCCACAGCTTCCATAAAGAATTTGATCCTTTCTTTCCAGATGGGAAAGTTGTTCTTGTTGTATAGGGGAAGCTTGGCAAAATCCTTTGCCTTGTCCACGATAGATAGATCACAAATGACAACTATTGCATGAACTGATCAAGGTGTTAACCTTTTAACGATCAACCTCGCTTTGATACCAATTGAAAGATAATAGTTGTCAACCTAAATCAACTAGAGGGGGGTGAATAGGTGAGTTGTGCATCTTTTGCGGAATAAAAAATCTCAGAACACAGCACAGATCTATCTACCAAATTATCACAGACGAGACAAGATCTATAGTGGTTCTCCGATCTTGGGTACATCCACTTTCCCTCACCGATCTAGCAATATACTAGACTCAGCTACTCCACTATCTCGGATTAAAAATCAATCCTACCCTCGGAACAAAGTTCCTACAATCTCAATCCAATCCACTGGATCTAAAACTCGGAAGAAACACCTCCCTACAAACTCGAAGTGGAAAACACCTACACTCGGAGAAAAATTCTCCTACAGAAATGAAATACAAGTATTGAAAAATACAAACAGTGATATTGTCCAGTTCAGATCTGAAAATAAAACAGGAACCAGAATCTTCTTCTTGGCGTGCGGCTTTATCAGAGAAATTGAAGAAAAATTCTCAGCAACAGTAGATCTGAACTCCTTGCTTCAACGATCGGACAAATAATGAGTATGTGAAAAACGATCTCGATCTGGAGATCTTTCTTTAGTTTATTTCCTCTGAAAATTGAAGCCCTTGCCGGAGAAGAACAGCGGCAGCGGCGGCTTTCATTTTGTGAAGAGAGAGAGAGAGGAAACAACGATTCTTTTTGGAAAGTGGCGGCTGCAAAACTTAGAATAATTTTCTTCTTGAAAAACATGTTTTCTGATTAGGGTTTGTCGATTAGAAAAGACCTTTTATAGGAGTACTAATAACGGTCATAATTGTTTTAATGACGTACACGTGGACCAATCATGTCACGGAATTTGAAAATCTGTCAAATCTGGACTTAGAAGAAATTTCAGAGAAAATGAGGTCACATACACGAGTAGGTATATAACTACTGGAGTAGGTCAAGGACTACTCGAGTAAGCAAAGAAATATTACTCGGGTATATAATTCATGACTACTCGAGTAGGTCGAAGACAACTACTCGAGTGCATATAATCAACTAATCGAGTACTAGGAAGATCTACTCGAGTATATAGAAACGTTTCACGGGAAGGAGTTGAACTACTCGAGTAGGCAGAATTGAACTACTCGAGTGGTTAGAAGAACTACTCGAGTACAAGCACTTAGAAATATTTTGCAAACTGGAAAAACAGCTACTCGAGTAGTCAGATTGAACTACTCGAGAGGAAAGAAATCTTCTCGAGTATATGAAGGACTTACTCGAGTATTTCTTAACTACTCGACACAGAGAAGAGAGTTATTAGACACAGTGTCGAGAACTACTCGAGTATACAAAGTACCTACTCGAGTAAATGACTTAGAAAAAAATTCTGAGAAAGATGAATCTGGAACAGGAAGAATAAACTACTCGAGTATGAACTACTCAAGACAGAATGAGCTACTCGAGTATATGACTTGGACTACTCGAGTGTTTTACTTAGAAAAACTTGGAAACTGAATTATGGGCAACTCAAGTAGGAAAGTGATCTACTCGAGTAGTTAAGTAAGCTACTCGAGTATGTCAGTGAACTACTTGAGTGTTTTACTTAACTTCACGAGAGGAAGAATTTTCTTACTCGATTATGTAGAAGTTTTACACGAGTATATCTCAAGCAATCTACTCGAGTAGTTAAAGACCTACTCGAGAGAAACACTTAGATAAATTTCTGTAAGAAATTTTTCTTCTACTAGAGGGGAATCAGCATTAGGTCTTTTCACAGTCCTATAGCTTGAATATGAAGTGTATCCTAATAGAGAGGCTACACATGAGTCAACACTTTGGAACACACAATGAGGGATTACATTGCATGGTCCTGTGTTTGGTGACTCATTGTAGACTTACATTAGTCTACACTTCCCATTGGAGTCCTGCAAACACATAACTCAAACGAAGCATCAAATACAACCTAATTCATGTTAGTTTCAGGGTGACTTCATCAAATCTGGGTTAATGTGGATATAGTTCCCAATAATTCCAGATCAGTTCAGGAGCTGGGGGAAAGGAGGAGCCAATTTTAGGACTATGTTGTAGCTTACTTTACTGTTTTTATGCATTTCTTTTATGTAATTTCAGTTTTATAGTTTAACTTTACTTTTTGCTAATTTCAATTCAAGTACTCCTCTTCTTAATCATGTATTCCTTTTACTTTTATTGTAACATTTATTTCATTTCAAGTACCTAACTTGCTTAGCAATTGATCATGATGATCTTTGAATAAAACTCTTTTTGTCAAACTCTTTTACCGCTTTTGATTTATCTTTGAATTATATTGTGTTGAATTCATATTTCGCGTATATGCTCTTTGATTTTAGATCCGTATCTTAAATGATCGAGAGGTTGCGGATACGAGTAGATCGCTCAAAGATAAAAGGAGTTGCATGCACTCCTCGAGAGGAGATGACATGGATCTTCCGGATTGGAGTCAAATCCAATAGAGGGGTTCACCGCCTAAAGCAAGCTTAGGGGTCGCCACAGGCGTTTTTCTCCAACGTTCCCGGGCTTTGAAGATGACGGTTCCGTGCTTGACATGCCCTAGGTCACGGGCATGACCATGGGCGTGACCGACCAGCAACTCTTCCTATAAATTGTAGATGAGTTTCAGGAGCTGGAAAAAAAAGGAGGAGCCAATTTAGGACTATGTCGTAGCTTAGTTTACTGTTTTTATGCATTTATTTTATGTAATTTCAATTTCATAGTTTAACTTCACTTTTTGCTAATTTCAATTCAAGTACTCTTCTTAATCGTGTCTTCCTTTTATTTTTATTGTAACCTTTATTTCATGTCAAGTACCTAACTTTCTTAGCACTTGATTATGGTGATCTTTGAATAAAACTCTTTTTGTCAAACTATTTTACCGCGTTCAATTTATCTTTGAATTATATTATGTCGAATTCATATTTCGCGGATATGCTCTTCGATTTTAGATCTGTATCTTAAATGACCGAGAGGTTGCGGATACGAGTAGATCTCTCAAAGATAAAAGGAGCCGCATGCACTCTTCGAGAGAGGACGACATGGATCTTCCGGATTGGAGTCAAATTCAATAGAGGGTTTCACCGCCTAAAGCAAAATTAGGGGTTTCGATTGGCCTAGGGGTCTTAATCGATCAACCTAAGTTTAGTCAAAAGCATTAGGTCGAGAGAGACACTTTTGTATCTTGGGAACCTCCGGGGTCAAAGTGAGTAAAATATAGTTTGTGTTTCATAAATGGATTATTCAAAGGGAGTCTAGATCAAGTGCTTGTTTTTAGTTTATTTTCTTTCAATTAGTTTAATTTAATCTCATTTTATATTTTGATAAAATAATACTAATTTGTGTGAGTAGAAGTACTCAACAGGCCCCGAGTCTAATACGACATTTCCTATACTATATTTCGATAGGTACGCTTGCCTATTTGAGATTATAGTTTGGATACATTTTAAAACTATAAATTCTTCATCAAGTATTTTAGCGCTCTTGGGAGATGCCCCTTGCTTATCTTGAGCTCTGAATATCAATTTCAAGTGCATGACCATGATCTGAAAACATTCTGGAGAAAATTAACATTTTTTGTCGCGAATAGCTAAACTTTAAATGGTCATAACTTTCAAAACAAGAAGAGTTACGAGATGTGCAACTAGTCAACGGAAAGAGGACGACGTCCTCTACAAATTTGGAGGGTTTCACAAGTACACACCCCCATGACATGGGCATGACCAGGACGTGAACACGTGCGTGTCTAGTTCAAAAGTACAATTTTCTACAGAAAGCTTCCGTGGACAATTCTGGGACATTTTCTAAGTACATGCCCCCATGTCACGGGCGTGAACCAGGGCGTGACCTACCCGAAACTGCCGAATTGATGCTAGATTGTGCCATTTCCATCCGTTTTCTGACCCGGTCAGTACACGCCCTAGGTCACGAGCGTGACCGAGGGGCGTGACTTCCCCCCAACAGCCAGAATTTATTCCCGTCGTTTCTCCTTCCCTCCATTTCCAGTAACAGACTTGACATGCCCTGAGTCACGGGCATGACCAGCAAAACGGAGATTTTTGGCGGTTTTTCTCCAACTTTCCCGGGCTTTTAAGATGACGATTCCGAGCATGACACGCCCTAGGTCACGGGCGTGACCAAGGGCGTGACCGACCAACAAGTTTTCCTATAAATTCCAGGTCAGTTCAGGAGCTGGGGGAAAGGAGGATCCAATTTTAGGACTATGTTGTAGCTTACTTTACTGTTTTTATGCATTTTTTTATGTAATTTCAATTTCATAGTTTAACTTTACTTTTTGCTAATTTCAATTCAAGTACTCCTCTTCTTAATCATGTCTTCCTTTTACTTTTATTGTAACCTTTATTTCATTTCAAGTAGCTAACTTGCTTAGCACTTGATCATGATGATCTTTAAATAAAACTCTTTTTGTCAAACTCTTTTACCGATTTCGATTTTTCTTTGAATTATATTGTGTCAAATTCATATTTCGCGTATATGCTCTTTGATTTTAAATCCGTATCTTAAATGACCGAGAGGTTGCGGATACGAGTAGATCGCTCAAAGATAAAAGGAGCCGCATGCACTCCCGGAGAGGAGATGACATGGATCTTCTGGATTGGAGTCAAATCCAATAGAGGGGTTCAACGCCTAAAGCAAGCTTAGGGGTGACCACAGGCGTTTTTCTCCAACGTTCCCGGGCTTTTAAGACGACGGTTCTGAGCTTGACACGCCCTAGATCACGGGCGTGACCATGGGCGTGACCCACCAGCAACTCTTCCTATAAATTCCAGATGAGTTCAGGAGCTGGAAAAAAAAGGAGGAGCCAATTTTAGGACTATGTTGTAGCTTAGTTTACTGTTTTTATGCATTTCTTTTATGTAATTTCAATTTCATAGTTTAACTTCACTTTTTGATAATTTCAATTCAAGTACTCTTCTTAATCATGTCTTCCTTTTATTTTTTTTTTGTAACCTTTATTTCATGTCAAGTAGCTAACTTCCTTAGCACTTGATCATGATGAACTTTGAATAAAACTCTTTTTGTCAAACTCTTTTACCGCTTTCGATTTATCTTTGAATTATATTGTGTCGAATTAATATTTCGTGGATATGCTCTTCAATTTTAGATCCGTATATTAAATGACCGAGAGGTTGCAGATACGAGTAGATCGCTCAAAGATAAAAGGAGCCGCATGCACTCCTCGAGAGGGGATGACATGGCTCTTCCGGATTGGAGTCAAATCCAATAGAGGGGTTCACCGCCTAAAGCAAAATTAGGGGTTTCGATTGACCGAGTGGTCTTAATCGATCAACCTAAGGTTAGTCAAAAGCATGAGCTCGAGAGAGACGCTTTTGTATCTTGGGAACCTCCACGGTCAAAGTGAGTAAAATAGAGTTTGTGTTTCATAAAAGGTTTATTCAAAGGGAGTCTAGATCAAGTGCTAGTTTTTAGTTTATTTTCTTTCAATTAGTTTAATTTAATCTCATTTTATATTTAGATAAAATAATACTAATTTGCATGAGTAGAAGTACTCAACAGGCCCCGAGTGTAATACGACATTTTTTATACTATATTTCGATAGGTACGCTTGCCTATTTGAGATTATAGTTTGGATACATTTTAAAACTATAAATTCTTCATCAAGTGTTTTAGCGCTCTTGGGAGACGCCCCGTGCTTATCTTGAGCCCTGAATATCAATTTCAAGTGCATGACCATGATCTGAAAACATTCTGGAGAAAATTAACATTTTTAGTCGCGGATAGCTAAACTTCAAATGGTCATAATTTTCAAACCAGGAAGGGTTACGAGACGTGCAACCAGTCAACGGAAAGAGGACGACGTCCTCTACAAATTGTGAGAGTTTCACAAGTATATGCTGTAATGCCCCCACCTGTCACATGACATGATCGGGGCGTGAACACGGGCGTGTCTAGTTCAAAAGTACAATTTTCTGCAGAAAGCTTCGTGGACAATTCTGGGACATTTTCTAAGTACACGCCCCCATGTCACGGGCGTGAACCAGGGCGTGACCTACCCGAAACTGCCGAATTGATGCAAGATTGCACCATTTCCATCTGTTTGCTGACCTGGTCAGTACACGCCCTAGGTCACAGGCGTGACCGAGGGGCGTGACTTCCCCCAACAACCAGAATTTATTCCCGCCGTTTCTCCTTCCCTCCATTTCCAGTAACAGACTTGACACGCCATGGGTCACGGGCGTGACCCGCAAAACGACGACTTTTGGTGGTTTTTCTCCAACATTCCCGGGCTTTTAAGATGGCGATTCCGAGCTTGACACGGCCTAGGTCACGGGCGTGACCAAGGGCGTGACCGACCTGCATGTTTTCCTATAAATTCCAGATCAGTTCAGGAGCTGGGGGAAAGGAGGAGCCAATTTTAAGACTATGGTATAGCTTAGTTTACAGTTTTTATGCATTTCTTTTATGTAATTTCAATTTCATAGTTTAACTTTACTTTTTGCTAATTTCAATTCAAGTACTCCTATTCTTAATCATGTCTTCCTTTTACTTTTATTGTAACCTTTATTTCATTTCAAGTAGCTAACATCCTTAATACTTGATCAAGTTGATCTTTGAATAAAACTCATTATGTCAAACTCTTTTACCGCTTTTGATTTATCTTTGAATTATATTGTGTCGAATTCATATTTCGCGTATATGCTTTTTGATTTTAGATACGTATCTTAAATGACCGAGAGGTTGCAGATACGAGTAGATCGCTCAAAATAAAAGGAGCCGGATGCACTCCTCGAGAGGAGATGGCATAGATCTTCCGTATTGGAGTCAAATCCAATAGAGGGGTTCACCGCCTAAAGCAAGCTTAGGCGTGACCACAGACGTTTTTCTCCATCGTTCCCGGGCTTTTAAGACGACGGTTCTGAGCTTGACAAGCCCTAGGTCACGGGCGTGACCATGGTCGTGACCGACCAACAACTCTTCCTATAAATTCCAGATGAGTTTTGGAGCTGGAAAAAAGGAGGAGCCAATTTTAGGACTATGTTGTAGCTAAGTTTACTGTTTTTATGCATTTCTTTATGTATTTCAATTTCATAGTTTAACTTCACTTTTGCTAATTTTAATTCAAGTACTCTTCTTATCATGTCTTCCTTTATTTTTTTTTGTAAATTTATTTCATGTCAAGTATAACTTCCTTAGCACTTAATCATGATGATCTTTGAATAAAACTCTTTTTGTCAAACTCTTTTACCGCTTTCGATTAATCCTTGAATTATATTGTGTCGAATTCATATTTTACGGATATGCTCTTTGATTTTAGATCTGTATCTTAAATGAGCGAGAGGTTGTGGACACGAGTAGATCGCTCAAAGATAAAAGGAGCCGCATGCACTCCTCGAGAGAGGATGACATAGATCTTTCGGATTGGAGTCAAATCCAACAGAGGGGTTCACCGCCTAAACCAAAATTATGGGTTTCGATTGGCCGAGGGGTCTTAATCGATCAACCTAAGGTTAGTCAAAAGCATGTGCTCGATAGAGATGGTTTTGTATCTTGGGAACCTCCACGGTCGAAGTGAGTAAAATAGAGTTTGTGTTTCATAAAAGGTTTATTCAAATGGAGTATAGATCAAGTGCTAGTTTTTAGTTTATTTTCTTTCAATTAATTTAATTTAATCTAAATTTATATTTAGATAAAATAATACTAATTTGCGTGAGTAGAAGTACTCAACAGGCCCCGAGTCTAATACGACATTTCCAATACTATATTTTGATAGGTACGCTTGCCTATTTGAGATTATAGTTTGGATACATTTTAAAACTATAAATTCTTCATCAAATTTTTTAGCGCTTTTGGGAGATGCCCCTTGCTTATCTTGAGCTCTGAATATCAATTTCAAGTGCATGACCATGATCTGAAAACATTCTGGAGAAAATTAACATTTTTGGTCGCGGATAGCTAAACTTCAAATGGTCAAAACATTCAAACCAGGAAGAGTTACGGGACGTGCAACTAGTCAACGGAAAGAGGACGACGTACTCTACAAATCTGGAGAGTTTTACAAGTACACGCCCCCATGACACGGGCATGACCAAGACGTGAACACGGGTGTGTCTAGTTCAAAAGTACAATTTTCTACAGAAAGCTTTCGTGGAAAATTCTGGGACATTTTCTAAGTAAATGCCCCCCATGTCACGGGCGTGACCCAGGGCGTGACCTATCGAAACTGCCAAATTAATTACAGATTGCGCAATTTCCATCCGTTTGCTGACCCGGTCAGTACACGCCGTAGGTCATAGGCGTGACCTAGTGGCGTGACTTCCCCCAACAGCCAGAATTTATTCCCGTCGTTTCTCCTTCCCGCCGTTTCCAGTAACAGACTTGACACTCCTTGGGTTACGGGCATGACCCGCAAAACGACGACTTTTGGCGGTTTTTCTCCAACGTTCCCGGGCTTTTAAGATCACAGTTCCGAGATTGGCACGCCCTAGGTCACGGGCGTGACCAAGGGCGTGACCGACAAACAACCATTCCTATAAATTCCAGATCAGTTCAGGAGCTGGGGGAAAGGAGGAGCCAATTTTAGGACTATGTTGTAGCTTAGTTTACTGTTTTTATGCATTTCTTTTATGTAATTTCAATTTCATAGTTTAACTTTACTCTTTGCTAATTTCAATTCAAGTACTCCTCTTCTTAATCATGTCTTCCTTTTACTTTTATTGTAACCTTTATTTCAGTTCAAGTAGCTAACTTCCTTAGCACTTGATCATGATGATCTTTGAATAAAACTCTTTTTGTCAAACTCTTTTTTCGCTTTCGATTTATCTTTGAAATATATTGTGTCGAATTCATATTTCACGGATATGCTCTTTTGTTTTAGATCCGTATCTTAAATGACCGAGAGGTTGCGGATACGAGTAGATCGTTCAAAGATAAAAGGAGCCGCATGCACTACTCGAGAGGAGATTACATGGATCTTCCGGATTGGAGTCAAATCCAATAGAGGGGTTCATCGCCAAAAGCAAGCTTAGGGGTGACCACGGGAAATTTTCTCCAACGTTCCCGAGCTTTTAAGATGATGGTTCCGAGAATGACATGCCCTAGGGCGTGACCGACCAGCAACTCTTCCTATAAATTCCAGATGAGTTCAGGAGCTGGAAAAAAAGGAGGAGCCAATTTTAGGACTATTTTGTAGCTTAGTTTACTGTTTTTATGCATTTCTTTTATGTAATTTCAATTTCATAGTTTAACTTTACTTTTTGCTAATTTCAATTCAAGTACTCTTCTTAATCATGTCTTCCTTTTATTTTTATTGTAACCTTTATTTCATGTCAATTAGCTAACTTCCTTAGCACTTGATCATGATGATCTTTGAATAAAACTCTTTTTGTCAAACTCTTTTACCGCTTTTGATTTATCTTTGAATTATATTGTGTAGAATTCATATTTTGCGGATATGCTCTTCGATTTTAGAACTGTATCTTAAATGACCGAGAGGTTTCGGATATGAGTAGATCGCTTAAAGATAAAAGGAGCCGCATGCACTCATCGAGAGAGGATGACATGGATCTTCCGGATTGGAGTCAAATCCAATAGAGGGGTTCACCGCCTAAAGCAAAATTAGGGGATTCGAGTGGCCGAGGGGTCTTAATCGATCAACCTAAGGTTAGCCAAAAGCATGAGCTCGAGAGAGACGCTTTTATATCTTGGGAACCTCCACGGTCGAAGTGAGTAAAATAGAGTTTGTGTTACATAAAAGGTTTATTCAAAGGGAGTCTTGATCAAGTGCTAGTTTTTAGTTTATTTTCTTTCAATTAGTTTAATTTAATCTCATTTTATAATTAGATAAAATAATACTAATTTTCGTGAGTAGAAGTACTCAACAGGCCCCGAGTCTAATACAACATTTTAAAACTATAAATTCTTCATCAAGTTTTTTAGCGCTCTTGGGAGACACCCTTTGCTTATCTTAAGCTTTGAATATCAATTTCAAGTGCATGACCATGATCTGAAAACATTCTAGAGAAAATTAACATTTTTGGTCGTGGATAGCTAATCTTCAAATGGTCATAACATTCAAACCAGGAAGAGTTACGAGACGTGCAACTAGTCAAAGGAAAGAGGACGACATTCTCTACAAATTTGGAGAGTTTCACAAGTACACGCCCCCATGAAACGGGAGTGACTAGGGCTTGAACACGGGCGTGTCTAGTTCAAAAGTATAATTTTCTGCAGAAAGCTTCCGTGGAAAATTCTGGGACATTTTACAAGTAAACGACCCCATGTCACGGGCGTGACCCAAGGCGTAACCTACCCGAAACTGCCTAATTGATGCCAAATTGCGCCATTTACATCCGTTTGTTGACCCGGTCAGTACACGCCCTAGGTGTAACGCCCCAGATTTTTATTACGTACGCATGATGGGCGTTACGTTGGCTTTGATTGTAGTTGAGCATGGTTTTTCCCGCGGGCATGCGAGTGGCTGTTTTGGTTGCCGAGTTGCATGATTCCCCAGCAAACCGTAGTCCAAATAAGGGACTCGGTGAGGCCTCTTAGGGAATGCCTGCACGTTTTTCGTGCCCGGGAATGTTGCTCAAAATCAGTTGCTGTTCAGGAAACAAAAAAAAGGGGGTAAAAAGTGCTTAAGGCAAAAATGGTCTAGGACGTCCCAGGAACATTTTTCACAAAAGGGGAAAATAGTCGTTTTTTGTGCTGGACCACGCCCCATGTCACGGCGTGACCCAGGCAGTGACCTGGGCGTGACCTCCTTGACTCGACGATTTTTCTTGCGTCGAGTTAAGCTCGACGAATGGGGTACACGCCCCTGACACGGGCGTGTCACGGGCCGTGTCCCGCTTCGTCGAGTGTCGAGTGTCGATCGTCGAGTATCGAGCGTCGAGTATCGAGTGTCGAGTCGTCGAGAGGAGGGACACGCCTGTGACACGGGCGTGTCACAGGGCGTGTCAGGCTGGGTCGAGTGTCGACACTTTTCTGTCGACAAGGTGTCGAGACACGGGTTACACGCCCTAGGTCACGGGCGTGACCGACCAGTCACGGGCGTGACCGACCCGTCACGGGCGTGTACCCGGCCGTGTACCGTTGGATAAACATGGAATTGCCGCCTTTCGGCGCCGCTTATGGTACACGCCCTGTGTCACGGGCGTGACACCAGGGCGTGCCGCCCGAAAATCGACTTTTTCAGTTTTTTTGTGCCGTTCATTTCCCTGATCCTGCATCGAACGGTTCAGCTCGGTTCTGGAGGAAATAAGTCCGAAACAGAACTCTTCATTTTCATCTTCCTCCTCTTCATCTTCATCTTCTCTTCTTCTTCATTCTCCAAGAGAAAGCAAGGGAGCAAGGGAGCAAGCGAGGCAAGGAAAGAAAGAGCACCGTCGCGGCATCGCCTCGGTTCAGGCAAGCGGTGTCCTCCAACCTTGCCAATCTTCATTCTTACTATGAATTATGCCAAAACATAACTAGTGTTCCTCTTTCACTTTTCTAGCTTTAGTTCTTGTTGTTCTTAAATTTTCCCTTGTTTGTTCATTATGCCCTTGCTAATTTCCTATGACCTTGCTAATGTTCAAATTATGATCAATCAAATTATGACCTTGCTAATTTCCTATGCTAAATTCCCTATGCTAAAGTCAAATTGCTAACTCCCTATGTTAATTCAATATGACAGTTAGCTAGTTCCCTAGGTTAAATTCCCTATGTTTAGGTTTGTGATTCATGTAATTATTAATTTGCCTATGCTAATTTACTTCATGTAGAATTTGTTCTATTCATGTATCCATCTTGAGGTGACTTTCCTTGTGATATGTGGTTTATTTACTCTGTTAGTCAATCCTATCATGTGATTCTATTTTGACACAAAGCCATGTGATTATGTATTCTCACACTCTACGTTGGCAATGGGGAGTCATGTGGAGGACGATGAAAGGCAACGTGTTACCTTGGGTTATGGGGTGTTTGCGAGGCGAATTCGTGAAGCATGGCGGGAGCGTTTTTGTGTGAGGATTTTTGCAAGGGGTGGTGTGGTTCAGCCTGTGGCCACCGGATTTTTTTTTTGTGGTTAGAGAGACCACTTTGGCCCCGATTTGGGCTCTGGTTTTGTTTGGTGCGTTCCACTTTAGGGCCGCCACCGATAAGACCCTTGTGAAATTGAACTAACAGACTGCTTATGTTCACTTGTTAGTGGTTCTTGTTCTATGAATGATGGAATAGGAGCATGGTTTTGCCCTTTGGTTTCTTGCGGTTCGAGCAGGACTGAAGAACTAGACGCACTTGGTGCGGTTGATCCTGTGAAATGACCATTTGTTTTCTACATGTACGCACTGTTTTGTACACTATTTTGACTTAAGCATTGCTATGGGGGTCGGTAAGCCCCTTCTTGATCCATTATGAAATTTGTACTCTTTTTGTATAGTTTGCTTGATTGCTGAGGTATTCTTTCCTGGAATGCCTCAGGTGCAGGTTGTTAGCCGGTTGGAGCGGCTAGGTTGGATTGGAGGCGTCTTGGAAGCTAACCGAGCATTCAAAGCGAGGTCGTTCTTCTTTTGTTTGTACAGAAATATATAGAGCCGCCCAATGGGTTCGTGTCAAGCTGTTGGCGCCCATTTGGTGGATTTTCTGTAAATATGAATACTGCTAATGTCACTCCTTTGGATGGAATGTACTTGCTTTTTGGGATGGTTTCTGCGTAGGTTGCATAGGTATTTTGAAGCTAAACTAAAACCTATTATGGTATATCATGCATACAGACTTGAAAATTCAGACTTATTTTCAAATAACGTAAACAAAGGAGGATTTTTTTAATAATATCACTATAGGCTGCATATAGGAGCTCATATATAAACAAAGTATTTCCGCCGCGCACAAACTACAGTTTTACTATGTAAGGGAGGGATACGGCCATTGAATCCAAACGGTTCCTGCATTAACTGATGATGATTTTATAAGTTTTGAAAAATGATCCAAACTAAACTCTCAACTAGGCAAGTGCACCTATCGAAATTTAGTATAGGGAATATCGTATTTAAACTCGGGGACCGTTGAGTATTTGTACTCACAAGGACGAACTATTATTTTATCGATCGGAAAATTGGTTTTGCGAAAAACGAAAACGAACGTTAAATGAAGAGGAGAAATTCGATGAATAAAAGGCTAGCACTTGATCTAGAATCCTTTGGGCTAGAATAAAATCCACGAAATTAAAGAGCACAAGCATCTAAATTATTAACTTTGACCGCGGAGGTTCCAAAGCTACGAAGCGCCTCTCTCGAGAATACGCACTCGACTAACCTTAGGTAGATCGATTAAGACCTCTCGGCCAGTCGAAAGACCTAAGCTTGCTTTAGGCGGTGAACCTCACTAATGGAGTTGACTCCAAGGCGGAAGAATTTTGCGTTCCTCTCTCGAGGGGTGCAAGAAACTCTCTTTATCCTTGAGTGATCTACTCGTATCCACAACCTCTCGGTAAATCTAGGATACGAATCTAAGCTCGAATAAACATAATTTGCAACTTATGAATTCGAAGAAAAATTAAATCAAAGATAAATCAAAGTTTAGAAAATAGAATGCTTGCTAAATTGAGACAAAAATAAGAATTTTATTCCATTCCAAAGTTCATCATGATCAAGTGCTAATAATTGGAAATTAGCTACTCATCATGATGGGAGTATTACATGAAAGCATAAAGAAAGACATGATTAAAGAAGACTTGAAAATAAAGCTTACACTATGAATGAAAATGCAGGAAAAACAGTAAAGAAAACAGAATTAAGCTCCCAAAAATCTCCTCCTGGCCATCTGAAGCTGTCTGGAATTTATAGAAAAAGTTGCTGGGTGGTCACGCCCCTAGGTCACGCCCGTGACCTAGGGCGTGTCGGTCTCGGAACCGTCGTCTTCAAGTCTTCTGAACGTTGGCGCGAAACCGCCAAAAGTCGTTAATTGCGGGTCACGCCCCTAGGTCACGCCCGTGACCTAGGGCGTGTCTTGACGGTTGTAGAAAAAAAACGCGGAAGCAGAAACGGCGGGAATAACTCCGGCCGTTGTTGGAGGGGTCACGCCCCTGGTCACGCCCGTGACCATGGGCGTGTCTTGAGAAAACTCCCAGCGACTGAAACTGCAGCATTAAGTCGGCACGCCGGGCTGTCACGGGGTATGTCACGCCCGTGTCAAATGTGTCACGCCCGTGACTTGTTGCAAAGGAAAACTGCCGTTGACTGGAAGTCAGGGCAGGGCACTGGATGTCACGCCTGGAGTACACGCCCGTGTAATGATGGTCACGCCCGTGACCTTAGGCGTGTAATTTTAATTGACGTGGCAGGTAGCTCCTTCCACGAGCCGGGTTCTCGCCAGGATGTCACGCCCGTGACCATGTCGGTCACGCCCGTGACTATGGCGTGTCTTTTGAAAAATTATTGCTTTTGCCCAGTTTTGTCTCCTGGTCAACCCTATAGACTCCAATTGAAGTTTGCAGCCCAGATTGCCCTGAAATAAGAAATTAGAAAAATTCAATAATAAAATTAAAAATATAATTAAAAACTAATTAATTATTAAATAAAAATAACATAAAAACATGGACAAAATTAGAGTTATCAAATACCCCCATACTTACTCGTTTGCTCGTCCCGAGCAAACAACTTCACATGGAGAGTAGAAAAATTTTAACGCTAAAAACGAAAATTGAATATAAGGAGTAGAATGCGAAGTCTTATGCCTATGCTTGTAGTAATTATTGTAGAAGAACCTACTCAGCATACAAATTAGTTTTTTAATTTTCTAAAATGTGTTTCCACTTATTATTTTTACTTCAAAGATGGAAACACGATAAATCTTCGAATCATGTTTAGGGAGAAAGTAGCGTGTTTGCTAAGATAACATTGCACAAATCGAAGATCGGGATACCCTCCAAAGAAATCCATCAATGTCGATGGCCATAGGCTTGCCCTTTCACACTCTCGCCACGGCACTAGGTTAACTTATAAGCACAAATCAGTAGGACTTAAGTAGGTTGGAATGTAGGCTTAGGTTTTTGGTTTGGAAAAACAAAGATAAATGCGATGGGTAGACACACCAAAACCTAAAGAGAGCTTGCACACAAAATAAATTGAAAAACTTCGCCAATTCCTTTGTTTTTTTTTCAATATGTTGAATATTTTTCAACTTTCTCTTTTTTTTTTTTTTTTTTTTTTTGTTTTTTTTTTTTTTTTTTTTTTTTTGAGAGAGAGAAGTGAAAAATAGAACAACTCTTGTATTTTTTTTCAAAAGCCACCAAAATAAAATGACTCCTAATCACACATAAACTGGTTTTATCTATAATTTCAAGCTCGGTTTTAGGTGTGTAATTAGGATGCTTTTTAGGCTTTGGTAAAGTGTTGGTGGAGCTATAACAAAAGGAAGGGTATAGGCTCAAATGGCTTAGCAAGGGTAAAACGTTAGGTACGGGTGCAAAGACTCAAACTAGCCAAAAGAAATGCCTAAATCCTTTTCATACTAATGAGTTTAACCTATGCAAAGTCTTGAGAATAGCTAGAGGGCAAGTTCTAGACATCGAGAAAGAATACCTCTTTCTTGATCCGCGAAATATCTCTCTAGTAAACTTCTACACACTCTCCTAAATATTTTTAGATTTGTCGGTTTCCAAGTAGAAGTAAAATAAACTATTTCTACGCATTCAGAAAAAGAAAAATCTAATTGTATGCTGAATATTTAATTCTACTCAAATTCTACTAACATGTGCACTTAACTAGAAACACAGCATGGCCAACAGTTCTACTACAAATTCAAAATTCAATTAAAGCATCAAAAATTTTCTAAACTTATGTAAAAGTTGAATACCTAAAATTTCGCATGTGAGTAAAATAGAGAAATAAAGATTCCCTAATTTTGAAAAATTTATTTTTTTTTTTTTTTTTTTTTTTTTGTCAAAAAAAAAAAAAGAATAAAAATTTTTTGTTATTTTTTGCTAGAGAAAAATATCCCCCCCATACTTAAACAAGACATTGTCCCCAATGAAAAAATAAATAAATAAAGAGAAAAGATAGGAGACTTCCCTGAAGCGGGTCATGCAGCACCAAAATGTACCTGGAAGACAAAGCTGAAGCAAAACATAATTTTTTATTTTACGAAAAAAAAAGATACATGACAAAGGAAAAGAAAATGATAAAAGAAAAGATACAATAGGGCGGTCTACAATCCCAAAGAAAAAGAAAGCAGGCTAATCCTCATCGCTATGCTGCCGCGGCTCCTGATAGTGCGTCCGGAGGTCTGAAAACTCACGCTCAATACGTGCCATGGAGAGGCTTGATTTGTCGCTAGCGTGGTAAATCGAGTGTCAAAACTCACAAATCGAGCATCAAAATCGGCCTGCATCGTATCTAAGCGTGTGTGAAGAGACGCAAACTGACGATCCCAATAGCTCTGAGGGCCGGGCTCGGAAGAAGGGTCCTGCGGTGGTGGAGGAATCTGGGGAGAGTGAATAGTGCCGCTGGGACCGGCACCGTAATCAAGGCCAAGATCTCCACCAACGACTGCGGGGGGAATAGCCTCAAACTCTCCATCACGTCGCCGCGCTAGGCCGAGGGCCTGAAGGGTCTGGAACTGGATAACTTGCGGCGTCTGGACGCAGCTGAGAGGTGGAAGAGCATCCCAAATGCCGAGCTGCTTCGCGAGGAAAGTGATGAAGTTCCCGCCGTGCACTGCTCCCAACCTCGCATTTTCGGCCTGGTGCCGAAAGAAAATTGCGAGCAGATAACCAAGGTTGAGGGGGACCCGGTAAAACATACTATATAAATATAGTAAGTCTGCCCGAGTCACCACCCCGTGGCTATCGCCGCGACCAGAAATAGTGAAGGTAAGGAGGTTGTGGAGAATACGTAAGGCGGGAGAGAGAAATGAGTTGGCTGCCTTTGGATTTCTTTGGGGTGTAGGGGGCGGTGTCACTACTGATTTCCGCCCAAAAGGCGAGAAGGTTGAAATCGGTCGGGAAATCAGTAAGTAAATCGAGATAGGCGGGAGATTGGGAAAAAGCCTCCGAGCAGAAGCCCATGACGACATTGAGCTGGCGGATGGTGAGCTGATGCACCATCCCACCTAGGCGAAAGATGATGAAGTCGTCATCGGCCGCCCAGCGGAACTCGAATGAAGCCAAGAACTCAACGGTGAGTTCAAGAAAGGCATGCTCGGAAATAGAGAAGAGGGAACTCCATCCAGGGGTGGACAGAAATCCCCGCACCAAATCCGCAGCTCCAAAGTGGCGAGGATCGCCCAATCTAAAATGCGGAACACGCCAAGGGGTTTGGCGCGTAGGCGCTCGCTGCGCTCCTGCTGGGTTTGGTTTGGAAAAGAAGCATGGCTTCCGCTGCGGCGGGATCCGCGGGGTGCTCGGAGGAGGAAGCGGTGGAGCGAGGGTGGTGGCGAGGCATTTTGGTAGAGGGGAGAAGAAGGAAGGAATCGGGTTAGCAAAGGGAGAAGAGAAGGTTGGATGGTGTGGAGGAAGAAGAGGGGGGAAAGCCCTATTTATAGGGTTTTCGGGTTGGTCACGCCCCCCTGTCACGCCCGTGACAGGGGGCGTGACAAGCACGGGACAAAAAAAAAGAGAATCCGAGGCCTCCTGCCTCGGATTCCCTGGTCACGCCCCAGAGTCACGCCCGTGACTCTGGGCGTGTAAGGCGTGTCGGCGCAGGAATCCAATGCGCTGGCATTGGATTCCAAGGCCACGCCCATGGTCACGCCCGTGACCATGGGCGTGTCTCATAAAAAAATAAACTTAAAGGAATCCGAGGCGTTGACCCGGGGTCACGCCTCGGATTCGACGACACGGCCCAGGGTCACGCCCGTGACCCTGGGGCGTGTATCTGAAACGAGAAAAAAAAAATTTTTTTTTTTTTTTTTTTTTTTTTTTTCGGGCTAGTCACGACCGTGACTAGTAGTGTCACGGGCGTGACACTAACTGTCACGGCCATGACTGGGCAGGAAGAGAAGTTTTCCAGCTTCACTTCGTCGAACGAAATTTCGGGCTAGACACGCCCGTGACCAATGATGGTCACGCCCGTGATAGTACCGAAAGACGAACGGAACGCTGCGCTCGACGAAACCACTCTCGGGTTTCGCTCGACGAACTAAACACGTCTCGGTCACGCCCGTGACCCATAGGTCACGCCCGTGACAGAGGCGTGTCGGAGCAGAAAATTTTTTTCTTGTTTTTGTTTTTTTTTTGTTTTTCTTTGATTTTTTTTTTTTTTTGTTATAAAAATTTTTTTAAGGGTCAACTAAATAATAAAACAAAAGTTACCGACTTGAAGAAACGCGTAGACTTGACGCTCAACTCCTTCGATCGTCACGCCGAAAAAGATGTCCTTCAAACCTGCGAAAATTTAAATAAAATTAAAAAAAAATAAGAAGAAAAGATAAGCATGGGGTGCCTCCCACAAGCGCTTTGTTTATGGTCGTTGAGCTCGACCCAAGCGGGGCACTCGTTTATGGGTTCGGGAGGTTAATTTCCTCCCGGTACTCATTAGTAGTATCACCGGCGAGGAATATCTTCAACCGGTGCCCATTCACTTTAAATTCGCCTTGTTCCGGGTGCGAGATAAGCACTGTCCCATATGGCCATACCTCTTTTACAATAAAAGGGCCGGACCATCGGGACTTGAGTTTGCCCGGAAAAAGTCGGAGGCGCGAATTATAAAGGAGAACTTGGTCTCCCGGTTTGAAATCTTTAGGGTGCTTAATTTTTTTATCATGATAAAATTTTGTGCGCTCCTTATAAAGTTTATTACTTTCATAGGCTAAGGAGCGCCACTCATCGAGCTCGTTAATTTGGAATTTCCGAAGCTCGGAGGACAAAGTTTCATCTAGATTTAAAAATTTAAGCGCCCAAAAGGCGCGGTGCTCAAGCTCAACCGGTAAGTGACATGCTTTCCCATAGACCAATCGGTACGGCGTACAACCGATAGCGGTCTTGTACGCGGTCCGATAAGCCCAAAGAGCATCATCAAGCTTGACCGACCAATCCTTTCTATTAGTAGAAACCGTTTTCTCCAAAATTCGTTTGATTTCACGGTTAACTACTTCTACCTGGACCACTTGTTTGAGGGTGATAGGGGGTGGCTAACCTATGTGTAACGCCATATTTAGACAAAACTTAGCGAATTGTGCGTTACAAAAGTGGGTGCCCCTATCACTAACTATTGCCCGCGGTGCTCCAAATCGTGAAAATAGTTTTTTGAGAAATTGGGTCACGACTCGGGCGTCATTAGTGGGGAAGGCTTGCGCTTCCGCCCACCGTGACACATAGTCGACCGCTACCAATATATATTTATTTCCATGCGATGTTGGTAGCGGTCCAACAAAGTCGATCCCCCATAAATCAAAAACTTCTATTTCTAAAAATGTATTTAACGGCATTTCATCGCGGCGGGAAATATTACCTGAGCGTTGGCATTGTTCACAACGACTTACATGGGCGTGAGCATCCTTGAAGATGCTTGGCCAATAGAAGCCCGCTTCAAGTACCTTCCGAGCCGTCCGATTAGCTTTATAGTGCCCACCGCGGGTCCCTCATGACAATGCTTTAAAATTTGTGCGCCTTCCTCATGAGAAACACACCTCCGCACTACTTGATCCGCGCAAAACACGAAAAAGGAAGGGATCCTCCCAAAAATAATTTTTCAAATCAGAAAAGAATTTCTTCTTTTCTTGATAAGAAAAATCATTCGGGAGGAGTCTCGCAACAAGATAATTTGCGAAATCGGCGAACCAAGGAGTGGGGAGGGTGATTACCTTATGAATGGCGAGAAGGCGCTCCTCGGGGAAAGTGTCGTCAATGTCCTCCTCCATGAGCTCCCCCGAATTTGGGTTCTCCAACCGCGAAAGATGGTCAGCCGCCAAGTTCTCCGCTCCTCTCTTGTCGCGAATCTCCAAATCAAATTCTTGGAGTAGTAAGATCCACCTAATCAATCGCGGCTTTGCATCTGTTTTTGCTAGTAAATATCTCAAAGCCGAATGATCAGTAAAAACAATAATTTTAGACAAAGTGAGATATGAGCGGAATTTATCAAATGCGAAAATTACGGCTAATAATTCTTTTTCGGTGGTCGTGTAATTTTCCTGTGCGGCGGTTAATGTTTTGCTTGCATAATAGATAGGATGAAAGTTTTTATTTATGCGTTGTCCTAACACCGCACCAACGGCAAAACTACTAGCGTCGCACATTATCTCAAAGGGAAGCTCCCAATTGGGAGCGATCATGATAGGAGCGTTAATCAATTTTTCTTTAATAAGAGAAAAAGCACGCAAACAATTTTCGTCAAAAATGAACGGCGCGTCTTTTCTAACAAGTGGGTTAGGGGCTTAGTTATTTTAGAAAAATCTTTAATAAAACGGCGATAGAAACCGGCATGCCCCAAAAAACTACGAACGGCCTTAACATTTGAAGGGGGAGGTAGCTTTTCTATAGTTTCAATTTTGCTTTATCTACCTCTATGCCCTTACTAGAAATTTTATGGCCTAAGACCAAACCCTCCCGTACCATAAAATGGCACTTCTCCCAGTTTAAAACTAGATTCGTGTCCTCACATCTTTGGAGTACACGGGAAAGGTTTGCCAAACATAAATCAAACGAATCTCCAAAAAGAGAAATCGTCCATGAACCTCCATGATATCCTCCACTAATTCGTCAAAGATCGCTAGCATACACCTTTGGAAGGTTGCCGGCGCGTTGCACAAACCAAAAGGCATCCTTCGATAAGCGAAGGTGCCAAACGGACAAGTGAAGGTTGTTTTCTCTTGGTCCTCGGGCGCGATTGGGATTTGAAAATATCCCGAGAGACCATCAAGAAAACAATAAAATGAGTGCCCGGATAGCCGTTCAAGTATTTGGTCAATAAACGGCAAAGGAAAATGATCCTTACGGGTTGCATCATTTAATTTACGGTAATCGATGCACACCCGCCATCCGGTAACGGTTCGAGTGGGAACTAACTCGTTTTTATCATTAGGAACTACCGTTAACCCTCCTTTCTTGGGCACCACTTGGACCGGGCTCACCCAAGAGCTATCCGAAATTGGATAGATGATACCCGCATCTAATAATTTTATGACCTCGGCCTTGACTACTCCTTCATGTTAGGATTTAGCCGGCGTTGAGGTTGAATAGTTTTGTGAGCGTGTTCTTCTAAAAAATTTTATGGGTGCAAAAGGAGGGATTAATCCCTCTCAAATCCGTGATCTTCCACGCAATTGCGCGGCGATGAAGTTTTAAAATATGAGATAATTTAATTTTTTCTTCATCGGTCAAGTAGGCCGACACAATAACGGAAGTTTTGAATCCTCCGCTAAAAATAAATACTCTAAATGATCAGGCAATTGTTTTAGTTCTAACGCGGGAGGTTCATCATAAGAAGTTTTCAAACGATCACTACCAATTTCTAAAAGTTCAAAAATAGGTGCGTGCGTGATCGAGAGATTATCACTATTTTCATGAGCAATTAAATCTAAATGTTCTAAATCGGCATCATGATCAATAGAAGATAAAGATTTTTCAGAAAAAAGAAAGAGTCTTCTTCAAGAGAAGCCTCCAAATAATAACATGAGTCGTCATTTGAGAGCGAGTTTTTCATAGACGTGTCAATAGTAAAGGTAACTTCTTCATCTCCGACTCTAAGGAGAAGTTTCCCATTACTAACGTCTATAATTGCGCGCGAGGTGGCAAGAAAAGGGCGACCGAGAATGAGTGGGACCTCGGTGTCCTCTTCGATGTCAAAGATGACGAAATCTACGGAAAGATAAATTTGTCAACTTTGACAAGCACATCCTCTATGATCCCCATAGGGAGCTTGACAGACCGATCCGCCAATTGAATGCACATTCTTGTGGGTTTAGGTTCTCCTAATCCCAACTTCTTAACTAAAGAATAAGGCATTAAATTGATTGAGGCGCCTAGATCGGCTAACGCACGTTTTACTAATAAATCACCAAACAAACATGGAATGGAGAAACTACCCGGATCGGGTAATTTCTTAGGTAATTTATTAAGTAAAACTGCCGAACACTCCGCATTTAATTGAACCGTGGAGATATCCTCAAGTTTCTTTTTATTGGATAAAAGATCCTTGAGGTACTTGGCGTATTTCGGCATTTGTGCGATTATTTCACAAAACGGTAGATTAATTTGGATTTGTTTAAACATGTCCAAAAATTTACCGTGATGTTCATCCACCGGGTTTTTTGCATTCTAGATGGATAGGGAAGAGGTGGTTGATAAGCTTTTGGTTTATTAAGAGTAGAAGGCTTAGACGGAGGAGAAGATGGAGAAATTATTACCTCCGTATCAACGGAATTGGAGAAGTATCAACCGGATTTGGAGAAGTGGTTACCTCTTCCCGCTCCGTAGGGTGATGGCTTTTGCATGCTCCTTGGGGTTGGGCTCTGTATTGCCCGGTAGCGCTCCTTGTTGACGATCGGAGAGCATTTTAGCGATTTGCCCGATTTGCGTCTCCAAACTTCGAAGAGATCCGGTGAGATTCCGGATGTTGGCGTCATTTGTAGTTTATATTTAGTGAACAATTCCTCGAGATTGGGAGCTTTGGGAGCTTGCGGTGGAAAATAGCCGGGTGGAATCGTGTTCGGCGGGCGCGCCGCGTTCCCCGGATTACTCCAAGAGAAGTTGGGGTGATTCCTTATACCCGGGTGATAGGTATTGCCAAAATTGTTACCCGGATTATAAGGTGGCCGATTCGGATTACCCATGTAATCCACATGCTCGGCAATAGTAGAAGGCTCCCAATATTGGGGCTCACAGGTAGATTTGGACGAGGAAGCAGACATCTCGTTCATCTGTTTTTGCAGTTGCTCAACCTGGAGAGACAAACTTGAAACCGTATCGATTTCATACATCCCGGCCGGTTTAGGTGGTTTAGACCGAGGTGTACTCCATTGATAGGTATTCAAAGCCATACCTTCTATAAGCTCTTGTGCGGCCGCCGGTGTTTTGTTATTAAGCGTTCCACCGGCGGCGGCATCAATATGTTGCCTAGTTTGAGAATTTAGGCCGTTATAGAAGGTTTGGATTTGTAACCAATCCGGAATTGCATGATGAGGACATCGACGAAGCAATTCCTTGAAACGCTCCCAAGTATCATATAACGTTTCCGAATCAATTTGGGAGAAATAAGTGATATCATTGCGCAATTTAGCCGTTTTAGCCGGCGGAAAGTATTTCGTAAGAAATTTTTCCGTCATTTGAGCCCATGTTGTGATGGATCCTCTTGGTAGAGAACCCAACCACTGCTTGGCTTTAGTGCGCAATGTAAATGGAAATAACCTTAGCCGGATGGCATCATCGGATACACCATTAATTTTAAAAGTATCGCATATTTCTAAGAAATTTGAAATATGCGCGTTTGGATCTTCATCTTGAAGCCCATCAAATTGTACATATTGTTGTACCATTTGGATGATGCTTGGCTTCAACTCAAAATTATTGGGGGCAATAGCGGGGCGAACAATACTAGATTGAGTCTCGTCCAAGTTTGGACGGGCATAATAGGACATAGTCCTTTGTTCAACCGCATTTGGCTCACCCATATTGGAAGAAGCAGAAGAAGGAGATCTAGGAGAATGAGAAGAAGAACTAAATGAAGAAGGAGAAGAAGAAGGCGGTGACGGAGAGAGGATTAATGAAGGATTAGGAGTGTCTCCTAAGGAGTCCGTATCTTGAAAATTCGGAACTTGAAATCGTAAGCGATGCCGAAGGGTTCGCTCGATTTCCGGATCCAAATCAAAAAGAGGCGACGGATTCCCTCGGGTCATACACCAAAATAAAACAAAATAAAATTTTTTTTTTGATTTTGATATTTCTAAAAAAGAAAGATGATAAAATTAATAGAGCCTTGCTTTCAAAATATCAACAAAAAAAAATGTCCCCGGCAACGGCGCCAAAAACTTGATGAAGATTTTATAAGTTTTGAAAAATGATCCAAACTAAACTCTCAACTAGGCAAGTGCACCTATCGAAATTTAGTATAGGAATATCGTATTTAAACTCGGGGACCGTTGAGTATTTGTACTCACAAGGACGAACTATTATTTTATCGATCGGAAAATTGGTTTTGCGAAAAACGAAAACGAACGTTAAATGAAGAGGAGAAATTCGATGAATAAAAGGCTAGCACTTGATCTAGAATCCCTTGGGCTAGAATAAAATCCACGAAATTAAAGAGCACAAGCATCTAAATTATTAACTTCGACCGCGGAGGTTCCAAAGCTACGAAGCGCCTCTCTCGAGAATACGCACTCGACTAACCTTAGGTAGATCGATTAAGACCTCTCGGCCAGTCGAAAGACCTAAGCTTGCTTTAGGCGGTGAACCTCACTAATGGAGTTGACTCCAAGGCGGAAGAATTTTGCGTTCCTCTCGAGGGGTGCAAGAAATTCTCTTTATCCTTGAGTGATCTACTCGTATCCACAACCTCTCGGTAAATCTAGGATACGAATCTAAGCTCGAATAAACATAATTTGCAACTTATGAATTCGAAGAAAATTTAAATCAAAGATAAATCAAAGTTTAGAAAATAGAATGCTTGCTAAATTGAGACAAAAATAAGAATTTTATTCCATTCCAAAGTTCATCATGATCAAGTGCTAATGGGAAATTAGCTACTCATCATGATGGGAGAATTACATGAAAGCATAAAGAAAGACATGATTAAGAAAGACTTGAAAATAAAGATTACACTATGAATGAAAATGCAGAAAAACAGTAAATAAAATAGAACTAAGCTCCCAAAAATTCCTCCTCGCCATCTGAGCAGCTGTCTGGAATTTATAGAAAAAGTTGCTGGGTGGTCACGCCCCTAGGTCACGCCCGTGACCTAGGGCGTGTCGGTCTCGGAACCGTCGTCTTCAAGTCTTCTGAACGTTGGCGCGAAACCGCCAAAAGTCGTTAATTTGCGGGTCACGCCCCTAGGTCACGCCCGTGACCTAGGGCGTGTCTTGACGGTTGTAGAAAAACGGCGGGAAGCAGAAACGGCGGGAATAACTCCGGCCGTTGTTGGAGGGGTCACGCCCTGGTCACGCCCGTGACCATGGGCGTGTCTTGAGAAAACTCCAGCGACTGAAACTGCAGCATTAAGTCGGCACGCCGGGCTGTCACGGGGTATGTCACGCCCGTGCCAAATGTGTCACGCCCGTGACTTGTTGCAAATTGAAACTGCCGTTGACTGGAAGTCAGGGCAGGGCACTGGATGTCACGCCTGGAGTACACCCCGTGTAATGATGGTCACGCCCGTGACCTTAAGGCGTGTACTTTTAATTGACGTGGCAGGTAGCTCCTTCCACGAGCCGTTCTCGCCAGGATGTCACGCCCGTGACCATGTCGGTCACGCCCGTGACTATGGCGTGTCTTTTGAAAAATTATTGCTTTTGCCCAGTTTTGTCTCCTGTCAACCCTATAGACTCCAAATTGAAGTTTGCAGCCCAGATTGCCCTGAAATAAGAAATTAGAAAAATTCAATAATAAAATTACAAAATATAATTAAAAACTAATTAATTATTAAATAAAAATAACATAAAAACATGGACAAAATTAGAGTTATCAATACACTGTGAATTCAAACTGTTAAAGTAAGACGTCAAGGGTTGCCTGAACGTGTGCAGTTATCCCCTGCACGGACGTGGCATCATTAACCCGTAGTTCCTCTTGCTCTGATACGAGGTACTCGTTGAGGAAATGCGGGTTGTGACAGTTGGTATCAGAGGCCGGTTTTGCTTGAAATTTGGCTCAGGCGCAAACTTTCCTTTTTGTTTTGTAAGTGTAAAGCATCATTTCATACACCACACCGAGGTGCCATCAGTATGCTTGGCCGAAGCACGTACACTACATCATGGCATGAACAGAAGTATACGGGGCATATATTGTAGTATGGGATGCATAATATGTGGTTATATGGATCCACCATAGGGTGCAACATGTGGGGTTATGTATTATGGGATGCAGAACCTCACCACATGGATGCGACTAGCACGTTTTCTTTTCTTCGTTGAATTGGCAATGCTATGTAGTATGGGATGCATAGCATTGTGATGCAGTCACGACCGCTCATGGCATGCATTAAGGCCTGTTCTAGACTGCATAGCACAACACGCATAACTCATAACATTGCATGAGCAACAAGTGCCAAGCTAAGACTTACATGATGACACCTGTTACATCATGGTTTTGGGTCAAATACAAGTCATGCATCCACGGTTAGGCACAAATTAGTGGGATGACGGTGAGTCAACTTAGGTTAGGCATACCATCATCCTCAAATTCCCAAAGCAAGGTTAGCAGTTGATGTTCATATTTATATGTGTGGTCTGTACATACGTTTGTGTGGTTTTGTTGGGTTGAGATTGACAAGAGTGAACGTGTTTCTAGGATGTCGAAGCGTTCCAGTGACAAGGCAAAACTCCCCAATCCGAGGGGTGAATCTTCGGGAGCGCAGAATAATGCGCTGATAGATAGTCTTCGCCAAAGTAATGAGGCTTTGACGAGGCAGGTGCAGGAGAGTGCAGTCCAGCTTCAAGCTATGTCATCCGCTATGTCTGGCTTGCACCAAGAGGACAAGAGATGGTTAGACCCCCCACTAGTTCGACTCCTTCAGTGGCAGTGACACCCCCAGTTGTGGTTCCTCCTGCGATGACGTTATCTCGCATTTTCAACGACTTGGACCACCGACGTATGACAGCAAAGCCAGACTTCGTAATCTTGGATGACTGGGTGATCACGTTAGAAAAATGTTTGTGTATGCTGGTGTGACTGAGGACCAAAGGTGATGCTTGCTGCCTATCAACTTATAGGATTGGCGAAAGGATGGTGGTTACGAGAAAAGGAAGGCTTAGGGGCGGGCTGCTCGTGGGAAGTGTTCAAAGAAATGGTACGACGCAAGTTCCTACCGGCAGTGGAAAGGGACCGCCTGATGAATGACTTTTTGTATTTGAAGCAAAGGAAACTCACAGTGAGTGAGTATGAAATCGAGTTTAGCAAGTTAAGTCGGTTTGCACCGAGCTTGGTAATGACGGAAGCTGATCGAGTCAAGCGGTTTTTGGGCGGACTCCGCAGCGACGTACAGCAGTTCGCAAGTGCTTATGGAGCGACGAGTTACACTGCTGTGGTTGAGGCTGCGTTGAAGGTGGAAGCGATCGAAACTGCAAAACAAAGAGGACAACTGATGAGGAAGGATAAGTGGAAGCTGGTGGGAGGGAAAAGCTCCCAAGACGCAGATGTAAGGAAGAGAAACAAGGAGACCTGTAGCTTCTGTGGCCGAGCTGGTCACCCTTTGAGACATGTTTCAAGCGGTTGGGGATGCAGAAGAAGGAGCAGGTGCACGCCATTCAGGGTGCGCCAACCAGAGACTTGACTGGAGTGTGCATTTTTGTGGGAGAAGAGGTCATGATGTGAGCCGCTGCTGGGCCAAAGACAAGGTATGCTTCCAGTGTGGCAGACCAGGACATCTTCGCGCAAGGTGCCCACAGGTTCAAGCTGTGTTGCAACCCGCACCACTCCAGGCTTTGCCTCCGCCTCCGCGCTTGGATAAAGGCAAAGGGAAAGTTGAATGTGGTCTCTGCAGAGGAAGCGCATACATCACCGCAGGTTATCTCAGGTTCGATTCCGTCCTCTGGTTCTCGTTTTGTGTATGCCTAGTATGTGTAGTTCTTAGCGTAGCATATATACCTTATAGGAAACTTTAAGGTCAGAACTGTGGGCGCGTGTTCTCTTTTATTCTGGCGCGACCCATTCATTTGTAGCGTGAACCTTTCTGGATCGATATCATTTGACACCAGAGCGAGTGGGGAATGCGTTTTGGTGAAATTTCCTTCTGGCGCTTCTGTGGTGGCAGACTGGGGTCTTCTTGATTGTCCCATTTTGTTGGGGGATTTTATAGCAAGGGTGATTGCAAGGTAATCGATTGGAAGATTTCGACGTCATTCTGGGTATGGACTGGTTATCCCGCTATGACGCCGTCATCCAGTGCAGAGGAAGCGCTTGGATTTTGTCAAGGACGATGGTCAGCCAGGAAGTGTGTATGGTGATTCTTGCCAGGATTCTCCAGGGCTTTCGGCGGTATGTGTTCGGACGTTATTTGTTTCCGACTGTTTTGCTTGTCTTGTCTCAGCTGTGGGGACGAGTGCTGTTTTGCCGCGTTTGGAGGAAATTCCTGTTGTGCGTGACTTCCCAGATGTTTTCCCTACTGACCTTCCTGGTCTTCCCCCTGATCGTGACGTCGAGTTTGTTATTGATTTGGAGCCGGGTACGCGACCGATCGCGAAAGCGCCGTACAGGATGCCCCGCGTGAGCTAGCAGAGTTGCGGACACAGTTGGATGACTTATTGGCAAAAGGGTTTATTCGGCCGAGTTCATCACCTTGGGGTGCACCGGTGTTATTTGTAAAGAAGAAAGATGGGTCGATGCGGCTTTGCATCGATTACCGGGAACTGAACAAGGTGACTATTAAAAACAAGTACCCACTGCCAAGAATCGATGATTTATTTGATCAACTGCGTGGCAGTTCTGTATTTTCGAAGATTGATCTCCGCTCGGGCTATCATCAGCTCAAGGTCCGGAGAATCTGATATTCAGCGAACTGCATTTCGATCAAGGCATGGCCACTTTGAATTCTTGTGATGTCGTTTGGATTGACTAATGCACCATCAGCTTCATGGATCTGATGAACAGAGTGTTCAAGGACTATTTGGATAAATTTGTGGTGGTGTTTTATTGATGATGTTCTTATCTACTCCCGCAGTGCTGAGGAACATGAACAGCATCTGCGATTAGTATTGGCCACTTTACGAGATCAGCGGTTATTCGCCAAGCTAAGCAAATGCGAGTTTTGGTTGCCGCAAGTTGCTTTTCTGGGTCATGTTATTAATCACCATGGTATTTCAGTGGATCCCGAAAAGATTTGCGGTCATGGAATGGAGAAGACCGGAAACACCCAAGGAGATTCGAAGCTTCTTGGGCTTAGCCGGCTATTATCGCAGATTTGTCGAAGGTTTTGCGACGTTGGCCGCACCTTTGACTCGATTAACCCAGAATAACGTGGCATTTGAATGGAATGACAAGTGTGAGACCTCCTTCCTGGAACTCAAACAATCGGTTATGTACCGCTCCTGTATTGGTCTTGCCGACGGAAGGAAAAGAGTATGAAGTGTTTGTGGATGCGTCGCACGTTGGACTTGGCTGTGTGTTTAATGCAAGACAAGAAGGTGATTGCGTATGGGTCTCGGCAGTTGAAAAGTCATGAAAGAATTACCCAACGCATGATTTGGAGTTCGCAGCGGTGATCTTTGCCTTAAAGTTGTGGAGACACTTGCTATATGGTGCACAGTGTAAAATCTTTACAGATCATAAGAGTTTGAAGTATGTCTTCACGCAGAAAGAACTTAATTTGCGCCAACGGCGATGGCTTGAATATGTCGCGGATTATGATGTGGACATTCAATATCATCCGGGGAAAGCGAATGTTGTCGCCGATGCTTTGAGTCGGAAGACTGGGAAATTATTTCATCTTTCTGTTGATCGTCTCGTAGAGGAATTTTTATTGATGGAGATTTCCGTGGGAAAATATGATCCGCAAAGTCATTCGGCAATAGAAGAACCGTCATGGCTGGTGCTTACAAGACAACATCAAAAAGATGATCCGATCTGTTGCATTTATTTCTTCGGACTGAAAAGGTGAATTACCGGATTTTGCGATTGATGGTACAGGCACGTTAAAGTATCGTGGGCGCTTTTGTATTCCTGCAGTTGGGGAGATTCGTGAGATGGTGTGTAAAGAAGCACACGGCGCAAGTATGGCCTACCATCCAGGCTCAACAAAAATGTACCGTGATTTGAAACAAAGTGTCTGGTGGTATGGAATGAAAAGAGATATAGCGCAGTTTGTATCGGAATGTCATACCTGCAACAGGGTGAAAGCTGATCATGGGAGACCTGGTGGCAAGTTGACACCATTGGAGATTCCAACCTGGAAGTGGGAAAGCATCTCAATGGATTTTATTACAGGTTTACCAAGATCTCCCCGAGGACATGACTCCGTGTGGGTGATCGTGGATAGATTGACCAAGTGTGCTCATTTCATACCCTTTAAGGTCAACTACCCGATGAAGACAATAGCGGAGCTCTATGTGAACGAAATCATCCGACTGCATGGTGTGCCTGTGAATATCATTTCAGACCGAGATTCCCGCTTTACCTCTCGTTTTTGGCGCAGTTTACAAGAGGGTTTGGGGACAGATTTGCGATACTCCACAGCTTATCATCCTCAGACGAATGGCCAAACCGAGAGAGTAAACCAAATTGTAGAAGACATGATTCGATGTTACATTCTGGAGTATGGCGGAGCATGGGATGAACGTTTGCGGCTTATGGAGTTCGCGTATAATAATAGCTATCAAGAAAGCTTGCAAATGGCTCCGTTTGAAGCGTTATATGGGCGACGATGTCGGACCCACTCTTTTGGACTGAGGTTGGCGAGCGGCCTTTGTTGGGGCCAGAGGCGCTCGAGGATATGGAAGTTGCAGTACGAGGTATTCGGGAGAAGCTCCGAGTCGCCCAAGAGCGATATGAAAAGTATGCCAACCGGCGAAGGTCGGAATTAGAGTTTGTGGTGGGGGATTTTGTTTTCTTGAAAGTCTCCCCAATGGTTGGGATTAAAAGATTTGGGAAAGAGCGCAAGTTAGACCCAAGATTTGTGGGTCCCTTCAAGATTCTTGAGCGAGTTGGTGCATCTGCCTACAAACTGGAATTACCCGTGAACTTTCCTGGTGTTCACAACGTGTTTCATGTGAGCCAACTGCGCAAGTGTCTGCGGCATGACACACAAGTGTTGGACGTGGTGCCGCCATTGGCGCCAAACCTTTCTTATGTGGAGATGCCCATCCGGATATTGGACTCCCAAGATCGTGTGTTGCGGAAAAAGAAGATTCCTATGGTAAAGGTGTTATGGAAAAATCAAGATGTGGAAAGCGCGACGTGGGAGCTCGAGTCAACGATGAGGGCGGCTCACCCTCATTTGTTCCCGTAAGCTGGTATGTGATTTAGTGTTTGATTGGATTCATGTTTTGGTTTGCTTGTGTGTTGGGTTTTGTGAAAAGTTTCGAGGCGAAACTTTTTGTTAGGGGGAGTGATTGTAACGCCCCAGATTTTTATTACGTACGCATGATGGGCGTTACGTTGGCTTTGATTGTAGTTGAGCATGGTTTTTCCCGCGGGCATGCGAGTGGCTGTTTTGGTTGCCGAGTTGCATGATTCCCCAGCAAACCGTAGTCCAAATAAGGGACTCGGTGAGGCCTCTTAGGGAATGCCTGCACGTTTTCGCGCCCGGGGAATGTTGCTCAAAATCAGTTGCTGGTTTAGGAAACAAAAAAAAGGGTAAAAAGTGCTTAAGGCAAAAATGGTCTAGGACGTCCCAGGAACATTTTTCACAAAAGGGGAAAATAGTCATTTTTGTGCTAGACACGCCCCATGTCACGGGCGTGACCCAGGCCGTGACCTGGGCGTGACCTCCTTGACTCGACGATTTTTCTTGCGTCGAGTTAAGCTCGACGAATGGGGTACACGCCCCCTGACACGGGCGTGTCACGGGCCGTGTCCCGCTTCGTCGAGTGTCGAGTGTCGATCGTCGAGTATCGAGCGTCGAGTATCGAGTGTCGAGTCGCGAGAGAGGGGACACGGCCTGTGACACGGGCGTGTCACAGGGCGTGTCAGGCTGGGTCGAGTGTCGACACTTTTCTGTCGACAAGGTGTCGAGACACGGGTTACACGCCCTAGGTCACGGGCGTGACCGACCAGTCACGGGCGTGACCGACCCGTCACGGGCGTGTACCCGGCCGTGTACCGTCTGGATAAACATGGAATTGCCGCCTTTCGGCGCCGCTTATGGTACACGCCCTGTGTCACGGGCGTGACACAGGGCGTGACCGGCCCGAAAATCGACTTTTTCCAGTTTTTTTGTGCCGTTCATTTCCTTGATCCTGCATCGAACGGTTCAGCTCGGTTCTGGAGGAAATAAGTCCGAAACAGAACTCTTCATTTTCATATTCCTCCTCTTCATCTTCATCTTCTTCTTCTTCTTCATTCTCCAAGAGAAAGCAAGGGAGCAAGGGAGCAAGCGAGGCAAGGAAAGAAAGAGCAGCCGTCGCGGCATCGCCTCGGTTCAGGCAAGCGGTGTCCTCCACCCTTGCCAATCTTCATTCTTGCTATGAATTATGCCAACATAACTAGTGTTCCTCTTTCACTTTTCTAGCTTTAGTTCTTGTGTTCTTAAATTTCCCTTGTTTGTTCATTATGCCCTTGCTAATTTCCTATGACCTTGCTAATGTTCAAATTATGATCAATCCAAATTATGACCTTGCTAATTTCCTATGCTAAATTCCCTATGCTAAAGTCAAATTAGCTAACTCCCTATGTTAATTCCATATGACATTAGCTAGTTCCCTATGTTAAATTCCCTATGTTTAGGTTTGTGATTCATGTAATTATTAATTTGCCTATGCTAATTTACTTCATGTAGTTAATTTGTTCTATTCATGTATCCATCTTGAGGTGATCTTTCCTTGATATGTGGTTTATGTACTCATGTTAGTCAATCCTATCATGTGATTCTATTTTGACACAAAGCATGTGATTATGTATTTCTCACACTCTACGTTGGCAATTGGGAGTCATGTGTGAGGACGATGAAAGGCAACGTGTTACCTTGGGTTATGGGGTGTTTTGCGAGGCGAATTCGTGAAGCATGGCGGGAGCGTTTGTGTGAGGATTTTGCAAGGGGTGGTGTGGTTTCAGCCTGTGGCCACCGGGTTTTGTTTTTGTGGTTAGAGAGACCACTTTGGCCCCGATTTGGGCTGGTTTTGTTTGGTGCGTTCCACTTTAGGGCCGCCACCGATAAGACCCTTGTGAAATTGAACTTAACCGCTGCTTATGCTTCACTTGTCTAGTAGGTTCTTGTTCTATGAATGATGGAATAGGCATGTGTTTTGCCCTTTGGTTTCTTGCGGTTTGAGCAGGACTTGAAGAACTAGCACGCACTTGGTGCGGTTGATCCTTTGAAATGACATTGTTTTTCTACATGTACGCACTTGTTTTGTACACTCTTTTGACTTAAGCATTGCTATGGGGTCGGTAAGCCCCTTCTTGATCCATTATGAAATTTGTACTCTCTTTTGTATAGTTTGCTTGATTGCTGAGGTATTCTTTCCTGAATGCCTCAGGTGCAGGTTGTAGCCGGTTGAGCGGCTAGGTTGGTTGGAGGCGTTTCTTGGAAGCTAACCGAGCATTCAAAGCGAGGTAGTTCTTCTTTTGTTGTACAGACATATATATGCCCCAATGGGTTCGTGTCAGCTTGTTGGCGCCCATTTGGTGGATTTTCTTGTAAATATGAACTACTGCTAATGTAACTCCTTTGGATGGAATGTACTTGCTTTTGGGATGGTTTTCTGGTAGGTTGCATTAGGTATTTTGAAGCTAAACCAAAACTATTATTGTATCTCATGCATACATGACTTGATAAATTCAGACTTATTTTCAAATAACGTAAACAAAGAGGATTTCTTTATAATGATATCACTATAGGCTGCATATAGGAGCTCATTATAACTAAACAAAGTATTTCCGCCGCGCACAACTACAGTTTTACTATGTAAGGCCTAGGGATACGGCCATTGAATCCAAACGTTTCCTGCATATAACTGTTGAATTTCAACTTGTAAAGTAAGAGTCAAGGGTTGCCTGAACGTGTGCAGTTATCCCCTGCACGACGTGGCATCATAACCCGTAGTTCCTCTTGCTCTGATACGAGGTACTCGTTGAGGAAATGCGGGTTGTGACACTAGGTCACGGGCCTGACCTAGTGGCGTGACTTCCCCCAACAGCTAGAATTTATTCCCGCCGTTACTCCTTCCCGCCGTTTCCAGTAACAGACTTGACACGCCCTAGGTCACGGGCGTGACCCGCAAAACGACGACTTTTGGTGGTTTTTCTCCAACATTCCCGAGCTTTTAAGATCACGGTTCCGAGCTTGACACGCCCTAGTTCACGGGCGTGACCAAGGGCGTGACCGACCAACAACTTTTCCTATAAATTCCAGATAAGCTCAGGAGCTGGGGTTAAGGAGGAGCCAATTTTAGGACTATGTTGTAGCTTAGTTTATTGTTTTTATGCATTTCTTTTTTGTAATTTCAATTTCATAGTTTAACTTTACTTTTTGCTAATTTCAATTCAAGTACTCCTCTTCTTAATCATGTCTTCCTTTTACTTTTATTGTAACCTTTATTTCATTTCAAGTAGCTAACTTCCTTAGCACTTGATCATGATGATCTTTGAATAAAACTCTTTTTGTCAAACTTTTTTATCGCTTTCGATTTATCTTTGAATTATATTGTGTCGAATTCATATTTCGCGGATATGCTCTTTGATTTTAGATCCCTATCTTAAATGACCGAGAGGTTGCGGATACGAGTAGATCGCTCAAAGTTAAAAGGAGCCGCATGCACTCCTCGAGAGAAGATGATATGGATCTTCCGGATTGGAGTCAAATCCAATAGAGGGGTTCACCGCCTAAAGCAAGCTTAGGAGTGACCAAGGGCGTGACCGACCAGCAACTCTTCCTATAAATTCCAGATGAGTTCAGGAGCTCAAAAAAAAAGGAGGAGCCAATTTTAGGACTATGTTGTAGCTTAGTTTACTGTTTTATGCATTTCTTTTATGTAATTTCAATTTCATAGTTTAACTTCACTTTTTGCTAATTTCAATTCAAGTACTCTTCTTAATCATGTCTTCCTTTAATTTTTATTGAAACCTTTATTTAATGTCAAGTAGCTAACTTTCTTAGCACTTGATCATGATGATTTTTAAATAAAACTCATTTTGTCAAACTCTTTTACCGCTTTCGATTAATCCTTGAATTATATTGTGTCAAATTCATATTTCGCGGATATGCTCTTCGATTTTAGATCCGTGTCTTAAATGACCGAGAGGTTGCGGATACGAGTAGATCTCTCAAAGATAAAAAGAGCCGCATGCACTCCTCGAGAGAGGATGACATGGATCTTCCGGATTGGAGTCAAATCCAATAGAGGGGTTCACCGCCTAAAGCAAAATTAGGGGTTTCGACTGGCCGAGGGGTCTTAATCGATCAACCTAAGGTTATTCAAAAGCATGAGCTCGAGGGAGACGCTTTTGTATCTTGGGAACCTCCACGGTCGAAGTGAGTAAAATAGATTTTCTGTTTCATAAAAGGTTTATTCAAAGGGAGTCTAGATCAAGTGCTAGTTTTTAGTTTATTTTCTTTCAATTAGTTTAATTTAATCTCATTTTATATTTAGATAACATAATACTAATTTGCGTGAGTAGAAGTACTCAACAGGCCCCGAGTCTAATACGACATTTCCTATACTATATTTCGATAGGAACGCTTGCCTATTTGAGAATATAGTTTGGATACATTTTAAGACTATAAATTCTTCATCATGTTTTTTAGCGCTCTTGGGAGACGCCCCTTGCTTATCTTGAGCTCTGAATATCAATTTCAAGTGCATGACCATGATCTGAAAACATTCTGGAGAAAATTAACATTTTTGGTCACTGATAGATAAACTTTAATGGTCATAACTTTCAAAACAAGAAGAGTTATAGGACGTGCAACTAGTCAACAGAAAGAGGACGACGTCCTCTACAAATTTGGAGAGTTTCACAAGTACACGCCCCCATGACACGGGCGTGACCAGGGCGTGAACACGGGCTCGTCTTGTTCAAAAGTACAATTTTTTGCAGAAAGCTTCCATTTACAATTCTGGGAAATTTTCTAAGTACATGCCCCCATGTCACGGGCGTGAACCAGGGCGTGACCTACCCGAAACTACTGAATTGATGCCACATTGTGCCATTTACATCCGTTTGCTGACCCGGTCAGTTCAAGTGCTGGGGGAAAGGAGGAGCCAATTTTAGGACTATGTTGTAGCTTAGTTTACTGTTTTTATGCATTTCTTTTATGTAATTTCAACTTCATAATTTAACTTTACTTTTTGCTAATTTCAATTCAATTACTCCTCTTCTTAATCATGTCTTCCTTTTACTTTTATTGTAACCTTTATTTCATTTCAAGTAGCTAACTTGCTTAGCACTTGATCATGATGATCATTGAATAAAACTCTTTTTGTCAAACTCTTTTACCGCTTTTGATTTATCTTTGAATTATATTGTGTCGAATTCATATTTCTCGTATATGCTCTTTGAATTTAGATCTGTATCTTAAATGACCGAGAGATTGCGGATATGAGTAGATCGCTCAAAGATAAAAGGAGCCGCATGCAATTCTCGAGAGGAGATGACATGGATCTTCTGGATTGGAGTCAAATCCAATAGAGGGGTTCACCGCCTAAAGCAAGCTTAGGCGTGACCACAGGCATTTTTCTCCAACATTCCCGGGCTTTTAAGACGACGGTTCCGAGCTTGACACGCCCTAGGTCACGGGCGTGAACGACCAGCAACTCTTCCTATAAATTCCAGATGAGTTCAGGAGCTAGAAAAAAAAGGAGGAGCCAATTTTTGGACTATGTTGTATCTTGGTTTACTGTTTTTATGCATTTCTTTTATGTAATTTCAATTTCATAGTTTAACTTCACTTTTTGGTAATTTCAATTCAAGTACTCTTCTAAATCAAGTCTTCCTTTTTTTATTGTAACCTTTATTTCATGTCAAGTAGCTAACTTCCTTAGCACTTGATCATGAATATCTTTGAATAAAACTCTTTTTGTCAAACTATTTTACCGCTTTCGATTTATCTTTGAATTCTATTGTATCGAATTCATATTTCGTGGATATGCACTTCGATTTTAGATACGTATCTTAAATGACTGAGAGGTTGCGAATACGAGTAGATCGCTCAAAGATAAAAGGAGCCCCATGCACTCCTCGAGAGAGGATGACATGGATCTTCCGGATTAGAGTCAAATCAAATAGAGGGGATCACCGCTTAAAGCAAAATTAGGGGTTTCGACTGGCCGAGGGGACTTAATCGATCAACCTAAGGTTAGTCAAAAGCATGAGCTCGAGAGAGCCGTTTTTGTATCTTGGGAAACACCACGGTCGAAGTGAGTAAAATAGAGTTTTTGTTTCATAAAAGGTTTATTCAAAGGGAGTCTAGATCAAGTGCTAGTTTTTAGTTTATTTTTTCTTTCAATTAATTTAATTTAATCTCATTTTATATTTAGATAAAATAATACTAATTTGCGTGAGTAGAAGTACTCAACAGGCCCCGAGTCTAATATGACATTTCCTATACTATATTTCGATAGGCACGCTTGCCTATTTGAGATTATAGTTTGGATACATTTTAAAACTATAAATTCTTCATCAAGTTTTTTAGCGCTCTTGGGAGATACCCATTGCTTATCTTGAGTTCTGAATATCAATTTCAAGTGCATGACCATGATCTGAAAACATTCTGGAGAAAATTAAAATTTTTGATCGTGGATAGCTAATCTTCAAATGGTCGTAACATTCAAAACAGGAAGAGTTACGGGACGTGCAACTAGTCAACGAAAAGAGGATGACCTCCTCTACAAATTTGGAGAGTTTCACAAGTACACGCCCCCATGAAACGGGCATGACTAGGGCGTGAACACGGGCGTGTCTAGTTCAAAAGTACAATTTTCTACAGAAAGCTTCCGTGGAAAATTCTGGGACATTTTATAAGTAAACGACCCCATGTCACGGGCGTGACCCAGGGCGTAACCTACCCGAAACTGCCTAATTGATGCCAAATTGCGCCATTTCCATCAGTTTGCTGACCCGGTCACTACACGCCCTAGGTCACAGGCGTGACCTAGTGGCGTGACTTCCCCCAACAACAAGAATCTATTCCCGCCATTTCTCCTTCCCGCCGTTTCCAGTAACAGATTTGACACGCACTAGGTCACGGGCGTGACCCGCAAAATGGTGACTTTTGGCGGTTTTTCTCCAACGTTCCCGAGCTTTTAAGATCACGGTTTCGAGCTTGACAGGCCCTAGGTCACGGGCGTGACCAAGGGCGTGACCGACCAGCAACTTTTCCTATAAATTCCAGATAAGTTCAGGAGCTGGGGGAAAGGAGGAGCCAATTTTAGGACTATGTTGTAGCTTAGTTTACTATTTTTATGCATTTCTTTTATGTAATTTCAATTTCATAGTTTAACTTTACTTTTTGCTAATTTCAATTCAAGTACTCCTCTTCATAATCATGTCTTCCTTTTACTTTTATTGTAACCTTTATTTCATTTCAAATAGCTAACTTCCTTAGCACTTGATCACGATGATCTTTAAATAAAACTCTTTTTGTCAAACTTTTTTACCGCTTTCCATTTATCTTTGAATTATATTGTGTCGAATTCATATTTCGCGGATATGCTCTTTGATTTTAGATCCGTATCTTAAATGACCGAGAGGTTGCGGATACGAGTAGATCCCTCAAAGTTAAAAGGAGCCGCATGCACTCCTAGAGAGAAGATGATATGGATCTTCCGGATTGGAGTCAAATCCAATAGAGGGGTTCACCGCCTAAAGCATGCTTAGGGGTGACCAAGGGCGTTTTTCTCCAATGTTCCCGGGCCTTTAGGATGACGGTTCCGAGCATGACACGCCCTAGGTCACGAGCGTGACCAAGGGCGTGACCAAGGGCGTGACCAACCAGCAAATCTTCCTATAAATTTCAGATGAGTTCAGGAGCTGGAAAAAAAGGATGAGCCAATTTTAGGACTATGTTGTAGCTTAGTTTACTGTTTTTACGAATTTCTTTTATTTAATTTCAATTTCATAGTTTAACTTCACTTTTTGTTAATTTCAATTCAAGTACTCTTCTTAATCATGTCTTCCTTTTATTTTTATTGTAACCTTTATTTCATGTCAAGTAGCTAACTTCCTTAGCACTTGATCATGATGATCTTTGAATAAAACTCATTTTGTCAAACTCTTTTACCGCTTTCGATTAATCTTTGAATTATATTGTGTCGAATTCATATTTCGCGGATATGATCTTCGATTTTAGATGCGTGTCTTAAATGACCGAGAGGTTGCGGATACGAGTAGATTGCTCAAAGATAAAAGTAGCCGCATGCACTCCTCAAGAGAGGATGAAATGGATCTTCCGGATTGGAGTCAAATCCAATAGAGGGGTTCACCTCCTAAAGCAAAATTAGGGGTTTCGACTGGCCGAGGGGTCTTAATCGATCAACGTAAGGTTAGTCAAAAGCATGAGCTCGAGAGAGACGATTTTGTATATTGGGAACCTCCACGGTCGAAGTGAGTAAAATAGAGTTTGTGTTTCATAAAAAGGTTTATTCAAAGGGAGTCTAGATCAAGTGCTAGTTTTTAGTTTATTTTCTTTCAATTAGTTTAATTTAATCTCATTTTATATTTAGATAAAAAAGACTAATTTGCGTGAGTAGAAGTACTCAACTGGCCCCGAGTCTAATACGACATTTCCTATACTATATTTCGATAGGTACGCTTGCCTATTTGAGATTATAGTTTGGATATATTTTAAAACTATAAATTCTTCATCAAGTTTTTTAGCGCTCTTGGGAGACGCCCCTTGCTTATCTTGAGCTCTGAATATCAATTTCAAGTGCATGACCATGATCTGAAAACATTCTGGAGAAAATTAACATTTTTGGTCACCGATAGCTAAACTTTAAATGGTCATAACTTTCAAAACAAGAATAGTTACCGGACGTGCAACTAGTAAACGGAAAAAGGACGACGTCCTCTACAAATTTGGAGAGTTTCACAAGTACACGCCCCCATGACACGGGCGTGACCAGGGCATGAACACTGACGTGTCTAGCTCAAAAGTACAATTTTCTGTAGAAAGCTTCCGTTTACAATTCTGGGACATTTTCTAAGTACACGCCCCCATGTCACGGGCGTAAACAGGGCGTGACCTACCCGAAACTGCCGAATTTATGCCAGATTGCGCCATTTCCATCCGTTTGCTGACCCGGTCAGTATAAGCCCTCGGTCACGGGCATGACCTAGGGGCGTGACTTCCCCCAACAGCCAGAATTTATTCCCGCCGTTTCTCCTTCCCTCCATTTTCAGTAACAGACTTGACACGCCCTGGGTCATGGGCGTGACCCGCAAAACGGCGACTTTTGGCGGTTTTTCTCCAACTTTCCCGGGATTTTAAGATGACGATTTCGAGCTTGACACGCCCTAGGTCACGGGTGTGACCAAGGGCGTGACCGACCAGCAAGTTTTCCAATAAATTCAAGATCAGTTCAGGAGTTGGTGGAAAGGAGGATACAATTTTAGGACTACGTTGTAGCTTAGTTTACTGTTTTTATGCATTTTTTTATGTAATTTCAATTTCATAGTTTAACTTTACTTTTTGCTAATTTCAATTCAAGTACTCCTCTTCTTAATCATGTCTTCCTTTTACTTTTATTGTAACCTTTATTTCATTTCAAGTAGCTAACTTGCGTAGCACTTGATCATGATGATCATTAAATAAAACTCTTTTTGTCAAACTCTTTTACAGCTTTTGATTTATCTTTGAATTATATTGTGTCGAATTCATATTTCTCGTATATGCTCTTTGAATTTAGATCCGTATCTTAAATGACCGAGAGGTTGCAGATACGAGTAGATTGCTCAGAGATAAACGGAGCCACATGCACTCCTCGAGAGGAGATGACATGGATCTTCTGGATTGGAGTCAAATCTAATAGAGGGGTTCACCGCCTAAAGCAAGCTTAGGGGTGACCACAGGCATTTTTCTCCAACGTTCCCGGGCTTTTAAGACGACGGTTCCGAGCTTGACACGACCTATGTCACGGGCGTGACCATGGGAGTGACCGACCAGCAACTCTTACTATAAATTCCAGATGAGTTCAGGAGCTGGAAAAAAAGGAGGAGCTTATTTTAGGACTATGTTGTATCTTAATTTACTGTTTTTATGCATTTCTTTTATGTAATTTCAATTTCATAGTTTATCTTCACTTTTTGGTAATTTCAATTCAAGTACTCTTCTAAATCAAGTCTTCCTTTTATTTTTATTGTAACCTTTATTTCATGTCAAGTAGTTAACTTCCTTAGCACTTGATCATGATGATCTTTGAATAAAACTCTTTTTGTCAAACTATTTTACCGCTTTCGATTTATCTTTGAATTATATTGTGTTGAATTCATATTTCGTGGATATGCACTTCGATTTTAGATCCGTATCTTAAATGACCGAGAGGTTGCGGATACGAGTAGATCGCTCAAAGATAAAAGGAGCAGCATGCACTCCTCGAGAGAGGATGACATGGATCTTCCGGATTGGAGTCAAATAATATAGAGGGGTTCACCGCCTAAAGCAAAATTAGGGGTTTCGACTGGCCGAGGGGTCTTAATCGATCAACCTAAGGTTAGTCAAAAGCATGAGCTTGAGAGAGACGTTTTTGTATCTTGGGAACCACCACGGTCGAAGTGAGTAAAATAGAGTTTGTGTTTCATAAAAGGTTTATTCAAAGGGAGTCTAGATCAAGTGCTAGTTTTTAGTTTATTTTTTCTTTCAATTAGTTTAATTTAATCTCATTTTATATTTAGATAAAATAATACTAATTTGCATGTGTAGAAGTACTCAACAGGCCCCGAGTCTATTACGACATTTCCTATACTATATTTCGATAAGTACGCTTGCCTATTTGAGATTATAGTTTGGATACATTTTAAAACTATAAATTCTTCATCAAGTTTTTTAGCGCTCTTGAGAGACACCCATTGCTTATCTTGAGCTCTGAATATAAATTTCAAGTGCATGACCATGATCTGAAAACATTCTGGAGAAAATTAACATTTTTGGTCGCGGATAGCTAAACTTCAAATTGAAATAACTTTCAAACCATGAAGAGTTACGGGACGTGCAACTAGTCAACCGAAAGAGGACGACGTCCTCTACAAATCTGGAGAGTTTCACAAGTATACGCCCCCATCTAACGTGCGTGACCATGGCGTGAACACGGGTGTGTCTAGTTTAAAAGTACAATTTTCTACAGAAAGATTCTGTGGAAAATTCTAGGACATTTTCTAAGTAAACGCCCCCATGTCACGGGCGTGACCCAAGGCGTAACCTACCCGAAACTACCTAATTGATGCCAGATTGCGCTGTTTCCATCCGTTTGCTGACCAAGGGCGTGACCAACCAGCAACTCTTCCTATAAATTTCAGATGTTTTCAGGAGCGGGAAAAAAAGGAGGAGCCAATTTTAGGGCTATGTTGCAGCTTAGTTTACTCTTTTTATGCATTTCTTTTATGTAATTTCAATTTCATAGTTTAACTTCACTTTTTGCTAATTTCAATTCAGGTACTCTTTTTAATCATGTCTTCCTTTTATTTTTATTGTAACCTTTATTTCATGTCAAGTAGCTAACTTCCTTATCACTTGATCATGATGATCTTTGAATAAAACAAATTTTGTCAAACTCTTTTACCGCTTTTGATTAATCTTTGAATTATATTGTGTCGAATTCATATTTTGCGGATATGCTCTTCTATTTTAGATTTGTATCTTAAATAACCGAGAGGTTGCGGATACGAGTAGATCGCTCAAAGATAAAAGGAGTCGTATGCACTCCTCGAGAGAGGATGACATGGATCTTCCGGATTGGGGTTCATCGCCTAAACAAAATTAGGGGTTTCAACTGGCCGAGGGGTCTTAATCGATAAACCTAAGGTTAGTAAAAAGCATGAGCTCGAGAGAGACGCTTTTGTATCTTGGGAACCTCCACGGTCGAAGTGAGTAAAATAGAGTTTGTGTTTCATAAAAGGTTTATTCAAAGGGAGTCTAGATCAAGTGCTAGTTTTTAGATTATTTTCTTTCAATTAATTTAATTTAATCTCATTTTATATTTAGATAAAATAATACTAATTTGCATGAGTAGAAGTACTCAATAGGCCCCGAGTCTAATACGATATTTTCTATACTATATTTCGATAGGAACGCTTGCCTATTTGAGATTATAGTTTGGATACATTTTAAGACTATAAATTCTTCATCATGTTTTTTAGCGCTCTTGGGAGACGCCCCTTGCTTATCTTGAGCTCTGAATATCAATTTCAAGTGCATGACCATGATCTGAAAACATTCTGGAGAAAATTAACATTTTTGGTCACGGATAGCTAAACTTTAATGGTCATAACTTTCAAAACAAGAAGAGTTACGGGACGTGCAACTAGTCAACAGAAAGAGGACGGCGTCCTCTACAAATTTGGAGAGTTTCACAAGTACATGCCCCCATGACACGGGCGTGACTAGGGCATGAACACTGGCGTGTCTAGTTCAAAAGTACAATTTTCTGCAGAAAGCTTCCGTGGACAATTCTGGGACATTTTCTAAGTACACGCCCCCATGTCACCGGCATGAACCCGGGCGTGACCTACCCGAAACTGCCGATTTGATGCCAGATTGCGCCATTTCCATCCGTTTGCTGACACGGTCAGTACACGCCCTAGGTCACGGGCATGACCGAGGTGCGTGACTTCCCCATACAGCCAAAATTTATTCCCACTGTTTTTCCTTCCCTCCATTTCCAGTAACAGACTTGACATGCCCTTGGTCATGGGCGTGACCCGCAAAATGGAGTATTTTCGCGGTTTTTCTCCAACATTCCCGGTCTTTTAAGATGATGATTCCGAGCTTGACACGCCCTAGGTCACGGGCGTGACCAAGGGCGTGACCGACCAGCAAGTTTTCCTATAAATTCCAGATCAGTTCAGGAGCTGGGGGAAAGGAGGAGCAAATTTTAGGACTATGTTGTAGCTTAGTTTACTGTTTTTATGCATTTCTTTTATGTAATTTCAATTTCATAGTTTAACTTTACTTTTTGCTAATTTTAATTCAAGTACTCCACTTCTTAATATGTCTTCCTTTTACTTTTATTGTAACCGTTATTTCATTTCAAGTAGCTAACTTTCTTAGCACTTGATCATGATGATCTTTGAATAAAACACTTTTTGTCAAACTCTTTTACCGCTTTCGATTTATCTTTGAATTATATTGTGTCGAATTCATATTTCGCGTATATGCTCTTTGATTTTAGATCTGTATCTTAAATGACCGAGAGGTTGCAGATACGAGTAGATCGCTCAAAGATAAAGGAGCCTCATGAACTCCTCGAGAGGAGATGACATGGATCTTCCGGATTGGAGTCAAATCCAATAGAGGGGTTCACCCCCTAAAGCAAGCTTAGGGGTGACCACATGCATTTTTCTCCAACGTTCCTGGGCTTTTAAGACGACAGTTCCGAGCTTGACACGCCCTAGGTCAAGGGCGTGACCATGGGCGTGACCGACCAACAACTCTTCCTATAAATTCCAGATGAGTTCAGGAGCTGGAAAAAAAGGAGGAGCCAATTTTAGTACTATGTTGTAGCTTAGTTTACTGTTTTTATGCATTTCTTTTATGTAATTTCTATTAAGTAATTTAACTTCACTTTTTACTAATTTAAATTCAAGTATTCTTCTTAATCATGTCTTCCTTTTATTTTTATTGTAACCTTTATTTCATCTCAAGTAACTAACTTCCTTAGCACTTGATCATGATGATCTTTGAATAAAACTATTTTTGTCAAACTCTTTTACCGCTTTCGATTTATCTTTGAATTATATTGTGTCGAATTCATATTTTGCAGATATGCTCTTCGATTTTAGATCCGTATCTTGAATGACCGAGAGGTTGCGGATATGAGTGGATCGCTCAAACATAAAAGGATCCACATGCACTCCTCGAGAGAGGATGACATCGATCTTCTGGATTGGAGTCAAATCAAATAGAGTGGTTCACCGCCTAAAGAAAAATAAGGGGTTTCGACTAGACGAGGGGTCTTAATCGATCAACCTAAGGTTAGTCAGTAGCTTGAGCTCGAGAGAGACGCTTTTGTATCTTGGGAACCTCCACGGTCGAAGTGAGTAAAATCGAGTTTGTGTTTCATAAAAGGTTTATTCAAAGGGAGTCTAGATCAAGTGCTAGTTTTTAGTTTATTTTCTTTTAATTAGTTTAATTTAATCTCATTTTATATTTAGATAAAATAATACTAATTTGCGTGAGTAGAAGTACTCAACAGGTCCCGAGTCTAATACGACATTTCCTATACTATATTTCGATAGGTACGCTTGCCTATTTGAGATTATAGTTTGGATACATTTTAAAACTATAAATTCTTCATCAAGATTTTAGCGCTCTTGGGAGACACCCATTGCTTATCTTGAGCTCTGAATATCAATTTCAAGTGCATGACCATGATCTGAAAACATTATGGAGAAAATTAACATTTTTGGTCTCGGATAGCTAAACTTCAAATGGTCATAACTTTCAAACTAGGAAGAGTTACGAGACGTGCAACTAGTCAACGGAAAGAGGACAACGTCCTCTATAAATATGGAGAGTTTCACAAGTACACGCCCCAATGACATGGGCGTGACCAGGGCGTGAACACGGGCGTGTCTAGTTCAAAAGTACAATTTTCTGCAGAAAGCTTCCGTGGAAAATTTTGGGACATTTTCTAAGTAAACGCCCCCATGTCACGGGCGTGACCCAGGGTGTAACCTACTCGAAACAACCTAATTTATGCCAGATTGCGCCATTTCCATCCGTTTGCTAACCAATGGCTTGACCGACTAGCAACTCTTCCTATAAATTCCAAATGAGTTCAGGAGTTGGAAAAAAAAGGAGGAGCCAATTTTAGGACTATGTTGTAGCTTAGTTTACTGTTTTTATGCATTTCTTTTACGTAATTTCAATTTCAGAGTTTAACTTCACTTTTTGCTAATTTTAATTCAAGTACTCTTCTTAATCATGTCTTCCTTTTATTTTTATTATAACCTTTATTTCATGTCAAGTATCTAACGTCCTTAGCACTTGATCATGATGATCTTTGAATAAAACTCATTTTGACAAACTCTTTCACTGCTTTCGATTAATCTTTGAATTATATTGTGTCAAATTCGTATTTTGCGGATATGCTCTTCGATTTTAGATCAGATCGCTCAAAGATAAAATGAGCCGCATGCACTCCTCGAGAGAGGATGACATGGATCTTCCGGATTGGAGTCAAATCTAAAAGAGGGGTTCACCGCCTAAAGCAAAATTAGGGGTTTTGACTGGCCGAGGGGTCTTAATCGATCAACCTAAGGTTAGTCAAAAGCATGAGCTCGAGAGAGAGGCTTTTGTATCTTGGGAACCTCCACGATCGAAGTGAGTAAAATGGAGTTTGTGTTTCATAAAAGGTTTATTCAAAGGGAGTCTAGATCAAGTACTAGATTTTAGTTTATTTTCTTTCAATTAGTTTAATTTAATCTCATTTTATATTTAGATAAAATAACACTAATTTGCATGAGTAGAAGTACTCAACAGACCCCGAGTCTAATACGACATTTCCTATATTATATTTTGATAGGTACGCTTGCCTATTTGAGATTATAGTTTGGATACATTTTAAAACTATAAATTCTTCATCAAGTTTTTTAGCGTTCTTGGGAGACGCCCCTTCCTTATCTTGAGCTCTGAATATCAATTTCAAGTGCATGACCATGATCTGAAAACATTATGTAGAAAATTAACATTTTTGGTTGCGGATAGCTAAACTTTAAATGGTCATAACTTTCAAAACAAGAAGAGTTATGGGACGTGCAACTAGTCAACGGAAAGAGGACGACGTCCTCTACAAATTTGGAGAGTTTCACAAGTACACGCTCCCATGACACGGGCGTGACCAGGGAGAGAACACGGGCGTGTCTAGTTCAAAAGTACAATTTTCTGCAGAAAGTTTCCGTGGACAATTCTGGGACATTTTATAAGTACACGCCCCCATGTCACAGGCATGAACCAGGGCATGACCTACCCGAAACTGCGGAATTGATGCTAGATTGCGCCATTTACATCCGTTTGCTAACCCGGTCAGTACACGCCCTAGGTCATGGGCATGACCGAGGGGCGTGACTTCCCCCAATAGCCAGAATTTATTCCCGCCGTTTCTCCTTCCCTCCATTTCCAGTAACAGACTTGACACACCCTGGGTCACGGGTGTGACCCGCAAAACAGCGACTTTTGGCGATTTTTCTCCAACATTCCCGGGCTTTTAAGATGACTATTCCGAGCTTGACACGCCCTAGGTCACGGGCGTGACCAAGGGCGTGACCAAGGGCGTGACCGACCAGCAAGTTTTCCTATAAATTCCAGATTAGTTCAGGAGCTGCGGGAAAGGAGGAGCCAATTTTAGGACTATGTTGTAACTTAGTTTACTGTTTTTATGCATTTCTTTTATATAATTTCAATTTCATTGTTTAACTTTACTTTTTGCTATTTTCAATTCAAGTACTCCTCTTCTTAATCATGTCTTCCTTTTACTTTTATTGTAACCTTTATTTTAATTCAAGTAGCTAACTTCCTTAGCACTTGATCAAGATGATCTTTGAATAAAACTCTTTTTGTCAAATTCTTTTACCGCTTTCGATTTATCTTTGAATTATAATGTGTCGAATTCATATTTTGCGTATATGCTCTTTGATTTTAGATTCGTATCTTAAATGACCGAGAGGTTGCGGATACAAGTGGATCGCTCAGAGATAAAAGGAGCCGCATGTACTCCTCGAGAGGAGATGACATGGATCTTCCGGATTGGAGTCAAATCCAATAGAGGGGTTCACCGTCTAAAGCAAGCTTATGGGTGACCACAGGCATATTTCTCCAACATTACCGGGATTTTAAGACGATGGTTCCGAGCTTGACACGCCATAGGTCATAGGCGTGACCATGGGCGTGACCGACCAGCAACTCTTCTTATAAATTCCAGATGAGTTCAGGAGCAGGAAAAAAAGGAGGAGCCAATTTTAGGACTATGTTGTAGCTTAGTTTACTGTTTTTATGCATTTCTTTTATGTAATTTCAATTTCATAGTTTAACTTCACTTTTTACTTACTTCAATTCAATTACTCTTCTTAATAATGTTTTCCTTTTATTTTTATTGAAACCTTTATTTAATGTCAAGTAGCTAACTTCCTTAGCACTTGATCATGATGATCTTTGAATAAAACTCTTTTTGTCAAACTCTTTTACCACTTTCGATTTATCTTTGCATTATATTGTGTCGAATTCATATTTCGCGGATATGCTCTTCGATTTTAGATCCGTATCTTAAATGACCGAGAGGTTGCGGATACGAGTAGATCGCTCAAAGATAAAAGGAGCCGCATGCACTCCTCGAGAGAGGATGACATGGATCTTCCGGATTGGAGTCTAATCAAATAGGGGGTTCACCGCCTAAAGCAAAATTAGGGGTTTTGACTGGCCGAGGGGTCTTAATCGTTCAATCTAAGGTTAGTCAACAGCATGAGCTCGAGAGAGACGCTTTTGTATCTTGGGAACCTCCAAGGTCGAAGCGAGTAAAATAGAGTTTGTGTTTCATAAAAGGTTTATTCAAAGGGAGTTTAGATCAAGTGCTAGTTTTTAGTTTATTTTCTTTCAATTAGTTTAATTTAATCTCATTTTATATTTAGATAAAATAATACTAATTTGCGTGAGTAGAAGTACTCAACAGGCCTCGAGTCTAATACGATATTTCCTATACTATATTTCGATAGATACGCTTGCCTATTTGAGATTATAGTTTGGATACATTTTAAAACTATAAATTCTTCATCAAGTTTTTTAGCGCTCTTGGTAGACACCCATTGCTTATCTTGAGCTCTGAATATCAATTTCAAGTGCATGACCATGATCTGAAAACATTCTGGAGAAAATTAACATTTTTGGTCGCGGATAGCTAAACTTTAAATGGTCATAACTTTCAAACCAGGAAGAGTTACGGGAAGTCCAACTAGTCAACGGAAAGAGGATGACGTGCTCTACAAATTTGAAGAGTTTCACAAGTACATGCCCCCTTGACACGGGCGTGACCAGGGCATGAACACGGGCGTGTCTAGTTTAAAAGTACAATTTTCTGCAGAAAGCTTCCGTGGACAATTTTGGGACATTTTCTAAGTAAACACCCCCATGTCACGGGCGTGACCCAGGGCGTAAGCTACCCGAAACTGCCTAATTGATGCCAGATTGCAACGTTTCCATCTGTTTGCTGACCAAGGGCGTGACCGACCAGCAACTCTTCCTATAAATTCCATATGAGTTCAGGAGCTGGAAAAAAAAGGAGGAGCCAATTTTAGGACTATGTTGTATCTTAGTTTACTGTTTTTATGCATTTCATTTATGTAATTTCAATTTCATAGTTTAACTTCACTTTTTGCTAATTTTAATTCAAGTACTCTTCTTAATCATGTCTTCCTTTTATTTTATTGTAACCTTTATTTCATGTCAAGTAGCTAACTTCCTTAGCACTTGATCATGATGATCTTTGAGTAAAACTCATTTTGTCAAACTCTTTTACCTCGTTCGATTAATCTTTGAATTATATTGTGTCGAATTCATATTTCGCGGATATGCTCTTCGATTTTAGATCTGTGTCTTAAATGACCGAGTGGTTGCGGATAAAAGTAGATTACTCAAAGATAAAAGGAGCCGCATGCACTCCTCGAGAGAGGATGACATGGATCTTCCGGATTGGAGTCAAATCCAATAGAGGGGTTCACCGCCTAAAGCAAAATTAGGGGTTTCGACTGGCCGAGGGGTCTCAATCGATCAACCTAAGGTTAGTCAAAAGCATGAGCTCGAGAGAGACGCTTTTGTATCTTGGGAACCTCCACGGTCGAAGTGAGTAAAATAGAGTTTGTGTTTCATAAAAGGTTTATTCAAAGGGATTCTAGATCAAGTGCTAGTTTTTAGTTTATTTTCTTTTAATTAGTTTAATTTAATCTCATTTTATATTTGGATAAAATAATACTAATTTGCATGAGTAGAAGTACTCAACATGCCCCGAGTCTAATATGACATTTCATATACTATATTTCGATAAGTACGCTTGCCGATTTGAGATTATAGTTTGGATACATTTTAAAACTATAAATTCTTCATCAAGTTTTTTAGCGCTCTTGTGAGACGCCCCTTGCTTATCTTGAGCTCTGAATATCAATTTCAAGTGCATGACCATGATCTGAAAACATTCTGGAGAAAATTAACATTTTTGGTCACGAATAGCTAAACTTTAAATGGTCATAACTTTCAAAACAAGAAGAGTTACGGGACGTGCAACTAGTCAATGGAAAGAGGACGACGTCCTCTACAAATTTGGAGAGTTTCACAAGTACACGGCCCCATGACACGGGCGTGACCACGGCATGAACACGGGCATGTCTAGTTCAAAAGTACAATTTTCTGCAGAAAGCTTCCGTTTACAATTATGGGAAATTTTCTAAGTACACTCCCCCATGTCACGGGCGTAAACCAGGGCGTGACCCACCCGAAACTGTCGAATTTATGCCAGATTGCGCCATTTCCATCCGTTTGCTGACCCGGTCAGTACACGCCCTATGTCACGGGCATGACCGAGGGGCGTGACTTCCCCGAACAGCCAGAATTTATTCCCGCCGTTTCTCCTTCCCTCCATTTCCAGTAACAGACTTGACACGCCCTGGGTCATGGGCGTGACCCGCAAAATGGCGACTTTTGGCAGTTTTTCTCCAACGTTCCCGGGCTTTTAAGATGACGATTTCGAGCTTGACACGCCCTAGGTCACGGGAGTGACCAAGGGCGTGACCGACCAGCAAGTTTTCCTATAAATTCAAGATCAGTTTAGGAGCTGGGGGAAAGGAGGATCCAATTTTAGGACTATGTTGTAGCTTAGTTTACTATTTTTATGCATTTCTTTTATGTAATTTCAATTTCATAGTTTAACTTTACTTTTTGCTAATTTCAATTCAAGTACTCCTGTTCTTAATCATGTCTTTGTTTTACTTTTATTGTAACCTCTATTTCATTTTAAGTAGCTAACTTGCTTAGCACTTGATCATGATGATCATTGAATAAAACTCTTTTTGTCAAACTCTTTTACCGCTTTTGATTTATCTTTGAATTATATTGTGTCGAATTCATATTTCTCGTATATGCTCTTTGAATTTAGATCCGTATCTTAAATGACCGAGAGATTGCGGATATGAGTAGATTGCTCAAAGATAAAAGGATACGCATGCACTCCTCGAGAGGAGATGACATGGATCTTCCGGATTGGAGTCAAATCTAATAGAGGGGTTCACCGCCTAAAGCAAGCTTAGGGGTGACCACAGGCATTTTTCTCCAACGTTCCCGGGCTTTTAAGACAATGGTTCCGAGCTTGACACGCCCTATGTCACGGGCATGACCATGGGCGTGACCGACCAACAACTCTTCCTATAAATTCCAGATGAGTTCAGGAGCTGGAAAAAAATGAGGAGACAATTTTATTACTATGTTGTAGCTTAGTTTACTGTTTTTATGCATTTCTTTTACGTAATTTCAATTTCATATTTTAACTTCACTTTTTGCTAATTTCAATTCAAGTACTCTTCTTAATCATGTCTTCCTTTTATTTTTATTGTAACCTTTATTTCATGTCAAGTAGCTAACTTCCTTAGCACTTGATCATGATGATATTTGACTAAAACTCTTTTTGTCAAACTCTTTTACCGCTTTCGATTTATCTTTGAATTATATTATGTCGAATTTATATTTCGTGGATATGCACTTCGATTTTAGATCCATATCTTAAATGACCGAGAGGTTGCGTATACGAGTAGATCGCTCAAAGATAAAAGGAGCCGCATGCACTCCTCGAGAGAGGATGACATGGATCTTCCGGATTGGAGTCAAATCCAATAGAGGGGTTCACCGCCTAAAGCAAAATTAGGGGTTTCGACTGGATGAGGGGTCTTAATCGATCAACCTAAGGTTAGTCAAAAGCATGAGTTTGAGAGAGACGCTTTTGTATCTTGGGAACCTCCACGGTCGAAGTGAGTTAAATAGAGTTTGTGTTTCATAAAAGGTTTATTCAAAGGGAGTCTAGATCAAGTGCTAGTTTTTAGTTTATTTTCTTTCAATTAGTTTAATTTAATCTCATTTTATATTTAGATAAAATAATACTAATTTGCGTGAGTAGAAGTACTCAACAGGCCCGGAGTCTAATACGACATTTTTATACTATATTTCGATAGGTACGCTTGCCTATTTGAGTTTATAGTTTGGATACATTTTAAAACTATAAATTCTTCATCAAGTTTTTTACCGCTCTTGGGAGACGCCCCTTGCTTATCTTGAGCTCTGAATATCAATTTCAAGTGCATGACCATGATATGAAAACACTCTGGAGAAAATTAACATTTTTGGTTGCGGATAGCTAAACTTCAAATACTCATAACTTTCAAACCAGGAGGAGTTACGGGACGTGCAACTACTCAACGGAAATAGGACGACGTCCTCTACAAATCTGGAGAGTTTCATAAGTACACTCCCCCATGACATGGGCATGACCAGGGCGTGAACCCGGGCGTGTCTAGTTCAAAAGTACAATTTTCTGCAGAAAGCTTCCGTGGACAATTCTGGGACATTTTCTAAGTACACGCCCCCATGTCACGGGCGTGAACCAGGGCGTGACCAACCCGAAACTGCCGAATTGATGCCAGATTGTGCCATTTTCATCCGTTTGCTGACCAATGGCGTGACCGACTAGCAACTCTTCCTATAAATTCTAGATGAGTTCAGGATCTGGAAAAAAGGAGGAGCCAATTTTAGGACTATGTTGTAGCTTAGTTTGCTGTTTTTATGCATTTATTTTATGTAATTTCAATTTCATAGTTTAACTTCACTTTTTTCCTAATTTCAATTCAAGTACTCTTCTTAATCATGTCTTACTTTTATTTTTATTGTAACCTTTATTTCATGTCAAGTAGCTAACTACCTTAGCACTTGATCATGATGATCTTTGAAAAAACTCATTTTGTCAAACTCTTTTACCGCTTTCGATTAATCTTTGAATTATATTGTGTCGAATTCATATTTTCCGGATATGCTCTTCGATTTTAGATGCGTATCTTAAATGATCGAGAGGTTGCGGATACGAGTAGATCGCTAAATGATAAAAGGAGCAGTATGCACTCCTCGAGAGAGGTGACATGGATCTTCCGGATTGGAGTCAAATCCAATAGAGGGGTTCACCGCCTAAAGCAAAATTAGGGATTTCGACTAGCCGAGGGGTCTTAATCGATCAACCTAAGGTTAGTCAAAACCATGAGCTCGAGAGAGACGCTTTTGTATCTTGGGAACCTCCACGGTCGAAGTGAGTCAAATAGAGTTTGTGTTTCATAAAAGGTTTATTCAAAGGGAGTCTATATCAAGTGCTAGTTTATAGTTTATTTTCTTTCAATTAGTTTAATTTAATCTCATTTTATATTTAGATAAAATAATACTAATTTTCATGTGTAGAAGTACTCAACAGGCCCTGAGTCTAATACGACATTTCCTATACTATATTTCGATAGTACGCTTGCCTATTTGAGATTATAGTTTGGATACATTTTAAAACTATAAATTCTTCATCAAGTTTTTTATCGCTCTAGGGAGACGCTCCTTGCTTATCTTGAGCTTTGAATATCAATTTCAAGTGCATGACCATGATCTGAAAACATTCTGGAGAAAATTAACATGTTTGGTCACGGATAGCTAAACTTTAAATGGTCATAACTTTCAGAACAAGAAGAGTTACGGGACGTGCAACTAGTCAACGGAAAGAGGACGACGTCCTCTACAAATTTGGAGAGTTTCACAAGTACACGCCCCCATGACACGGGCGTGAACAGGGCTTGAAGACGAGCATGTCTAGTTAAAAAGTACAATTTTCTGCAGAAAGCTTCCGTGGACAATTTTGGGACATTTTCTAAGTACACGCCCCCATGTCACGGGCGTGAACCAGGGCATGACCTTCCCGAAACTGCCGAATTGATGTCAGATTGCGCCATTTCCATCCGTTTGCTGACCCGGTCAGTACACGCCCTAAGTCACGGGCGTTACCGAGGGGCGTGACTTCCCCGAACAACCAGAATTTATTCCCGCCGTTTCTCCTTCCCTCCATTTCCAGTAACAGACTTGACACGCCCTGGGTCACGGGCGTGACCGCAAAACGGAAAATTTGGCGGTTTTTCTCCAACGTTCCCGTGCTTTTAAGATGACGATTCCGAGCTTGACACGCCCTAGGTCACGGGCATGACCAAGGCCGTGACCGACCAGCAAGTTTTCCTATAAATTCAAGATCAGTTCAGGAGCTGGGGGAAAGGAGGACCCAATTTTAGGACTATGTTGTAGCTTAGTTTACTGTTTTTATGCATTTATTTTATGTAATTTCAATTTCATAGTTCAACTTTACTTTTTGCTAATTTCAATTCAAATACTCCTCTTCTTAATCATGTCTTCCTTTTATTTTTATTATAACCTTTATTTCATTTCAAGTAGCTAACTTTCTTATCACTTGATCATGATGATCTTTGAATAAAACTCTTTTTGTCAAACTCTTTTACCGCTTTCGATTTATCTTTGAATTATATTATGTCGAATTCATATTTCACGTATATGCTCTTTGATTTTAGATCAGTATATTAAATGACAGAGAGGTTGCGGATACGAGTAGATCGCTCAAAGATAAAAGTAGCCGCATGCACTCCTCGAGAGTGGTGACATGGATCTTCCGGATTGGAGTCAAATCCAATAGAGGGGTTCACCGCCTAAAGCAAAATTAGGGGTTTCGACTGGCCGAGGCGTCTTAATTGATCAACCTAAGGTTAGACAAAAGCATGAGCTCGAGAGAGACGCTTTTGTATCTTGGTAACCTCCACGGTCGAAGTAAGTAAAATAGAGTTTGTGTTTCATAAAAGGTTTATTCAAAGGGAGTCTAGATCAAGTGCTAGTTTTTAGTTTATTTTCTTTCAATTAGTTTAATTTAATCTCATTTTATATTTTGATAAAATAATACTAATTTGCATGAGTAGAAGTACTCACAGGCCCCGAGTCTAATACGACATTTCCTATATTATATTTCGATAGGTACGCTTGCCTATTTGAGATTATAGTTTGGATACATTTTAAAACTATAAATTTTTCATCAAATTTTTTAGAGCTCTTGGGAGATGCCCCTTGCTTATCTTGAGCTCTGAATATCAATTTCAAGTGCATGACCATGATCTGAAAACATTCTAGAGAAAATTAGCATTTTTGGTCGCGGATAGCTAAACTTTAAATGGTCATAAATTTCAAAACAAGAAGAGTTACGGGACGTGCAACTAGTCAACGGAAAGAGGACGACGTCCTCTTCAAATTTGGAGAGTTTCACAAGTACACGCCCCCATGACACGGGCATGATCAAGACGTGAACACGGGCGTGTCTAGTTCAAAAGTACATTTTTCTGCAGAAAGCTTCCGTGGCGAATTATGAGACATTTTCTAAGTACACGCCCCCATGTCACGGGCGTGAACCAGGGCATGACCTACCCGAAACTGCCAAATTGATGTCAGATTGCGCCTTTTCCATACGTTTGCTGACCCGGTCAGTACACGCCCTAGGTCACGAGCGTGACCGAGGGGCATGACTTCCCCCAATAGCCAGAATTTATTCCCGCCGTTTCTGCGACCCTCCATTTTCAGTAACAGACTTGACACGCCCTGGGTCATGGGCGTGACCCGCAAAATGACTTTTGGCTATTTTTCTCCAACGTTCCCGGGCTTTTAAGATGACGATTCCAAGCTTGACACGCCCTAGGTCACGGGAGTGACCAAGGTCGTGACCGACCAGCAAGTTTTCCTATAAATTCCAAATCAGTTCAGGAGCTGGGGGAACGTAGGAGCCAATTTTAGGACTATGTTGTAGCTTAGTTTATTGTTTTTATGCATTTCTTTTATGTAATTTCAATTTCATAGTTTAACTTTACGTTTTGCTAATTTCAATTCAAGTACTCTTCTTCTTAATCATGTCTTCCTTTTACTTTTATTGTAACCTTTATTTCATTTCAATTAGCTAACTTCCTTAGCACTTGATCATGATGATCTTTGAATGAAACTCTTTTTGTCAAACTCTTTTACCGCTTTCGATTTATCTTTGAATTATATTGTGTCGAATTCATATTTTGCGGATATGCTCTTCGATTTTAGATCCGTATCTTAAATGACCGAGAGGTTGAGGATATGAGTAGATCGCTCAAAGATAAAAGGAACCGCATGCACTCCTCGAGAGAGGATGACATGGATCTTCCGGATTGGAGTCAAATCCAATAGAGGGGTTCACCGCCTAAAGCAAAATTAGGGGTTTCAACTGGCCAAGCGGTCTTAATCGATCAACCTAAGGTTAGTCAAAACCATGAGCTCGAGAGAGACGCTTTTGTATCTTGGGAACCTCCACGACGAAGTGAGTAAAATAGAGTTTGTGTTTCATAAAAGGTTTATTTAAAGGGAGTTTAGATCAAGTGCTAGTTTTTAGTTTATTTTCTTTCAATTAGTTTAATTTAATCTCATTTTATATTTAGATAAAATAATACTAATTTGCGTGAGTAGAAGTACTCAACAGGCCCCGAGTCTAATACGACATTTCCTATATTATATTTCGATAGGTATGCTTGCCTATATGAGATTATAGTTTGGATACATTTTAAAAATATAAATTCTTCATTTAGTTTTTTAGCGCTCTTGGGAGACACCGATTGCTTATCTTAAGCTCTGAATATCAATTTCAAGTGAATGACCATGATCGGAAAACATTCTGTGGAAAATTAACATTTTTGGTTGCGGATAGCTAAACTTCAAATGGTCATAACTTTCAAACCAGGAAGAGTTACGAGACGTGCAACTAGTCAACGGAAAGAGGACGACGTCCTCTACAAATTTGGAGAGTTTCACAAGTACACGCTGTAACGGTCCAGGCCCATCCGATGGCAACCCGCTGGCACCGCCGGCCTATCAGGGTCCAGACCCGGGCCCACCACTGGTAGTAAGCCTTTCACATTCAAGCCTGCAGGCCATGCACCCCAACCCCTCTCCTGCCTGTTTATCAACACGGTAGGTTGTTGCCACTAGGTTTCGAACCTAGAACCTTGATAAGAGAGTTTTCCACCACTCCCTCATCACCAACTGAGCTGCAGCTCAGTTGGTGATGAGGGAGTGGTGGAAAGCTATCTTATCAAGGTCCTGGGTTCGAGACCTAATGGCAACAACCTACCGTGCTGATAAACAAGAAGGAGATGGGTTGGGGTGCATATCCTGCAGGCTTGAATGTGAAAGGCTTACTACCAGTGGTGGGCCTGGGTCTGGACCCTGGTAGGCCGGCGGTGCCAGCGGGTTCCCATGGGATGGGAGGATCGAAACCTCCCTCTGATACCACTTGTAAGACCCCCCCCCCCATTTTTTCTTTTCAGCACCGGGGTCTTAGGCCCAGAACCGCCTTTCTGCGGTGACTCCTTCACGCCCTAAAGAGTCATCACCACAAAGCGTCGATTCTGTCGGCCAATTCGATCACAGAAAAGTAGCATAATGAAGTAATGGAAACTAACAGTCCACATAAAATCACATATCATAGTAATAAATCTCCACGAAGGGAGTGTCCACAGAATAATACATCAGAGTGCTAAAATACGGGCTTATGCCCGGTACATCATATCCTCACTACAAAATCACTCATGCGGAAGCAAAAGCAGAAAAACTACTCAAGGTCGGGACTCACGGTCCTGCTGCATGAACTCCGGAGCTAGACTGCCCCACCTCCAAGCGTACCGGTCTCTAAGTCTGCTCCTCCATGCTGGGCTCCACGATCCCCTAAATGATGCAGTTCGAAAACCGTTAGTCTAAAAGACTAAGCCCTATCATCCCCCACCCCTTCCCCATGGCTCCTAGGCACCGAGCGGAGAGGGAGAAAGGGGAGGATTTGAAGGTGGAGAATAATCAAAAATAGATGGCAGCGGACCTACACTAGCAATTCTATAATAGTTGTTGTCAATAAGATGAAACATGAAAAATAACCTTCACTTTTGTGAGAACACATAAGCCAAGGGGTCTTTTGCAAGGCTCCCATCGTATAAAGAGTCTCATACCAATTTATACGTTGGGGTGTCGGTTATCACACAACAATATATAAATTTATATCAAAATTGACCTTAATTTATAAACTTGCCCACACAAGCTTATAGACCAAGGGGTCGTTTTGCAGGTCCTAATGTACAAGTGTCCCATTCCACTTATACATTAGGTGTCAGGGGTTAAATGAATTGATTATGCTATGACATGCAAGTGGGTATGATGGACATGCAAGTACAACACACACACCCGACTCTGGGCAAACAGGCCTTTAGTTCCCCCTTTCTGGAGCCGTAACCTCCCAGGATACCTCCGTAGTGGTAGACGGAAGTGGTGGGTTGCGCCTCGCCCACCTCTAAACCAGTAAAGCACTATCGGTCAGACCTATCGTACGCCTCAACGCTTGGTGCACGAAGCGGACTCCTGCGTACTCTTTCCTGCTGGCGCACCGGACTTCTGTTGGCGAAGTGCTAACCACACTTGCCGAGTCAACGTATTGGCGTCGATGTATCGACCCTCCAATAATGAAGACCCACCACCTTAATTTCCTTTCCTTTTATGCACATGAAAATTTAGCGTAATCAAAAACCGAGCCGAAGCTCTCCGGACCAAAATGTCTGTCTCTTAACAATCCAAGTCGAAGCTTCCCGGACCCAAAATGTCCGTCTCTTAACAACCCAAGCCGAAGCTTCCCGGACCCAAAACATCCGTCTCTTAACAACCTGAGCCGAAGCTCCCAACTATCTTCCTGTGTTATCTGTGCTCGTGAAATGTGCAACCCTAATTACTAAGTTACTCTTTTCAGCTTGTTAATACAGTTTACGTTAACCCAGGACTGCCCCCGGTATTCCCTGTTAAGGGCTCTCAAGGGGCACTAGGAACTATGCTGGGATTACGCCCAGCGTTCCCTTTCGCAAGGTACTTATTATTACTATTGGTTGATTCCCTTATCCATTACTTTCTCATGTTGCGATAGGCTAATCCTAGGTTGATTTGACTCTACCTCACCTCGGGGAGGGCGATCTTTCGTCCAACCCGAGCGCCTCTAAACCCTAGCCAAAACAACACTCTACTCATTTCACCTTCCAATGATGCTCTTAATTCCATTTATCCCTTCCAGCAAACCAGCAAACACAACTCATGTGTCCTAATTCATATTCCAATTTATTTCCTGCAGTTTTACTAAATGCAGACCACTTAAACTATATGACCCAAAAAATGGGAAGTATACCAAATGATCATTCAGTACTCATATAATAATTATTGGAGGTCTATATTGGCATTTGTAGCCTGAATCCATAATTTTCTAATTTTCATAATTCAACTGATAATTTATTTATTTATTCTAATAACCAAATGTTCCATGTTTAAACATGAAGTACAAGTTTTAGACAAGATAACATTCCACTAAATTTATGTTAAATGCAAAATGAATAATCATCTAAAAATCCAGAATCTTCAAATTTTGTGCAAGGTTTAAGCCCTTAAATATTATTTCAAATTTATTCCATAATAAATCATTTAAAAGGGATGTACAACAATAATACTTCCACAAATTTAGAGAAAATTCCAGAATGATTGTAAGGACACATAAAACCTCTGGATAAGGTTTCATTATTTTTAAAAAAAGAATTATTCTCTGAATTAATTAAATATCCAATTCTCAAAATTAGGGTCTTGTAAAGGAAGTTCTGTAAAAAGATCTCTAAAAATTATAAATAAATTTCTACAAGTACTTTTTGGCCTGGAAATATCAAAACCTAAGTCTCATGATTTTTCAACAGATAAATCATCAATAATTAATTCTATTCTACCAAACCCCTTTCCAACACTTGTGAAAGAAGTACTAAATAAACTCAAGTAAAAATTATAATAAAATTCAGGGATAATCACTTAGGCCCTTAAGATATTCTGACCAAGTTTCATTAGATTCAAATGCATAGATTAACCATAAGAAAACCAAACATCATTTTGGGCCTTTTGGTAATTAACAAATGAAGTACCAGGAATAAAATCCATAAAATTCTATAGAAATTACCAGGGGTTCTAGAAGGCCTAAAACCTACACTACCCAAGTTTCATAACTTTTGGGGAAGGTTTAGTGGCTGAATCTTCAAATTTGTGCTCCTACCCTAAAACTAGGGTTAGGGTTTTGAGATGCCTACCTTGATCCAACTCTTCTAAGATTCCTACCAGAGAACTTAGGATTCATTACCCTCAATTCTACTGAGTTTCCAAGGCTATACAAGGGCATTTGCCCCCATGTCCTTCACAACCCTCAAAAGTCCTTCCTTATGGTTTGAGGTTGGACCCTAGGGTAAATCAAGCCTAAATCATCCCATTTTCCTTAAGAGGGTGACATTGGCCATACCAAGTCATTGTCCAAAACCTCAGTCTCTGTTGAGGGGAGGGGACCACACTAAGTCCATAGTGCACTTGTAAATAAAAATACCTCCTTAAAGCCAAATTACAGTTTGGTGATTCCCTAACCAAAACATATCCAAATGAGTTACAATTTTGTACAGAACTAGGCCTTGATGCCAGGGACTGCTCTCCAAAATTTGGGAGGGTTTGGAGGTAATTTGACCACTTAATTAAATTAACCTAGCATTATTAAATAAAAGTAAAAACTTTAGGCAAAGTGGCTCCAAAAATTCTGAGTTTTGGGCAGGCCCTAGGTATAGCTAGGATAGACTCCCTGCCAAACTTTCAAGTGATTTGGGCCAGGGATGAGGTGTGGGCACACAGTTTAATGACTGCCTAGCCCTAAGTATATGTGCTACCAAAATGGGTGCCCTGGTCAGACCATTCACCAAAATGGGTTCAAACCAATTTTACAATAACGTAGACACAAAGGACTACAACTTTCATGTTGAAGGTTTTTCCACCATATGAGCCTATGTATTTTTAAAATTTAAAACCAAATAATACTAAATCTGTGACATAAATCGAAATATCAAAATTTAATATCCTATAGTTTAAATCATAAGAAGCACGAATCTAGGCGCAGATTTGACAGAATCCTATCGTCTTCTTCCTTGAGCCGACGGCCAGGATCCATCCTGCCTAGAGCCGCTTCCAAGATCTGCCGTCGGCGTTCCAGCGCCTTCCCCGGCCGGCCACCACCCCCACCACCTCCGTTGAGGTGGTGGCTGTCGCCAGGAGGCGGCTCAGCTGCCGGAGAGGTATTTTCCGGCGGTTCTAATAGGATGTTTTTTTGCCGAAAAACCATGAAAATCATGGTTTGGATCGGGCTCAATTGAGCCCGAACCTTAAACCTAAGGAGACCTATGATCTACCCGTGAGTTAAGGAGAGGGGGAGGAACTTCCTGGCGGCCTGAATGCGGGAGGAGCGGCGGGATGCCATAGTCGACGGCGGCGGCGCTCGGCTTCTGCAACAACACAGTGGGACGACCTATCTCTTCCAGGTAAAAGCTCGAAAATGTTTCCCTCTGTCCACTGATGATTTTTAAATGGGCAATTGGGGAGGGGGGCGGCTGGTTGTTCAATGCCCTTCAACACCATTAATGGTGTGGCTCGGGTTAAGTGGAGGGGGGCTGAATCTACCCCTTGGTGGCCGGGAAACGGCTGGAATCAACTCCTCTTCCCTAGAGGAGTTGATTGCAGCCATTAAAAGTGGTTGTTGGCCTCCCTTTGGCCGGCTCCCACTCTCCCCTATCTTCTCTCTCCACCATTAACATGAAGGGAAGCTCCCTTCTCTCTCTTAGTCACCCATGTTGACTGGTCAACAACATAGGCTATGTGCAGCCCACTTAGTCATGATGATCATGAAAGTGAGGTTAGCCTAAGGAAGAAGTGGCTTGGGCTTGGGTTAGGCCATTTGGGCTAGGTTTGACTTGGCTTAAGTTAGGGTTGACCTGGGTCAATTTGATCATCTAGGTTAACCCCATTGTGTCCTTGGTGACCCATTGACCTCCCCTAAGGCCTATGTGGGGTTATGTAGGGTTACCTTACACTTTAGAGGTCACCTACCCTTAATAAGGGCACTTTGACCAGATTAGGGGCTTGAGTTGACTTGGGTCAACTTGGCCTCTAGGACTGACCCCAATGTGTCCTTAGTGACCCCTTTACTTCACTTTAGGGTTAGGGGGGCATAGGTGGGGTCCTCTAGGCTAGGAGTAGGTCAAAATGACCCGTAAGCTAGTTTGACCCATTTTGGGTTAGGGTTGACCTTGGTCAACTGAGTCTCTTTGATTGACCCCCAATGGGTGCTTATGGCTCTAATGGGCCTCCCAAGGTATTAGGGGGTGTTGTGGTAGGGTCTTGGGGTCAAGGTGTAGCCCCATGGTCATCCTAAAACATTGTTCAGAGTTCTACTATTTGCAGACCATTATGATTTCCACACTTTGTCTCCTATCCCTTGGCCCATTTTTGGCTTCCTAGGGTTTGTCATGACCTAGTCATAGACAAAACCACTTCTAGGGGTCTAGTTGGAAATGGGATGTTACGCACGCCCCCATAAAACGGGCATGACTAGGGCGTGAACACGGGCGTGTCTAGTTCAAAAGTACAATTTTCTGCAGAAAGCTTCCGTGGAAAATTCTTGGACATTCTCTAAGTAAACGCCCCCATGTCACGGGCGTGACACAGGGCGTGACCTACCCGAAACTGCCTAATTGATGCCAGATTACACCATTTCGATCTGTTTGCTGACCCGGTCAGTACACGCCCTAGGTCACGGGCGTGACCGAGTGGCGAGACTTCCCCCAACAGCTAGAATTTATTCCCGCTGTTTCTCCTTACCGCCATTTCAAGTAACAAAGTTGACATGCCCTGGGTCACGAGCATGACCCACAAAACGGCAACTTTTGGCGGTTTTTATCCAACGTTCCCGAGCTTTTAAGATGATTGTTCCGAGCTTGACACGCCCTAGGTCACGGGCGTGACCAGGGGCGTGACCGACCAACAACTTTTCTTATAAATTCCAGATAAGTTCAGGAGCTGGGGGAAAGGAGGAGCCAATTTTAGAACTATGTTGTAGCTTAGTTTTCTATTTTTATGCATTTCTTTTATGTAATTTCAATTTCATAGTTTAACTTTACTTTTTGCTAATTTCAATTCAATTACTCCTCTTCTTAATCATGTCTTCCTTTTACTTTTATTGTAACCTTTATTTCATGTCAAGTAGCTAACTTCCTTAGCACTTGACCACGATAATCTTTGAATAAAACTCGTTTTGTCAAACTCTTTTACCGCTTTCGATTTATCTTTGAATTATATTGTGTCGAATTCATATTTCGCGGATATACTCTTTGATTTTAGATCTGTATCTTAAACGACTGAGAGGTTGCGGATACAAGTAGATCGCTCAAAGATAAAAGGAGCCGCATACACTGCTTGAGAGAGGATGACATGAATCTTCCGGATTGGAGTCAAATCCAATAGGGGGTTCACCGCCAAAAGCAAGCTTAGGGGTCACAAAGGGCGTTTTTCTCCAACGTTCTCGGGCTTTTAAGATGGCGATTCTGAGCTTGACATGCCCTAGGTCACGGGCGTGACCAAGTGCGTGATCGACCAGCAACTCTTCCTATAAATTCAAGATGAGTTCAGGAGCTAGAAAAAAAGGAGGAGCCAATTTTAGGACAATGTTGTAGCTTAGTTTTTTGCTTTTATGCATTTCTTTTATATAATTTCAATTTCATAATTTAACTTCACTTTTTGCTAATTTCAATTCAAGTACTCTTCTTAATCATGTCTTCCTTTTATTTTTATTGTAACTTTTATTTCATGTCAAGTAGCTAACTTCCTTAGCACTTGATCATGATGATCTTTGAATAAAACTCTTTTTGTCAAACTCTTTTACCGCTTTCGATTTATCTTTGAATTATATTGTGTCAAATTCATATTTCGCGGACATGCTCTTTGATTTTAGATCCGTATCTTAAATGACCGAGGGGTTGCGGATACGAGTAGATCGCTCAAAGATAAAAGGAGCCGCATGCACTCCTCGAGAGAGGATGACATGGATCTTCTGGATTGGAATCAAATCTAATAGAGGGGTTCACCGCCTAAAGCAAAATTAGGGGTTTTGACTGGCCGAGGGGTCTTAATCGATCAACCTAAGGTTAGTCAAAAGCATGAGCTTGAGAGAGATGCTTTTGTATCTTGGGAACCTCCACGGTTGAAGTGAGTAAAATAGAGTTTGTGTTTCATAAAAGGTTTATTCAAAGGGAGTCTAGATCAATTGCTAGTTTTTAGTTTATTTTCTTTCAATTAGTTTAATTTAATATCATTTTATATTTAGATAAAATAATACTAATTTACGTGAGTAGAAGTACTCAACAGACCCCTAATCTAATACGACATTTCATATACTATATTATGATAGGTATGCTTGCCTATTAGGGATTATAGTTTCGAAACATTTTAAAACTATAAATTCTTCATCAAGTTTTTTAGCGCTCTTGGGAGACGCCGCTTGCTTATCTTGAGCTCTGAATATCAATTTCAAGTGCATGACCATGATCTGAAAACATTCTGGAGAAAATTAACATTTTTGGTCACGGATAGCTAAACTTCAAATGGTCATAACTCTCAAACCAGGAAGAGTTACGGGACGTGCAACTAGTCAACGGGAAGAGGACGACATCCTCTACAAATCTAGATAGTTTCACAAGTACACGCCCCATGATACGGGCGTGACCAGGGAATGAACAAGGGCGTGTCTAGTTTAAAAGTACAATTTTCGACAGAAAGCTTCCGTGGACAATTCTGGGACATTTTCTAAGTACACGCCCCCATGTCACGGGCGTGAACCAGGGCATGACCTACCCGAAACAACCTAATTGATGACATATTGCGTCCGTTTCCATCCATTTGCTAACCAAAGGCGTGACTGACCAGCAACTCTTCCAATAAATTCCAGATGAGTTCAGGAGCTGGAAAAAAAGGAGGAGCCAATTTTAGGACTATGTTGTAGCTTAGTTTACTGCTTTTATGCATTTATTTTATGTAATTTCAATTTCATAGTTTAACTTCACTTTTTGATAATTTCAATTCAAGTACTCTTCTTAATCATGTCTTCCTTTTATTTTTATTGTAGCCTTTATTTCATGTCAAGTAGCTAACTTCCTTAGCACTTGATCATGATGATCTTTGAATAAAACTCATTTTCTCAAACTCTTTTACCGCTTTCGATTAATATTTGAATTATATTATGTCGAATACATATTTCGCGGATATTCTCTTGATTTTAGATCCGTATCTTAAATGACCGAGAGGTTGCAGATACGAGTATATCGCTCAAAGATAAAAGGAGCCGCATGCACTCCTCGAGAGAGGATGACAAGGATCTTCCGGATTGGAGTCGAATACAATAGAGGGGTTCACCTCCTAAAGCAAAATTAGGGGTTTCGACTGGCCGAGGGGTCTTAATCGATCAACCTTAGGTTACTCAAAAGCATGAGCTCGGGAGAGACGCTTTTGTATCTTGGGAACCTCCACGGTCGAAGTGAGTAAAATAGAGTTTGTGTTTCATAAAAGGATTATTCAAAGGGAGTCTAGATCAAGTGCTAGTTTTTAGTTTATTTTCTTTCAATTAGTTTAATTTAATCTCATTTTATATTTACATAAAATAATACTAATTTGCATGAGTAGAAGTACTCAATAGGACCCGAGTCTAATACGACATTTCCTATACTATATTTCGATAGGTATGCTTGCCTATTTGAGATTATAGTTTGGTTACATTTTAAAACTATAAATTCTTCATCAAGTTTTTTAGCGCTATTGGGAGACGCCCTTTGCTTATCTTGAGCTCTGAATATCAATTTCAAGTGCATGACCATGATCTGAAAACATTCTGGAGAAAATTAACATTTTTTGTCGCGGATAGCTAAACTTTAAATGGTCATAACTTTCAAAACAAGAAGAGTTATGGGACGTGCAACTAGTCAACGAAAAGAGGATGACGTCCTCTATAAATTTGGAGAGTTTCACAAGTACACACCCTCATGACACGGGCGTGACCACGGCGTGAACACGGGTGTGTCTAGTTCAAAAGTACAATTTTCTGCAGAAAGCTTCCGTGGACAATTATGCGACATTTTCTAAGTACACGGCCCCATGTCACGGGCGTGAACCAGTGCGTGACCTAACCGAAACTGTCGAATTGATGCCAGATTGGGCATTTCCATCCGTTTGCTGACCCGGTCTGTACACGTCCTAGGTCACGGGCGTGACCGAGGGGCGTGACTTCCCCCAACAGCCAGAATTTATTCCCGCCGTTTCCTCTTCCCTCCATTTCCAGTAACAGACTTGACAAGCCCTGGGTCACGGGCGTGACCCCCAAAACGGTGACTTTTGGCAGTTTTTCTCCAACATTCCCGCGATTTTAAGATGATGATTCCGAGCTTGACACGCCCTAGGTCACGGGCGTGACCAAGGGCGTGACCGACCATCAAGTTTTCCTATAAATTCCAGATCAGTTCAGGAGTTGGGGGAAAGGAGGAGCCAATTTTAGGACTATGTTGTAGCTTAGTTTACTGTTTTTATGCATTTCTTTTATGTAATTTCAATTTCATTGTTTAACTTTACTTTTTGCTAATTTCAATTCAAGTACTCCTCTTCTTAATCATGTCTTCCTTTTACTTTTATTGTAACCTTTATTTCATTTCAAGTAGCTAACTTCCTTAGCACTTGATCATGATGATCTTTGTATAAAATTCTTTTTGTCAAACTCTTTTACCGCTTTCGATTTATCTTTGAATTATATTGTGTCGAATTCATATTTCGCGTATATCCTCTTTGATTTTAGATCCGTATCTTAAATGACCGAGAGGTTGCGGATACCAGTAGATCGCTCAAAGATAAAAGGAGCCGCATGCACTCCTCGAGAGTAGATGACATGGATCTTCCGGATTGGAGTAAAATCAAAAAGAGGGGTTCACCACCTAAAGCAAGCTTAGGGGAGACCACAGGCGTTTTTCTCCAACGTTCCCGGGCTTTTAAGACGACGGTTCCGAGTTTGACACGCCCTAGGTCACGGGCATGACCATGGGCGTGACCGACCAGCAACACTTCCTATAAATTCCAGATGAGTTCAGGAGCTGGAAATAAAGGAGGACACAATTTTAGGACTATGTTGTAGCTTAGTTTACTGTTTTTTATGTATTTCTTTTATGTTATTTCAATTTCATAGTTTAACTTCACTTTTTGCTAATTTCAATTCAAGTACTCTTCTTAATCATGTCTTCCTTTTATTTTTATTGTAACCTTTATTTCATGTCAGGTTGCTAACTTGCTTAGCACTTGATCATGATGATCTTTGAATAAAACTCTTTTTGTCAAACTCTTTGTTGGAAAACCCTATTACTAATTTGGGTCAGGATCACTATGTCTCTAGGAACCTTTGCTTGACCTCCTGTATAGCTTAATAGGTCAAGTAGAATTGAGTCTAAGGGTTAGAAGTCTAGGTTTGGAAGCTGCCCTGAAGTCCAAGATTTTGTGTTTGGAGACTAAGTCATATCGTCGAGCTCAGCACGACGATTCGTCGAACTCCGATCGACGATCGTCTAGCTCAACCTCGAAAGATCGTCGAACTCCATTCGACGATCGCTGTGCTCAACTTCTTCATATCATCGAACTCCATTCGACGATTAGTGAGCTCAGGTCGACGATTTTGACTCTGCTTTGGATATTTATCTCTGAGCTCAGCTCGACGATCTTTGAGCTCAGATCGACGATATTTTGCTGCTGTATATTTCCAGATCGCTGAGCTCAGCTCGACGATAGCATAGCTCAGTTCGACGATTACAGATAACTTCCAGGATGTTTCTACATTTAAATTCAAATCAGTTAGGAGTTATTCTGCAATTAATTCAGAGATTTCCTAGCCGTTTTCATTCATTTAATTCAGAGATTTCCTTGTGTCTTCTGGTTTTGCTTACTTTTATGTTTGTTTCTGGCCTTGATTTGTCTGTGCTTAGTTCTTGTTTAACTTAGTGCTGTGATTAGATTTATTATTGCTTCCCTGCTCACTGTTATTACAACAGTTGTTGTAAAAAGTTTCAAAGCACCATATACTCTATTCACCCCCCTCTAGAGTATATCAGATCTAACTGCACTTTCAATTGGTATCAGAGGGAGGTTGGTTAAACATATCATACCTGATTGGTTGTACAGGCTAACACCTGAACCTAAAGATCCCAAGTTAGATCTGTTTTTCTTTAGTATTTTATTATTAGATTTTGTTTTCACAAATCATGGCCCAAAACAAAGATTATGCTAGCACCAGACCTCCAGTGTGCAATCTATCCAAGTTTGTACTTTGGAATGCAAGGATTAGGCTATACATGAATTCTATTGACGAAGATATCTTTAATTCTGTTTTGACAGTATGTTCAAGACCCCCAGAGAACACAAGTACAAATGTTGTGCCACCTCCATCAGGAACAGATGCTGACATCAAGAGATGGAAGGTAGCTGATGCTAAGGCTATGAATATCCTAGCGCAGACAATGTCAAATGACATTTTTCAAAAGGTAGCTGAATGTAATTCAGCAAAAGAAATTTGGGACAAACTCTTAGAAATAGTCTCAGGCTCAGCTGATGAGAGAAAGGATAGAAGATCCTATCTCATCTCTCAATATGAGAATTTCAAAAAGGGAGAAACTGAGTCAGTGGGAGATATGTACAACAGACTAAGTCTAATTGTCAGTGAACTCAGGACATTAGACAAAGAGATCTCTCTAACTGAACTTAATGATAAGATCCTAATGTGCTTCCCCAGCACTTGGTATTCAAGAATCTGGCCAATTAAGGATGCCAGAAGTCTAAATGAGATCACCACTGAAGCTCTATTGGGTAAGCTCAAATCTTATGAGCTACTCATCAAAAATAGAGAGGAAGAACAGAAGGCTGCCTCACCAGCCACAAGAAAAGAGAAGAGCATAGCATTTAAAGCAACTGAAGATCTGCCTGAAGATAAAGTAACAGGCAATGATGAACTACTCAGTCTGCTGGCCAAAAGATTTTACAAAATGGCCAGAAAGGACTTTAGAAGAAGATCATACAAGGAGCAGGATAAGCCAAGGTATGACAAGTCCATTAGTAATAATAAAGACATTATTTGCTTTGGTTGCAGGAAACCAGGGCACATAGTTCCTGATTGTCCAGAGAACAAGAATAAGGACAGAAGGGATAGGAAAGAAAGAAAAAAGGAGAAAGACTCCAAAAGGAATGGCAATGGTAAACCTTCTTCAAGCAAAAACAAGCATACAAGAAAAAGGTTTGTTGCTGAATCCTGAAGTGAGACTGAAGAAGAATCAGAAGTCTCATCCAGCTCCAGTGATGATGAGGATGATGCAGAAGAAAAGGAGTTCTGCATGATGACAATCAATGCCTCACAGCATAATTCAGAGGAAGAGGAGTCAGAGTCAGACTCAGAGACTCAATCTGAAGAAGATCAGGTAATTGGTTCTTTTGATTTTAGTTCAGAAGATTTTAAATATGAATTTAAAGCACTGTGTTTAGACCTGCTAAAGTCTGAGAAAAAGATTATCTCTCTCAGAAATCAATTATCTGAACACAATACTCTAAAGTCAGAAAACCTCAAACTCTCTCAGGAGTTGGAGTGCTGTAGGGAACAAATAGCTTCACTAAAAAGTGAGCTCTCTGAGGCGAAGAAGCTTGAAGAATCCATTAATGGGAGAAGCATCAAGCTGATGGACATCACAAGCACAGTGAACTCCAAATTCAATAGTACACTGGGCTTGGGTGCTTCATCTAGCCAAATTATAGTCCTAACAACTCCCATCAAATTCATTTCTAACAAAGGAAAGGGAGTTGTAGAGGTTGCTAGGAAAAATTCTGATCTGCCTCAGAAAACTAAGTCCCAGCAGAAATCATCGAACGGAAATCGACGATCGCCGAGTGAAGATCGACGATCGCCGAACGCAGCTCGACGATCTCAGGCACAATCATCGAACGCAGATCGACGATCTCAGCCAAAGTCGTCGAACGCAGGTCGACGATCTCAAATACCTGACCTCACCCATAGTCGACCGTCGAACGGAGCTCGACGATCTGACCCAAGATCGTAGAACGCAGCTCCAAGATCGTCGAACAAAGGTCAGAGCTCTGGAAAATCTTTCAAAGGTAAAGCAAAATTTAATCCTAAGGGTACTTCATCTCAAATCTTTAACCCTTATACTGAATGGATTATACCGCCAAGGAGATATCATCCTGAAGGATATAAGAGTCAACCAGGGATGTCTTTCATTTCAGAATTTAAAGGTTATCAACCTAGGCCCAAGGTAAACTGGGTCAAAAACAAATGAATTGTCTTATGTGCAGGTGAAGACCTATCCAACATCTAACCAGCAATGGTATTTGGATAGTGGGTGCTCTAAGCACATGACAGGGAACAAGGACAACCTCACATCCTTCAGAGCCAAGCTTGGACCCAAAGTTATCTTTGGTGATTCAAACTTTGGACAGACTAAAGGATATGGTGCAGTCCAGATTGGTTCAGTAACCTTCAAGAAGGTAGCTTATATGGAAGGACTGAAGCACAACCTAATTAGCATCAGTCAGCTGTGTGATGAAGGCTACTAGGTGACCTTCAGCAAAGCCTTGTGCAAAATCAAGTCAGAGGACAACACAACTGTGTTGACAGGTAAAAGGAAAGGTAACATCTATCTTGTAGATTTTCTTTCAACTGATGTATATATCTGCTTGTTTAACTCTGTCTGTAGACCAAATATTTTATGGCATAAGAGACTAGGACACCTAAACCTTAGAACTATTGCTAGGCTATCCAAGGACAACCTTGTTAGAGGACTACCTTCTGGCCCCTACAAGACGGAAGGACTCTGCAGGGCTTGTCAATTAGGCAAGCAAACTAAAAACAGCTTTAAGTCACTTAATAAGAGTGATTCACCTAGGATATTGTATCTGTTACACATGGATCTCTTTGGACCGATCACAGTACAAAGCCTAGGAGGGAAATCCTACACTTTATTAGTTGTAGATGACTTCTCTAGATTCACTTGGGTGTTCTTTCTAAGGAAGAAGTCTGATAACTTTAAGTGTCTGACAGAGTTTCTCAAATGTATACAGATTGAGTTCAATACTCACATTGCCCTGATCAGAAGTGATCATGGGACAGAGTTTGATTCTCTTCTTATGCAAGAGTTCTGTCAGAGTGAAGGGATCAGACATACTTTCTCAGCTCCTAGAACTCCTCAACAAAATGGGGTAGCTGAAAGGAAAAATAGAACCCTTATTGAATCTGCCACTACATTATTGTCAGATGCTCATCTACTTCTATCCTTCTGGGCAGAGGCAGTGAACACCTCCAACTATGTGTTGAACAGAAGTCTGATACATAAACTAAAGGGAAAGACTCCCTATGAATTACTCAAAGGGAAGAAACCTAAAGTTGACTATTTTAGAGTCTTTGGTTGTATTTGCTACATTCATAATAATGACAAGAAATATTTAGCAAAATTTCAAGCCAAAGCTGATGAAGGAGTGTTTCTGGGATACTCCATTATCAGCAAGGCTTATAGGGTCTATAATAGATCATCTTTAAAAATTGAGGAATCTGTTCACATTTCATTTGATGAAACTAACATGTCTTTCAAGGAGAAGAATTCTTCTACCATAGAACCTTTGCAGGAACATTCTCTAGTTGAAGACCTGAACAAGTTACAGGTTACTCAAAGTGATGAAAGCAGTGAAGATGAAGAAAATGCTCAACACATTGAAGCATAACTTGAAGAGCCAGTTGTTGTACCACAAGAGGAAACAACAACACAGGTTGGTGAACAATCAACACCCCCTGTTGATTTAGTAACATCAAGAGACCATCCAATTTCCCAAATAATTGGAGAAATCTCAGCTGGTGTGCAAACAAGAAATCAGGTGTACCAAAACCTGTTGCACACCTGCTTCCTATCTCAAATTGAACCTCAGTCCATTCAAGATGCAGAGCAAGATCCACACTGGATCATTGCAATACAAGAGGAGTTGCATCAATTTGAGAGGAACAAAGTATGGGATCTAGTGCCAAAGCCTAAGGATCACTCAATTGTTGGAACAAAATGGGTATTCAGAAACAAATTGGATGATCAAGGAGTTATTATAAGGAACAAGACAAGACTAGTTGCTCAGGAATACTCTCAAGAAGAAGGAATAGACTACGACCAGACCTTTGCACCTGTTGCAAGATTGGAAGCCATCAGAATATTTCTAGCTTATGCAGCTCACAAAGGCTTCAAGGTATATCAGATGGATGTCAAAAGTGCTTTCTTGAATGGAGACATCAAAGAGGAAGTTTATGTCAGACAACCTCCAGGTTTTATCTCTCCAACTTATCCTGATTATGTTTTTAGACTGAACAAAGCATTATATGGTCTCAAGCAAGCTCCTATAGCATGGTATGAGACCCTAGCATGCTTTCTCTTGGAAAATGGTTTTATAAGGGGTAGATTAGACCAAACTCTTTTTCATTAGAACCCATAAGTCCCATACCTTACTAGTACAAATTTATGTAGACGATATCATTTTTGGTTCTACTGACTCCAAATTGTGCAGAAGGTTTTCCAACCTAATGCATTCTAAATTTGAGATGAGTAGCATGGGTGAGCTACCCTTATTCCTAGGATTGCAAGTCAAGCAACATGCTGAAGGCATCTTTATTTCTCAAACCAAATATGCAAATGAACTGGTTAAGAAATTTTGTATGTCTGAGACATCTTGTATGAAAACACTCATGCCTACTAATGCTGTATTAGATGCTGATGAACATGGGAAACCTGTTGATCAGACCACATATAGAGCAATGATTGGCTCTTTACTGTATCTTACAGCTAGTAGACCAGATATAATATTTGCTACATGTATATGTGCTAGGTTCCAAGTAAACCCTAGAGAGTCACACCTAACATTAGTAAAGAGGATTCTCAGGTATGTTAAAAGTTGTCCAAATCTAGGTCTCTGGTATCCAAATAATTCATCATTTGATTTAACTGGATTCTCAGATGCTGATTATGCTGGATGCAGAATTGACAGGAAAAGCAACAGTGGAACTTGTCAGTTCCTTGGTGACAGACTTGTCTCTTGGTTTTGTAAGAAATAAACATCTGTGTCAACTTCAACTGCTGAAGCTGAATATATGGCTGCAGGCAGTTGTTGTTCACAAATCTTGTGGATTCAAAACCAACTCCTAGACTATGGCTACAACTTAGAGAAGTCTAAAATCTTTTGTGACAATACTAGTGCTATTTCTATAGCTCAAAATCCAGTCCTCCATAGTAGGACAAAACACATAGAGATTAGGCATCATTTCTTAAGGGATAATGTTGAAAAGAATAAAATTGAATTACAATATATCCCAACTGATTTACAAAGGGGAGATAATTTCACCAAGCCCTTGGATGAAAAGAAACACACCTTCTTCCTAAATCAGTTAGGAATGTTAGATGGAGGAAGCCTTAAATAATATCCAAGATTTTAAAAGCTTAAAAATTGACCAATACTAGCCAAACATACTGATTTTTCTTAGTATCTAGAGCTTTTCTGATCTCTGAACTGCGCTCGACGATTTGCCCCAAGATCGTCGATCGGAGATCAACGATTTCCAAAAATCGTCGAACTGAGTTCAGCGTCTCTCAGATAGTATGAACTATCTCTTCCGGTCAACGATCGTCGAACGGCGCTCGACGATTATGTTCTCTGAACGAGCGTCGAACGGAGCTCGACGCTCTCCAATATCGTCGAACGGAGATCGACGATGTTGAAAACTCTTTAGATTCCTTTAGTAGCCTCGATTGTCGAACTAAGTTCAATGATCTTTCCATTTCTGCGTCGAACCCTAATATAAAACTCATTTTTTTGCTGTCGTTCTCTTTTGCGCTTTCGATTTCTCTGCAAGAATTTTCTTTCCCTCCAAACCGTTCTACACTTGGTCGTTTTGTTTGTTTAATTTCTGTAGGTACTAATGGCTGTGTCAGTTGCTGTTCTTGCTGCAATGAAGTTTGATGCCGGTTTTGACATTGACATAGAATCCTTCAGCACGACTGACCAGATTTTTCAAGATATACTGGGTTTGTTCAAGGATCAGAATCTGACTGCCATAATGACCACCAGGATCAAGCTGGCTTCTGATGAAATCAAGGAGTGGGTTTATACTGCCCATAATCAAGATAACAACACCATTGTTGGGTCTATAGCTGGAAATCAGGTACCCTTGACCCCAACCATCTTATCAGAAGTTTTTGAATTGAGAAATGGAGAAGACTCTGCTGAGCTATCTGGAGAAGAGTATTCTAAACTGCTTGCCAGGATGGGTCATCCAGAGGGAAACCTAGCAAGCTCTTCAAAAGGAACCTGTCTGTTGAATACAGGTTCATGGCAGATGTGGTGGGGAAAGTGCTACTGGCAAAACACTCTGCCCATGATACAATATCAAGATATCAGCTATGTCTCATGGGAGCTCTTATGGACAAGAAGAATCTGAATTGGGGAGAGGTTTTCTTTGACCTCATCAAAAAGAAAATAAACAAAAGTTTTGCTAATTTTGGGAGAATTATTGGAGTATTTCTGCAGCACAGGTGTCCTGTCTTGCTGGTCTCCTCTGGAGTTCATATCAATGCCTCCAAGAGATTGTCTTGTGCCCTCTTTGGAAAGTGGGACAGATAAATAAGCAAGCCTAGCAGGCCCTCCTCCAGTGCTCCTTCAGGCACAAGGACTCAAAGAGTCACTCCTCCACAGGTCTCTGCCCCTGCAGATGACCTGGCTGTTGCTGTTGCTTCTCCTCCTCATCCTCCAATTCCATCCCTTCCCATTCCATCCACCATTCCAGCTCCATCCACCATCATCCTATCCAGCCCATCTCCAACATCAACACCTTCTCCAGAACCTATTCTACCTCCACCAGCAGACCAATTCCACCCACTATTCTCCTATCCTCCACCATATGTCACCTCATCACACTCTCATCCATCCTTCACCCTACTGGATGATTCCTTTATGGATGATTCCCCATCATCTCATCCTCAGTTACCTTCCTCCTCCACTTCATTTCAAGACCTCCTACACCACATCATTGATCAACCAACTTTCACCCCATCCATATCCATTCCCCTATCCTCCATATCCACCTTGCCAACACCTCAACCATCCCTTCCACAATTCTCCAACTCTCCACTTCCAGAAACTTCAGCTGCTTCCATACCTTCTACCTCTGCTCCAGCTCTTGAGCAAGTAGACCTCTCAGCCCTTGCTGACAGGCTGTATGAGCTGCTTGCCCCCAGGCTCTCTCTACTGTTGGAGAACTCCTTGGCTCCACTACACCTGTTAGTGGTAGCCCTTTCTGCCAGGCTCTCTTCCCTCTTCCCTCAGGCAGCACCTGCAGCAGTGTGCCTTGATCCAGACATGTCTGCATCTAGGCAGGGCGAGATGCCATATGAAGTGAATCTTCATGCTGCTGCTGTTGTTGTTGTTAGTACTGCTTCTTATGTTGCTCCTCCTCTTGTTGCTGTTGTTGTGCCTCCAGAAAGTCAGATTTCAACTGCAGTTCTTGCAATAGACCTCAGGTCTTTGATTTCAGCTTTTGATTCTGCTTACTTCAGCTGTCTGCCAGAGGTCCATGCTGTCCAGCCTCCAGATGATTTATCCAAGGCACTTGTGCCTTTTTCTTGCTGTGACCCCAGCTTTATCACCTCTTTTGTACATTCAGTAATTGCTGCTACAAAAAATGTTGCTTGCTGCTGCCTCTTCTGAAGAAAGGATTGTTGATACTGCTGCTGAGGTTGTTAACACTGATGCTGAAGTTTCTATTGTTTCTGATGAACCAATTTCCAAGGACACTCTCATGATAGAGGCCACTGAATTTGAGCCTTCTGCAGTCCTTGATGATTTTCCCTCTGCTTCTATTACTGATAGTGAATCTGCTGTTCCTACTGTTGTTAGTGGAGTTGTTGTTGTTATCACCTCTCCAGAGCCTACTGCTGCTGCTGTTGTTGTTTCTGCTTCACCTTCTCCATCTACTGCTGTCCCTGCTGTTACCATCTCAACACCTACTGCTGCTGCTGTTTAAACCTCTGCCTCATCTGCTTCTGTTCAGCTCAAAAAGGACTTGATGAAGAAAATAGATGCTCTCTATGAGGACCAGAGTTCTGAATCTAATGAATTTAAAACAGACTCTGATGAATCTTCTGGTACCATTGCCAGGAAAAGGAAGGCAAGGAGCAAAGCAATGAAAAGGGTACCTCCTGCTAAAGTTAAAGATAACAATGATATCCCATATTATATTCTGCATAACTGCCCAATTACTGAACACTGGATGCAATATTCTAAAAATCAGCTGAAAGCAATGAAGAAAAAGAGAAAATATGAGAAGGGTTCATCCCAATTCCAGCACTCTCATCCTCCTCCACCACCTCCTCCTGATGCAGGTGCAGGTGGAAGCTATGCAAGTCAACCCCCAGCCAGAAGTCAGGCTCCCTATCAACCTCATGCCAGATCTTACCACAGGGAAAGCCAATCCAGGGGTTCTCATTCTAGGAGAGGAGGATATAGGGGTAATCAGAGAGATATTCAAGTTTATTCCAAAGGGTACTCCATGCAACACCCATATTCCAGGGAAAGACAAACTACAACTGATACAACATCTGGTTCTTTCCCTTACAAGATAAAAGAAACTGTGTCTGTCAGGTCTTCTCAAGACAATCCCTCCAACAGGTATGAGCCACCTGTACCTTTTGAGGACCCTGAAAGTAATCCAGCTGCTTGGACTGCCAGTTAAAGGAATTAGCTGCACTGGATCAGATTAAAAAGGCCAGAGAACAAGGATTAGATTCTTCCAACATTTCTACTATGTCTGAACAGAGACAGAAAGAACTAGAGAGATATGCTTCAAGTAAGTTCTTTGATGCTGATTGGTACATGGAATTACACCCTGAAGTAGTGGTTCCCAGGCTTAAACAGCAAACATCATTAGGTGCAGCAGATGACAACAGATCTAAGAAGGAAGCCCTCAATCCTAACAGAAAGATTAAAATGGTTAAGGGCAAAGAGAAGAAATGATATTGTAAGGTGATAATTTCTGTGATTTCTGACTGTTATCTGGATGCTATATATCTCTGTGATTATTCTGCAATGTCTAGCTGTTGATTTTTTGCTTTAATGCTTGTATGTTGTTATTTAAATTTTTCCAAAGTCTGTAAATAGTAATCCTAACCAAAATAGGGGGAGATTGTTGGAACACCCTATTACTAATTTGGGTCAGGATCACTATGTCTCTAGGAACGTTTGCTTGACCTCCTGTATAGCTTAATAGGTCAATTAGAATTGAGTCTAAGGGTTAGAAGTCTAGGTTTGGAAGCTGCCCTGAAGACCAAGATTTTGTGTTTGGAGACTAAGTCATATCGTGGAGCTCAGCACGACGATTCGTCGAACTCCGATCGACGATCGTCTAGCTCAACCTCGACAGATCGTCGAACTCCATTCGACGATTGCTGAGCTCAACTTCTTCATATCGTCGAACTCCATTCGACAATCGGTGAGCTCAGGTCGACGATTTTGACTCTGCTTTGGATCTTTATCTCTGAGCTCAGCTCGACGATCTTTGAGCTCAGATCGACGATATTTTGCTGCTGTATATTTCCAGATCGCTGAGCTCAGCTCGACGATAGCAGAGCTCAATTCGACGATTACAGATAACTTCCAAGATGTTTCTACATTTAAATTCAAATCAGTTAGGAGTTATTCTGCAATTAATTCAAAGATTTCCTAGCCGTTTTCATTCAATTCTGGACCAAGTTTCAATGGATTTTTCAAGGAATATATCTGTGGACTTTCCTCCAGAAGAGATTATGCAATTAAGGATGCAATTAATGCAGGTCAACGACTATACTTGACAGAGAATGTTATTCTATTCTATACCAGAGAATAAAAGACAGGATTTTTAAATCTCTCAAGAGAACACACACAATACAGAGAGAGGATACAGATTACAGAGACACATTCAAAAATCTTCTGTCACAAAATAATTCTGAAGAACACACATCCAAGGAGATCAAGCCTTCTCAAATCTTTAGATCTCCTTAGTCTTCAAAGTGTTCAAGGCCAACATATTTCCAGACTCCAGACATTCAAGATTTCAGCTATTGCTGAAATCATCTATTGCTGGAGTTCAATCTTTGAAGGCCTATCACCCTCTGCAAAGCTTTTTCTTCCTGAAGATCTCAAGGATTCAGGGGGAGCTTTGACAACAACAATCCACATAGTCTTCTCAGTTGTTTGAGAAAGAGAAGACTTCCATCATTCTCTCACCCCCACTCCGTAAAGGGTTTCTCAAACTCCCTTCAAAAGTTTGAGATTGGTTTTTGAGCACCTTGTCAAAAGCTCATTGGTGGCAAGACACCTGATCAAAAACTCTGCTTTGGTTTTTGAGCACCTTATCAAAAGCTCATTGGTGCCCAGGACACCTGATCAACTCATCCTGTAGTGGATTCCTACCTAGGGTGGTAGAAGAGTGGATGTACCCAAGTTTAGGGGAACCACTATATTTCCTTGTGTCTTCTGGTTTTGCTTACTTTTATGTTTGTTTTTGGCCTTGATTTGTCTGTACTTAGTTCTTGTTTAACTTAGTGTTGTGATTAGATTTATTATTGCTTCCCTGCTCACTCTTATTACAACAGTTGTTGTAAAAAGTTTCAAAGCACCATATACTCTATTCACCCCCCTCTAGAGTATATCAGATCTAGTTGCACTTTCACTCTTTTACCTCTTTCGATTTATCTTTGAATTATATTGTGTCGAATTCATATTTCGCGGATATGCTCTTCGATTTTAGATCCGTATCTTAAATGACCGAGAGGTTGCGGATACGAGTAGATCGCTCAAATATAAAAGGAGCTGCATGCACTCCTCGAGAGAGGATGACATGGATCTTCCGGATTGGAGTCAAATCCAATTGAAGGGTTCACCGCCTAAAGTAAAATTAGGGATTTCGACTGGCCGAGGGGTCTTAATCGATCAACCTAAGGTTACTCAAAAGCATGAGCTTGAGAGTGACGCTTTTGTATCTTGGGAAACTCCACGGTCGAAGTGAGTAAAATAGAGTTTGTGTTTCATAAAAGGTTTATTCAAAGGGATTCTAGATCAAGTGCTAGTTTTTAGTTTATTTTCTTTCAATTAGTTTAATTTAATCTCATTTTATATTTAGATAAAATAATACTAATTTGCGTGAGTAGAAGTACTCAACAGGCCCCGAGTCTAATGCAACATTTCCTATACTATATTTCGATAGGTACGCTCGCCTATTTGAGATTATAGTTTGGATACATTTTAAAACTATAAATATTTCATCAAGTTTTTTAGCGCTCTTGGGAGACACCCATTGCTTATCTTGAGCTCTGAATATCAATTTCAAGTGCATGACCATGATCTGAAAACATTCTGGAGAAAATTAACTTTTTTGGTCGCAGATTGCTAAACTTCAAATGGTCATAACTTTCAAACCAGGAAGAGTTACGTGACGTGGAACTAGTCAACAGAAAGAGGACGACGTCTTGTGCAAATTTGGAGAGTTTCACAAGTACACGCCCCCAAGATACGGGCGTGACTAGGGAGTGAACACGGCCGTGTCTAGTTCAAAAGTACAATTTTCTGCAGAAAGCTTCCGTGGAAAATTCTGGGACATTTTCGAAGTAAACGCCCCCATGTCACGGGCATGCCCCAGGGCATGACCTACCCGAAACTGCCTAATTGATGCCAAATTGTGCCATTTCCATCCATTTGCTGACCCGGTTAGTACACGCCCTAGGTCACCGGCGTGACCGAGTGGCGTGACTTCCCCCAACAGCTAGAATTTATTCCCGCCGTTTCTCCTTCCCGCCATTTCCAGTAATAGACTTGACAAGCCCTGGGTCACGGGCATGACCCACAAAACGACAACTTTTGGCGGTTTTTCTCCAACGTTCCCGAGCTTTTAAGATGACGGTTCTGAGCTTGACTCGCCCTAGGTCGCGGGCGTGACCAAGGGCGTGACCGACCAACAACTTTTCCTATAAATTCCAGATAAGTTCAGGAGCTGGGGGAAAGGAGGGGCCAATTTTATGACTATGTTGTAGCTTAGTTTACTATTTTTATGCATTTCTTTTATGTAATTTCAATTTCATAGTTTAACTTTAGTTTTTGCTAATTTCAATTCAATTACTCCTCTTCATAATCATGTATTCCTTTTACTTTTATTGTAACCTTTATTACATGTCAAGTAGCTAACTTCCTTAGCACTTGACCATGATAATCTTTGAATAAAACTCTTTTTGTGAAAATCTTTTACCGCTTTCGATTTATCTTTGAATTATATTGTGTCGAATTCATATTTCGCGGATATGCTCTTCGATTTTAGATCCGTATCTTAAATGACCGAGAGGTGGTGGATACGAGTAGATCGCTCAAAGATAAAAGGAGCCGCATGCACTGCTCGAGAGAGGATGAGACAAATCTTCCGTATTGGAGTCAAATCCAATAGGGGTTTCACCGCCAAAAGAAAGCTTAGGGGTGACCACGGGCGTTTTTCTCCAACGTTCCCGGTCTTTTAAGATGACGATTCTGAGCTTGACATGCCCTAGGTCACTGGCGTGACCAAGGGCGTGACCTAGGGCGGGACTGACTAACAACTCTTCCTATAAATTCAAGATGAGTTCAGGAGCTGAAAAAAAAGGAGGAGCCATTTTTTGGACTATGTTGTAGCTTAGTTTTTTGTTTTTATGCATTTCTTTTATGTAATTTCAATTTCATAGTTTAACTTCACTTTTTGCTAATTTTAATTCAAGTACTCTTCTTAATCATGTCTTCCTTTAATTTTAATTGTAACCTTTATTTCATGTCAAGTAGCTGACTTCCTTAGCACTTGATCATGATGATCTTTGAATAAAACTATTTTTGTCAAACTCTTTTACTGCTTTCGATTTATCTTTGAATTATATTATGTCGAATTCATATTTCGCGGATATGCTCTTCGATTTTAGATCTGTATCTTAAATGACCGAGAGGTTGCGGATATGAGTAGATGGCTCAAAGATAAAAGGAGCCGCATGCACTCCTCGAGAGAGGATGACATGGTCTTCTAGATTGTAGTCAAATCCAATAGAGGGGTTCACCGCCTAAAGCAAAATTAGGGGTTTCGACTGGCCGAGGGGTCTTAATCGATCAACCTAAGGTTAGTCAAAAACATGAGCTCGAGAGAGATGCTTTTGTATCTTGGGAACCTCCGCGGTCGAAGTGAGTAAAATAGAGTTTGTGTTTCATAAAAGGTTTATTCAAAGGGAGTCTAGATCAAGTGCTAGTTTTTAGTTTATTTTCTTTCAATTAGTTTAATTTAATATCATTTTATATTTAGATAAAATAACACTAATTTATGTGAGTAGAAGTACTCAACATGCCCCAAGTCTAATACGACATTTCCTATACTATATTTCGATAGGTACGCTTGCCTTTTTGAGATTATAGTTTGGATACATTTTAAAACTATAAATTCTTCATCAAGTTTTTTAGCGCTCTTGGGAGACGCCGCTTGCTTATCTTGAGCTCTGAATATCAATTTCAAGTGCATGACCATGATCTGAAAACATTCTGGAGAAAATTAACATTTTTGGTCGCGGATAGCTAAACTTCAAATGGTCATAACTTTCAAACCAGGAACAGTTACGGGACGTGCAACTAGTCAATGGAAAGAGGACGACATCCTCTACAAATCTGGAGAGTTTCACAAGTACAGGTCCCATGACACGGGCGTGACTAGGGCATGAACACGGGCGTGTCTAGTTCAAAAGTACAATTTTCGGCAGAAAGCTTCCGTGGACAATTCTGGGACATTTTCTAAGTGCACGCCCCCCATGTCGCGGGCGTGAATCAGGGCGTGACCTACCCGAAACTGCCTAATTGATGCCAGATTGCGCCATTTCCTTCCATTTGCTAACCAAGGGTGTGACCGACCAGCAACTCTTCCTATAAATTCCGGATGAGTTTGGAGCTGGAAAAAAGAATGAGCCAATTTTAGGACTATGTTGTAGCTTAGTTTACTGTTTTTATGCATTTATTTTATGTAATTTCAATTTCATAGTTTAACTTCACTTTTTGCTAATTTCAATTCAAGTACTCTTCTTAATCATGTCTTCCTTTTATTTTTATTGTAACCTTTATTTCATGTCAAGTAGCTAACTTCCTTAGCACTTGATCATGATGATCTTTGAATAAAACTCATTTTGTCAAACTCTTTTACTGCTTTCGATTAATCTTTGAATTATATTGTGTCGAATTCATATTTCGCGGATATGCTCTTCGATTTTAGATACGTATCTTAAATGTCCGAGAGGTTGCGAATACGAGTAGATCGCTCAAAGAAAAAAGGAGCCGCATGCACTCCTCGAGAGAGGATGACATGAATCTTCCGAATTGGAGTCAAATCCAATAGAGGGGTTCACCGCCTAAAGCAAAATTATGGGTTTCGACTGGCCGAGGGGTCTTAATCGATCAACCTAAGATTAGTCAAAAGCATGTGCTCAGGAGAGACGCTTTTGTATCTTGGGAACCTCCACGGTCGAAGTGAGTAAAATAGAGTTTGTATTTCATAAAAGGTTTATTCAAAGGGAGTCTACATCAAGTGCTAGTTTTTAGTTTATTTTCTTTCAATTAGTTTATTTAAATCTCATTTTATATTTAGATAAAATAATACTAATTTGTATGAGTAGAAGTACTCAACAGACCCCGAGTCTAATACGACATTTCCTATACTATATTTCGATAGGTACGCTTGCATATTTGAGATTATAGTTTCGATACATTTTAAAACTATAAATTCTTCATCAAGTTTTTTAGCGCTATTGGGAGACGCCCCTTGCTTATCTTGAACTCTGAATATCAATTTCAAGTGCATGACCATGATCTGAAAACATTCTGGAGAAAATTAACATTTTTGGTCGCGGATAGCTAAACTTTAAATGGTCATAACGTTCAAAACAAGAAGAGTTACGGGACGTGCAACTAGTCAACGGAAAGAGGACGACGTCCTCTATAAATTTTGAGAGTTTCACAAGTACACGCCCCGATGACATGGGCGTGACCAGGGAGTGAACACGGGCGTGTCTAGTTCAAAAGTACAATTTTCTGCAGAAAGCTTCCGTGGACAATTCTGGGACATTTTCTAAGTACACGCCCTCATGTCACAGTCGTGAACCAGGGCGTGACCTAACCGAAACTGCCGAATTGATGCCAGATTGCGCCATTTCCGTCCGTTTGCTGACCCGGTCAGTACACGTCCCTAGGTCACGGGTGTGACCGGTGGGGAGACGTGACCGAGGGGTGACCGACCAGCAACTCTTCCTATAAATTACAGATGAGTTCAGGAGCTGGAAAAAAGGAGGAGCCAATTTTAAAAATATGTTGTATCTTAGTTTACTGTTTTTATGCATTTCTTTTATGTAATTTCAATTTCATAGCTTTACTTTTTGCTAATTTCAATTCAAGTATTCTTCCGTTAATCATGTTTCCTCTTTATTTTTATTGTAACCTTTATTTCTCCACTTCTTAGCACTTGATCATGATGATTTTTGAATAAAACTCTTTTTGTCAAACTCTTTTACCGCTTTTGATTTATCTTTGAATAACAGACTTGACAAGCCCTGGGTCACGGGCATGACCCGCAAAACGGAGACTTTTTGCTGTTTTTCTCCAACATTCCCGGGATTTTAAGATGACGATTCCGAGCTTGACACGCCCTAGGTCACGGGCGTGACCAAGAGCGTGACCGATCATCAAGTTTTCCTATAAATTCCAGATCAGTTCAGGAGCAGGGGGAAAGGAGGAGCCAATTTTAGGACTATGTTGTAGCTTATTTTACTGTTTTTATGCATTTCTTTTATGTAATTTCAATTTCATAGTTTAACTTTACTTTTTGCTAATTTCAATTCAAGTACTCCTCTTCTTAATCATGTCTTTCTTTTACTTTTATTGTAACCTTTATCTCAATTCAAGTAGCTAACTTCCTTAGCACTTGATCATGATGATCTTTGAATAAAACTCTTTTTTTCAAACTATTTTACCGCTTTCGATTTATCTTTGAATTATATTGTGTCGAATTCATATTTCGTGTATTTGCTCTTTGATTTTAGATCCTATCTTAAATGACCGAGAGGTTGCGGATACGAGTAGAAAGCTCAAAGATAAAAGGAGCTGCATGCACTCCTCGAGAGGAGATGACATGGATCTTCCAGATTGGAGTCAAATCAAATAGAGGGGTTCACTGCCTAAAGCAAGCTTAGGGGCGACCACAGGCATTTTTCTCCAACGTTCCGGGGCTTTTAAGACGACGGTTCCGAGTTTGAAACGGCCTAGGTCATGGGTGTGACCATGGGCGTGACTGACCAGCAGCTCTTCCTATAAATTCCAGATGAGTTCAAGAGCTGTAAAAAAAGGAGGAGCCAATTTTAGGACTATGTTGTATCTTAGTTTACTGTTGTTATGCATTTCTTTTATGTAATTTCAGTTTCATTGTTTAACTTCACTTTTTGCTAATTTCAATTCAAGTACTCTTCTTAATCATGTCTTTCTTTTATTTTTATTGTTACCTTTATTTCATGACAAGTAGCTAACTTCCTTGGCACTTGATCATGATGATCTTTGAATAAAACTCTTTTTGTCAAACTCTTTTACCGCTTTCGATTTATCTTTGAATTATATTGTGTCGAATTCATATTTAACAGATATGCTCTTCGATTTTAGATCCGTATCTTAAATGACCGTGAGGTTGCGGATACGAGTAGATCGCTCAAAGATAAAAGGAGCCGCATGCACTCCTCGAGAGAGGATGACATGGATCTTCTGAATTGGAGTCAAATATAACAGAGGGGTTCACCGCCTAAAGAAAATTTGGGGTTTCGACTGGCCGATGGGTCTTAATCGATCAACCTAAGGTTAGTCAAAAACATGAGCTCGAGAGAGACGCTTTTGTATCTTGGGAACCTCCACAGTCGAAGTGCGTAAAATAGAGTTTGTGTTTCATAAAAGGTTTATTCAAAGGGTGTCTAGATCAAGTGCAAGTTTTTAGTTTATTTTCTTTCAATTAGTTTAATTTAATGTCATTTTATATTTGGATAAAATAATACTAATTTGCTTGAGTAGAAGTACTCAACAAGCCACGAGTCTAATACGACGTTTCCTATACTATATTTCGATAGGTACGCTTGCCTATTTGAGATTATGGTTTGGATACATTTTAAAACTATAAATTCTTCATCAAGTTTTTTAGCACTCTTGGGAGACACCTCATTGCTTATCTTGAGCTCTGAATATCAATTTCAAGTGCATGACCATGATCTGAAAACATTCTGGAGAAAATTAACATTTTTGGTCGCGGATAACTAAACTTCAAATGGTCATAACTTTCAAAGCAAGAAGAGTTACGGGACGTGCAACTAGTCAACGGAAAGAGGACGACGTCCTCTACAAATTTGGAGGGTTTCACAAGTACACACCCCCATGACAAGGGCGTGACTAGGGCATGAACACGGGCGTGTCTAGTTCAAAAGTACAATTTTCTGCAGAAAGCTTCCGTGGAAAATTCTGGGACATTTTCTAAGTAAACGCCCCCATGTCACGGGCGTGACCCAGGGCGTTACCTACCCGAAACTGCCTAATTGATGCCAAATTGCGCCATTTCCATCCGTTTGCTGAACCGGTCAGTACACGCCCTAGGTCACGTGCGTGACCGAGTTGCGTGACTTTCCCCAACAACTAGAATTTATTCCCGCCGTTTCTCTTTCCCGCCATTTCCAGTAATAGACTTGACATGCCCTGGGTCACGGGCATGACCCGCAAAACGACAAATTTTGGCGGTTTTTCTCCAATGTTCCCGTGCTTTTAAGATGACGGTTCCGAGCCGGGGGAAAGGTGGAGCTAATTTTAGGACTACGTTGTAGCTTAGTTTACTATTTTTATGCATTTCTTTTATGTAATTTCAATTTCATAGTTTAAATTTACTTTTTGCTAATTTCAATTCAATTACTCCTCTTCTTAATCATGTCTTCCTTTTATTTTATTGTAACCTTTATTTCATGTCAAGTAGCTAACTTCCTTAGCACTTGACCATGATAATCTTTGAATAAAACTCTTTTTGTCAAACTCTTTTACCACTTTCGATTTATCTTTGAATTATATTGTGTCGAATTCATATTTCGTGGATATGCTCTTTGATTTTAGATCCGTATATTAAATGACCGAGAGGTTGCAGATATGAGTAGATCGCTCAAAGATAAAATGAGCAGCATGCACTCCTCGAGAGAGGATGACATGGATCTTCAAGATTGGAGTCAAATCCAATAGGGGGTTCACCGCCAAAAGCAAGCTTAGGGGTGACCAACGTCGTTTTTCTCCAACGTTCCCGGGCTTTTAAGATGATGGTTCTGAGCTTGACACGCCCTAGGTCATGGGAGTGACCAAGGGCATGACCAAGGGCGTGACCAACCAGCAACTCTTCCAATAAATTCAAGATGAGTTTAGGAGCTGGAAAAAAAGGAGGAGCCAATTTTAGGACTATGTTGTAGCTTAGTTTTTTGTTTGCATGCATTTCTTTTATGTAATTTCAATTTCATATTTTAACTTCACTTTTTGCTAATTTCAATTCAAGTACTCTTCTTAATCATGTCTTCCTTTTATTTTTATTGTAACCTTTATTTCATGTCAAGTATCTAACCTCCTTAGCACTTGATCATGATGATCTTTGAATAAAACTCTTTTTGTCAAACTCTTTTACCGCTTTCAATTTATCTTTGAATTATATTGTGTCGAATTCATATTTCACTGATATGCTCTTCGATTTTAGATCCGTATCTTAAATGACCGAGTGGTTGCGGATACGAGTAGATCGCTCAAAGATAAAAGGAGCAGCATGCACTCCTCGAGAGAGGATGACATGGATCTTCCGGATTTTAGTCAAATCCAATAGAGGGGTTCACCACCTAAAGCAAAATTAGGGGTTTCGACTGGTCGAGGGGTCTTAATTGATCAACCTAAGGTTAGTTAAAATCATGAGCTCGAGTGAGACGCTTTTGTATCTTGGGAACCTCCACGGTCGAAGTGAGTAAAATAGAGTTTGTGTTTCATAAAAGGTTTATTCAATGGGAGTCTAGATCAAGTGCTTGTTTTTAGTTTATTTCTTTCAATTAGTTTAATTTAATCTCATTTTACATTTAGATAAAATAATACTAATTTGCGTGAGTAAAAGTACTCAACAGGCCCGAAGTCTAATACAACATTTCTTATACTATATTTCGATAGGTACCCTTGCATATTTGAGATTATAGTTTGAATACATTTTAAAACAATAAATTCTTCATCAAGATTTTTAGCGCTCCTGGGAGACGCCCCTTGCTTATCAAGAGCTCTGAATATCAATTTCAAGTGCATGACCATGATCTGAAAACATTCTGGAGAAAATTTACATTTTTGGTTGCGGATAGCTAAACTTCAAATGGTCATAACTTTCAAACGAGGAAGATTTACGGGACGTGCAACTAGTCAACGGAAAGAGGATGACGTCCTCTACAAATCTGGAGAGTATCACAAGTGCACGTCCCCATGATAAGGGCGTGACTAGGGCATGAACACGGGTGTGTCTAGTTCAAATGTACAATTTTCTGCAGAAAGCTTCCGTGGACAATTCAGGGATATGTTCTAAGTACACGCCCCCATGTCACGGGCGTGAACCAGGGCGTGACCTACCCGAAACTGCCGAATTGATGGCAGATTGCGCCGTTTCCATCCGTTTGCTTACCAAGGGCGTGACCGACCAGAAACTCTTCATATAAATTTCAGATGAGTTCAGGAGCTGGAAAAAAGGAGGAGCCAATTTTAGGACTATGTTGTAGCTTAGTTTACTGTTTTTATGCATTTCTTTTATGCAATTTCAATTTCATAGTTTAACTTCACTTTTTGCAAATTTCAATTCAAGTACTCTTCTTAATCATGTCTTCCTTTTATTTTTATTGTAACCTTTAGTTCATGTCAAGTAGCTAACTTCCTTAGCACTTGATCATGATGATCTATGAATAAAACTCATTTTGTCAAACTCTTTTACCGCTTTCGATTAATCTTTGAATTATATTGTGTCGAATTCATATTTCGCGGATATGCTCTTCGATTTTACATCCGTATCTTAAATGACCGAGAGGTTGCGGATACGAGTAGATCGCTCAAAGAAAAAAGGAGCCGCATGCACTCCTCGAGAGAGGATGACATGGATGTTCCGGATTGGAGTCAAATCCAATAGAGGTGTTCACCGCCTAAAGCAAAATTAGGGGTTTCGATTGGACGAGGGTTCTTAATCGATAAATCTAAGGTTAGTCAAAAGCATGAGCTCGAGAGAGACGCTTTTGTATCTTGGGAACCTCCACTGTCGAAGTGAGTAAAATAAAGTTTGTGTTTCATAAAAGGTTTATTCAAAGGGAGTCTAGATCAAGTGCAAGTTTTTAGTTTATTTTCTTTCAATTAGTTTAATTTAATCTCATTTTATATTTAGATAAAATAATACTAATTTGCATTAGTAGAAGTACTCAACAGGCCCCGAGTTAATACGACATTTCCTATACTATATTTTGATAGGTACGCTTGCGTATTTGAGATTATAGTTTGGATACATTTTAAAACTATAAATTCTTCATCAAGTTTTTTAGCACTCCTGGGAGACGCCCCTTGCTTATCTTGAGCTCTGAATATCAATTTCAAGTGCATGACCATGATCTGAAAACATTATGGAGAAAATTAACATTTTTGGTCGCGGATAGCTAAACTTTAAAATGGTCATAACTTTCAAACCAGGAAGAGTTATGGGACGTGCAACTAGTCAACGAAAAGAGGACGATGTCCTCTACAAATTTGGAGAGTTTCACAAGTACACGCCCCCATGACACGGGCGTGACCAGGGATGTGAACACGGGCGTGTCTAGTTCAAAAGTACAATTTTCTGCAGAAAGCTTCCGTGGAACAATTCTGGGACATTTTCTAAGTACACGCCCCATGTCACGGGCGTGAACCAGGGCGTAACATACCCGAAACTGCCGAATTGATGCCAAGATTGCGCCATTTCCATCTGTTTGCTGACCACGGGTCACGGGCGTGACCGACGCCCTAGGTGCGTCACGGGCGTGACCGAAAACGATGACTTTTGGCAGGTTCCCGGGCTTTTAGATGACAATTCTGAGCTTGACCGCCCTAGGTCACGGGGGTGACCAAGGGCGTGACCGACCAGCAACTCTTCCTATAAATTCCAGATGAGTTCAAGAGCTGGAAAAAGGAGGAGCCAATTTTAGAACTATGTTGTATCTTAGTTTACTTTTTTTTTGCATTTCTTTTATGTAATTTCAATTTCATAGGTTAACTTTACTTTTTGCTAATTTCAATTCAAGTACTCCTCTTCTTAATCATGTCTTCCTTTTATTTTTATTGTAACCTTTATTTCATGTCAAGTAGTTAACATCCTTAGTATTGATCATGATGATCTTTTAATAAAACTCTTTTTGTCAAACTCTTTTACCGCTTTTGATTTATCTTTGAATTATATTGTGTAAAATTCATATTTCGCGGATATGCTCTTCGATTTTAGATTCGTATCTTAAATGACTGAGAGATTGCGGATACGAGTAGATCGCTCAAAAATAAAAGGAGACCCGTGTACTCCTCTAGAGAGGATGACATGGATCTTCCGGATTGGAGTCAAATCCAATAGAGGGGTTCACCGCCTAAAGCAAGCTTAGGGGTTTTGACTGGCCAAGAGGTCTTAATCGATCAACCTAAGGTTAGTCAAAAGCATGTGCTCGAGAGAGACACTTTTGTATCTTGGGAACCTCCACGGTCGAAGTAAGTAAAATAGAGTTTGTGTTTCATAAAAGGTTTATTCAAAGGGAGTTTAGATCAAGGGATAGTTTTTAGTTTATTTTATTTCAATTAGTTTAATTTAATCTCATTTTATATTTAGATAAAATAATACTAATTTGCGTGAGTAGAAGTACTCAATAGACCCCGAGTCTAATACGACATTTCCTATACCATATTTCGATAGGTACGCTTGCCTATTTGAGATTATAGTTTGATATATTTTAAAACTATAAATTTTTCATCTAGTTTTTTAGCGCTCTTGGGGACACCCCTTGCTTATCTTGAGCTCTGAATATCAATTTCAAGTGCATGACCATGATCTGAAAACATTCTGGAGAAAATTAAGATTTTTGGTCGCTGATAGCTAAACTTCAAATGGTCATAACATTCAAACCAGGAAGTTTTATGGGACGTGCAACTAGTCAACGGAAAGAGGACGACATCCTCTACAAATTTAGAGAGTTTCACAAGTACATGCGGCCACATGACACGGTCCTGACTAGGGCGTGAACACGGGCGTGTATACTTCAAAAGTACAATTTTCTGTACAGAAAGCTTTCGTGGACAATTCTGGGACATTTTCTAAGTACACGCCCCCATGTCACGGGCGTTAACCAGGGCGTGACCTACCCAAAACTGCTGAATTGATGCCAGATTGCGCCATTTCCATCCGTTTGCTGACCCAGTCATTACTCGCATCCTAGGTCACGGGCGTGACTGAGGCGCGTGACTTCCCCCAACAGCCAGAATTTATTCCCGCTGTTTCTCCTTCCCGACATTTCTAGTAACAGACTTGACACGCCCTGGGTCACGTGTGTGACCCGCAAAATGACGACTTTTGGCAGTTTTTCTCCAACGTTCTCGGGCTTTTAAGATGACGATTTCGAGCTTGACATGCCCTAGGTCACGGGCGTGACCAAGGGCGTGACCGACCAGCAATCTTTCCTATAAATTCCAGATCAGTTCAGGAGCTGGGGGAAAGGAGGAGCCAACTTTAGGACTATGTTGTAGCTTAGTTTACTATTTTTATGCATTTATTTTATGTAATTTCAATTTCATAGTTTAACTTTACTTTTTGCTAATTTCAATTCAAGTACTCCTCTTCTTAATCATGTCTTCCTTTTACTTTTATTATAACCTTTATTTCATTTCAAGTAGCTAACTTTCTTAGCACTTGATCATGATGATCTTTGAATAAAACTATTTTTGTCAAACTCTTTTACCGCTTTCGATTTATCTTTGAATTATATTGTGTCGAATTCATATTTCGCGTACATGCTCTTTGATTTTAGATCCGTATCTTAAATGACCGAGAGGTTGCAGATACGAGTAGATCGCTCAAAGATAAAAGGAACCGCATGCACTCCTCGAGAGGAGATGACATGGATCTTCCAGATTGGAGTCAAATCCAATAGATTGGTTCACCGCCTAAAGCAAGCTTAGGGGTGATCAAGGGCGTTTTTCTCCAACGTTCCCGGGCTTTTAAGATGACGGTTCCAAGCTTGACACGTCCTAGTTCACGGGCGTGACCAAGGGCGTGACCGACCAGCAACTCTTCCTATAAATTCAAGATGAGTTCAGGAGCTGGAAAAAAAAGGGGGAACCAATTTTAGGACTATGTTGTAGCTTAGCTTTCTATTTTTATGCATTTCTTTTATGTAATTTCAATTTCATAGTTAAACTTTACTTTTTGCTAATTTCAATTCAAGTACTCCTCTTCTTAATCATGTCTTCCTTTTATTTTTATTGTAACCTTTATTTCATGTCAAGTAGCTAACTTGTTTAGCACTTGATCATGATTATCTTTTTATAAAACTCTTTTTGTCAAACTCTTTTACCGCTTTCGATTTGTCTTTGAATTATATTGTGTCGAATTCATATTTCGCAGATATGCTCTACGATTTTAGATCCGTATCTTAAATGACCGAGAGGTTGTGGATACAAGTATATTACGCAAAGATAAAAGGAGCTGCATGCACTCCTCGAGAGAGGATGACATGGATCTTTCGGATTGGAGTCAAATCCAATAGAGGGGTTAACCGCCTAAAGCAAGGTTAAGTGTTTCGATTGGATGAGGGATCTTAATCAGAAAGACGCTTTTGTATCTTGGGAACCTCCATGGTCGAAGTGAGTAAAATAGAGTTTGTGTTTCATAAAAGATTTATTCAAAGGGAGTCTAGATCAAGTGTTAGTTTTTAGTTTATTTTCTTTCAATTAGTTTAATTTAATCTCATTTTATATTTAGATAAAATAATACTAATTTGCATGAGTAGAAGTACTCAACAGGCCCCGAGTCTAATACTACATTTCCTATACTATATTTTGATCGGTACGCTTGCGTATTTGAGATTATAGTTTGGATACATTTTAAAACTATAAATTCTACATCAAGTTTTTTGGCGCTCTTGCGAGACACCCCTTGCTTATCTTGAGCTGTGAATATCAATTTCAAGTGCATGACCATGATCTGAAAACATTCTGGAGAAAATTAACATTCTTGGTCGCGGATAGCTAAACTTAAAATGGTCATAACATTCAAACCAGGAAGAGTTATGGGACGTGCAACTAGTCAACGAAAAGAGGACGATGTCCTCTACAAATTTGGACAGTTTCACAAGTACACGCCCCCATGACACGGGCGTGACTAGGATGTGAACACGGGCGTGTCTAGTTCAAAAGTACAATTTTCTGCAGAAAGCTTCCGTGGAAAATTCTGGGACATTTTCTAAGTACACGCCTCCATGTCACGGGCGTGAACCATGGCGTAACATACCCGAAACTACCTAATTGATGCCATATTGCGCCATTTCCATCTGTTTGCTGACCCGGTCAGTACACGCCCTAGGTCACGGGTGTGACCGAGGGGGGAGACACGCCCTAGGTCACGGGGTGACCAAGGGCGTGACCGACCAGCAACTCTTCCTATAAATTCCAGATGAGTTCAAGAGCTGGAAAAAGGAGGAGCCAATTTTAGAACTATGTTGTATCTTAGTTTACTTTTTTTTTGCATTTCTTTTATGTAATTTCAATTTCATAGGTTAACTTTACTTTTTGCTAATTTCAATTCAAGTACTCCTCTTCTTAATCATGTCTTCCTTTTATTTTTATTGTAACCTTTATTTCATGTCAAGTAGTTAACATCCTTAGTATTGATCATGATGATCTTTTAATAAAACTCTTTTTGTCAAACTCTTTTACCGCTTTTGATTTATCTTTGAATTATATTGTGTCAAATTCATATTTTGCGGATATGCTATTCGATTTTAGATTCGTATCTTAAATGACTGAGAGATTGCAGATACGAGTAGATCGCTCAAAAATAAAAGAAGACCCACGTACTCCTCTACAGAGGATGACATGGATCTTCCGGATTGGAGTCAAATCCAATAGAGGGGTTCACCGCCTAAAGCAAGCTTAGGGGTTTTGACTGGCCAAGAGGTCTTAATCGATCAACCTAAGGTTAGTCAAAAGCATGTGCTCGAGAGAGACACTTTTGTATCTTGGGAACCTCCACGGTCGAAGTAAGTAAAATAGAGTTTGTGTTTCATAAAAGGTTTATTCAAAGGGAGTTTAGATCAAGGGATAGTTTTTAGTTTATTTTATTTCAATTAGTTTAATTTAATCTCATTTTATATTTAGATAAAATAATACTAATTTGCGTGAGTAGAAGTACTCAATAGACCCCGAGTCTAATACGACATTTCCTATACCATATTTCGATAGGTACGCTTGCCTATTTGAGATTATAGTTTGATATATTTTAAAACTATAAATTTTTCATCAAGTTTTTTAGCGCTCTTGGGGACACCCCTTGCTTATCTTGAGCTCTGAATATCAATTTCAAGTGCATGACCATGATCTGAAAACATTCTGGAGAAAATTAAGATTTTTGGTCGCTGATAGCTAAACTTCAAATGGTCATAACATTCAAACCAGGAAGTTTTATGGGACGTGCAACTAGTCAACGGAAAGAGGACGACATCCTCTACAAATTTAGAGAGTTTCACAAGTACATGCCCACATGACACGGTCCTGACTAGGGCGTGAACACGGGCGTGTATACTTCAAAAGTACAATTTTCTGCAGAAAGCTTTCGTGGACAATTCTGGGACATTTTCTAAGTACACGCCCCCATGTCACGGGCGTTAACCAGGGCGTGACCTACCCAAAACTGCTGAATTGATGCCAGATGGCGCCATTTCCATCCGTTTGCTGACCCAGTCATTACTCGCCCTAGGTCACGGGCGTGACTGAGGCGCGTGACTTCCCCCAACAGCCAGAATTTATTCCCGCTGTTTCTCCTTCCCGACATTTCTAGTAACAGACTTGACACGCCCTGGGTCACGTGTGTGACCCGCAAAATGACGACTTTTGGCAGTTTTTCTCCAACGTTCTCGGGCTTTTAAGATGACGATTTCGAGCTTGACATGCCCTAGGTCACGGGCGTGACCAAGGGCGTGACCGACCAGCAATCTTTCCTATAAATTCCAGATCAGTTCAGGAGCTGGGGGAAAGGAGGAGCCAACTTTAGGACTATGTTGTAGCTTAGTTTACTATTTTTATGCATTTATTTTATGTAATTTCAATTTCATAGTTTAACTTTACTTTTTGCTAATTTCAATTCAAGTACTCCTCTTCTTAATCATGTCTTCCTTTTACTTTTATTATAACCTTTATTTCATTTCAAGTAGCTAACTTTCTTAGCACTTGATCATGATGATCTTTGAATAAAACTATTTTTGTCAAACTCTTTTACCGCTTTCGATTTATCTTTGAATTATATTGTGTCGAATTCGTATTTCGCGTACATGCTCTTTGATTTTAGATCCGTATCTTAAATGACCGAGAGGTTGCAGATACGAGTAGATCGCTCAAAGATAAAAGGAACCGCATGCACTCCTCGAGAGGAGATGACATGGATCTTCCAGATTGGAGTCAAATCCAATAGATTGGTTCACCGCCTAAAGCAAGCTTAGGGGTGATCAAGGGCGTTTTTCTCCAACGTTCCCGGGCTTTTAAGATGACGGTTCCAAGCTTGACACGTCCTAGTTCACGGGCGTGACCAAGGGCGTGACCGACCAGCAACTCTTCCTATAAATTCAAGATGAGTTCAGGAGCTGGAAAAAAAAGGGGGAGCCAATTTTAGGACTATGTTGTAGCTTAGCTTTCTATTTTTATGCATTTCTTTTATGTAATTTCAATTTCATAGTTAAACTTTACTTTTTGCTAATTTCAATTCAAGTACTCCTCTTCTTAATCATGTCTTCCTTTTATTTTTATTGTAACCTTTATTTCATGTCAAGTAGCTAACTTGTTTAGCACTTGATCATGATTATCTTTTTATAAAACTCTTTTTGTCAAACTCTTTTACCGCTTTCGATTTGTCTTTGAATTATATTGTGTCGAATTCATATTTCGCAGATATGCTCTACGATTTTAGATCCGTATCTTAAATGACCGAGAGGTTGTGGATACAAGTATATTACGCTCAAAGATAAAAGGAGCTGCATGCACTCCTCGAGAGAGGATGACATGGATCTTTCGGATTGGAGTCAAATCCAATAGAGGGGTTAACCGCCTAAAGCAAGGTTAAGTGTTTCGATTGGATGAGGGATCTTAATCATCAACCTAAGGTTAAAAAGATGAGCGCTTTTGTATCTTGGGAACCTCCATGGTCGAAGTGAGTAAAATAGAGTTTGTGTTTCATAAAAGATTTATTCAAAGGGAGTCTAGATCAAGTGTTAGTTTTTAGTTTATTTTCTTTCAATTAGTTTAATTTAATCTCATTTTATATTTAGATAAAATAATACTAATTTGCATGAGTAGAAGTACTCAACAGGCCCCGAGTCTAATACTACATTTCCTATACTATATTTTGATCGGTACGCTTGCGTATTTGAGATTATAGTTTGGATACATTTTAAAACTATAAATTCTACATCAAGTTTTTTAGCGCTCTTGCGAGACACCCCTTGCTTATCTTGAGCTGTGAATATCAATTTCAAGTGCATGACCATGATCTGAAAACATTCTGGAGAAAATTAACATTATTGGTCGCGGATAGCTAAACTTAAAATGGTCATAACATTCAAACCAGGAAGAGTTACAGGACGTGCAACTAGTCAACGGAAAGATGACGATGTCCTCTACAAATTTGGAGAGTTTCACAAGTACACGCCCCCATGACACGGGCGTGACTAGGGTGTGAACACGGGCGTGTCTAGTTCAAAAGTACAATTTTCTGCAGAAAGCTTCCGTGGAAAATTCTGGGACATTTTCTAAGTACACGGCTCCATGTCACGGGCGTGAACCATGGCGTAACATACCCGAAACTACCTAATTGATGCCATATTGCGCCATTTCCATCTGTTTGCTGACCCGATCAGTACACGCCCTAGGTCACGGGTGTGACCGAGGGGGGAGACACGCCCTAGGTCACGGGGGTGACCAAGGGCGTGACCGACCAGCAACTCTTCCTATAAATTCCAGATGAGTTCAAGAGCTGGAAAAAGGAGGAGCCAATTTTAGAACTATGTTGTATCTTAGTTTACTTTTTTTTTGCATTTCTTTTATGTAATTTCAATTTCATAGGTTAACTTTACTTTTTGCTAATTTCAATTCAAGTACTCCTCTTCTTAATCATGTCTTCCTTTTATTTTTATTGTAAACTTTATTTCATGTCAAGTAGTTAACATCCTTAGTATTGATCATGATGATCTTTTAATAAAACTCTTTTTGTCAAACTCTTTTACCGCTTTTGATTTATCTTTGAATTATATTGTGTCAAATTCATATTTTGCGGATATGCTATTCGATTTTAGATTCGTATCTTAAATGACTGAGAGATTGCAGATACGAGTAGATCGCTCAAAAATAAAAGAAGACCCACGTACTCCTCTACAGAGGATGACATGGATCTTCCGGATTGGAGTCAAATCCAATAGAGGGGTTCACCGCCTAAAGCAAGCTTAGGGGTTTTGACTGGCTAAGAGGTCTTAATCGATCAAACTAAGGTTAGTCAAAAGCATGTGCTCGAGAGAGACACTTTTGTATCTTGGGAACCTCCACGGTCGAAGTAAGTAAAATAGAGTTTGTGTTTCATAAAAGGTTTATTCAAAGGGAGTTTAGATCAAGGGATAGTTTTTAGTTTATTTTATTTCAATTAGTTTAATTTAATCTCGTTTTATATTTAGATAAAATAATACTAATTTGCGTGAGTAGAAGTACTCAATAGACCCCGAGTCTAATACGACATTTCCTATACCATATTTCGATAGGTACGCTTGCCTATTTGAGATTATAGTTGGATATATTTTAAAACTATAAATTCTTCATCAAGTTTTTTAGCGCTCTTGGGGACACCCCTTGCTTATCTTGAGCTCTGAATATCAATTTCAAGTGCATGACCATGATCTGAAAACATTCTGGAGAAAATTAACATTTTTGGTCGCTGATAGCTAAACTTCAAATGGTCATAACTTTCAAACCAGGAAGTTTTATGGGACGTGCAACTAGTCAACGGAAAGAGGACGACATCCTCTACAAATTTGGAGAGTTTCACAAGTACATGCCCACATGACATGGTCGAGACTAGGGCGTGAACACAGGCGTGTATACTTCAAAAGTACAATTTTCTGCAGAAAGCTTTCGTGGACAATTCTGGGACATTTTCTAAGTACACGCCCCCATGTCACGGGCGTTAACCAGGGCGAGACCTACCCAAAACTGCTGAATTGATGCCAGATTGCGCCATTTCCATCCGTTTGCTGACCCAGTCATTACTCGCCCTAGGTCACGGGCGTGACTGAGGCGCGTGACTTCCCCCAACAGCCAGAATTTATTCCCGCTGTTTCACCTTCCCGTCATTTCTAGTAACAGACTTGACACGCCCTGGGTAACGTGTGTGACCCGCAAAATGATGACTTTTGGCAGTTTTTCTCCAACGTTCTCGGGCTTTTAAGATGACGATTTCGAGCTTGACATGCCCTAGGTCACGGACGTGACCAAGGGCGTGACCGGCCAGCAATCTTTCCTATAAATTCCAGTTCAGTTCAGGAGCTGGGGGAAAGGAGGAGCCAACTTTAGGACTATGTTGTAGCTTAGTTTACTATTTTTATGCATTTATTTTATGTAATTTCAATTTCATAGTTTAACTTTACTTTTTGCTAATTTCAATTCAAGTACTCCTCTTCTTAATCATGTCTTCCTTTTACTTTTATTATAACCTTTATTTCATTTCAAGTAGCTAACTTTCTTAGCACTTGATCATGATGATCTTTGAATAAAACTATTTTTGTCAAACTCTTTTACCACTTTCGATTTATCTTTGAATTATATTTTGTCGAATTCATATTTCGCGTATATGCTCTTTGATTTTAGATCCGTATCTTAAATGACCGAGAGGTTGCAGATACGAGTAGATCGCTCAAAGATAAAAGGAACTGCATGCACTCCTCGAGAGGAGATGACATGGATCTTCCAGATTGGAGTCAAATCCAATAGATTGGTTCACCGCCTAAAGCAAGCTTAGGGGTGATCAAGGGCGTTTTTCTCCAACGTTCCCGGGCTTTTAAGATGACGGTTCCAAGCTTGACACGTCCTAGTTCACGGGCGGGACCAAGGGCTTGACCGACCAGCAACTCTTCCTATAAATTCAAGATGAGTTCAGGAGCTGGAAAAAAAGGGGGAACCAATTTTAGGACTATGTTGTAGCTTAGCTTTCTATTTTTATGCATTTCTTTTATGTAATTTCAATTTCATAGTTAAACTTTACTTTTTGCTAATTTCAATTCAAGTACTCCTCTTCTTAATCATGTCTTCCTTTTATTTTTATTGTAACCTTTATTTCATGTCGAGTAGCTAACTTGTTTAGCACTTGATCATGATTATCTTTTTATAAAACTCTTTTTGTCAAACTCTTTTACCGCTTTCGATTTGTCTTTGAATTATATTGTGTCGAATTCATATTTCGCGGATATGCTCTACGATTTTAGATCCGTATCTTAAATGATCGAGAGGTTGCGGATACAAGTATATTGCGCAAAGATAAAAGGAGCCGCATGCACTCCTCGAGAGAGGATGACATGGATCTTTCGGATTGGAGTCAAATCCAATAGAGGGGTTAACCGCCTAAAGCAAGGTTAAGTGTTTCGATTGGATGAGGGATCTTAATCGATCAACCTAAGGTTAGTCAAAAGCATGGGCTCGAGAGAGACGCTTTGGTATCTTGGGAACCTCCACGGTCGAAGTTAGTAAAATAAAGTTAGTGTTTCATAAAAAGTTTATTGAAAGGGAGTCTAGATCAAGTGCTAGTTTTTAGTTTATTTTCTTTCAATTAGTTTAATTAATCTCATTTTATATTTCGATAAAATAATACTAATTTGCGTGAGTAGACGTACTCAACAGGCCCCGAGTCTAATACGACATTTCCTACACTATATTTCGATAGGTACGCTTGCCTATTTGAGATTATAGTTTGGATACATTTTAAAACTATAAATTCTTAATCAAGTTTTTAGCACTCTAGGGAGACACCGCTTGCTTATCTTGAGCTCTGAATATCAATTTCAAGTGCATGACCATGATCTGAAAACATTCTGGAGAAAATTAACATTTTTGGTCGCGGATAGCTAATCTTCAAATGGTCATAACTTTCAAAACAGGAAGAGTTTCAGGACGTGCAACTAGTCAACAAAAAGAGGACGATGGCCTCTACAAATCTGGAGAGTTTCACAAGTACACGCCACCATGACACGGGCGTGACCATGGCGTGAACACGTGCGTGTCTAGTTCAAAAGTACAATTCTCTGCAGAAAGCTTCCGTGGACGATTCTGGGACATTTTCTAAGTACACTCCCCCATGTCACGGTCGTGAACAAGGGCGTGACCTACCCAAAACAGCTGAATTGATGCCAGATTGCGCCGTTTCCATCTGTTTGCTGACCCGGTCAGTACACGCCCTAGGTCACGGGCGTGACCGAGGGGCGTGACATCCCCTCACATCCAGAATTTATTCCCGCCATTTCTCCTTCCCGCCATTTCCAGTAACAGACTTGACATGCCCTGGGTCACGGGCGGGACCTAGGGGCCTGACCCGCAAAATGGAAACTTTTGGCGGTTTTTCTCCGACGTTCCTGGGCTTTTAAGATGACGGTTCCGAGCTTGACACACCCTAGGTCATGGGCGTGACTAAGGGCGTGACCGACCAACAACTTTTCATATAAATTCTAGATGAGTTCAGGAGCTGGGGTGGAAGGAGGAGCCAATTTTAGTACTATATTGTATCTTAGTTTACTGTTTTTATGCATTTCTAATATGTAATTTAAATTTCGTAGTTTAACTTTACTTTTTGCTAATTTTAATTCAAGTACTCCTCTTCTTAATCATGTCTTCCTTTTACTTTTATTGTATCCTTTATTTTATGTCAAGTAGCTAACTTCCTTACCACTTGATCATAATGATCTTTGAATAAAACTCTTTTTGTCAAACTCTTTTACCACTTTCGATTTATCTTTGAATATATTGTGTCGAATTCATATTTCGCGGATATGCTCTTCGATTTTAAATTCGTATCTTAAATGACCGAGAGGTTGCAGATACGAGTAGATCGCTGAAAGATAAAAGGAGTCACATGCACTCCTCAAGAGAGGATAACATGGATCTTCCGGATTGGAGTCAAATCCAATAGAGGGGTTCACCGCCTAAAGTAAGCTTAGGGGTGACCAAGGGCGTTTTTCTCCAACGTTCCCAGGCTTTTAAGATGACTGTTCCGAGCTTGACACTCCCTAGGTCACGGGCGTGACCAAGGGCGTGACAGACCAGCAACTCTTTCTATAAATTCCATATGAGTTCAGGAGCTGGAAAAAAAGGAGGAGCAAATTTTAGGACTATGTTGTAGCTTAGTTTACTATTTTTATACATTTCTTTTATGTAATTTCAATTTCATATTTTAACTTTACTTTTTGCTAATTTCAATTCAAGTACTCTTCTTAATCATGTCTTCCTTTTATTTTTATTGTAACCTTTATTTCGTGTCAAGTAGCTAACTTCCTTAGCACCTGATCATGATGATCTTTGAATAAAACTCTTTTTGTCAAACTCTTTTACCGCTTTCGATTTATCTTTGAATTATATTGTGTAGAATTCATATTTTGCGGATATGCTCTTCAATTTTAGATCCGTATTTTAAATGACCGAGAGGTTGCGGATACGAGTAGATCGCACAAAGATAAAAGTAGCCGCATGCACTCCTCGAGAGAGGATGACATGGATCTTTCGGATTGGAGTCAAATCCAATAGAGGGGTTCACCGCCTAAAGTAAGCTTTGGGGTGACCAAGGGCATTTTTCTCCAACGTTCCCGGGCTTTTAAGATGACGGTTCTGAGCTTGACACTCCCTAGGTTACGGTCGTGACCAAGGGCGTGACCGACTAGCAACTCTTCCTATAAATTCCAGATGAGTTCAGGAGCTGGAAAAAAAGGAGGAGCAAATTTTAGGACTATGTTGTAGCTTAGTTTACTGTTTTTATCAATTTCTTTTATGTAATTTCAATTTCATAGTTTAACTTTACTTTTTGCTAATTTCAATTCAAGTACTCCTCTTCTTAATCATGTCTTCCTTTTATTTTTATTGTAACCTTTATTTCATGTCAAGTACCTAACTTCTTTAGCACTTGATCATGATGATCTTTGAATAAAACGCTTTTTGTCAAATACTTTTACCGCTTTCGATTTATCTTTGAATTATATTGTGTCGAATTCATACTTCGCGGATATGCTCTTCGATTTTAGATCCGTATCTTAAATGACCGAGAGGTTGCGGATTTGAGTAGATCGCGCAACGATAAAAGGAGCCACATGCCTATAGTAAGCTTAGGGGTTTCGACTGGCCGAGGGGTCTTAATCGATCAACCTAAGGTTAGTCAAAAGCATGGGCTCGAGAGAGATGCTTTTGTATCTTGGAAACCTCCACGGTCGAAGTGAGTAAAATAGAGTTTGTGTTTCATAAAAAGTTTATTCAAATGGAGTCTAGATCAAGTGCTAGTTTTTAGTTTATTTTCTTTCAATTAGTGTAATTTAATCTCATTTTATATTTAGATAAAATAGTATTAATTTGCGTCAGTATAAGTACTCAATAGGCCCCGAGTCTAATACGACATTTCCTATACTATATTTCGATAGATACGCTTGCCTGTTTGAGATTATAGTTTGGATACATTTTAAAACTATAAATTCTTCATCAAGTTTTTTAGCGCACTTGGGAGACACCCCTTGCTTATCTTGAGCTATGAATATCAATTTTAAGTGCATGACCAAGATCTGAAAACATTCTGGAGAAAATTAACATTTTTGGTCGCGGATAGCTAAACTTCAAATGGTCATAACTTTCAAAACAGGAAGAGTTACAGGACGTGCAACTAGTCAACAGAAATAGGACGACGTCATCTACAAATTTGGAGAGTTTCACAAGTACACGACCCCATGACACGGGCGTGACCAGGGCATGAACACGGGCGTGTCTAGTTCAAAAGTACAATTTTCTGCAGAAAGCTTCCGTGGACAATTCTGGGACATTTTCTAAGTACATGCCCACATGTCACGGTCGTGACCCATGGCGTGACCTACCCGAAATTGCTGAATTGATGTCAGTTTGAGTCGTTTCCATCTGTTTGCTGACCCGATCAGAACACTATCTAGGTCACAGGCATGACCGAGGGGCGTGACTTACCCCAATAGCCAGAATTTATTCACGCCATTTCTCCTTCCCGGCGTTTCCAGTAACAGACTTGACACGCCCTGGGTCACGGACGGACCTATGGGCGTGACCCACAAAACGGTGACTTTTGGCGTTTTTCTCCGACGTTCCCGGGCATTTAAGATGACGGTTCCTAGATTGACACACCCCAGGTCACGGGCGTGACAAAGGGCGTGACCGACCAGCAACTCTTCCTATAAATTCCATATGAGTTCAGGAACTGGAAAAAAAAAGGAGGTGCCAATTTAAGGACTATGTTGTAGCTTAGTTTACTGTTTTTATGCATTTCTTTTATGTAATTTCGATTCCATTGTTTAATTTTAATTTTTGCTAATTTCAATACAAGTACTCCTCTTTTTAATCATGTCTTCCTTTTACTTTTATCGTAACCTTTATTTCATGTCAATTATCTAACTTCCTTAGCACTTGATCATGATGATCTTTGAATAAAACTCTTTTTTGTCAAACTCTTTTACCGTTTTCGATTTATCTTTGAATTATATTGTGTTGAATTCATATTTCGCGGATATGCTTTTCGATTTTAGATTCGAATCTTAAATGACCGAGAGGTTGCGGATACGAGAAGATCGCTCAAAGATAAAAGGAGCCGCATGCACTCCTCGAGAGAGGATGACATGGATCTTCTGGATTTTAGTCAAATCCAATAGAGGGGTTCACCGCCTAAAGCAAGCTTAGGGGTGACCAAATGCGTTTTTATCCAACGTTCCCGTGCTTTTAAGATGACGGTTCCGAGCTTGACATGCCCTAGGTCACGGGCGTGACCAAGGGCGTGACCTACCAGTAACTCTTCCTATAAATTCCAAATGCGTTCAGGAGCTGGAAAAAAAGGAGGAGCCAATTTTAGGACTATGTTGTAGCTTAGTTTACTATTTTTATGCATTTCTTTTATGTAATTAGAATTTCATCGTTTAACTTTACTTTTTGCTAATTTCAACTCAAGTACTCCTCTTCTTAATCATGCCTTCCTTTTATTTTTATTGTAACCTTTATTTCATGTCAAGTACCTAACTTCCTTATCACTTGATCATGATGATCTTTGAATAAAACTCTTTTTGTCAAACTCTTTTACCGCTTTCGATTTATCTTTGAATTATATTGTATCGAATTCATATTTCACTGATATGCTCTTCGATTTTAGATCAGTATCTTAAATGACCGAGAGGTTGCGGATACGAGTAGATTGCGCAAAGATAAAAGGAGTCGCATGCACTCCTCAGTAGAGTATGACATGGAACTTCCGGATTGGAGTCAAATCCATAGAGGGGTTCACCGCCTAAAGCAAGCTTAGGGGTTTCGACTGGATGAGGGGTCTTAATCGATCAACCTAAGGTTAGTCAAAAGCATGGGATCGAGAGAGACGCTTTTGTATCTTGGGAACCTCCACGGTCGAAGTGAGTAAAATAAAGTTTGTGTTTCATAAAAAGTTTATTCAAAGGGAGTCTAGATCAAGTGCTAGTTTGTAGTTTATTTTCTTTCAATTAGTTAAATTTAATCTCATTTTATATTTAGATAAAATAATACTAATTTGCGTGAGTAGAAGTACTCAACAGGCCCCGAGTCTAATACGATATTTCCTATACTATATTTCGATAGGTACGATTGGCAATTTGAGATTATAGTTTGGATACATTTTAAAACTACAAATTCTTAATCAAGTTTTTAGCGCTCTTGGGAGACACCACTTGCTTATCTTGAGCTCTGTATATCAATTTCAAGTGCATGACCATGATCTGAAAACATTATGTAGAAAATTCACATTTTTGATCGCGGATAGCTAAACTTCAAATGGTCATAACTTTCAAACCAGGAAGAGTTACGGGACGTGCAACTAGTGAACGGAAAGAGGACGACGGCCTCTACAAATCTGGAGAGTTTCACAAGTACATGCCCCAATGACACGGGCGTGACCATTGCGTGAACACGGGCATGTCTAGTTCAAAAGTATAATTTTCTGCAGAAAGCTTCAGTGGACGATTCTGGGACATTTTCTAAGTACACGCCCCATGTCACTGACGTGACCCAGGGCGTGACCTGCCCGAAACTGCCGTATTGTTGACAGATTGCGCCGTTTCCATCCATTTGCTGACCCGGTCAGTACACGCCCTAGGTCACGGGCGTGACCGAGGGGCGTGACTTCCCCTCACATCCAGAATTTATTTCCGCCGTTTCTCCTTCCCGACGTTTCCAGTAATAGACTTTACATGCCCTGGGTCACGGGCATGACCTAGGGGCGTGACCCGCAAAATGGTGACTTTTGGCGGTTTTTCTCTGCCGTTCCTGGGCTTTTAAGATGACGGTTCCGAGCTTGACACACCCTAGGTCATGGGCGTGACCGACCAGCAACTTTTCATATAAATTCCAAATGAGTTCAGGAGCTGGGGGGGAGGAGGAGCCAATTTTAGGACTATGTTGTAGCTCAGTTTACTCTTTTTATGCATTTCTTTTATGTAATTTCAATTTCATAGTTTAACTTTACTTTTTCCTAATTTCAATTCAAGTACTCCTCTTCTTAATCATGTCTTCCTTTTACTTTTATTGTATCATTTATTTCATGTCAAGTAGCTAACTTCCTTAGCACTTGATCATGATGATCTTTGAATAAAACTCTTTTAGTTAAACTCTTTTACCTCTTTCGATTTATCTTTGAATTATATTGTGCCGAATTCAGATTTTGCGGATATGCTCTTCGATTTTAGATCAGTATCTTAAATGACCGAGAGGTTGTAGATACGAGTAGATCTCTCAAAGATAAAAGGAGACGCATGCACTCCTCGAGAGAGGATGACATGGACATTCCGAATTGGAGTCAAATCCAATAGAGGGGTTCACCGCCTAAAGCAAGCTTAGGGTTTTCGACTGGATGAGGGGTCTTAATCGATCAACCAAAGGTTAGTCAAAAGCATGGGATCAAGAGAGACGCTTTTGTATCTTGGGAACCTCCATGGTCGAAGTGAGTAAAATAAAGTTTGTGTTTCATAAAAAGTTTATTCAAAGGGAGTCTAGATCAAGTGCTAGTTTGTAGTTTATTTTCTTTCAATTAGTTAAATTTAATCTCATTTTATATTTAGATAAAATAATACTAATTTGCGTGAGTAGAAGTACTCAACTGGCCCCGAGTCTAATACGACATTTCCTATACTATATTTCGATAGGTACGCTTGGCAATTTGAGATTATAGTTTGGATACATTTTAAAACTACAAATTCTTAATCAAGTTTTTAGTGCTCTTGGGAGACACCCCTTACTTATCTTGAGCTCTGAATATCAATTTTAATTGCATGACTAAGATCTGAAAACATTCTGGAGAAAAATAACATTTTTGGTCGCGGATAGCTAAACTTCAAATGGTCATAACTTTCAAACCAGGAAGAGTTACGAGACATGCAACTAGTCAACGGAAAGAGGACAACGTCCTATAAAAATTTGGAGAGTTTCACAACTACACGACCCCATGAAACAGGCGTGACCAGGGCATGAACACGGGCGTGTCTAGTTCAAAAGTACAATTTTCTGCAAAAAGCTTCCGTGGACAATTCTGGGACATTTTCTAAGTACACGCCCACATGTCACGAGCGTGACCCATGTCGTGACCTACCCGAAACTGCCGAATTGATGTCAGTTTGCGTCGTTTCCATCTGTTTGCTGACCCGGTCAGTATACTCTCTAGGTCACAGGCGTGACCGAGTGGCGTGACTTCCCCCAACAGCCAGAATTTATTCCCGCCATTTCTCCTTCCCGCCGTTTCCAGTAATAGACTTGACGCGCCTTGGGTAACGGGAGGATCTAGGGGCGTGACCCACAAAACGACGACTTTTGGCAGTTTTTCTCCGACGTTCTCGGGCATTTAAGATGACGATTCCGAGCTTAACACGCCCTAGGTCACGGGCGTGACCATAGGCAAGACAAACCAGCAACTTTTCCTATTAATTCCAGATGAGTTTAGGAGATGGGGGGAAAGGAGGAGCCAATTTTAGGACTATGTTGTAGCATAGTTTACTGTTTTTATGCATTTCTTTTATGTAATTTCAATTTCATAATTTAATTTTAAACTTTGCTAATTTCAATTCAAGTACTCCTCTTCTTAATCATGTCTTCCTTTTACTTTTATTGTAACATTTATTTCATGTCAAGTAGCTAACTTTCTTAGCATTTGATCATGATGATCTTTGAATAAAACTATTTTTGTCAAACTCTTTTACCGCTTGCGATTTACCTTTGAATTATATTGTGTTGAATTCATATTTCGCGGATATGCTCTTCGATTTTAGATTCGTATCTTAAATGATCGAGAGGTTGCGGATACGAGAAGATCGTTCAAAGATAAAAGGAGCCGCATGCACTCCTCCAGAGAGGAAGACATGGATCTTCCGGATTTTAGTCAAATCCAATAGAGGTGTTCACCGCCTAAAGCAAGCTCAGGGGTGACCAAATGTGTTTTTCTCCAATGTTCCCGTGCTTTTAAGATGACGGTTCCGAGCTTGACATGCCCTAGGTCATGAGCGTAACAAAGGGCGTGACCGACCAGCAACTCTTCCTATAAATTCCAAATGAGTTTAGGAGCTGGAAAAAAAGGAGGAGCCAATTTTAGGACTATGTTGTAGCTTAGTTTACTGTTTTTTATGCATTTATTTTATGTAATTTCAATTTCATAGTTTAACTTTACTTTTTGCTAATTTCAATTCAAGTACTCCTCTTCTTAATCATGTATTCCTTTTATTTTTATTGTAACCTTTATTTCATGTCAAGTAGCTAACTTCCTTAGCACTTGATCATGATGATCTTTGAATAAAACTCTTTTTGTCAAACTCTTTTACCGCTTTCGATTTATCTATGAATTATATTATATTGAATTCATATTTCACAGATATGCTCTTCGATTTTAGATCAGTATCTTAAATGACCAAGAGGTTGCGGATACGAGTAGATCGCGTAAAGATAAAAGGAGTCGCATGCACTCCTCAGCAGAGGATGACATGGATCTTCCGGATTGGAGTCAAATCCAATAGAGGGGTTCACTGCCTAAAGTAAGCTTAGGGGTTTCGACTGGATGAGGGGTCTTAATTGATCAACCTAAGGTTAGTCAAAAGCATGGGCTCGAGAGAGACGCTTTTGTATCTTGGGAACCTCCACGGTCGAAGCGAGTAAAATAAAGTGTGTTTCATAAAAAGTTTATTCAAAGGGAGTGTAGATCAAGTGCTAGTTTGTAGTTTATTTTCATTCAATTAGTTTAATTTAATCTTTTTTTTTATATTTAGATAAAATAATACTAATTTGCATGAGTAGAAGTACTCAACAGGCCCCGAGTCTAATACGACATTTCCTATACTATATTTCGATAGGTACGCTTGCCTATTTGAGATTATAGTTTGGATACATTTTAAAACTATAAATTCTTAATCAAGTTTTTAGCGCTCTTGGGAGACACTGCTTGCTTATCTTGAGCTCTGAATATCAATTTCAAGTGCATGACCATGATCTGAAAACATTCTGGAGAAAATTCACATTTTTGGTCGCGGATAGCTAAACTTCAAATGGTCATAACTTTCAAATCAAGAAGAGTTACGGGACATGCAACTAGTCAACGGAAAGAGGACGACGGCCTCTACAAATCTGGAGAGTTTCACAAGTACATGCCCCCATGACACGGGCGTGACCATTGCGTAAACACGGGCATGTCTAGTTCAAAAGTACAATTTTCTGTAGAAAGCTTCAGTGGACGATTCTGGGACATTTTCTAAGTACACGCCCCCATGTCACGGGCGTGACCCAGGGCGTGACCTACCCAAAACTGTTGTATTGTTGCCATATTGCGTCGTTTCCATCCATTTGCTGAACCGGTCAGTACATGCCCTAGGTCACGGGCGTGACTGAGGGGCGTGACTTCCCCTCACATCCAGAATTTATTCCCGCCGTTTCTCCTTCCCGCCGTTTCCAGTAACAGACTTGACACGCCCTGGGTCACGGGCGTGACCTAGGGGTGTCACCCACAAAATGACGACTTTTGGCGGGTTTTCTCCGACGTTCCTGGGCCTTTAATATGACGGTTTCGAGCTTGACACACCATAGGTCATGGGCGTGACTAAGGCGTGACCGACCAGCAACTTTTCATATAAATTCCAGATAAGTTCAGGAGCGAGGTGTAACACCTCCCCTATAATGACCGTACAATATGGGTCCGGCCGGGGCCCCACAACATACAAAAGCCACAGCTTTATTATTATAAATTTATATAGCTACCCACACTCAAAACACTTGCACAACACAGCGGAAACATAAGCACGACTAGAAGTTATCCACTACAAGAAGAGTAATAACAATGGCCTTATGGCCTTACAACAAGTGTTCAAACCCAAATAATACAACAATCAAGAAAGTGCATAGCACTCCTAGTCTACCTCGACATGCAAGTCGGACAACATGAGTCTTAAACATACAACATCATATAAGTAGAGCTACAAAAGAGAAATGCACTTCATGAGGCTTAGGCCTTTCTGGCCGGCGAGCTAGGTCCTGCATACTATCCTTTCCCTGTAAAATTTATTAGTAACTTGGGTCAGCAAAGCCTGACCTCAAACTGTGTAACAACACATCTCCTCCCGGCCGCCCCTAACGGATCCCGGGGTACTCCTCCAACGTGCAAGTTAGCACTTCGTATGCAATATTCATAAGCAAGGAAAAACAGCTATAGAAACAGGCTTGGATGTCACACACATCATACATGTTCTCTACTGGTTGAGCATATAATAAAAAGGTCCTACTTATGCAATCATGTAAGCAACAACCCAGGTATCACCCAAGGCACCCTATCTCGTATGCATCTAGCACATCATAACATCAAATGGGTACTCATCGATTCCCCATTGGCATAAAGCCGCAAACAAAGGGGTAACACCATTCCCCCCAACGGCACACAGGCCGCCATATGGAACTCTTGCAAAGGCCACACCCGCTCAAGGTCTTAGACCCGGGCTTGCCTACAAGCTCTGACGTCTCATGTCAGGATTCCAACACACAACACTGACCGATTCTAAGAAGCCTTGTCGGACCGCACCCGCTCATGGCCTCATTGCCCGGGCTTGTCCCCATGCTTGGCATTCTCGTCAGTCTCACAAAACTGGACTAGTCTTGCCGGGAACTCTCCACACATGACGTGAACATCACGGGATAGACAACCGACCACGGAGACATAGCCACGCCTTGGCACATCACAAACCAAGACAATTCCACCCTAGTCCCTCATTTGTACTGCAGCATTCCCACGCACCAAGGAAACCATCTACAACTCATGCGGAGCTAACCTTGTCCACCAAGGAAACCATCTACCGCCACGAGGAGCTAACCTTGTCCGGTTCCGACTACACATACGCACTTGAGAAAAAGGGGAAAACATCGCCACATCATAAACGGCATCTTGCCGCAACGGAATCTCTACGAATCCTTAAAGTTCGCATGCAACATCACCGAGTCGGACTAACGGTTGCGACTACGGCTTCACCCACCATGCCTAATCCACTAACGAAGCGGATCTCTAATGCAAAAAAAATATGCCGGGGACGGACTCAATAAACCCGGAGCTTCCTCTTGAACCTTGGCAACCCAAAACCCCTCTAATTTGAGAGTTTGGTGCCCAAAACCTAGAAAGAAACGATGCTAAAGACATGCATCCTAAAACCGAGAGGAGAAGTGTCGTTACCTTCCTACTCCTCTTACTTGCCATGGCAAAATAGTCGGATGAAAACCTTCGCAAAGATCTAGCCTCCACGGATCTGGACTTGGCTCGCGATTTGGAGCACCGAAACCTCTCCTACAGCCCAAACCCTCCTTCTCCTTCTTCCTTGCTCTCCCTTCTCTCTAGAAATTAGTAAGAGAAAAGCTTGAAGAAGAATGAGGGTTTCCAACCCTATTCTTGGACTTAACTCCCCAAGAACAGTTCTGAACCATCAGATCCTAAAAACAGGGAAAGAATGGCCACGATCCGCCTGAAAAATAAACTACCTGGGCCGAACACGGCATGGCACACGCCCGTGTCTAGGGCTGTGTCCCCCATTCGCCGTCTCAAATCGACGCTCCTGGAACAGCACACGGGCATTCGACACGCCCGTGTTCGACCCGACACGCCCGTGTCCCCACTGACACGGCCGTGTGGTTGGCCGTGTGCCTTCATCCACACAGCCCTGAAACAACCCGAGAAGGGACACGGCCCGGGACACGCCCGTATCCCAAGCCGTGTGCCAAGTATCGACACTCATCGACAGCCTTTGTGTCGACACCGTGGAAAAATGTCGAGCGAATATCGTCGACCAAGCATGACACGCCCTGTGACACGCCCGTGTCACAGGCCGTGTGCCCCAGTCTCGACACTCGACACTCGACACTCGTCGAGTGAACATCGTCGACTGAAGTTCGTTGACAGACCCACACGGCCTTGGACACGGCCGTGTCCTAGGCCGTGTGCCTTGTCTCGACACATTATCGAGCGAAAATGTCGATACCTCGGGCCGAGTGTCGACACGAGCGCGACACGCCCTGCGACACACCCGTGTCGCACGCCGTGTGCCCTGTCTCGACACTTCGTCGTGCGAAAATGTTGACACCCCGGGCCGAGTGTCGATACGGGCTCGACACGCCCTGCGACACGCCCGTGTCGCAGGCCGTGTGCCTTATCTCGACACTTCGTCGAGCGCAAAGTATCGACTACGCGGCCAAGTCGTCGACTCTAGCCTGACACGGCCCGAGACATGCCCGTGTCCCAGGCCATGTGCCCCATGCCAGAAACCAAAATTGGCCAGAAACACAAATCAATCCTTTCTCAAAATCTGGGGTGTTACAACTCTCCCCCCCTGATGGCGCGGCCCCTCCAACACTTCCTGATGATGACCCGGTTGTTGCGGCCCCTCCAACACTTCCTGATGATGACCCGGTTGCTGCGGCGCAACAATTTAAAGATTTGCGGCATCATGACAACGCCACGGACGCTAACGGAAAGCTGCGATACAACCTCCGTCCGCGGCGCGCAAAGCTTGCTTAATAATTCTACTTAGTTTTATTTTTATTGCTTAAAACATTTGGCTTGTATTATTTTTATTTTCATGTTGGTGTGCTATTAAACCCTTGGTGTGTATGTAACCGCCCGGATGGATGAGATTTCATCTCCATCATGGATGGTTGGATCTCTTTTGTAACTCCTATTTAAAGGAGGCTATTATGATGAGTTAGACATTGGAAAAAGAAACCTAAAGAAACCCCCTTGAGGAATTTCGGCCACCATGGTGAAAGCCATAGCCACCTCCTCCCCTTTGGTGTGAAGCCAAGCCTTGCCTCCTCCATCCCCGTTCGGTGCGACTCCGGCGTGGCTTCTCTCGGTGCGACTCCGTGGAAGAAGGAAACAGCCCCCTTCGGTGTGAAACCGGTGGAACCGTGGAGAGAGTGATTCTCCCACAAATATTGTGTGACCTTCTTCTTGGTTGGGTAATCTCTTCCCTATCTTTGTGTTTCTTGCTGTGAGAATTTTGTGGAGGTTATTCATCCGTCTTTTCCGTGATTTTAAAGTGTTTTGCGCTTGCAAATCTGAATCGAACGTTGTTATTGACCCTCTTGTTTTCCGGATTGGAAGATCCGCTAGAGAATAAACTAGGCCAAGCCTTGAATTGTTCTCCAAGATTGGGCACGCGTTGGTGCTAACAAGGGAGTTAATCTCAACTTGTTCTTGATCCCTCCTTATCGTTTACCGCCGCTCCTAAATATATTTTTGCTGCGATTGACGGCTTATTGTGAAAAGAATAGATGCTTGTGTAGGTGCGGTGAGACGTGTGCTTGTTGGAGAGGTAGGTCCTAAGGTCGTGGTATCGAGTCCGGCTAGGCGCGAGTTGTGTGCTTGTTGGAGAGTAGGTCCTAAGGACGTTGTATCGAGTCCCGTATTTTTGAGAGCCAACCGACCCCTTTTCGTTCGCTTTTGGTCGGAGCACTCTCTTATATTTTTCTATGTTCTGTGATGGGTACCCGCCGTTAGCGTAAGCACGTCCATCTCACAAACATCCCTACACCAATTTGGTATCAGAGGGAGGTTGTTTCAACTTTCACGTTGCAAACATCCTCTCTGCGTTCCTTGTTAGAGATCCGATCGTTAGAACTCAAAAAAAATATTTTCTGTGGTCTGCAAATAGCGGGCTGAAATCTTTATTTTTCAGCAAAATTTCAAAGAAAAACTTTTTTAACGATCTACGTGTTATTCTCATCGGGAGTATATAAAAATATCTTATTTTCAATATAGCTTCCGTCCTAGGAAAATTCATCTTGCCCGGGGCCTCCCAAACCTGAATGCGCACTAGGCTAGGAACGGAGTACGCAACCCCGTCTACGTCTAGGATGGCTGCGAACGAGCATGGTGATCCCAACACCGAGGCTATAGCAGGTCTTCGTGCCGAAATGACAGAGCTTAGGAACGCCTTAGCCCAGATCCTACAAAATCAAGCAAGGCCACCCCCACCTCCCGTTAATGTTGGGCAGCCCAACCGGCACCAACCGAACTTTGATTCGGATTCTGAGGGAAACTCTCCCCGTATGCCCCCTCGAGAACCCCGCCCCGAGCGAGGCTTTGATATCACGAGGGCTATCAAGATAGATGCCCCCACCTATGATGGCATGGGAGATCCCCAGATCTTCCTCCATTGGGCTATAGACATGGAGTGCTATTTCGAATGGCACAACCTCACGGACCCCCAAAAGGTTCAAGTTGCCCGGATGAAATTAATGGGACGTGCCAAAACCTATTGGCTGAATGAAGAACGTAGGTTAGGAGCTGGGCACGGGGTCCCACTCATTGGATGGGCTGTTATGAAGAACCTGCTAACCGATCAGTACGTTCCCGTGTACCATCGGACGCAAATGTTCGATGAGCATGCCACCCTTCGGCAAGGCTCAATGTCTGTTGCTGAATATATGGGAGAACTTAAGGACGGTATGGTACGATGTGACCTTCGAGAGATCCCCGAAGTAACTTTATCTAGATTTCGAAAGGGACTTCACCCCGACATTCAGCGGAAACTCTTGCGTTATGGTCACACGGACTTGAATACGACTTTCAATGCCGCCTTGGACATTGAAAAGAACCTAGCATCTAAAGCTCACTCCCGTTATTCTAATGCGAAGAATAAGTCCACCGCTGGGGCATCTTCTTCCACTTTTCCTGATAAAGGAAAATTTAGATCCTCCGAGTCGAAATCTGTTGTGATTACCGCGAGAAATACCAAGAACCCCGCTAGTGAGCGTATCCCCGTTGGAAAGGTTAGCAAGGCTAACACCACTTGTTACTCATGCGGTGTTCAAGGCCACTATGCCTACGAATGCCCCACCAAGACGAAGGCCGTAGCCTTACTAGAGTCCACTACCGACCCTGACGATTATGTCTATGAGGCCGAAGAGGAGAGCGACCCTGACGGAGTCCATAGTGACTTGGAGGACGATCACCGCCTTATGGTGATGCGTTGCATTTTGACCACTCCTCGTCCTGTAGACGACTGGAAGAGGACGAGCATCTTTTCCCTGATCTTTAAGAGTGGAGAAAAACTTTGCAAATTAGTTATTGATGGTGGTAGTTGCGTAAACGCCGTTTCTGAGAACGCCGTTAAGCGTATGTCCTTGAATGTCGAGCCGCACCCGACCCCCTACCAGGTCGCTTGGATTAGTAAGGTTACTATTAAGGTTACCCAACGGTGCCTAGTCCCCCTGTCTTTCAAATCCTACACGGATGAGGTTTGGTGCGACGTCCTACCAATGGACGTTTGTCATGTGTTATTAGGCCGCCCGTGGCTATATGACCGTGATGTGACGCACTATGGTCGTGCCAACACTTATGAGTTTAAATTCAATGGCAAGATCGTCACCTTGAGACCGACTGTGCCAAAAGAGCCGGTAGTGTTGGCTAAGGATACCACCATCCCAGTTGAGAGGAAAGCCTTGAGTTTAGTTGGTAGGAAGGAATTTGTGAAGGATCCCTTTATTGGGGAATAATGTACGCTCTTGTACTTCTGAGTGAAAAAACTGATGGTGGCGTGTTGGAAGATTTACCCCGAGAGCTACGGGTATTGTTGGATGAGTTTAGGGATGTATACCCGGAGGAGTTGCCTTCGTCGTTACCACCGCTTAGAGATATACAACACGCAATAGACCTTATCCCCGGATCGTCCTTACCCAACCAACCACACTATAGGCTTAATCCAACTGCCCACATAGAGTTACAAACCCAAATAGAGGAGTTGTTAAATAAGGGATTTATTAGGACGAGTATGAGCCCATGTGCTGTCCCCACTCTTCTTGCCCCTAAGAAGGATGGCACATGGCGCATGTGTGTTGATAGCCGAGCTCTCAACAAAATTACTATAAAATATAGGTTTCCAATTCCGCGACTAGATGATCTCTTGGATGTCCTATCGGGTGCCACTATCTTCTCAAAACTGGACTTACGGAGTGGTTACCACCAAATCAGGATCGGAGAGGGGGATGAGTGGAAGACGGCGTTCAAGTCTAAGGACGGGTTGTATGAATGGCTTGTGATGCCCTTTGGGCTATCCAATGCCCCCAGCACCTTCTCCCGGATGATGACGCACATCTTTAGGCCATATATGGGGAAGTTTGTTGTAGTGTATTTTGATGACATCCTAGTGTTTAGTACCTCCCCCGCCGAACACCTCTCTCACATCAAAGTCGTCCTCTCCACCTTAAGGACTGAAACCTTATATCTAAATCTAAAGAAATGCACGTTTTATGTTTCGGAGGTTGAATTGTTAGGTTATATAGTTGGCTCTGAAGGAATTCGTGTTGACCTAGGAAAGGTTCAAGTGATTAGAGACTAGCCCGAGCCCACTAGCCTTCGTGAGGTGCGTAGTTTCCACGGGTTAGCTACCTTTTATCGTCGTTTCATACGTGATTTTAGTAGCATTATGGCACCCATTACAGACTGCATGAAGAAAGAAGAATTCACATGGTCCAAATCCGCCACGTTTGCATTCCATCGTATTAAGGAGCTTATGACCGAAGCACCGGTGTTACGTCTCCCAGACTTCACCAAGGTCTTCGAGCTTACTTGTGATGCATCTGGCGTAGGGATTGGAGGTGTCTTGAGTCAAGAGGGTCACCCGGTTAGTTATTTTAGTGAGAAGTTAGCGGGTGCTAAATTAAACTATTCCAATTACGATAGGGAGTTTTATGCGGTCCTTAGATGTTTGCATCATTGGAGGCACTACCTCCTTCATAAGGAGTTCGTGATCCTCTCTGATCATGAAGCGTTGCGATTCATCAATGGTCAGCACAAAATCAGCCCGCGCCACGCTAAATGGGTATCCTTCTTGCAAGAATACACATTTACTCTCAAGCACCTTAAGGGGACCGACAATCGAGTTGCCGATGCACTCAGTCGCCTCACCCTCTTACTTTCCTCCATGCAAGTCCATGTGGTAGGGTTCGAGCGCATAAAGGATGAATACGCCACATGCCCTGATTTTCAGGAGCCATACTTATCTGCCCAGGATAGCTCTCCCGCGACCATCACGGCCTATTCACTTAGAGACGGATACTTATTCAAACACGGAAAATTGTGTATCCCCCACTCCTCTTTGCGACTCCACATCATTTGGGAGTTACATAGTGGTGGCTTGAGTGGCCACTTTGGCAGAGACAAAACGATAACGCTCGTGGAGGAGAAATTCTTTTGGCCTAAACTAAAGGCGATGGTTGGGAAAGTTTTGAGCAGTTGCCGTACGTGACAAGTTTCTAAAGGTACTAAGTCCAATGTAGGTTTATACACTCCGCTACCTATTCCGTCCGTCCCGTGGGAAGACGTGAGCATGGACTTTGTATTAGGCCTTCCCCCCACCCTGCGACGTCATGATTCTATACTCGTTGTTGTGGATAGGTTCTCCAAGATGGCGTACTTCCTCCCCTGTAGAAGACCAACGACGCCTCTCACATTGCGAAACTGTATTTTAAAGACGTCGTTAGTCATCGTGGCGTTCCGAAGACTATTGTCTCAGATAGGGACGTCAAGTTCTCTAGCTACTTTTGGAAAACCTTGTGGGTTCTTATGGGCACAAATTATTATTCTCCGCGGCTTATCACCCACAAACTGATGGCCAGACGGAAGTAGTCAATCGGAGCCTAGGAAATCTTCTTCGATGTCTCGTGAGCGACCATAAAGGCACTTGGGATTTACTGCTTCCACATGCACAACTGGCTTACAATAATTCTAAAAATCGGTCCACGGGTATGTCTCCAAATGAAATTGTCCACGGGTATAAGGCCCCTGTACCACTTGACTTGGTCCCCTTACCTCCCACATACAAAACAAGTCAGTTTGCACAATCCTTCGCCCAACATATTCACGACTTACATGCACGTATACGAGCTACCTTGACTGCTCAATATGAGTCTTATCAAGCGCATGCTAATCTACATAGGAAGGTGTCACACTTTAAGGTCGGCGATCTGGTTTTAGTACAGTTAGTTCCCGAACGAATGCCAACTGGCACCGTTAAAAATTTAGCTCCAAAACGCGCCGGTCCTTTTCGGATTATAAAGAAACTAGGTGACAACGCTTTCATATTGGATTTGCCTGCTGAATGGGGTATCTCCCCTATTTTTAATGTCTCGGATTTGACGCTGTTTGTTGCGCCTCCACAAGAGTTGGTTTCTTTGTCGTCTTCTCCCTCCACTGAAATTTCTAATGGGTTGGGGAGTGGTAGTTTGGATGATCTCTCTCCTCCGGTCCCCGCAGGTATAACATCGGATGGTACGCTGCCTTCTTTTATTCCTACTGCTGACATGTTTCCCACGTTTCCCAAGACGTTTCTCCATCCAGATATGATACTCGCTGCTGAGCCACTTACTACTCCTGCCGGTGCTACCTACCGCATCCTCATCCGTTGGCGTGACCGCCCACCGTCGGACGACTCATGGGTACTCGCGACAGAGCTTCAACGTTTGGATGTCGAGCTTCTCCGCCGCTTTCTATCAGCCCACGCATCGGAGATGCGCGATTTTGCGTGGGGGAGGATTGATGGCGCGGTCCCTCCAACACTTCCTGATGATGACCCGGTTGTTGCGGCCCCTCCAACACTTCCTGATGATGACCCGGTTGCTGCGGCGCAACAATTTAAAGATTTGCGGCGTCATGACAACGCCACGGACGCTAACGGAAAGCTGCGATACAACCTCCGTCCGCGGCGCGCAAAGCTTGCTTAATAATTCTACTTAGTTTTATTTTAATTGCTTAAAACATTTGGCTTGTATTATTTTTATTTTCATGTTGGTGTGCTATTAAACCCTTGGTGTGTATGTAACCGCCCGGATGGATGAGATTTCATCTCCATCATGGATGGTTGGATCTCTTTTGTAACTCCTATTTAAAGGAGGCTATTATGATGAGTTAGACATTGGAAAAAGAAACCTAAAGAAACCCCCTTGAGGAATTTCGGCCACCATGGTGAAAGCCATAGCCACCTCCTCCCCTTTGGTGTGAAGCCAAGCCTTGCCTCCTCCATCCCCGTTCGGTGCGACTCCGGCGTGGCTTCTCTCGGTGCGACTCCGTGGAAGAAGGAAGCAGCCCCCTTCGGTGTGAAACCGGTGGAACCGTGGAGAGAGTGATTCTCCCACAAATATTGTGTGACCTTCTTCTTGGTTGGGTAATCTCTTCCCTATCTTTGTGTTTCTTGCTGTGAGAATTTTGTGGAGGTTATTCATCCGTCTTTTCCGCGATTTTAAAGTGTTTTTCGCTTGCAAATCTGAATCGAACATTGTTATTGACCCTCTTGTTTTCCGGATTGGAAGATCCGCTAGAGAACAAACTAGGCCAAGCCTTGACTTGTTCTCCAAGATTGGGCACGCGTTGGTGCTAACAAGGGAGTTAATCTCAACTTGTTCTTGATCCCTCCTTATCGTTTACCGCCGCTCCTAAATATATTTTTGCTGTGATTGACGGCTTATTGTGAAAAGAATAGATGCTTGTGTAGGTGCGGTGAGACGTGTGCTTGTTGGAGAGGTAGGTCCTAAGGTCGTGGTATCGAGTCCGGCTAGGCGCGAGTTGTGTGCTTGTTGGAGAGTAGGTCCTAAGGACGTTGTATCGAGTCCCGTATTTTTGAGAGCCAACCGACCCCTTTTCGTTCGCTTTTGGTCGGAGCACTCTCTTATATTTTTCTATGTTCTGTGATGGGTACCCGCCGTTAGCGTAAGCACGTCCATCTCACAAACATCCCTACACCACCCCCCCACCACCACCTTAACAGAATTTTGTCCCGAAATTACAAAACAAAAGGGAATAAAAACTTAAATTGTACCTGAAATGAAAAGTTCTGGATACTCTTCTAGCATGGCTTGCTCTCGTTCCCAAGAGAGCTCCTCACGACCGCAGTTGTCCCATCGGACTTTCACGAGTATAACCTCTTTATTCCGCAACTGCCGAGTCTCTGAATCCTCTATAGCAATCGGACAGACTCATGCTCTCAAGTCTACCTCTATCGGCACTGATGCCGGCTCAATCACCACACTAGCCTCCACCAAGGCTTTCCTCAAAACGGAGACGTGGAAGACGTCGTGCAATCCACTCAGCTCCGCGGACAACGCCAACCGATAGGCTACTTCTCCCACCCGTTCAACAACTTAAAAAGGCCCCAAAAACCTTGGACTCAACTTCTTGAGTCGGTAAATCTGTGAGACGCCTTTGATCGGTTTGATCTTCAAATAGACCCAATCACCTACCGCAAACTCCAACTTCCGGTGACGAGCATTAACGTATTTTTCTTGCCGGTCCTGCGCCACCATCATACACTCCTGTATGGTACGTACCATCTCACAAGCGTCAACCACTACCTCCTTTCCCAAAATTTTGGTGTCTCCCGCCTCTGCCCAAGACATCGGTGTTCGACACCGTCTCCCATACAAAGCTTCGTATACTCCATTTTTATACTTGCTTGAAAACTGTTGTTCTACGCGAATTCCACCATGAAGAGGTGATCTTTCCACTTCTTGTCGAAATCAAGAACGCACATTATCAACATATCCTCCAGAGTACGGTTCGTTCTTTCAGTTTGCCCATCAGTTTGAGCATGGTACTCCGTACTGAACTTTAGCTTCGTGCCCAAACTCTTTTGAACCAGTATCCAGTCCTTGGACGTAAACCGTCCATCTCGTTCGCTGAATATACTATTTGGAATCTCATGCAGTCGCACAATGTTGCGAACATACAACTCCACCAGCTTCTCCACGCTGTCCTATTTCCGATTTGGGATGAAGTGGGCCACCTTTCTTAAGCGGTCCACGATCACCCAAATAGCATCATTACCCTGCTGCAATCTAGGCAAACTATGTACAAAGTCCATGGAGATGTCATCAAATTTCCATTCAGGGATTGGAAGGGGCTTCAGGAACCCGCCCGGCTTTTGACATTTGGCCTTCACCAAGGCAAAAGTTTGGCAACGATTCACATACAAAGCTACGTCCCGCTTCAGCCCCGGCCACCAAAGGGATTTCTTCATATCCAAGTACATCTTTGTACTGCCCGGGTGAATGGAGTACTTTGTGAAGTGAGCCTCAAACATTAACTCCTCACGGAGTTTGCCGAACTGTGGTATACAAACCCTTCCGTCCTTCCTCAGAATCCCATCAATCATCTCCCAGGCGCTGCTCTCGCCCGTTTGAGCCTCCAACACAAATGGTTGAAACTCCACATCCAACCGAGTCGCTTCCCGAATGAGATCGGTCAAGTAGTTCTGCACTTCAATCCAGTTCAACCGAGCCACACTGTACTCGCCTCTCGCAACACATTGCAAACCAAGGGACTCCCAATCCCGTACCAACCACTCATCGTGAGCTTCGATCCATTTCCCTTGCCCTGAGTACTTCCTACTCAAAGCATCTGCCACCACATTAGCTTTACCTGGCGTATACTGAATCGCCACCTCATAGTCTCCAAGAAACTCAACCCACCTGCATTGTCGCATGTTCAAGTCCTTTTGATCCAAGAGATACTTCAGGCTTTTATGATCCGTGAAGATCTCCACCTTTGCACCATATACATAATGCTGCCATATTTCAACGCAAAAATTACCGCCGCCAACTCCAAGTCATGGACGGGGTAATTCCTCTCATGAGGCTTCAGCTGTCTAGACCCAAAAGCTATCACCTTGCCATGTTGCACCAAAACGCAACCCAAACCGCATCCCGATGCGTCACTGAAGATCTGAAATCCCTCGGTCCCTTGCGGTAGACTTAGGATTGGAGCTATCATTAGTCTCTCCTTCAGTGTCTCAAATGCTTGACTGGACTCTTGAGTCCACACAAACTTATGATCTTTACGAGTGAGTGAGGTGAGTGGTAGAGCTATCCGCAAAAAATTCTCCACGAATCTCCTATAATACCCGGCTAGCCCAAGAAAACTTCGGACTTCCGCCACGGTCCTCAAGACTGGCCAATCTCTGATGGCCTCCACTTTCGTTGGATCCACTGCCACCCCATCCCTACTAATCACGTGGCCCAAAAATGCCACCTTCTCCAATCAGAACTCGCACTTTGAGAACTTTGCATACAATTGATTCTCCCTCAACACTTGTAAGACAACTCTCAAGTGGGTCTCATGCTCCACTTCAGATTTGGAATACACCAAGATGTCATCGATGAAGACAACCACAAAAGAATCCAAGTATTCCTAAAATACTCGATTCATAAGATCCATGAACACAGATGGTGCGTTCGTCAGCCCGAACGGCATCACCGTAAACTCAAAGTGTCCATACCTTGTACCAAAGGCAGTCTTGAGTATGTCCTCATCCCGAATTCGCAGCTGATAATAGCCTGACTTCAAGTCCAATTTTGAATACACCACTGACCCCACCAATTGGTCGAACAAGTCATCTATCCGAGGAATCGGATACTTATTCTTGACGGTCAATTTATTCAACTCTCGGTAGTCTACGCATAGCCGCATACAACCATCTTTCTTCTTTACAAACAACACCGGCGCGCTCCACGGTGAAGAACTGGGTCTGATATACCCTTGCTCCAATAGTTCCTATAACTGTACTTTAAGTTCAGCCAACTCCTTTGGTTCCATCCTAAATGGAGGACGTGACACCGGCCTAGCCTCCGGCACTAACTCGATCAAGAAATCGATCTCCCTCCGAGGAGGTGCTCCAGGAAGTTCATCAGGAAACACATCCTTGAACTCTGCCACTACGGGCACTTCCTCAATAGACTGCTGGGAGAGACGAACCTCCAATAACGCTATAAGCGCTACACCACACTGGTTAACTACCCGCATCAACTGCATGGCCGAAATCAGGGAACATGCCACTCCACAATGGCCCTCAAATTTGACCTCCGCCTGCCCTTTGCTCTTTAGGGTCACTACCTTAGATAGGTAGTCAATACTGGAGCGCTGCTCTGCAAGCCAGTCCATGCCCAAAATGACATCGAACTCAACTAATGGTAAAATCGCTGCTATCAAAACGAAGTCAACTCCGTCCAACTCCCAACAGATGCGCTCTTTGGCCCCGGTGGTCATGGATGACCTATTGGATATGCGCACTTTCAACTCTGCGTACGCTGAGAAAGACTCAACTCCTATTCTCCGGATGAAGCTCTCCGCAAGAAAGGAGTGTGATGCTCCCGTATCGAACAATACCATAGCGGGTTATCCGGAAACTAATATGAAGCCTACAACATAGACATCACACAAAAAGTGTCTAAAAGTATGAAGCACAAAATTTCAACTTAAATTTTCTTCATACATGTCACCACATCGGTTTGGCGGATCACTTCTTGCTGTCCAAGGTTGTAAGCCCTTGGTTGCACCGGTTGGAACTGAGAAGCGCTCGACTCCGCCATCTTCCCTTTCTCCGCAGCACTGGGGCCGGAGCGCACAGTCTGCTCCTGTCTTGCATCTTGCCCCGCTCCTCCTTGGGGACAAACATGAGCTATGTGCCCCACCTTACCGCAGTTGTAACACGTCGGCGGTCCCCTAGAGTGAGAACCTCCAGGCGTCCAATTGCTCTTCTCACCGGATCTAGAAGTGTGAGGTTTCTTCCTCCACCTATTCCCTTCAGGCTTTCCATGGGATTGGGAAGTCTTCCCTTCCCCTAGCTTGGGAGTAAAACCCTTACAATGCTGGGTTAGCTCCAGATCACTTTCTAATATCCTGGCAGCCTCAACTAGTTCATTAAAACCAGCCCTCTTCATGGAAATGAGGGGTTATCTCAGGTTCTCCCTCAGCCCCTGGTAGAAGAGGTTATCCCTCTCTACATCATCTGCCATCGTCGTTGCCGCGTAACGACCAAAACTGGTGAACTCCTGCACATACTCGTCCACCATCTTGTCCCGCTGCATTAAGTGCAGGAACTTACTCAGAAGTGCCAACCGTGTAGAAACGGGAATGTACCTCTTCAAAAAAGCATCCCCAAACTCCTCCACCGACGAGGTGCGTCCCGGGAACTGGCGGCCACATTGCTCACCCACCACAACTTGGCGTCTCCTTCCAACATGAAAGCCGCATAATCAGCTTTCTTTTCTTCTGGCCTCTCTGCCGCCCTCAAAAGCTCTTGAATGCGAACCCACCAGTCCTCCGCATCCGTTGGCGTACCAACTCCCTTGAATGACGAGCGATGGAAGCTCAGTAAATACTTCATGTGTCGGTCTCCATGTCCGACCACCACCCTTTCCGCCAAAGGCTCCACTCGCCTGGCTTCTCCTCCTGGCATGGTCGTCGTCGTGTCCGATGTTGCAGGGGTTGCTACTTGAGCTGCCGCTGCAGCTTGGGCTGCCACAATCGCTTCTACAAGCATGCGGCAGAAGTCGGCCGGGTTTACACCCGTGCCCAACAGACCTGGAGCAGTGGCACTGCTCGCCGAGAGTTCCGCTCTTGCTCTCGACGTACCCGCCTCGTTGCTTACACTCTTCAAGAAAACAAGAAACAAGGAATTAGTCTCTAATCTCAAGACTTAAACATAAGGACACTCATGGTCCCGCGTTACTCTTATGTGGATAACTTATCTATGCATTGACCTTGAATCTAACCTCGCTCTGATACCAAAATGTAACACCTCCCCTGTAATGACCGTATAATATGGGTTCGGCCGGGGCCCCGCAACATACGGACGTCACATCTTTAGTATTATAAATTGATAATGCTACCCACACTCAAAACACTTGCACAACACAGCGGAAACATAAGCACGACCAGAAGTTATCCACTACAAGAAGAGTAATAACAATGGCCTTATGGTCTTGCAACAAGTGTTCAAACCCAAATAATACAACAGTCAAGAAAGTGCATAGCACTCCTAGTCTACCTCGGCATGCAAGCCGGACAACATGAGTCTCAAACATACAACATCATATAAGTAGAGCTACAAAAGAGAAATGCACTTCATGAGGCTTAGGCCTTTTTGGCCGGCGAGCTAGCTCCTGCATACGATCCTTGCCCTGCAAAATTTATTAGTAACGTGGGTCAGCAAAGGCTTACCTCAAACTGTGTAACAACACATCTCCTCCCGGCCGACCCTAACGGACCCCGGGGTACTCCTCCAACCTGCAAGTTAGCACTTCGTATGCAATATTCATAAGTAAGGAAAAACAGCTACAGAAACAGGCTTGGATGTCACACACATCATACATGTTCTCTACTGGTTGAGAATATAATAAAAAGGGCCTACTTATGCAATCATGTATGCAACAACCCGGGTTTCACCGAAGGCACCCTATCTCGTATGCATCTAGCACATCATCACAACAAATGGGTACTCATCGATTCACCATTGGCATAAAGCCGCAAACAAAGGGGTAACACCATTCCCCCCAACGGCACACATGCTGCCACATGGAACTCTTGCAAAGGCCCCACCCGCTCAAGGTCTTAGACCTGGGCTTTCCTACAAGCTCTGACGTCTCATGTCAGGATTCCAACACAGAACAGTGACCGATTCTAAGAAGCCTTGCCGGACCCCACCCGCTCATGGCCTCATTGCCCGTGCTTGTCCCCATGCTTGGAATTCTCGTCAGTCTCACAGAAGGGGACTAGTCTCGTCGGGACACTCTCCACACATGACGTGAACGTCACGGGATAGCCAGCCGACCACAGAGACATAGCCACGACTTGGCACATCACAAACCAAGACAATTCCACCCTAGTCACTCATTTGTACTGCAGTGTTCCCGCGCACCAAGGAAACCATCTACAACTCATGCGGAGCTAACCTTGTCCACCAAGGAATCCATCTACCGCCACGAGGAGCTAACCTTGTCCGGTTCCGACTACACGTATGCACTTGAGAAAAAGCGGAAAACATCGCCACATCACAAATGGCATCTTGCCGCAATGGAATCTATACGAATCCTTAAAGTTTGTATGCAACATCACCGAGTCGGACTAACGGTCGAGACTACGGCTTCACCCACCATGACTAATCCACTAACGGAGCGGATCTCTAATGCAAAAACAAATATGTCGAGGACAGACTCAATCAACCCGGAGGTTCCTCTTAAACCTTGGCAACCCAAAATCCCTCTCATTTGAGAGTTTGGGGCCCAAAAACTAGAAAGAAACGATACTAAAGACATGCATCCTAAAATCGAGAGGAGAAGTGTCGTTACCTTCCGACTCCTCTTCCTTGCCATGGCAAAATAGCCGGATGAAAACCTTCGCAAAGATCTAGCCTCCACGGATCTGGACTCGGCTCGCGATTTGGAGCACTGAAACCTCTCCTACAGCCCAAACCCTCCTTCTCCCTCTTCCTTGCTCTCCCTTCTCTCTAGAAATTAGTAAGAGAAAAGCTTGAAGAAGAATGAGGGTTTACAACCGTATTCTCGGACTTAACTCCCCAAGAACAGTTCTAAACCATCAGATCCTAAAAACAGTGAAAGAATGGCCACGATCTGCCTGAAATATAAACTACCTGGGCCGAACACGGCCTGGCACACGCCCGTGTCTAGGGCCGTGTCCCCCATTCGCCGTCTTAAATCGACGCGCCTGGAATAGCTCACGGGCATTCGACATGCCTGTGTTCGACCCGACACGCCCGTGTCCCCATTGACACGGCCGTGTGGTCGGCCGTGTCAATGGCTATGTGAAGAGTTTGGGATATTTCAGGAATTCTCTTCACCAAGAACACCTCAGCAAAATGACATTGCTGAAAGGAAAAATAGAACCTGGATTGAGGCTGGTAGAACCCTATTAAGTGATACATCTCTCCCAGAATATTTCTGGGCTGAGGCAGTTAACATTGTATGCCATGTAATTAATAGGGCTACCATTACTAAGAGCCATAATAAGACCCCCTATGCGATTGTGAAAGGCAGAAAACCAATCCTATCCTATTTCAGGATCTTTGGTTGTAAATGCTACATACTTAACAATGGTAAGTCTTACTTGACCAAGTTTGCTGCCAAATCTCAAGAGGGGATCTTTGTTGGGTACAACAACAATAGTAAGGCTTATATGGTCTACAACTTGTCTACTCAAGTTATAAAAGAGTCAGTACATGTAGTATTTGATGAAGCTAGACCTATTGATAATGAGTTGTCTAGAAGTATTTGTAGCTCCACATGTGTGACTAAGAAGATGGACAAGCTCACTATTGAAGAAGGATCTACTGCAAGTCAACATGTAGATGATAGTGTCTGTTGTCCATGGGGAGTACTGCATGCACTTGATGCAGAAGAAGACCAAGGAGTGCAGCAAGTTGAAGAAGCTGAAGGAGTTCAACCTGAAGCCAGGCTGCCTCCAGCTAGTAGACATTTGAAAGATCATCCAGCCAATCAAATTATTGGTGATCTAAGTCAAGGGGTACAAACAAGGAGCAGAAATCTGAGTGCAGTACTCTACTCCAGTTTTCTATCCCAAGTAGAGCCAAAGAAATTTGAAGAAGCCATCCTAGACCCTCATTGGATTGAGGCAATGTAAGAGGAGCTGAATCAATTCAAGAGATGCAAAGTCTGGGATCTTGTTCCTAAACCAAAAGACCACAACATAACTGGAACCAAGTGGATCTTTAGGAACAAGATGGATGAACATGGAGTGATTATAAAGAACAAAGCAAGACTGGTTGCTAAGGGATATAGGCAAGAAGAAGTTATTGACTTTGATCAAACCTTTGCTCCAGTAGCCAGACTGGAAGCCATAAGGATGTTCCTGGCCTATTCAACCTATCAAGGATTTAAAGTATACCAAATGGATGTTAAGTCAGCCTTTCTGAATGGTAATCTGAAAGAAGAGGTCTATGTGGAATAGCCATCAGGTTTTGTTGATTCAACTCAACCTAATTATGTCTATAGACTTAGGAAGGTTTTGTATGGGTTAAAACAAGCCCCTAGGGCTTGGTATGAAACCCTGTCTAGTTTCCTCATTGAGAATAAATTCACAAGGGGGAAAATAGACAAGACTCTATTCCTTAGGGAATCAAGAGGCAAGATCATACTTGTCCAAATATATGTAGATGACATCATATTTGGGTCTACTGAAAGTAGTCTTTGCAAAATGTTTGCAAAACTAATGCAAGGACAATTTAAGATGAGCAGTATTGTTGGGTATTTCATCCACATGAACCCAAATTTGATGAAGTCACCCTGGAACTAGGATGAATTAAGTTGTATTTGATGCTTGGTTTGAGCTATATGTTTGCAGGAGTTTCACTGGGAAGTGTAGGCCAATGTCAGCCCACAGTGGGTCACCAAATACAGGAACTATGCAATGTAATCCCTCATTGTATATTCCAAGGTGTTGACTCATGTGTGGTCTCTCTATTGGGATACACTTCATATTCAAGCTATTGGACTATGGGAAAGGCATTGGAAGTTGGCTACTCTAGAAGAATCAGTTTTTCCAACATCAGAAAATTTCTAAGTGTTTTACTCGAGTAAAGCTTTCACCTACTCGAGTAGTCTGGGTATAAGTTACTCGAGTAAAGGAATCTTGTACTCGAGTAGACATAGTCATATACTCGAGTAGCTAAGTAACCTACTAGAGTAGACCAAGTCATATACTCGAGTAGCATGCTTATATACTCGAGTAGATTACTCGTTATACCCGAGTACCATAAGGTTTTTCTCATCTAAATTTCTCTAAGTCATATACTCGAGTAAGTATACTCACATACTCGAGTAGATAGAAACATACTCGAGTAGTTCATTTTACCTACTCGAGTAGTTCTTGTGTCACCCGTGTACCTTGCTATTTCCCTACTCCAGAATTTTTTCCAAGTCTTTTACTCGAGTAGAACTTTCACCTACTCGAGTAGATTACTTTCTCTCGAGTAGTTTAGTTCAACTACTCGAGTAGTTGCCAGCAGAGCTCTTCAGAATTTTTCTAAGTATTCCACTTGAGTAGTACTTCTTGTACTCGAGTAGGTTATGTAATATACTCGAGTAGCTCTTCCAGTACTCGAGTAGATCCTCTATATACTCGAGTAGGTCTCTTCACATACTCGAGTAGTTCTGTCTGCCTACTCAAGTAGTTGATCTCTATATACTCGAGTAGTCTTTTTATACTTACCCGAGTATGTTTCCCATCATATACTCGAGTAGTTATTCAACTACTCGAGTAGTTATTGTCTTACTCATGTAGTTGGCCAAACCTTTCCGAAATTTTTCTAAGTCATTTTTCTGACGGGATTTTTCAAATCACGCGACATGATTGGTCCACGTGTACATCATTATGACCTATTATGACCGTTAGTCTCTCCTATATAAGGTCTTATCAGAAAATGACAAACCCTAAGTATTCTCAAAGCTTTCTTGTAATTTCTTTTTCGAGAAATATTATTCAGCCGCCTCCTCTCTGACTTTTGCGAAACGGAAGCCGCCGCCGCTGCCTTCTTCTTCGGCCAAAGCTTCTACTTTCAGAGGTTTATTCTGAAGAAATGTTACAGATCGAGATCGACTTCACTGATCATATTCTCTCTCGATTTTTGTAAAAGCGAGTAGATCCAGATCGAGGCCGAGAACGTCTTCACTGATTTCTGAAAGTGCTACAAAGTTGAAAAGAAGAAGATCCTGGCCATTTCTTTCAGATCTGAGTGATTTTCTGTTTGTATTCTTGTAAACACTTTATTAATCTTGTAGGAGAAATCTTCTCCGAGTGTAGGAGTCCTTCACTCCGAGTTTGTAGGAAGTGCTATCTTCTGAGGTGTAGATCCGTTTTGTTTGGATCGAGTTTGTAGGAACTTTGTTCCAAGGGTAGGATCGATTTGTGATCCGAGATAGTGGAGTAGCCGAGTCTAGTTGTTTGCAAGATCGGTGAGGGAAAGTGGATGTACCCAAGGTTGGGGAACCACTATACATCTTGTGTCGTCTGTGATATTGGTAGATATTTCTGTGCAGTGCTCTAATTAATTTTTATTCCGCAAAAGACGCACAAACCACCTATTCACCCCCCTCTAGGTGATTTAGGTCGACAACAGTTTTCTTTCAATTGGTATCAGAGGCAGGTTGATCGTCAAAAGGTTAACACCTTGATCAGATCCAGATCTGTTGTCTGTAAGATTCTACCATATAATGGACAAGGGCAAAGATTTCGCCAAGCTCCCACTGTACAACAAGAATAACTTTCCCATGTGGAAAGAAAGGATAAAATTTTTCATGGAAACTGTGGATCCAAGGATCTTCATGATCGTTGAAGAAGGTCCTTACGTTCCCATGACTATGTCCACTATCGACCCTACCAAGAAAGTTCCCAAAAAGCTAATGGATCTCGACAAAGACGAGATTGCACTTGTCTCTCTCGACAAGAAAGCTAAGAACATCATAGCAAGTGCAGTCGATGACTCGATGCTGCAGAATTTGATTCACTGTCAATCAGCTAAGCAGATGTGGCACTCCTTAGTCACTTTGATGGAAGGGACTGAAGAAGTAAGGGATGATCGGAGATCCCTTCTCAATCAAAAATATGAAGCGTTCTGACAAGGGAACAAGGAAACAATTGCCGACACCTTTGAGAACTTCTTCAAGATTGTAAATGGCCTAAGGGTGTATGGTCGTGTCTTCACAAACGGAGAACTGAACGACAAATTCTTGAGATCCCTAACCAAGGAATGGGATAACAAGGTATGTGTCATCAGGGAGTTCGGGAAGCTAGCTGAAACGGACCCGCAAAATCTCTTTGGAAAGCTTATGTCCTATGAACTCCAAATCAATACAAGAAAAGCTGAAGAAGAGAATGGCAGGTCTGCTCTAAAGGAGAAATCTGTCGCTCTAAAGGCAGACACCTCCAGAAATACTAAGGCTGCCTCCCCCGCTCCAGCTCCAGAAGTTGATGAAGAAGAAGAAACATCAGAGCCCAGCACCTCAGGCTCTGAACTATCTGAAGAAGAGTTCTCCTTGCTCTCAAGGCAATTCAAGAAGTTTCTTAATAAAAAGAAACAATGGAAAGGCAAAGATGCCTCACACAGAAGATCGCGGCGCGATGACGATCGATAAAGAAAAGGCTCAAGCAGTCACGATAGGTATAACTCTAAACAGAACAAATACACTTCAACTGACATCATTTGTTATTGCTGTAATAAGCCAGGTCACGTCATTGCTGACTGCCCAAACAAGAAGAAGGAGGGTGGTAGAAGAGAAGAAAAGAAATCCTCATACAACAAGAAGAGGAAGGAGAAGAACCTCATAACCAAAAAGAGCAAGACTCTTAGCGACTTCGACTAATATGAGTCAAGCGAAGAAGAAGAAGCTTACTTTGGGCTAATGGCTCAAACAGATGATGAATAAGAGCCCCAGTTCACTGGGAATGTAAATTCTCATACCCTCTTTCAGATTCTGAAGTCTCTGACCATGATTGTGAGGGTAGCTCTTCTGATGATGAGTCAGAATTAATGGCCCAGTACAAGGAGTTAATCATGGCTTACGACAAATGTCGTCGAGTCATGAAGACTCAGGCTAAAGAGATCAAATCTCTAAAAGCCGAAGAGAGCAACTTGAGAGAGAAAGTCGCAAAGACTGACTCCCTCGAGGAAAACTTCAATAATACTATTGAAGAATACAACAAGGCTCTTGAGCACCTTGACCTGAAGGAGAAGATCATCAAAGGATTGGAATCCGAACTTGCAGCTGAAAGGAAACTTGTTGAGAGTTTCTCGAAGCCCAAGACAGTTCTTCCATTCGTTGCTGAATTCTCAGCAAAGTCCAAGGGAGCTGGACTAGGGGTCTGTTTGGCGCAGCTCTGGCGGCTGGAAAATCTCTATTCCAGCCGCCAGAGCTGCTTTATATGTGTTTGGGACAGCTCCCTGTGAAGAGCTTTTCAAAAATCTGGAGCTGTTTTGCAGCTTTTCAGAAATCTCTCTCCCCCCAGCTTCTGCTCTTGCAAAATAGCTTTCTCTCTCACAGGTTTTGGAAATCTAATGGTTTTTTCAGTTGGAATATTCTTAGAGGTCGGACGGCCTTCCTCCGGCGATTCCGAGCCCCTGACGGCCTTCCTCCGGCGATTCCGAGCCCCCGACGTCCTTCCTCGGGCGATTCCGAGCGCACTTCTGCACAAAATACCCAAACACTCTGCAGCTTTTCAAAACTGCTCTCCAGAAATCTATTTTAAAACAGCTCTATCCGGACAGCAGCTTTTTAATCCGCCAGAGCTGTCCCAAACAGAGCCTAGGCCATGAAGAAGCTCCTAGTAAATCCTCTAGGAGAAACAAGAATCAACGGAAAAATAAGGCCGCCAAAAAGTCCTCAGCCGAAGAAAAGGGAAAAGCCCCTCAAAATCAAACAACATTCAGAAAGGTCATCTTTCCAACAAATGAGTTTGATTTTGACTCATCATACGGGCACTTTGCTAGGCCTACTTATGTAGAGCCAAAGTCCCGCTATCAAGGATGGGCTCGACCCCGAACCTTTGGTGAAAGTGCCTTTAAGTCACCTTATGAAGAAGTTGTTCTTCAGAGCTATGGCCCCTTCAATCATGGGCATAACTTCAAGAACACACAAAAGACAAAGCCTGTTGTAGAGAAGCCCATAAAGGAGAAGAAGCCATGCGATTGCCAACATCATGAGGCATCTTCCTCTAAGAGTACTACCCCTGCTAGACCAAAGTTCCAAAATGTCAAGCAGGAGATCTTGAGGTAAAGGTACAACAGATTTGACTGTTGGTGCTGTGGCAAGGTTGGTCACTTCGCCATAGATTGCTGGTTCAATTCCAGAAACGCTGCAACCCCTCATGTCAGCAATATGAGAAAGACCGCTCATAATGCCAACACTCGTAGGGGGAGCACTCTAACCCGAGACCAAGGACCCAAACGTGTTTGGGTTCCTAAGGCGAATTGATTGTGATTGCAGGGAAGTCCAAAGGCCAACAAAATGCCTATCTGGTACTTGGACAGCGGATGCTCTCGGCATATGACCGGGACGAGAAGCCTCATTCAGAACTTTACTCCAGTCGTGAACAGACCAAAGGTCATCTTTGGAGGTTCAGACCGTGGAATTACTAGAGGCTATGGTATGATTAGTAACATCAATGTATCCTTCTCGGATGTGGCCTATGTTGAAGGATTGGAAACAATCTCATTAGCATAAGCCAACTCTGCGATAAAGGATACATAGTTGAGTTCCATGATGATAAGTGCTTGATAAAATCCGTTGACAATATGGAAACGATTCTATCCGACACTCGAAGCAGGAATATTTTCTGTTTAAATTTCATCTGTATAGATTCCTCCACACCAGTGTGTCTTTTGGCTAAAGATAGTGCGTCTCTTGGTGAGCAATGGCACAAGAGACTAGCACATATTAATTTCAAAACAATTAATAAATTATTTTCAATGAACTTGGTACGTGATGCCCCAAATGTCAAATGCGTCAAAGACAGACCTTGTCATGCATGCGTAAAAGGCAAGCAAACAAGGGCTACCCTTAAAAGCACTGTTGGCAAAGACTCTAACAGATGTCTCCATCTATTGCACATGGACTTGTTTGGTCCACTGCAGATTAGAAGTTTGGGAGGCAAGGAATATACATTGGTAATTGTTGATGACTACTCACGCTTTGCGTGGGTGTTCTTTCTTAATCACAAGTCAGATACCTTCGATATCTTTACCAATTTTGTCAGGCAAGTTCAGAATGAATACAACTGCTCCATAGTCAAAATCAGAAGTGACAACGGAACAAAGTTCAAATCTGGGGCCATGACAGAATTCTGTGAAAGCTTAGGTATCTTTCATGAGTTTTCCTCTCCTCGTACTCCACAACAAAATGGAGTGGCTGAGAGAAGGAACAGAACACTCATAGAGGCTTGAAGGACCATGTTGAGTGATGCTTCACTACCGGAGTACTTCTGGGCTGAGGCCGTCAACACTGCATGCCACGTGCAAAATCGAGCACTCATAAACAAAGACCACAATAAGACTCCTTACGAACTTCTGAAAGGCAGAAAACCAACAGTCTCTTACTTTAGAATCTTTGGCTGCAAATGCTTCGTACATAACAATGGCAAGTATCATACGACCAAGTTCAGCGAAAAGAGCTTTGAAGGTATTTTTGTAGGATATAGTAGCCATAGTAAGGCATATATGATATTTAATAGAAAAACCCTGGTGGTGGAAGAATCGATACATGTTGTATTTGATGAGACGAGCTTGCTGCAAAGCAATTCGTCTAGTGTGCTCACTGAAGTTGCAGGTGAAAAGCTGAAAGAAACTAGCTTGCATGATCCGTCAGAAGAAGGCGAGAAGTTCATTAAGATCACCACTCCCACTCCTATTGGAGAGGCTGATGATCAAAATGAAGAAGTCATCCAGGATGAAGAAATCACTCCGGTGCTTGAAGATAATCCAGATGCAAGGACTCTAGAGCCCAGACATCTAAAAGATCACCCCATGGACCAGATCATAGGAGATCCCCGGGATGGTGTCAGAACTCGGAGAGGTACAACTAATGAGAATCTTCATTTGAGTTTTCTCTCGCAGGTTGAACCAGAGAAATTTGAGGAATCAAACTCAGACGCATTATGGATAATGGCAATGGAAGAAGAGCTAAATTAGTTCAAGCACTGTAATGTGCCGATGCTGGTTCCAAGACCCAAGTGAAAGAACATCATTGGAATAAAATGGGTCTTCAGGAACAAGATGGATGAAGACGGGACTATCATAAAGAACAAGGCCAGACTCGTCGCTAAATGCTATCGTCAAGAAGAAGGAATCGACTTCGACCAGACATATGCTCCAGTGGCCAGACTGGAGGCAATAAGGTTGTTCCTAGCATATGCTGCCTTCAAAGACTTCACCGTCTATCAGATGGACGTGAAGTCGGCCTTCCTGAATGGTAATATAAAGGAGGAAGTGTATGTGGAACAACCTCTAGGTTTTGTTGATCCTAACTTTCCCGATCATGTCTATTTTCTGCACAAGGCCCTATATGGTCTGAAATAAGCTCCTCGAGCTTGGTATGAAACGCTGTCTACCTTTCTACTTGAGAACAAGTTCACAAGGGGAAAGATAGACAAGACATTTTTTCATAGGGAAATAAAAGGCAAGATTTTGCTAGTGCAAATCTATGTCGACGACATTATCTTTGGCTCTATAGATAACAACATCTGCAAAAAGTTCTCAAAACTTATGCAAGGGAAGTTTGAAATGAGCAGTATGGGCGAGCTGAAGTATTTCTTAGTGCTTCAAGTGAAACAATCTGAAGATGGAATTTTCATCTCACAGACCAAATTCACCAAAGAGCTAATTAAGAAATTCGGAATGGAGAACGCAACCTCTATGAGGACTCCAATGGGCTCAACTATGTCTCTGGACAAGGATGAAAAAGGGAAATCTTTTGATGAAACCAAGTGTAACACCCCATATCCGTCGCATAGCATATAGCAGTAGGTCCGGCCGGGGCCCGACGCCATATACCACAGACAGACCGGGTGGTTACTTATGGAAACCATCCAACCAATCTCAACGTCCTACAAAGAGCATGCTAGCGGAAGCAGTTTATATAAGTTGTAAACAAGAACCCAGCATAAGAGCACGAATGTCCACTAATACAACAGTTAGGAATGTATACAAAATACCCAAAATCGGCCTTAAGGCCTTACAAAATGTTTCACTTGACTGTTACATGATTTACCAACCTCGGCACGCAGGCCGGCCATACATGAATAAGATAGAAAACATTTCCATTCGGGCCTTCGAGGGCCAGCTTCGCAAAAAGGGCTTTAGCCCGCTATTGACCGCTTGGTCCAGCTGCACCTGCAAGCAACAAACCACCGCACGGTGGCAAAACAAGGCAACGGTCAGCAATGCTGACCAAATTATAACGATCCCGCCCCCAACTCGGGGCGGCGATGCTCCTTCCCTGCATTTCATTAGCATAAGCGAGCAATATAAAAACCATAGCCATTTCATCACAGGCGTTGGCTCGCACGGCCACACGCCCCGTGCACTCAGGGCACATTCTCGGTGAACCGGTCGATGTTACGTCAATTAAAGCCATTAACATTTCGGACTCACCACCGCCACTTAGACGGTCATTCCTATGAGCAATTCGTCTTCCTGGCATTGGTCACGTCAATTTAAGCCATTGACCGCCGAAGACTCACATCTATGCCAACGGCGAGTGCCATGTAACTTTAGGTCTCTCTAACCCGAACGACATAAAGCGGGTACGGCTCCATCTAACCCGTGCTCATACCGCAACGACAATTTAAGCCATATGCGCGGGTCAAACTTTCACCGAGTCCCATTCTAACACAAGTCACATAACCCCGTTATGTTCAAGTTGGCTCTCAGGCCACCAAGTTGGCAAGACCTCGTGTCCGCCCAGTTTTCCGGGTGCACCTTTGGGTTAGTCCCCAAGGCTCCCTGCTGCAATCTACCACGTAGAAAACCCGAAAACAAACCATAGCACGGAGTCTTCTCCGGCCTTATGCAATGCAACATCACCGATCCGAACTAACATGTCCGGGTAGGCTTCAACCAAAATGCCTATGTTCGTTCTCGCATACGGACTCTAAACAACGGGGACTTTACATATCTACCCGAAGGAACACCTCCAACTCTCCGCAAACTCGCGAGAGGGGGCTTCCTATGCTAAGAAAGAGAGCTATTAGTGCTCATGATGAGGATCGTTACCCTTGCGTTCCTCTTTGGCGCCATCGAAAAGTAATCGGATAGAAATCACCGCACTTGCGTTGCCTCCGTGGATCCGGAGTCGGCTTGCGATTCGGAGCTCCGAAGCTCCTCCAATGGCGGATCTAGCTCCTCTTCCTCTTGCCTTAGCTCTTCTTTCTCCAAGGGTTTGGAGAGATGAAAAGGTAAGAAAAATGATGGATTTCAAGTCAACTCCCGGGTATAACCTCTCAGGAACCATCCCCAGCCGTCGGATCTCAACCTAAGAAAACGAGCGGCTTTGATTCGGGGCTGAAATGCCCAATCTGGACCGAACACGGCCTGACACACGCCCGTGTCCAGGGCCGTGTGCCGCATTCGCCGTCAAAATCGAATCTTCTGAACCTGCACACGGGTATCGAACACGCCCGTGTTCGAGCTGACACGCCCGTGTTCCAGCTGACACGGCCGTGTAGCCGGCCGTGTACCCCATGATTTTTCTCCCGTTTTCAACCCGAGCACTGCACGGGTTCTAGGACACGCCCGTGTCCTTGCCCGTGTCACCTTGACACGCCTGGGCCCCCAGGCCGTGCACACGGGACATTTCGTCGAGGGAGGATCGACGACTTGATGACACGGCCTTGGACACGCCCGTGTCCTAGGCCGTGTGCCTTGTCTCGACAATCGTCGAGTGAATCTCGATGACTCCCCGGGACGACCGTCGACACGGGTCGACACGCCCTGCGACACGCCCGTGTCGCAGGCCGTGTGCCCATTCTCGACGAATCGTCGAGTATAACTCGACGACTTCACGGCTAAGTGTCGACACGGGTCGACACGCCCTGCGACACGCCCGTGTCGCAGGCCGTGTGCCCAATTCTCGACGAATCGTCGAGTATAACTCGACGACTTCGCGGCTAAGTGTCGACACACGTTTGACACGCCCTGGGACACGCCCGTGTCCCAGGCCGTGTGCCTTCTGCCAGAACCCAAACTGGCCCAAAACGTCCCCCTTTGCTCCTTTGAGTTTCGGGGCGTTACAACTCTCCCCCTCTTAAAAGAATTTCGCCCACGAAATTACATAAAGGAAAGATATACAAAAACAACATTTGTACCTGAGCGGAACAACTCCGGATACTCGTCAAGCATAGTCTGCTCTCGCTCCCAAGAGAGCTCCTCACGACCGCAATTGTCCCATCGGACCTTGACCATCCTGATCTCTTTATTGCGTAGCCGCTTGACCTCCGAGTCCACAATCCGCACGGGCTTGACCTTTGTCATTAGCCCACTTTCCAACGGCACTTGATCGACCGCGATCACTTGCGTAGGCTCTTGCACCGCCTTCCGAAGCACCGAAATGTGGAATACATCGTGTAAACCACTTAGCTCCACTGAAAGCTTCAACCTATAGGCCGCTTCTCCAACTCGCTCCAGAACCTCAAACGGTCCAAGGTACCTCGGGCTTAGCTTTTTCAATCGTCGCACCCGCGAGACACCCTTGAACGGCTTGATCTTTAGGTACACATAATCACCCACAGCGAACTCCACGTCCCTGTGCTTGGCATTATAGTATTTTGCTTGCCGGTCCTGAGCGATGAGCAACCTTTCCCGAATGGTTCTTACCAAGGAAGTAGCATCCTCCACTTCCGATCGCTTATACAACTTTGACTCACCCGTTTCTAACCAAGACAACGGCGTGCGACATTTCCTACCATAAAGGGCCTCGAAGGGCACCATCTGAATACTTGCTTGGTAGCTATTGTTGTATGCGAACTCCACCAAATAAAGGTGGTCCTCCCATTGCTTTCCAAAGTCCAAGACACACATGCGAAGCATGTCTTCCATCGTTCTATTGACCCTCTCGGTCTGCCCATCCGTTTGCGGATGGAAGGCTGTGCTAAACTTCAGCTTTGTTCACAACATTTGCTGCACCAGCCTCCAATCATTGGACGTGAACCGCCCATCTCGGTCACTCACGATGCTGCGGGGCACACCATGAAGCCGTACTATGTTATCCACATATAGCTTTGCCAGCTTCTCCACCGGATCATCCTTCCTATGCGGAATAAAATGCGACACCTTCGTTAATCGATCGACCACCACCCAAATGGCGTCGTTCCCCTTTTGCGACCTTGGCAAACCATGCACAAAGTCCATAGAGATGTCGTCGAATTTCCACTCCGGAATAGGCAAGGACTTAAGAAATCCTCCCGGCTTTTGGCACTCCGCCTTCACCAAGGCGCAAGTTTGGCACTTCGCTACATATAGCGCCACATCCTTTTTCAAACCCGGCCACCAAAACAGTTTCTTGACGTCGCGGTACCTCTTCGTGCTCCCCGGGTGAATCGAGTACTTGGTATGGTGTGCCTCGTACAACATCTCCACCCGTAAATTGCCCACACAAGGGACGACAAACGACCGTCTTTCCAAAGCAATCCGTCCTCCACGACGAATTGGGAATTTGACCCATCCAGAGCCTCTATCATGAACTGCTTCATATGAGCATCCATATCCAAAGCCTGCCGAATCCGATCAGCCAGGTCATATTGGACTTCAGTCCAATTCAGCACTGCTTCAGCACTTGATTGCTTATCCACACAAACAATCTCCAACGCCTCCAACTCACGCACCAACCGCTCATCATGCACCGATAGCCAATTGGCTTGAGCTGGGGCTCGGCGACTCAACGCGTCCGCAACAGCATTCCCTTTGTCAGGCACGTAGTGGATCTTGAAAGTATAGTCCCCCAGGAACTCCATCCACCTACGCTGCCGCATATTCAGATCCTTCTGATCAATCAGGTACTTTAGACTCTTGTGATCGGTGTAGATATCAATCTTCACACCGTACAAATAGTGTCTCCACAGCTTCAAGGCGAAAATCACGGCCGCTAACTCCAAGTCATGGACCGGATAATTCCTCTCGTGCACTTTTAGCTGTCTCGAGCCATAAGCTATCACGCTGCCGTGCTGCAATAGCACGCAACCCAAGCCGCTGCCCGAAGCATCGCTATATATCTCGTAGCCTTCGGTTCCAACCGGCGAACTCAGCACAGGCGCCGTGGTCAACCGACACTTTAACTCCTCAAAAGCTCGCGCGCACTCCGGCGTCCAAACGAACTTATGATCCTTCCTCGTCAAAGTAGTGAGAGGTAACGCTATCCGCGAGAAGTTCTCTACGAAGCGCCTATAATAGCCAGCAAGCCCCAAAAAGCTCCGGACTTCTGCTACCGTAGCAAGCTCAGGCCACTCCCGTATCGCAACAATCTTCGCCGGATCCACAGCAATACCCTCTCCACTCACTATATGCCCGAGGAATGCTACTGAGGATAGCCAAAACTCGCACTTCGAGAACTTGGCATATAACTGGTTTCTCCTGAGTGTCTCCAACACCAAATGGAGATGCTTGAAGTGATCCTCCTCACTTTGCGAGTATACCAAAATATCGTCGATGAAGACGATCACGAAATGGTCTAGGTACTCCCTAAACGTCCTGTTCATCAAGTCCATGAATACTGACGGCGCATTGGTCAGCCCAAACGGCATGACCGTAAACTCATAATGCCCGTATCTCGTACTAAACGCTGTCTTCGGGATATCACTCTCCCTTATCCGCAGCTGATAGTACCCCGACTTGAGATCTAACTTCGAGTACACCGTCGACCCGACTAACTGATCAAAGAGATCATCAATCCGGGGGATCGGGTACTTGTTCTTCTCAGTCAGCTTGTTTAGCTCCCGATAATCAATACATAATCTCAAGCTTCCGTCCTTCTTCTTAACAAAGAGGACCGGTGCGCTCCAAGGCAAAGAACTCGGGCGCACATACCCTTGCTCCAACAACTCTTGCATTTGAACTTTCAGCTCTGCCATTTCCTTAGGCGCTAGCCCATATGGAGATCGTGACACAGGCTTTGCACCTGGCACTAGCTCGATCGTAAAATCTATCTCCCGTTGAGGCGGGGCTTCAGGAAGATCCGCAGGGAACACATCAGGGTATTCCGATACCACTGAAACACAATCCAAAGCGGGCTTCGGCTTTGCAACCTCCACCAGTGTAAAGAACAGTTCTGCTCCGGCACGAACCGCCTTCACCACTTGAAGAGCAGACATCATCGTCTTGCTCGACCCCTTTAAGCCCGTAAAAGTCGTCTCACGACTCGCTCCCAGCTTGACTTCCTTGCTACCGCAATCTATATGGGCCTGCTGCTCCGAGAGCCAGTCCATGCCAAATATGACGTCGAACTCCACTAACGGAAGTAAAGACGCCCGCAGGTCGAACTCCTGCTCTCCAATACGAGTCTTAACATCGCAGATCCTAACCGCTCGCATCGAACACCCATTGGGCAACAACACATCCAACTTATCCTTCGCCATCGAAGAAGGGACTCCGATGCGTGATATAAATCCTTCGGACAAGAAGGAGTGTGAAGCTCCCGTATCGAAGAGTGCTCGTGCGGGATTTTCACAAATCAATACAAATCCTAAACAAGCAGTGGTAAGGTAACATATACATAACAGGTACGTAAAGGAATTGACTTGCTATAAATTAAACCGTACCTGTCACCACGTCAGCTTGTTTAATGGCCTCCTGTTGGCCAAGATTATAAACTCTTGGTTGGGCCGGAGCATAAAGGGATGCGGTCGACTCCACCGCCTTGCCCTTCTCTTCATAAGTAGCTCCCGGCTTCCTCTCGGACTTAGGACGTCCGCTCCAACAATCACGGGCGAAATGCCCCGTCTTTCCACATGTAAAATACGCACCCGGGGTCCGACCCGTAGTCGCCCCAGAAGCGCCAGAAGGAGCTGGACCCGAAGTCCTATGCTTCTTAAAAGTCCTCCGATAGCCTGACTTTGAAGTAGTCGGCACTCTGAACTCAGATTTCTTATCAGCCAAGCCTTTCTTCGCTTGTACACTCTTCATGTCCTTCTCCAAGGACCGGGCAGTATTGACCAAGGTTAAGAAACCCTGCGTCATTGGCCCCGACAGTAACAATCTCAGCTCATCCCTCAAGCCTTCATAGAAACGATTAGTCTTGCGCTCCTCATCCATGATGATGGAGCTAGCATAACGACTCAACCGCGTAAACTCGTGGAGATATTCATCCACGCTCCTCTCACCCTGCACCAACTTCAGGAATTCATTCTCCATTAAAATCCTCTGAGTAGAAGGGAGGTATCTTGCCAAGAACAATTCCGAGAACTCTTCCATCGGAACGTCTATCAGTTGTCGACCTCTCAGATGATGCAGCTCCAAACCTTCCCACCACATCCTCGCTTCACCGTCCAGCAGGAACGTAGCGATGGTGGTCATCTGCCACTCCTCCGTCTCCGTCGCTGTCATGACTCTCTTCACCCTAGAGAGCCAGTCTTCAGCCTGCGATGGGGTTCCCAACCCCGAGAATAACGGAGGGTTGAAGCTCATTACATGCTTCAACTGCCTCTCAGTCGCCCTCCTTGGCACTATTGGTTCTACAACCACTTGCTCCATCCTCCTCGGCTCAGCCTCTTGAAGAGGTACTTGCTCCATCACAGGAGCGGGCTGCTGCGCTTACCTTCCAGGCTGCGCATTAATCACGGCCAACACCGCTTCAGCCACCAATCGTATATTTTCAGCCGACAGAGGTGTTGCGGGAGCAACTTCCGGTGCACTACTGGCCTCAGAACCTCGGCATTCTGACGGCCCAACACCACTTCTGGTCACCTATAGTGGTACAAAACACCGTTAAGCGACCAAATAACATTGCAAACAACAATTATAGGAACACGCCGGTTCCTCAAACACGAGTATTTTCATTCCTAAGTGGACATTCATGGGTTCTTTTACCGTTATAACGATGACGCACACAATGTGCTCACCACCCCTTAAAACGAATTCGGCCACGAATTCAGTTTAAGCCCGACCAAAACCAGTAGTCTGATACCAAATTGTTACATCCCCTATCCGTCGCATAGCATATAGCAGTAGGTCCGGCCGGGGCCCGACGCCATATACCACAGACAGACCGGGTGGTTACTTATGGAAACCATCCAACCAATCTCAACGTCCTACACAGAGCATGCTAGCGGAAGCAGTTTATATAAGTTGTAAACAAGAACCCAGCATAAGAGCACGAATGTCCACTAATACAACAGTTAGGAATGTATACAAAATACCCAAAATCGGCCTTAAGGCCTTACAAAATGTTTCACTTGACTGTTACATGATTTACCAACCTCGGCACGCAGGCCGGCCATACATGAATAAGATAGAAAACATTTCCATTCGGGCCTTCGAGGGCCAGCTTCGCAAAAAGGGCTTTAGCCCGCTATTGACCGCTTGGTCCAGCAGCACCTGCAAGCAACAAACCACCGCACGGTGGCAAAACAAGGCAACGGTCAGCAATGCTGACCAAATTATAACGATCCCGCCCCCAACTCAGGGCGGCGATGCTCCTTCCCTGCATTTCATTAGCATAAGCGAGCAATATAAAAACCATAGCCATTTCATCACAGGCGTTGGCTCGCACGGCCACACGCCCCGTGCACTCAGGGCACATTCTCGGTGAACCGGTCGATGTTACGTCAATTAAAGCCATTAACATTCCGGACTCACCACCGCCACTTAGACGGCCATTCCTATGAGCAATTCGTCTTCCTGGCATTGGTCACGTCAATTTAAGCCATTGACCGCCGAAGACTCACATCTATGCCAACGGCGAGTGCCATGTAACTTTAGGTCTCTCTAACCCGAACGACATAAAGCGGGTACGGCTCCATCTAACCCGTGCTCACACCGCAAAGACAATTTAAGCCATATGTGCGGGTCAAACTTTCACCGAGTCCCATTCTAACACAAGTCACATAACCCCGTTATGTTCAAGTTGGCTCTCAGGCCACCAAGTTGGCAAGACCTCGTGTCCGCCCAGTTTTCCGGGTGCACCTTTGGGTTAGTCCCCAAGGCTCCCTGCTGCAATCTACCACGTAGAAAACCCGAAAACAAACCATAGCACGGAGTCTTCTCTGGCCTTATGCAATGCAACATCACCGATCCGAACTAACATGTCCGGGTAGGCTTCAACCAAAATGCCTATGTCCGTTCTCGCATACGGACTCTAAACAACGGGGACTTTACATATCTACCCGAAGGAACACCTCCAACTCTCCGCAAACTCGCGAGAGGGGGCTTCCTATGCTAAGATAGAGAGCTATTAGTGCTCATGATGAGGATCGTTACCCTTGCGTTCCTCTTTGGCACCATCGAAAAGTAATCTGATAGAAATCACCGCACTTGCGTTGCCTCCGTGGATCCGGAGTCGGCTTGCGATTCGGAGCTCCGAAGCTCCTCCAATGGCGTATCTAGCTCCTCTTCCTCTTGCCTTAGCTCTTCTTTCTCCAAGGGTTTGGAGAGATGAAAAGGTAAGAAAAATGATGGATTTCAAGTCAACTCCCGGGTATAACCTCTCAGGAACCATCCCCAGCCGTCGGATCTCAACCTAAGAAAACGAGCGGCTTTGATTCGGGGCTGAAATGCCCAATCTGGACCGAACACGGCCTGGCACACGCCCGTGTCCAGGGCCGTGTGCCGCATTCGCCGTCAAAATCGAATCTTCTGAACCCGCACACGGGTATCGAACACGCCCGTGTTCGAGCTGACACGCCCGTGTTCCAGCTGACACGGCCGTGTAGCCGGCCGTGTACCCCATGATTTTTCTCCCGTTTTCAACCCGAGCACTGCACGGGTTCTAGAACACGCCCGTGTCCTTGCCCGTGTCACCTTGACACGCCTGGGCCCCCAGGCCGTGCACACGGGACATTTCGTCGAGGGAGGATCGACGACTTGATGACACGGCCTTGGACACGCCCGTGTCCTATGCCGTGTGCCTTGTCTCGACGATCGTCGAGTGAATCTCGACGACTCCCCGGGACGACCGTCGACACGGGTCGACACGCTCGTGTCGCAGGCCGTGTGCCCATTCTCGACGAATCGTCGAGTATAACTCGACGACTTCACGACTAAGTGTCGACACGGGTCGACACGCCCTGCGACACGCCCGTATCGCAGGCCGTGTGCCCAATTCTCGACGAATCGTCGAGTATAACTCGACGACTTCGTGGCTAAGTGTCGACACACGTTTGACACGCCCTGGGACACGCCCGTGTCCCAGGCCGTGTGCCTTCTGCTAGAACCCAAACTGGCCCAAAACGTCCCCCTTTGCTCCTTTGAGTTTCGGGGCGTTACACCAAGTACAGAAGCATAATTGGATCCTTGCTCTACCTTACTGCCAGTAGGCCTGACATAATGTTCTCAACATGTGTCTGTGCTAGATTTCAGGTGAACTATAAGGAATCTCATTACGCTGCTGCAAAGCGGATCCTGAGATACCTTAAAGGCACACCAAATCTTGGCTTATGGTACCCAAGAAGAAATGACAGCGAACTAATTGGATTTTCAGATGCAGATTTTGCAGGTAGCATAGACGACCAGAAAAGTACCTCGGGGACTTGCCAATTCTTCGGAAGAAGGCTAATTTCCTGGAGTAGCAAGAAGCAGAACGGTGTCGCAATCTCAACGACCGAGTTAGAGTATATCTCTGGAGGCAGTTGTTGCGCACAGTTGTTATGGATAAAGAATCAGTTCGAGGACTACAACCTGCAGTTTAAGGATATACCCTTGTACTGTGACTCCTCCAACGCAATCGCAATAGCCAACAATCCAGTCTCCCACATCCGGACAAAGCATATCGAGCTAAGGTACCACTTCATCCGGGAACATGTGGAGCATGGAGACATAGATCTCCAATATGTGCCTACAGATAGGCAAGTTGCAGATATCTTCACAAAGCCGCTGGATGAGACCAAGTTCTCGTTCTTCAAGACAGAGCTTGGGATGCTTAACAAAGAAGACTAAAGAAGGCTGAATGACTACGAAGCAAGTAACTTCAAAGGGCTAGTCAAAAATCTATTCTTTCTCAACTTTATCAAAATTCAACTCGCGAAGCTTGAAACATACTCGAGTATCTAGAGACCTACTCGAGTATATTAATGAACCTACTCGAGTATGTGTACTAACCTACACGAGTATCTAAAGACCTACTCGAGTAAGTTTCTCACCTACTCGAGTAAGTCAATACCTACTCGAGTAAGTCTTTCACCTACTCGAGAAAGTCATTATCTACTCGAGTAGTTTTCTCCGCATACTCAAGTAACTCCAGTCGACCTAATCGAGTATCCCCTTTACCTACTCGAGTAGCCTATATCTCTCTCTCGTGTCATGTTTCCCAGATTTTCAAAACTGTTCTATTTGCCACCCAAGCCTATATGCCGCCTCCTTCTTTAAATTAATTAGCGGAAATTGAAGAGTTATATATATATATATGAAATTCCGAAACATCAAACCTACTCGACATCTTTTCTATCTCTCGAGTACCCTGTCTCTTCGCCTACCCTGCCGACTCGCCTCCGCCGCTGCTGCAGAGTTATCACTCTCAACTCCTCTAGTTATTCGCATCCATGGCGACTTCTCACAAGATCGGCATCGGCTCCGAATTAGTCACCGATGGTATTGCAGAACTTTCCGACGATTTCCAAAACCTCCTCATTCTTCTCGACACCGCCATCCTCTCCTTCATCCTCCAAGAACCCTGTCGCGTTCTCTTCCCCGAAGTTGCAGAATTCTTCTCAAATCTCAAGGTTCGACGCAATGGCAAAGTCCTAAAATCTACAGTTAAGGGTTTGAAACTAAAGTTCACCAAGACCTCTGTCTCTCAACTTCTCCGTTTACCGATTGTTGATGAAGAAGATCACCTAGTTGCTGAGGATTCCGACAGGACAGCCCTTTTTTGTGGCTTTTCCACTGATGCTCAATACTTCAAAAGGTCAGATATGAATGCAGAAGGCAAATTCTTGGTTGATGTTATTGGAAAAATTTTACTGTGCAAGACTCACTCCATCCGAGACATTCCCTCATACTTCTTCGATATAATGCAAGCCATTGTCTGCCGCAAGAAATACCAATTTGGTATACTGATTTTGGACAAGATAAAGGACAACATGAAATCCCCCAACTACGCAAGAATTATATCTCTGCTCCTTCATGAAACAAATCCTGAAGTATTCAACTTCTAAAAAGGGACTCCACTTCACCATATGAAGAAGGTCTCCATCACTTCAAATCAGAGATGGGATATCAAGCTCAAGAACTCTGCCCAAGCTGCAAAGGTCTCAGCAATCCCAGTAGTTCCAGCTGTAGAGGACAAGACTCCATCTCCCTCTCCTCATCATGTGGCCAGCTCCTCTGGTGCACCAAGTGACGGGGAGCCTGCTCCATCTAGCCCAGTCAGGCAACCCTCTCCTCAGCAAGAGATTCCATCACTACCTCATACTCCAAACAGCCCAGCCACTTCCTCAGATCAAGTACCTCAAGACACTCTTCTCTACACAGCTGCTGCCATATATGCCATGATTACAGAGCTTACTGAAGATGTGCTTCCCCCTCCTCCTCTATCTCCTCCAGCTCCAACCACTGAACATCACAAGGACTTGTCTCCAGCACAGTCTCCAGCCAGAACTCCAACACCTTCTCCACCTCCTCTAGAAGATAAGCCAGTCACCATTTTTATTTCTGATGAGCCTTCTCCTGAGCCAGCTGAGGCCCCTCTCAGAAACCTTGATTTCTCCATTCCTCATGATACAGAAGAACTGGATGCTATCATTCATACCACCAGAGCTCTCAGCTTAGTGATCATTGAAGAAATAGCTCCCTGGGTAACTCCTCCTATCCATACTACTGCTCCCTCAGCTCCTGCTCTAGTTTCCTCCTCCTCAGATTTGCTGCAAAGCATTGCTCTTCTTCTTCAAGAACAGAGAACCAATTTTGACACCTCTTTAAAGATGGTCACTGACAAGGTCACTGCTCTTGAGACTGAGATGAGCAGAGGTTTTGCTGAAATTCAGCATAACACTGACAAGCTCAAGTACCTTTTCCAACTTGGTGGCAAAGCTCTTGACCATACTATCACTAGTATTGGCAATGTCATGGAACAAGGTGTCACACTGGCCAACAATTAGATTGAGCTAGACAAGAGGAATGAAGCCAACAAGATGACAATCTGTGAAGAAGTTGGGACCTTCAAAGATGAAACCATAGAGAAAGTATCTGTTGAAATCAGAAAGGGGGAGGGTTTGATAAAAGAACTCAAAGAACTGGTAGAAAACTCTACTGCTCAGAAGACAGTTGAATGGGAAGCTCATGTAAAGACCATTCATGATGATGTGCTTGCCCAGATACAGAGTGTCAAATTTCACACCTATAACACTGCTGTCTAGATGCACAATCAGATCTTTCCAGATCTTGCAGTTGACCCAAACATCATTCCCCATCATCTCAATCCTCTAGCCACAGATGTCTCTGCTCCTGTTGTTCCTCAACAACCTACCTTCTCCCCCAGGCCTTGTGTTGGAACACCCTATTACTAATTTGGGTCAGGATCACTATGTCTCTAGGAACCTTTGCTTGACCTCCTGTATAACTTAATAGGTCAATTAGAATTGAGTCTAAGGGTTAGAAGTCTAGGTTTGGAAGCTGCCCTGAAGACCAAGATTTTCTGTCTGGAGACTAAGTCTGATCGTCGAGCTCAGCACGATGATTCGTCGAACTCCGATCGACGATTGTCTAGCTCAACTTCGACAGATTGTCGAACTCCATTCGACGATCGCTGAGCTCAACTTCGACAGATCGTCGAACTCCATTCGACGATCGCTTAGCTCAACTCCATAATATCGTCGAACTCCATTCGACGATCGGTGAGCTCAGGTCGACGATTTTGACTCTGCTTTGGATCCTTATCTCTGAGCTCAGTTTGACGATCTTTGAGCTCAGATCGACGATATTTTGCTGTTGTATGTTTCCAGATCGCTGAGCTCAGCTCGACGATAGCAGTGCTCAGTTCGACGATTTCAGATAACTTCCCGGATGTTTCTACATTCAAATTCAAATCAGTTAGGAGTTATTCTACAATTAATTCAGAGATTTGCTAGCCGTTTTCATTCAATTCTGGACCAAGTTTCAAGGGATTTTTTCAAGGAATATATCTGTGAACTTTCCTCCAGAAGAGATTATGCAATTAAGGATTCAATTAATGCAGGCCAACGACTATTCTTGACAGAGAATGATATTCCATTCTATACCAGAGAATAAGAGACAGGATTTTTGAATCTCTCAATAGAACACACACAATATAGAGAGAGGATACAGATTACAGACTCATTCAAAAATCTTCTATCACAAAAGAATTCTGAAGAACACACATCCAAGGAGATCAAGCCTTCTCAAATCTTTAGATCTCCTTAGTCTTCAAAGTATTCAAGGCCAACATATTTCCAGACTCCAGACACTCAACATTTTAGTCTCAATTTGCTGAAATCATCTATTGCTGGAGTTCAATCTTTGAAGGCCTATCACCCTGAGAAAAGCTTATCTTCCTGAAGATCTCAAGGATCTCAGGGGGAGCTTTGACAACATCTTTGAATCCACATAGTCTTCTCAGTTGTATATTGAGAAAGAGAAGACTTCCATCATTCTCTCACACCCACTCTGTAAAGGGTTTCTCAAACTCCCTTCAAAAGTTTGAGCTTGGTTTTTGAGCACCTTGTCAAAAGCTCATTGGTGGCAAGACACCTGATCAAAAAATCTGCTTTGGTTTTTGAGCACCTTATCAAAAGCTCATTGGTGCCCAGGACACCTGATCAACTCATCCTGCAGTGGATTCCTACCTAGGGTGGTAGAAGAGTGGATGTACCCAAGTTTGGGGAACCACTATATTTCCTTGTGTCTTCTGGTTTTGCTTGCTTTCATTTTTGTTTCTGGCCTTGATTTTTCTGTGCTTAGTTTTGTTTTACTTAGTGCTGTGACTAGTTTTTTTTATTGCTTCCCTGCTCACTCTTATTACAACAATTGTTGTAAAAAGTTTCAAAGCACCATATACTCTATTCACCCCCCTCTAGAGTATATCAGATCTAGCTGCGCTTTCAATTGGTATCAGAGGAGGTTGGTTAAAATTACCACATCTTCCAGGTTGGTTAAACATACCATACCTGATTGGTTGTACAGGCTAACACCTGAACCCAAAGATCCCATGTTAGATCTGTTTTTCTTTAGTATTTTATTGTTAGATTTTGTTTTCACAAATCATGGCCCAAAACAAAGATTATGCTAGCACCAGACCTCCAGTGTGCAATCTATCCAAGTTTGCACTTTGGAAAGCAAGGATTAGGCTTTACATGAATTCTATTGACGAAGATATCTTTAATTCTGTTTTGACAGTATGTCCAAGACCCCCAGAGAACACAAGCATAAATGTTGTGCCACCTCCATCAGGAACAGATGCTGACATCAAGAGATGGAAGGTAGCTGATGCTAAGGCTATGAACATCCTAGCCCAAACAATGTAAGATGACATATTTTAAAAGGTAGCTGAATGTAATTCAGCCAAGGAAATTTTGGACAAACTCTCAGAAATAGTCTCAAGCTCAGTTGATGAGAGAAAGGATAGAAGATCCCATCTCATCTCTCAATATGAGAACTTCAAGAAGGGAGAAACTGAGTCAGTGGGAGACATGTACAACAGACTAAGTCTAATTGTCAGTGAACTCAGGACATTAGACAAAAAGATCTCTCTAACTGAACTTAATGACAAGATCCTAATGTGCTTCCCCAGCACTTGGGATTCAAGAATCTGGCCAATTAAGGATGCCAGAAGTCTAAATGAGATCACCACTGAAGCTCTATTGGGTAAGCTCAAATCTTATGAGCTACTCATCAAAAATAGAGAGGAAGAACAGAAGGCTGCCTCACCAGCCACAAGAAAAGAGAAGACCATAGTATTCAAGGCAACTGAGGATCTGCCTGAAGATAAAGCTACAAGCAATGATGAACTACTCAGTCTACTGGCCAAAAGATTCTACAAGATGGCCAGAAAGGACTTCAGAAGAAGATCATACAAGGAGCAGGATAAGCTAAGGTATGACAAGTCCATCAGTAATAATAAAGACATTATTTGCTTTGGTTGCAGGAAACCAGGGCACATAGTTCCTGACTGTCCAGAGAACAAGAACAAGGACAGAAGGGACAGGAAAGAAAGAAGAAAAGAAAAAGACTCCAAAAGGAATGGCAATGGCAAACCTTCTTCAAGCAAAAACCAGCATACAAGAATAGGGTTTGTTGTTGAATCTTGGAGTGAGACAGAAGAGGAGTCAGAAGCCTCATCCAGCTCCAGTGATGTTGAGGATGATGCAGAAGAAAAGGAGTTCTGCATGATGGCAATCAATGCCTCACTGCATAATTCAGAGGAAGAGGAGTCAGACTCAGACTCAGAGTCTCAACCTGAAGAAGATCAGGTAATTGGCTCTTTTGATTTTAGTTCAGAAGATTTTAAATCTGAATTTAAAGCACTGTGTTTAGACCTGCTAAAGTCTGAGAAAGAGATTATCTCTCTCAGAAATCAATTATCTGAACACAATACTCTAAAGTCAGAAAACCTCAAACTCTCTCAGGAGTTGGAAGACTGTAGGGAACAGATAGCTTCACTGGAAAGTGAGCTCTCTAAGGCCAAGAAGCTTGAATAATCCCTCAATGGGAGAAGCATCAAGCTGATGGACATCACAAGCACAGTGAACTCTAGATTTAACAGTACACTGGGCTTGGGTGCTTCATCTAGCCAACCTATAGTCCTAACAACTCCCATCAAATTCATTTCTGACAAAGGAAAGGGAGTTGTAGAGGTTGCTAGGAAAAATTCTGATATGCCTCAGAAAACCAAGTCCCAGCAGAAATCGTCGAACGGAGATCGACGATCTCCGAATGAAGATCGACGATCGCCGAACGCAGCTCGACGATCTCAGGCACAATCATCGAACGCATATCGAAGATCTCAGCCAAAGTCGTCGAACGCAGGTCGACGATCTCATATACCTGACCTCACCCATAGTCGACCGTCGAACGGAGGTTGACGATCTGATCCAAGTTCGTCGAACGCAGCTCCAAGATCGTCGAACAGAGGTCAGAGCTCTGGTAAATTTTTCAAAGGCAAGTCAAAATTGAATCCTAAGGGTCCTACATCCCAAATCTTTAACCCTTATACTGAATGGATTATACCTCCAAGGAGATATCATCCTGAAGGATATAAGAGTCAACCTGGGATGTCTTTCATATTAGAATTTAAAGGTTATCAACCTAGGCCCAAGGTAAACTGTGTCAAAAATAAATGAATTGTCTTATGTGCAGGTGAAGACCTATCCAACATCTAACCAGCAATGGTACCTGGATAGTGGGTGCTCTAAGCACATGACAGGGAACAAGGACAACCTCACATCCTTTAGAGCCAAGCTTGGACCCAAAGTTATCTTTGGTGATTCAAACTTTAGACAAACTAAAGGATATGGTGCATTCCAGATTGGTTCAGTAACTTTCGAGAAGGTAGCCTATGTGGAAGGACTGAAGCACAACCTAATTAGCATCAGTCAGCTGTGTGATGAAGTCTACCAGGTGACCTTCAGCAAAGCCTTATGCAAAATCAAGTTAGAGGACATCACAACTGTGTTGACAGGTAAAAGGAAAGGTAACATCTACCTAGTAGATTTTCTTTCAACTGATGTAGATATCTGCTTGTTCAACTCTGTTTGTAGACCAAATATTTTATGCCATAAGAGATTAGGACACTTAAACCTTAGAACTATTGCTAGGCTATCTAAGGACAACCTTGTTAGAGGACTACCTTCTGGCCCCTACAAGAAGGAAGGACTCTGCAGGGCTTGTCAATAAGGCAAGCAAACTAAAAACAGCTTTAAGTCACTTAATAAGAGTGATTCACCTAGGATATTGTATCTGTTACACATGGATCTCTTTGGACCCGTCAAAGTACAAAGCCTAGGAGGGAAATCCTATACTTTAGTAGTTGTAGATGACTTCTCTAGATTCACTTGGGTGTTCTTTCTAAGGAAGAAGTCTGATAACTTTAAGTGTCTGACAGAGTTTCTCAAATGTATACAGATTGAGTTCAATACTCACATTGCCCTGATCAGAAGTGATCATAGGACAGAGTTTGATTCTCTTCTTATGCAAGAGTTCTGTCAGAGTGAAGGGATCAGGCATACTTTCTCAGCTCCTAGAACTCCTCAACAAAATGGGGTAGCTGAAAGGAAAAATAGAACCCTTGTTGAATCTGCCACTACATTGTTGTCAGATGCTCATCTACCTCTATCCTTCTGGGCAGAGGCAGTGAACACCTCCAACTATGTACTGAATAGAAGTCTGATACATAAACTAAAGGGAAAGACTCCCTATGAATTACTCAAAGGGAAGAAACCTAAAGTTGACTATTTTAGAGTTTTTGGTTGTATTTGCTACATTCACAATAATGACAAGAGATATTTAGCAAAATTTCAAGCCAAAGCTGATGAAGGAGTGTTTCTGGGATACTCCATGCTCAGCAAGGCTTATAGAGTCTATAATAAATCATCTTTAAAAATTGAGGAATCTGTTCACATTTCATTTGATGAAACTAACATGTATTTCAAGGAGAAGAATTCTTCTACCATAGAACCTTTGCAGGAACATTCTCTAGTTGAAGACTTGAACAGGTTACAGGTTACTCAAGAGGATGAAAGCAGCGAAGATGAAGAAAATGCTCAACATATTGAAGAACAACTTGAAGAGCCAGTTGTTGTATCACAAGAGGAAATAACAACACAGGTTGGTGAACAATCAACACCCCCTATTGATTTAGTAACATCAAGAGACCATCCAATTTCCCAAATAATTGGAGAAATCTCAGCTGGTGTGCAAACCAGAAATCAGGTCAACCAAAACCTGTTGCACACCTGCTTCCTATCTCAAATTGAACCTCAGTCCATTCAAGATGCAGAGCAAGATCCACACTGGATCATTGCAATGCAAGAAGAGTTGCATCAATTTGAGAGGAACAAAGTATGGGAACTAGTGCCAAAGCCTAAGGATCATTCCATTGTTGGAACAAAATGGGTATTCAGAAACAAACTGGATGATCAAGGAGTAATTATAAGGAACAAGACAAGGCTAGTTGCTCAGGGATATTCTCAAGAAGAAGGAATCGACTACGACCAGACTTTTGCACCTGTTGCAAGATTAGAAGCCATCAGAATATTTCTAGCTTATGCAGCTCACAAAGGCTTCAAAGTATATCAGATGGATGTCAAAAGTGCTTTCTTGAATAGAGACATCAAAGAGGAAGTTTATGTCAGACAACCTCCAGGTTTTATCTCTCCAACTTATCCTGATTATGTATTTAGACTGAACAAAACATTATATGGTCTCAAGCAAGCTCCCAGAGCATGGTATGAGACCCTAGCATGCTTTCTCTTGGAAAATGGTTTTATAATGGGTAGAGTAGACCAAACTCTTTTCATTAGAACCCATAAGTCCCATACCCTACTAGTACAAATTTATGTAGATGATATTATTTTTGGTTCTACTGACTCCAAATTGTGCAGAAGGTTTTCCAACCTATTGCATTCTAAATTTGAGATGAGTAGCATGGGTGAGCTATCCTTCTTCCTGGGATTGCAAGTCAAGCAACATGCTTAAGGCATCTTCATTTCTCAAACCAAGTATGCAAATGAATTGGTTAAGAAATTTGGTATGTCTGAGGCATCTTGTATGAAAACACCCATGCCTACTAATGCTGTATTGGATGCTGATGAACATGGGAAACCTGTTGATAAAACAACATATAGAGCAATGATCGGCTCTTTACTATATCTTACAGCTAGTAGACCAGATATAATGTTTGCTACATGTATATGTGCTAGGTTCCAAGTAAGACCTAGAGAGTCACACCTAACTTTAGTAAAGAGGATTCTCAGGTATGTTAAAAGTTGTCCAAATCTAGGTCTCTGGTATCCAAAGGATTCAGCATTTGATTTAACTGGATTCTCAAATGCTGATTATGCTGGATGCAGAATTGACAGGAAAAGCACCAGTGGAACTTGTCAGTTCCTTGGTGACAGACTTGTCTCTTGGTTTTGCAAGAAACGAACATCTGTGTCAACTTCAACTGCTGAAGCTGAATATATGGCTGCAGGTAGTTGTTGTTCACAAATCTTGTGGATCCAAGACCAACTCCTAGACTATGGCTATAACTTAGAGAAGTCTAAAATCTTTTGTGACAACACAAGTGCTATTTCCATAGCTCAAAATCCAGTCCTCCATAGTAGGACAAAACACATAGAGATTAGGCATCACTTCTTAAGGGATAATGTTGAAAAGAATAAAATTGAATTACAATATATCCCAACTGATTTACAAAGGGGAGATATTTTCACCAAGCCTTTGGATGAAAAGAAACACACCTTCTTCCTAAATCAGTTAGGAATGTTAGATGGAGGAAGCCTTAAATAATATCCAAGATTTTGAAAGCTTAAAAATTGACCAATACTAGGCAAACATTCTGATTTTTCTTAGTGTCTAGAATTTTTCTGATCTCTGAACTGCGCTCGACGATTTTCCCCAAGATCGTCGAATGGAGATCGATGATTTCCAAAATCGTCGAACTGAGTTCAGCGCCTCTCAGATAGTATGAACTATCTCTTCCGGTCAACGATCGTCGAACGGCGCTCGACGATTATGTTCTCTGAACGATCGTCGAACGGAGCTCGACGCTCTCCAATATCATCGAACGGAGATCGATGATGTTGAAGTCTCTTCAGATTCCTTTAGAAGCCTCGATCGTCGAACTGAGTTCAACGATCTTTCTATTTCTGCGTCGAACCCTAATATAAAACTCATTTTTCGCCGTCGTTCTCATTTGCGCTTTCGATTTCTCTACAAGAATCTTCTTTCCCTCCAAACAGTTCTACTCTTGGTCGTTTTGTTTGTTGAGTGTTTGCAGGTACAATGGATGTGTCAGTTGCTGTTCTTGCTGCAATGAAGTTTGATGCCGGTTTTGACATTGATATAGAATCCTTCAGCACAACTGATCAGATTTTTCAAGATATACTGGGTCTATTCAAGGATCAGAATCTGACTGCCATAATGACCACCAGGATCAAGCTGGCTTCTGATGAGATCAAGGAATGGGTTTATACTGCCCATAATCAAGATAACAGCACCATAGTTGGGTCAATAGCTGGAAATCAGGTACCCTTGACCCCAACCATTCTCTCAGAAGTTTTTGAATTGAGAAATGGAGAAGATTCTGCTGAGCTATCTGGAGAGGAATATTCTGAACTGCTTGCCAGGATGGGTCATCCAGAGGGAAACCCTAGCAAGCTCTTCAAAAGGAACCTGTCTGTTGAATACAGGTTCCTGGCAGATGTGGTGGGAAAAGTGCTACTGGCAAAGCACTCAGCCCATGATACCATATCAAGATATCAGCTCTGCCTCATGGGAGCTCTTGTGGATAAGAAAAATCTGAACTGGGGAGAGGTTTTCTTTGACCTCCTCAAAAAGAAAATAAACAAAAGTTTTGTTAATTTTGGGAGAATTCTTGGAGTATTTCTGCAGCACAAGTGTCCTGCCTTACTGGTCTCCTCTGGAGTTCATATAAATGCCTCCAAGAGACTAACCTGTGCCCTCATTGGAAAGTGGGACAAGCAAATCAACAAGCCTAGCAGGCCCTCCTCCAGTGCTCCTTCAGGCACAAGGACTCAAAGAGTCACTCCTCCATAGGTCTCTGCCCCTGCAGATGACCTGGCTGCTGCTGCTGCTGCTTCTCCTCCTTCTCCTCCAATTCCATCCCTTCCCATTCCATCCACCATTCCAGCTCCATCCACCATCATCATATCCAGCCCATCTCCAACATCAACACCATCTCCAGTCCCTGTTCTTTCTACACCGGAAGAACAATTCCACCCATTGTTCTCCTACCCTCCACCTGATGTCACCTCCTCACCCTCTATTCCATCCTTCACCCTACTGGATGACTCCTTTATGGATGATTCCCCATCATCTCCTCCTGAGTTACCCTCCTCCTCCACTTCATTTCAAGACCTACTACGCCACATCATTGATCAACCAACTTTCACCCCATCCATATCCATTCCCCTATCCTCCATATCCACCCTACCAACACCTCAGCCATCCATTCCACAATTCTTCAGCCCTTCCCTTCCAGAATCCCCAGCTGCTTACATACCTTCTACCTCTTCTCCAGCTCTTGAGCAAGTAGACCTCTCAGCCCTTGCTGACAGGCTGTATGAGCTGCTTGCCCCCAGGCTCTCTCTACTGTTGGAGACCTCCTTGGCTCCTCTACACCTGTCTATGGCAGCCCTTTCTACCAGGCTCTCTTCCCTCCTTCCTCAGGCAGCACCTGCAGCAGTGTGCCTTGATACAGACAGGTCTGCATCTAGGCAGGGGAGATGCCATATGAAGAGAATCTTCATGCTGCTGCTGCTGCTGTTTCTGTGAGCTCTCCATCTACTGCTACTGTTAGTTCTGCCTCTTCTGCTACTCCTCTTGTTGCTGTTGCTGTGCCTCAAGCACAAAGTCAGATTTCCTCTACAGTTCTTGCAATAGACCTCATGTCTTTGCTATCTGCTTTTGATTCTGCTTTCTTTAGCTGTCTGCCAGAGATTCATGCTGTCCAGCCTCCAGAAGACTTATCCAAGGCACTTGTGCCTTTTTCTGGCTGTGACCCTAGCATCCTCTCTTCTTTTATAAATTCAGTCATTGCTGCTGCTGCTTCTTCTGAAGAAAGGATTGATGTTGCTTCTGAGATTATTGATACTGCTGCTGCTGAAGTTTCTGTTGTTTCTGATGAACCATCCTCCAAGGACATTCTGATGTCAGAGGCCACTGTATTTCAGCCTTCTGCAGTCCTTGATGTTTTTTCCTTCTGCCTCTATTGCTGTTAGTGAAGTTTCTGCTGTTGTCAGTGAAGTTTTTGCTGATGTTAGTGAGACAGTTGCTGCTGTTGTCACCTGTCCAGAGTCTACTGCTGTTGTTGCTGTTACTGCTTCACCTTCTCCATCTACTGCTGTCTCTGCTGTTACCATCTCAACACCTGCTGCTGCTGCTGTTTCAACTTCTGCCTCATCTGCTTCTGAACAACTCAAGAAAGATTTAATGAAGAAAATAGATACTCTCTATGAGGACCAGAGTTCTGAATCTGATGAATTTAAAACAGACTCTGATGATTCTTCTGCTACCATTGCCAGGAAAAGGAAGGCAAGGAGCAAGGCTATGAAGAGGGTACCTCCTGCTAAAGTCAAAGACAACAATGATATCCCTTATTATATTCTACATGATTGCCCAATCACTGAACACTGGATGCAGTATTCCAAGAACCAGCTGAAAGCCATGAAGAAAAAGAGAAAATATGAGAAGGGTTCATCCCAATTTTAGCACTCTCATCCTCCTCCACCACCTCCTCCTGATGCAGGTGGAGGTGGAAGCTCTGCAAGTCAACCCCTAGCCAGAAGTCAGGCTCCCTATCAACCTCATGCCAGATCTTACCACAGGGAAAGCCAATCCAGGGGCTCTCATTCTAGGAGAGGAGGATATAGGGGCAATCAGAGAGATATTCAAGTATATTCTAAAGGGTACTGCAGGCAGCACCCATATTCTAGGGGAGGACATGTTTCTTTTGATACATCATCTGGTCCTTTCCCTTACAAGCTGAAAGAGACTGTGTCTGTCAGGCCTTCTCAAGACAATCCTTCCAACAGGTATGAGCCACCTGTACCTTTTCAAGATCCTGAAAATAATCCAGCTGCTTGGACTGCCAGAATGAAGGAATTAGCTACAGTGGACCAAATTAAAAAGGCCATAGAACAAGGATTAGATTCTTCCAACATTTCTACAATGTCTGAACAGAGACAAAAAGAACTAGAGAGATATGGTTCAAGTAAATTCTTTGATGCTGACAGATACATGGAATTACACCCTGAAGTAGTGGTTCCTAGGCTTAAACAGCAGACATCTTTAGGTGCAGTAGATGACACTAGATCTAAGAAGGAAGCCCTAAATCCTAACAGAGAAATTAAATTGGTTAACGACAAAGAAAAGAAATGATATTGTAAGGTGACATTTTCTGTGATTTCTGATTGATATCTGGAGGATATATATCTCTGTGTTTCTGCTTGTCTAGCTGTTGTTTTTCTGCTTTAATACTTGTATGTTGTTATTTAAATTTTTTCAAAGTCTGTAAATAGTAATCCTAACCCAAATAGGCGGAGATTGTTAGAACACCCTATTACTAATTTGGGTCAGGATCACTATGTCTCTAGGAACCTTTGCTTGACCTCCTGAATAACTTAATAGGTCAATTAGAATTGAGTCTAAGGGTCAGAAGTCTAGGTTTAGAAGCTGCCCTGAAGAACAAGATTATCTGTCTGGAGACTAAGTCTGATCGTTGAGCTCAGCACGACGATTCGTCGAACTCCGATCGACGATCGTCTAGCTCAACTTCGACAGATCGTCGAACTCCATTCGACGATCGCTGAGCTCAACTTCGACAGATCGTCGAACTCCATTCGACGATTGCTGAGCTCAACTCCATAATATCGACGAACTCCATTCGACGATCGGTGAGCTCAGGTCGACGATTTTGACTCTGCTTTGGATCCTTATCTCTGAGCTCAGTTCGACGATCTTTGAGCTCAGATCGACGATATTTTGCTGCTGTATGTTTCCAGATCGCTGAGCTCAGCTCGACGATAGCAGAGCTCAGTTCGATGATTTCAGATAACTTCCCGGATGTTTCTACATTCAAATTCAAATCAGTTACGAGTTATTCTGCAATTAATTCAGAGATTTGCTAGCCGTTTTCATTCAATTCTGGACCAAGTTTCAAGGGATTTTTTCAAGGAATATATCTGTGGACTTTCCTCCAGAAGAGATTATGCAATTAAGGATGCAATTAATGCAGGCCAACGACTATTCTTGACAGAGAATGATATTCCATTCTATACCAGAGAATAAGAGACAGGATTTTTGAATCTCTCAATAGAACACACACAATACAGAGAGAGGATACAGATTATCGACTCATTCAAAAATCTTCTGTCACAAAAGAATTCTGAAGAACACACATCCAAGGAGATCAAGCCTTCTCAAATCTTTAGATCTCCTTAGTCTTCAAAGTGTTCAAGGCCAACATATTTCCAGACTCCAGACACTCAACATTTCAGTCTCTCTTTGCTGAAATAATCTATTGCTGGAGTTCAATATTTGAAGGCCTATCACCCTCAGAAAAGCTTATCTTCCTGAAGATCTCAAGGATCTCAGGGGGAGCTTTGACAACATCTTTGAATCCACATAGTCTTCTCAGTTGTATATTGAGAAAGAGAAGACTTCCATCATTATCTCACCCCCACTCTGTAAAGGGTTTCTCAAACTCCCTTCAAACGTTTGAGCTTGGTTTTTGAGCACCTTGTCAAAAGCTCATTGGTGGAAAGACACCTGATCAAAAAATCTGCTTTGGTTTTTGAGCACCTTATCAAAAGCTCATTGGTGCCCAGGACACCTGATCAACTCATCCTGCAGTGGATTCCTACCTAGGGTGGTAGAAGAGTGGATGTACCCAAGTTTGGGGAACCACTATATTTCCTTGTGTCTTCTGGTTTTGCTTGCTTTCATTTTTGTTTCTGGCCTTGATTTTTTTGTGCTTAGTTTTATTTTACTTAGTGCTGTGACTAGTTTTTTTTATTGCTTCCCTGCTCACTCTTATTACAACAATTATTGTAAAAAGTTTCAAAGCACCATATACTCTATTCACCCCCCTCTAGAGTATATCAGATCTAGCTGCTCTTTCACCTGGAGACTCAGTTTCTCCTCTAGACACTTATGTTCCAGGCTGGGAAGAAGAAGATCATGCTGATATATTCCTTCAAGCTCCTCCAGAGATCAGAACCAAGAAGAAAAGGAAATATGGTGAAGGCCCCTCTGCTAGCAGGACCGCTCCTTCTAAGGCCCCTGAACATGCTGAAGCCTGGTCTCAAACTTCAAAGTCTCTCATCTTGGACACACTCAGGTTGGTCATGGATCACAATGAGAACAGGAACATGCACTACAGTTCCCAGGAATGGGAGTTATATGAGAAGTCTATGCTGAAAAGGAAGATCCATGATAGAGAATTTGAGAGAAATAACCCTGCTGCTCCTCCAAGGCCTCCTAAGTATTTCCCAAAGCCATTCAGCTACCTAAGAAGACAACAAGAGAAGATGGATAAGTAGCAATCTCAAGCCTAAACCTATAAGATGATGAGAGATTGAAATGACAAATTATAGACATGATGTTTTTGGAGACTCACATATATACAATTCTTCAATTCTGTCTAATTCTCCTTTTCATTGCCTATTGCTTACCTGCTCATATTTTTTTTCTACTTAGTTTCTTTTATGTCCATAATTCACCTTAGTGTAAAGGGTTCTGACTTCAACAAATAGGGGGAGATTGTTGGGTATTTCATCCACATGTACCCATATTTGATGAAGTCACCCTGGAACTAGGATGAATTAAGTTGTATTTGATGCTTGGTTTGAGCTATATGTTTGCAGGAGTTTCATTGGGAAGTGTAGGCCAATGTCATCCCACAGTGGGTCACCAAACACAGGAACTGTGCAATGTAATCCCTCATTGCATATTCCAAGGTGTTGACTCATGTGTGGTCTCTCTATTGGGATACACTTCATATTCAAGCTATTGGACTATGGGAAAGGCATTGGAAGTTGGCTACTCTAGAAGAATCAGTTTTTCCAACATCAGAAAATTTCTAAGTGTTTTACTCGAGTAGAGCTTTCACCTACTCGAGTAGTCTGGGTATACGTTACTCGAGTAAAGGAATCTTGTACTCGAGTAGACATAGTCATATACTCGAGTAGCTAAGTCACCTACTCGAGTAGACCACGTCATATACTTGAGTAGCAAGCTTATATACTCGAGTAGATTACTCGTTATACCCGAGTACCATAAGGTTTTTCTCATCTAAATTTCTCTAAGTCATATACTCGAGTAAGTATACTCATATACTCGAGTAGATAGAAACATACTCGAGTAGTTCATTTTACCTACTCGAGTAGTTCATGTGTCACCCGTGTACCTTGCTATTTCCCTACTCCAGAATTTTTTCTAAGTCTTTTACTCGAGTAGAACTTTCACCTACTCGAGTAGATTACTTTCTCTCGATTAGTTTAGTTCAACTACTCGAGTAGTTGCCAGCAGACCTCTACAGAATTTTTCTAAGTATTCCACTCGAGTAGTACTTCTTGTACACGAGTAGGTTATGTAATATACTCGAGTAGCTCTTCCAGTACTCGAGTAGATCCTCTATATACTCGAGTAGGTCTCTTCACATACTCGAGTAGTTTTGTCTGCCTACTCGAGTAGTTGATCTCTATCTACTCGAGTAGTTGTTTTATACTTACCCGAGTATGTTTCCCATCATATACTCGAGTAGTTATTCAGCTACTTGAGTAGTTATTGTCTTACTCGTGTAGTTGGCCAAATCTTTCAGAAATTTTTCTAAGTCATTTTTCTGAAGGGATTTTTCAAATCACGCGACATGATTGGTCCACGTGTACATCATTATGACCGATTATGATCGTTAGTCTCTCCTATATAAGGTCTTATCAGAAAATGACAAACCCTAAGTATTCTCATAGCTTTCTTGTAATTTCTTTTTCGAGAAATATTCTTCAGCCGCCTCCTCTCTGACTTTCGCGAAACGGAAGCCGCCGCCGCTGCCTTCTTCTCCGGCTAAAGCTTCTACTTTCAGAGGTTTATTCTAAAGAAAAGTTACAGATCGAGATCGACTTCACTGATCATATTCTCTCTCGATTTCTGTAAAAGCGAGTAGATCCAGATCGAGCCCGAGAACTTCTTCACCGATTTCTGAAAGTGCTACAAAGTTGAAAAGAAGAAGATCCTGGCCATTTCTTTCAGATCTGAGTGATTTTTTGTTTTTATTCTTGTAAACACTTTATTAATCTTGTAGGAGAAATCTTCTCCGAGTGTAGGAGTCCTTCACTCCGAGTTTGTATAAAGTGCTATCTTCCGAGGTGTAGATCTGTTTTGTTTTGATCGGGTTTGTAGGAACTTTGTTCCGAGGGTAGGATCTATTTGTGATCTGAGATAGTGGAGTAGCCGAGTCTAGTTGTTTGCTAGATCGGTGAGGGAAAGTGGATGTACCTAAGGTTGGGGAACCACTATACATCTTGTGTCGTATGTGATATTGGTAGATATTTCTGTGCAGTGCTCTAATTAATTTTTATTTCGCAAAAGATGCACAAACCACCTATTCACCCCCCTCTAGGTGATTTAGGTCGACAACAGTTTTCTTTCAAGTATGGGGGAACTTAAGTTCTTCTTGGGTCTCCAAGTTAGACAGACTGAGAATGGTTTATCCATATGCCAGTCTAAGTTCTCCCTAGAATTAATAAGGAAGTATGGTATGGAATCATCCAGTACCATGAAAACTCCTATGGGGTCAAGTATGTCTCTTAGCAAAGATGATGCAGGGAAACCTGTAGATGAGACTTTGTATAGAGGGATAGTTGGCTCCCTTCTATATTTGACTGCAAGTAGACCAGATATCATGTATGCTACATGTGTCTTTGCTAGGTACCAAGCTTGCCCTAAAGAATCTCATTTGACAGCAGTCAAAAGAATACTGAGATATCTTAAGGGCACTCCTTATCTAGTCCTTTGGTACCCTAGGAATGGAGACTATGAACTGACAGGTTATTCAGATGCAGATTTTGCAGGCTGCAAGGAAGATAGGAAAAGTACAACTGGTACCTGTCAATTCCTAGGTGGAAGACTGATATCATGGAGTAGCAAGAAGCAAATAAGTGTGGCTATCTCCATAATAGAATCAGAGTATGTGGCTGCAGTAAGTTGCTGTACTCAACTTCTATGGATACAACATCAGCTTGAAGATTATGGTATTCAAGTAAGTAGAACACCACTATTTTGTGATTCTACTAGTGCTATATCTATTGCAAACAATCCTGTTTCCCATAGTAGGACTAAACACATTGAAATAAAATATCATTTTCTAAGGGAACATGTGGAAAAAGAAGATATTTCACTAGAATATGTTAATACAGATAATCAACTAGCTGACATGTATACTAAGCCTTTAGGAGAAACCAAATTCAATAGGTTTAAAATTGAATTAGGTATGATAAACTTAGAATAAGTTTACAGAAATGGCTAAGTAAAATAGTGTCGACACAAAGAGTTGTCTGTGTCAAGACAGAGAATTGGTGTCGACCCTTCAGGGTAAAGATGTCGACACATCTAGGAAGTTGGTGTCGACACTTCAGAAAATTAGGGTCGACACATACAGGATAGTTGTCGACACATCCAAGTGGGTGTCGACACTTATACTTTATGCCGAATTAGTGAAGTAAAGTCTCGACTAAGTGTCGAGCTAAGTGGTGTCGACACATAAACAAGTGTCGACACATATATTCTGTCGACTTACTTGTGTCGACACATAGATGTCGAGACATTAAAAGTCTGTGTCGACACTTATCAACAGTGTCGACACAATTTGAGTATTTTGACGCGCCCTTCAATCTTCAATCTTAGAAAGGTATAAATAGGATTTCACCATTGTCTGTCGACACGCTCACCAAACTTTCGAGACCAAACTTGTGTGTCGACACCTCTCTTCTCTAGATTCAACTTTCTTCAAACCCTAATGGCACCTAAGCTCGAAGAAAACGTAAATGAAAGATATGAACTAGTGAGGCACGCATTTGATGAGGCGGAAACCAAGATCAAAGGTGGGGTTAACCTAGTTGAAGAATCTGGATTAGATTTTCTTGTTTCAGAGCCGACCAAGATACGGAAGAAAGAAGTTTTGGATTTTCTAAATGGAGCAACCCTAGACGTATCTGGATTCAAGATAAAGTCTAGGGTACATGGGGTAAAGGTGAAGGTCTCACACAAAAGTCTGAGAAAGGTACTTCAGTTACCAAGTACTAAGGAAGAAGAGAATGTTTCTGCTTCTAAAACTAGGGAAGCATTAACTTGGTGTGGTTTGGATTCTAACATGAAAATTGGATCTGTGTTCAATAGGAAGGGGATGAACAACCAAGGCAAATTTCTATCAAAAATTGTTGGGAAAGTTATCCTGAGCAAGCCTGGAGGGCATGACAGAGTATCAACTTATATGTTCATTCTCATGACAAGGATAATTTTCAAACTACACACTGATTGGTCTGGAGTTGTGTTTGAGAAGATTAAGGAGAGTCTGAAGAAACCCAATTTGGGTAGGATTCTTAGTCTATACCTTGCTGGTAGTATACCAGAGGTCATGAGTCAAGCTGTTGGATCTAAAATCAACCACATGAGAAGAATGGACATGAGAACCTTCTCTAGATGGGATAGGGTCTTGACCAAGGAAATGCCAACTCCTGAGAAGGTAACACCCCAAAAGAAGAAGAAGAAGATAGCACTACTAGAAAAATGAGTATTAGCTACACTTTTTTTTGCCAGGGTCAAAATTCGTGGCTAATAGTTAGGTATTGTCCACGGTTCATATTTCGTGGTAAATAATTAAGTATTAGCCACGGATAACAAATTCGTGGCAAAAAACTAAATCATTAGCCACGGCCTTGACGAAATCGTGGCTAAACAATTATTATTATATAGTATTTCCAATTAAATTTTTAATTATATGTTAAATAGTCTAACATCCGCCCGTTCCCGCACTCACGAACAAACCCTAGACTATCCGGTACATTCTCCTGCTCGAGGTCCCCCTGTAAGATTTCTGTCGGGCAAACTCCCGCATTTTTGCAAACTCTCCAGCGATCTCACCGGTAAGCACTATCCGTCAGCCTAACCTCCTTATTCCCCATTGATTTCATTATCCTCTCTTCAACAGAGCTTCATTTCTGCAACTTCTTCCTGGAAGTCTCTTTAACTCGCCGGAGAGCGCTGCCCATCGGCCCGACCTCCTCCTTCCCATATATTTCAACTTATTTTGTTAACCAACACTGCATTTCTGCAAGCTCTCCTCATGAAACCTAAAAAAATCTGCGATTTAGGGGCAGCGACTGTGGAGATGAACAAGAAATCCACTAGCTGCGCTATCTGTTAGAACTCAAACCTCTCTTCATTCTGCGCTGGATGCGTCAACTACAGGTGAATCCATCACCACATCTCGATTCACTTCATTCTCCTCCCCCTGCCCCCCATTTTCTCTGATTTTTTGATGTTTTTTGATCCCTCCATTTTTCATGAAGATTAAGCGAATGCTACGCCGGCTTGAGATCTCTGCACAGAAAGCGGAGCTCCCTTTATGCGAGGTTGGAAGGAGCGTTGGAGACAAAGGTAGGTTTGATTTCCTAAGTATTGGCATGGCTTCTGATGTCGCACTGGGCTGCGTCCCACACACCCCCAACCCCTTTCTGCAAGCTCTCCTCATGAAACCAGTTCATATTTTGACACTGCATCCTTCCCAGTGTCATTCTTCTGACCAATTTAGTGTGCTTTTTGTAATGTTATCCCGGTGTGTAGAAAAAAATGGAAGATCAGCGCATTTGGAGACTCAAGAAGAAGGAAATAATTAAAAATTTGAAGGATCAGCTACACAACAAGCAGAAGCAACTCTCCAAAGGTTGGTCTTTTTATAGGTAATGGATTGCAAGTGTTGAGCTACCTAAGTTTTGTTTTCTTTCTTCTAAATGATTTTGGATATTTTTCGTGGCTCATCACTCATCATTAGAAAGAATATGGTTGCAAAAGATTCAGACGATTTTAATAGTAAATTCAAGCTTCTGGAGTCTGCTTTCTCTAAGGTATCCGTTTTACAATCTGCAACGATAAGATTGATTTCGGAATTGACTTGTTCTTATAAAAAAATTCGCTTAATCTGATATTATTTACCATTCCCAGTTAAAGGAAAATCATGAGGATGTCGACAACAAGTTTCACAATCTCAAGTGCCCGGATGAATTTAGGCTTGTGAGTAATCTCAGTGTCTTTGTTTTTATGCGTTCTATATTTTTATCATCATTGGTCTTCTCCCAACTATTTGGCGGTGCTGGTTTTTGAAGTCCCCTTTCTCTGTTCATTCATTTATGATTTCTAAATCTTGTGTTAACTCTAACGTCAAAAGTATCAGCAGCTATTACCCGCTATTACCCAATGTTTATTGGTTATTGAGTGTTTACTGGTTCTCTTGCTTTATACATCTACTATGTATGATTAAATTTCATAGGCATCAGATGTACTACTTTACTTGCTTAAAAACTATAGTTATTGGCAAGACAGATTGAATGTAATCTGTCTAACCTTTCTGCAAGAAATTTTAAGGTCTCGTGTATTTTCTTTTGTACTGTTTAAGTTTTCTTGATTCTCTTATTATGCCAAATCCACAACTTAGAAAATCTTATATTGGCTTAGGCTCTGTTTAGCGCAGTGTTTTTGCTCCTGTGAGTTTGGGCAAAAACACCACCGTCATAGAATGTATTTTTGGCATGCCAACGATTATGACCGTCACCAGGAAAATAGAACTAGTTTTGAATATAAAAGTAGATGAATTTCCTTAGGCGAGGTCATGACTTCAACAGGTGCATGACTTCAGTTGCATTTCTGATTGAAACAAAGAGATTTTCTTTCTCCAGGTCATATGTTCTGTTCTTCAGGCTATCAACCAGATTATCATGGATAATGTTGGTTTCCAAGAGAATGCTTGCCTTGTGGGACTTGTAAGATGAGCATGATCCTTTTTTTAATAATACGCAACTTTTTAAAAGCATTTGATGTTGGCTTTGGACTCTAATTGTAGATTCCAGTGGTAATGAACTTTGCAGTGCCTGATCGCCCTCGAGAAGTTCGAATGCAAGCAGCTTTCTTTCTTCACAAGCTTTGTCAGTCCAGGTTTTTAAATGTTTTCATTTCTAGTCCTTCCATACATTTTGTTAAAATGTGTTTATTTTTCAAACTCTTTATTTTTTCAGTAACTTGACCCTTCAAATGTTTATTGCTTGTCGGGGAATTCCTGTACTTGTGAGTTTTCTCGAGGCTGATTATGCAAAATATAGGTATGTTCTTAGTTTACACTTAAAAATATATATATATATACAATTATACCTCTATGCAATTTATCTTTGAAGTCCATAATGTATCTTGTTAAACTAATAGAAATTATGTTGTATAATTTTTGTCAACCACCAGAGAGATGGTTCATCTTGCTATAGATTGCATGTGGCATGTATTTAAGCTCCAGCATTCCGTTCCAAGGAATGACTTCTGCCGTATAGCTGCAAAGAATGGAATTCTTCATAGACTTCTCAATTCCCGTCACAGCTTGAATGAGGCAGCTCGTTTGGCATCCGTACAAAATGGGCAGCTGCACGACCTAGATCTGGTCCATTGGAATTAGAATTGACCTCAATTTTTGCTTCCAATTTCAATTCCTTTCAGCTGATAGGACTCTTCCACCCATTTTGTTCGTTCTCATTCTCTTATGATGTTATTTCATGACTTCGGACTTTAACTGAAATATTTTTTTTTCTCAGGTGGCGCCGAGTGCATCTTGGAGATACTTGGATCATCCGAACAGATTAAGACGGCGAAACGGTTGACATCCCTCAACGTGTGCGGAGTTATCCTCTTGCTGCCGGATCGATCTTCTCTTCACGAACAATTTTCTATCCAAAACTCTCCCATTAGTTTTGTCTTTCAAAACTAATTCAGATATCTTGCTACCATCTTACTTATTGTAGACATTGTTCTTAATCTTCTGAGCTTGCCAGTTATTTAGCTTTTTGGGATGTTGTGTTAGATAATCATTAGTTCTATTGGTGACAGTTTGTATGGAATATGAATTATTTGGGTGAGAGATTTGCCATTTTATCTTCTTTTTATCCGCCCCGTGGTTAGTTGCATATAGTTCGCGATTCTTATTCTTGTTGCTAACTTAATAGTAGTTGCTTAAGGCTAATTAGAACGCAGCGTGGCGGATTTCAAACCAATCATAGATGTGTGCAAAGTCATAGATGTGCGCAAAGATGATCTATAAAACTGTCCATTTTCCGCGCATGCCTTCCACACGTCTCTCGTGCTTGTTGGCTGCAGCGTATGCAGAGATTTAGCTTCGAAGTGGGGGTAATAATTCCCCCTAATTAGTGTTGTTTTTTAAAAAAAACATAAATTAGTATTTGCCACGGCTTGTAACTGTGGAAAATACTTTTTTTTAAAAATGATGAGTTTACTTTTAGCCAGGCTTTCATACTGTGGCTAATAGTTGGCTTATTTTCCATGACATTTTTTATCATGGCTAATACTATTTGCTACGGCCAATTCGTGGCTTAAAAGTTTTAGCCACGGCGACTTTAGCCATGGAATTTTTCCGTGGCTAGACCGTGGATAAAACGTTTTAGCCACGGTTTTTGACTTTTTGCCAGGGAAATTTGCCCTGGCCAAAAGTCTGTTTTCTAGTAGTGTTATAGCCCCAATGGCTCAAGAATCCTCTAGTAGCTCTGAAGAGCAAGTTGTCTTTACTTCAGATGATGAACAAGACACTGGAAATGCTGGAAAGTCTCCAGCTAGACAAGATGATGCAGAGAGGCAGGGGGAGCTACCACAGGCTAGCCCACATCACCGGGATTCAATCCAGGGGGAGCCTCTACTAGTGGAAGAGCCAACTCCTCTAGAAAGTGAACAAGCTACCCACACAATACTTGAGGTACTCACTGAAATCAACCAATTAGATTTCCTTATTGAGAGTGAAGTTATAACTGACAAATTATCTGATGTTAATCGGCAACCTCAGATTCATAGTCAACCCCCAGATGTTGTCATGGAGGACACATCTGTTGCAGATCAAGTGGCTCCTAATCAAGTAAATGATGAGATAAGAGAATCTCCACCACAACCTCAACAAGAATTTACTTTGGAAGAACTGTTTCCTGATCTTCTACAAACAGACTTTGAGAAAGGAAGTGCTGCTACTAAGGGGGTGTATGCTGATGTTGAGGGGAAGCAAGTAGTTATTGCTGAGGAAACTGCAAGAAAGGAACCTGAAGTGCAGAAGGAGTTACCTCCAAGCCCTAAGGACAGGGTTGATATTGCAAGCACATCTGCTTCTGAAGATGAGGAGGCTGCCAGAGCAAAAAAGAGAAAGTTTCAAGTCTTCAAGAGGAGGAGCCAAAATTATAAGAAAGCTCTGCAAACCATTGCAACATAGCCTACACCATAGCCCGCACCATCTGTAGATTACAGTTCTTTGATGGTTGCATTACATATAAAGCTTGATGAGCAAAGGTAAGCTCTGGAAAAGTATGTAGATGAAGGTCAAAAATCTCTACAGTTTGATTTGGCCCAAGATATTAAGTCCATTAGATTTGAAATGAATCTAAATAAGAAAGAGATGACTGACTGCTTCCACAAGGGAGGGAATGCAGTGGTCTACTTGGCTACACATCAAGAGAAGATCAAAGCTCAAGTGGATGATATTGCAGTGAAGCAAGGTTATGTACTGGAGAACCAGCTAAGGATGAATGATAATTTAACTGCTTCACACAATGCAATAGTCACAAAGATGAAGAATATAGCTGCAGGTCAGACTACATCTAATGCTACTGCTAAAGCAGAATTTGATAAAGCATTACAAGATGGAATAACTGCTGTTAAAACTGCTATACAAGACTCTTAAAAGGCTATAACTGACAAGCTCCAAAGGTTGAAACCTTTCTTTAAGGATGGTGTAAACTATTTGGATGCCCAAATAAGATTTCAGAAAGATGATCTGAGGGATCATATTATTAGAGTTGTCATAAAGGGGGAGATGGTGTTAGTCAAAGCCAGCTCTGATCATGCAAAATGGATTTCTAATTCCATCAGAGCCACCCTTCGATATCCTCCATTGTGTGATGATGACAATATAACAGAGTCTGGGATTAATCCTACTTATCTTGGAGGGGAGCAAGTTGAAGTGGCTCAGGTAATATACCTTCCACCAGACTTTGCTATGATTCAAGCAGATATACAGTCAATGTATAGACCACCTGAGGGAAAGCAACATGTCATCATAGAGAAAGTGGTTCAGCCAGTGCCAGAGGCTATACTGAAAGAACAAGAAGCTTTGCTGCTCAAAGAACAAGAGACTCAGTTGTATAAAAAGAGATTCAGAGAGCAAGCTGAACAAAGGCCTGATTTTGAACAATGGAGCCCCACTTCAAGGAATATTATCTTAACTGCATGGAAGGCTGTCAAGGATAATATTCAATATAGAAACAAGTGGTATTCTGAACTGGAGTGGAGGAATCATGAGTCCAAGCAAGAAGCCATTGTGCAGTATAGAAGAAAGGCTAAGATGGGAAAGCTACCTCCTACTGCCCAGGAGCCTAGCAAGTACTTTCCAAAGCCATATCATTACTTTGAAAGACAAAAGATCAAAGCTGAAGATCAGAAAAAGAAGGATCTTAAAGGCAAGAAGCCTGCTGGTGCTGAAGATGCTGAAGCCCCTGTTCAAACAAAGAAACAATCTGGAAAGGGCATAGTTATCAAGGAGGCTGAGCAGAAATAGAATAGAATTTTCTTTAAGTTTACAGTTGTAATCACTTGTATTAAAACTTTTCTAAACTTGTGGATAATGAAAATATTGAAGTTCTTAGAACTATGTGATGTGTGTTAATTCTATTACATAATTGTTCTGAGATATTGGTATATACATGTTTTGTTTTAATTCATGTTTATGTTTTCCCTGGTTATATAATCATGTTTTACATCATACTGTAATTTTGTTATGTATGGTGTATATCATTGACTAAGGGCTATGACTTCTCCAAATAGGGGGAGATTGTTGGGTACATTGGAATAAATGTACCTGATTTGAATAAGCCTCACCCTACTCAATGATATACATCAAAATGTATTTGATGTGTTTTGAGTTTAGTTCTGCAGGTCAAGTATTTACAGGGAAAGCTGAAAAGTTTCTAAGTCCATGTGTCGACACCCAGAAGGAAAGTGTCGACACTTAAGAAGACTTGTGTCGACACCCAGACAAGCAGTGTCGACACTTGGAGTTATTGTGTCGACACCAAGGATGCAGAGTCGACACCAGACAAAAAGTGTCGACACATACAGTTTGTGTCGACACTCAATGAAGAGAAGTCCAGAGAAGCATTGTCGACATTTAGAAGCAGTGTCGACACCCAGAGGAACTGTGTCTACATCAGAAAGTGTCGACACTTGGAGTCTGTGTCGACACTCAGCAAATTTCAACAGAGTCTAAGTATAACTGTCGACATAATGAAGAATGTGTCGACACACAGCAGAAGACTCAGCACATGAAGAAAGTGTCGACATAATGAAGAATGTGTCGATACACAGCAGAAGACTCAATACATGAAGAATGTGTCGACACTCAGCAAAGTTCAACAAATTCTAAGTACAAGTGTTGACACAAAGGAGATGTGTCGACACTCAGCCAAAGTATCAACACAAGAAGAATGTGTCGACAGAAGGAGCTGTGTCGACACCCAGCAAGTATCAACACAGAAGGCATGTGTCGACACCAAAAAAGTGTGTCAACACTGAACAAGTTCAACACAAGAAGATGTGTCGACACAAAGGAGTTGTGTCGACACTTAGCAGAATTCAACTAAGTACTGAAGAACAAGGAGTTGAGTCGACACACAATATCAATGTCGACACATATTGAAGAAGCTGTGTCGAGATAGAAATTCTACAACACAAGGAGTTGTGTCGACACCTTGAAGGCTAGTGTCGACACTTAGTCTACTTGTGTCGACACATAGTCTATAAGTGTCGACACTTAAAGACAGACTGTCTCGACACTTTCAGATAGTTACAGATATTTCAAGAAGTGACTGGATGACATGACAGCTGTCATTCCAGCCGGTCTACTGCAACTATCAGAGTTGTCAGAAAGCTGTTAGGAACCGGATCAGCCGGTCACCATGAAGAAGGCCTATAAATAGGTTTATTCTGTCAACAGAAAGAGATTCTCCATGAGAACAACATAGAAAAAGAGAAGAAGATCTAGCTATTCATTGAAGATTCAAGTGAAGATCTAAGTAGTTGGAGAGAGAGAACTCCTTCCAACAAGACAACTGTTGGAATCAGGATGTGAAGAAAGTTTCAGACTTAGTTCTGATTCTTATGTTGCAGTGATTGAAGATCAGCTGTAGAGAAGATCAACCATATTGTGTTCTACATTCAAGAAGATTTGAAGAAAGCCAAGTGAGGTTGATCTCAGCAGAGTTCATTCAAGAACTCATCAAGAACCTATCAACTCTTCTCTCTTATCCAGAGTTGTAGGTATATACTTTGTATTCTAAATTTCTTATAGGATCCTTAGGGATCTGAGTTGTAAGCCTGCAATTATAAAGGCTGAGTGGTAGGGCCTATGTGTCTGAGTGTAGGAGATCCATATCTCTGAGTGTAGGCCTTGTGGCTGAGTGTAGGCCTTGTGGCTGAGTGTAGTCCTTGTGGCTGAGTGTAGGCCTTGTGGCTGAGTGTAGGCCTTGTGGCTGAGTGTAGGTCTTTGGAGACGACTGAGTTGTAGGGTCTTGGGCCTGAGCTGTAGGAACCATTTGGGGTTCTGAGTGTAAGATCTGAGGATCTGAGCAATAGTGGAGGAGTTTGGCCGAATCTAGTACACTACTAGATAGGCGAATGGGGAAAGTGGATGTACCCAAACCTTTGGGAACCACTATAAATCTGTGTGTTCACTGTGTGCATACTTTATTCTGTGATTGCTGATTGATTGTTGTGATTGCTGATTGATTGTTGTGATATAATCTGCCTAAAAGTTTAAAAATATTTAGTCACCTATTCACCCCCCCTCTAGGTGATTAGGTACAATTTCTTTCAGAATGTTGTAGATACACAAGTACAAGCCTTAAGGCCTTACAAAATGGTTCACTTGATATTACATGATTTACAAACCACGGTACGCAGGCCGGTCATACATGAATAAAAACAGTAAACACTCCAATTAGGCCTTCGAGGGCAGGCTTCGCATTTGGGCTTTAGCCCGCTATTGACCGCTTGGTCCAGCAGCACCTGCAAGCAACAAACCACCACACGGTGGCAAAACAAGGCAACGGTCAGCAATGCTAACCAAATTATAACGATCCCGCCCCTAAATCACGGCGGCGATGCTCTTCCCTTCATTTTCATTAGCATAAGTGAGCAATATAACTATATTCATTTCATAACAGACGTTGGCTCGCACGGCCAGACGCCCCGTGCTCTCAGGGCACATTCTCGGTGAACCGGTCGATGTCACGTCAATTAAAGCCATATACATTCCGGACTCACCACCGCCACTTTGACAGCCATAGCTATGAGCATTTTGTCTTCTCGGCCTGGGTCACGACAATTTAAGCCATTGACCGCCAAAGACCCTCATCTATGCCAACGGCTCTAACCGAACGACATAGAATGGGTGAGGTTCCATCTAACCCGTGCTCACATTGCAACGACAGTTTAAGCTATATGTGCGGGTCAAACTTCTCCCGGGTCCCATTTCCATCACAAACTTCACATAACCCGGTTTTGTTCTAGTTGGCTCGCAGGCCACCAAGTTGGCAAGATCACGTATCTGCCCAGTTTTTCTGGTGCACATTAGGGTTAATCCCCAAAGTTCCCTGTTGCAATCTACCACATAGAAAAACCCGAAAAACAAACAATCGCATGGAGTCTTCTCTGGCATTTATGCAATGCAACATCACCGATCCAGACCAACATGTTCGGGTAGGCTTCACACATCATGTCTATGTCCATTCTCGCTTACGGACTCTACACAACGCGGACTTTACATATCTACCCGAAGGAACGCCTCCAACTCACCGCATACTCGCGAGAGCGGGCTTCCTATGCAAAGAAGGAGAGCTACACATGCTCAAGAAGAGAATCATTACCCTTGCATTCTTCTTTGGCGCCATTGAAAAGTAAGAAAAAGAAAAGCACCGCACTCTCTTCGCCTCTGTGGATCCGGAGTCGGCTCGAGATTTGGAGCTTCGAAGCTCCTCCAATGGTCGGATCTAGCTTCTTCTTCCTTCCTTGGCTCTCCTCTCTCTCTAAGCTTTAGAAAGATAACCACTCAAGTAAAAGTAAGGGTTTCAAGGGTCTAATCCCGTGTATATCCTATCAGGAGCAACCCCTAGCCATTGGATCTCAGATCAAAGAAACGAATGGCTTGATTCGGGCCTAAAAAGTACAATCTGTACCGAACATGGTCTGGCACACGCCCGTGTCCAGGGCCGTGTCCCTCATTCGCCGTCAAAATCGACGCGCTTGGAACATCACACGGACATCGAACACGCCCGTGTTCGAGCCGACACGCCTGTGTTCCAACTGACACGGCCGTGTGGCCGGCCGTGTAGCCCCATCGATTTATCCCGAAAACAAACCGAGAACTGCACTGGTTCTTGGACATGTCCGTGTCCTTGCCCGTGTCTACCTCAACATGCCTGGGCGCCAGGCCGTGTACACGGTCTCGACACTCGACACTACATCGAGCGATGTTCGTCGACCTCACGACACGGCCTTGGACACGCCCGTGTCCTAGGCCGTGTGCCTTGTCTCGACACATCGTCGAGCAAAATTCTTTAACTCCCCAGGACGAGTGTCGACACTGGTTGACACGCCCTGCAACACGCCCGTGTCGCAGGCCGTTTGCCATGTCTCGACACTTCGTCGAGCGCAGAGTGTCGACACGGGTCAACACGCCCTGCGACACGCCCGTGTCGCAGGCCGTGTGCCCTGTCTCGACACAACGTCGACTGAAATTCATCGACCTCTCGACCAACTCGACGATACAAACCTGATACGCCCTGGGACACGCCCATATCCCAGGCCGTGTGCCTCCTGCCAGAAACCAAAACTGGCACAAAACATCACCCGTCGCTCTTTTGAGTTTCGGGGCATTACAACTCTCCCCCACTTAAAAGAATTTTATCCACGAAATTATATAAAGGAAAGACATGTACAAAACCAAAATTTGTACCTGAGCGGAATAACTCCGAATACTCGTCAAACATAGTCTGCTCTCGTTCCCAAGAGAGCTCCTCACGACCGTAGTTGTCCCACCAGACATTGAACATCCTGATCTCTTTATTCCGTAGCCGCTTGACATCCGAGTCCTCAATCCGCACGGGCTTGACTTTTGTCGTCAGCCCACTATCCAACGACACTTGATCAACCGCGATCACTTGCGTAGGCTCTTGCACCGCCTTCCGAAGCACCGAAATATGCAATACATCATGTAATCCACCAAGCTCCACTGAAAGCTTCAACCGATAGGCCGCTTCACCAACTCGCTCCAGAACCTCAAACAGCCCAAGGTACCTCGGGCTTAGCTTTTTCAATCGCCGCAACCGCGAGACACCCTTGAGCTGCTTGATCTTTAAGTACACCCAATCGCCCACAGCGAACTCCACGTTCCTGTGCTTGGCATTATAGTACTTCGCTTGCCGGTCCTGAGCGATAAGCAACCTCTCCCGAATGGTTCTCACCAAAGAAGTAGCATCCTCCACTTCTAAACGCTTATATAACTTTGACTCACCCGTTTCTAGCCAAGACAACGGCGTGCGACATTGTCTACCATATATGGCCTCGAAGGGCGCCATTTGAATACTCGCTTGGTAGCTATTGTTGTATGCGAACGCCACCAAAAAAAAGATGGTCTTCTCATTGCTTTCCAAAATCAAAGACACACATGTGAAGCATGTCTTCCATAGTTCTATTCATCCTCTCAGTCTGCCCATCCATTTGCGGATGGAAGGTTGTGCTGAATTTCAGCTTTGTTCCCAATATTTGCTGCACAAGCCTCCAATCATTGGACGTGAACCACCCATCTCGGTCACTCACGATGCTGCGGGGCACACCATGAAGCCGTACAATGTTATCCACATACAGTTTTGCCAACTTCTCCACCGGATCATCCTACCTATGCGGAATGAAATGCGACACCTTTGTCAACCGATCCACGACCACCCAAATGGCGTCGTTCCCCTTTTGCAACCTTGGCAAACCGTGCACAAAGTCCATAGAAATGTCGTCGAATTTCCACTACGGAATAGGCACGGACTTAAGAAATCCTCCCTGCTTTTGGCATTCCGCCTTCACCAAGGCGCAAGTTTGGCACTTCGCCACATAGAGCGCCACATCTTTCTTCAAACCCGGCCACCAAAACAGTTTCTTCACATCGCGGTACATCTTCGTGCTCCCCGGGTGAATTGAGTACTTGGTATGGTGCGCCTCGTACAATAATTCCACCCGCAAATTACCCACACTTGGGATGCACAGACAACCGTCTTTCCAAAGCAATCCGTCCTCCACAACGAATTGGGAATTTGACTCATCCAGAGCCTCTACCATGAACTGCTTCATATGGAGATCCATATCCAAAGCCTGCCGAATCCGATCTGCCAGGTCATATTGGACTTCAGTCCAATTCAGAACTGCTTCAGCACTTGATTGCCTATCCACACAAATAATCTCCAATGCCTCCAACTCCCGCACTAACTGATCATCATGCACCAATAGCCATTTGGCTTGAGTTTGGCCCGACGACTCAACGCGTCCGCAACCGCATTACCCTTACCAGGCACGTAGTGAATCTTGAATGTATAGTCCCCCAGGAACTCCATCCATCTACGCTGCCGCATATTCAGATCCTTCTGATCAATCAGATACTTCAGGCTCTTATGATCGGTGTAGATATCAATCTTCACACCGTACAAATAGTGTCTTCACAGCTTCAAGGGAAAAATCACGGCCGCTTACTCCAAGTAATGGGCCGGATAGTTCCTTTCATGCACTTTTAGCTATCTCGAGACATAAGCTATTACACTTCCGTGTTGCAGTAGCACGCAACCCAAACCGCTTTCCGAAGCATCACTGTAAATCTCATAGCCTTCGGTCCCACATGGCGAACTCAGCACAGGCGTCGTGGTCAACCGACACTTCAACTCCTCAAAAGCTCGCACGCACTCCGGCGTCCAAACGAACTTCTGCTCCTTCCTCATCAAAGTAGTGAAAGGTAATGCTATCCGCGAGAAGTTCTCTACGAAGCGCCTATAATAGCCGGCAAGCCCCAGAAAGCTCCGGACTTCCGCTACCGTAGCAAGCTCAGGCCACTCCCGTATTGCAACAATCTTCGCCGGATCCACTGCAATACCCTCTCCACTCACTATATGACCGAGGAACGCCACTGAGGATAACCAAAACTCGCACTTCGAGAACTTGGCATACAACTGATTCCTCCTTAGCGTCTCCAAAACCAAATGAAGATGCTTGAAGTGATCTTCCTCACTTTGCGAGTACACCAAAATATCGTCGATGAAGACGATCACATAATGGTCTGAGTACTCCCTGAAAGTTCTGTTCATCAAATCTATGAACAATGACGGCGCATTAGTCAGCCCAAACGGCATGACTATAAACTCATAATGCCCGTATCTCGTACTAAATGTTGTCTTCAGGATATCACTCTCCCTTATTCGCAGCTGATAGTACCCAGCCTTGAGATCCAACTTCGAGTACACCGTCGACCCGACCAACTGATCAAAAAGATCATCGATCCGGGGGATCGGGTACTTGTTCTTCTCCGTCAACTTGTTGAGCTCCCGATAATCAATACATAGCCTCAAGCTTCCGTCCTTCTTCTTAACAAAGAGGACCGGCGCGCTCTAAGGCGAAGAACTCGGGTGCACATACCCTTGCTCCAACAACTCTTGCAGTTGAACCTTCAGCTCCAGCATTTCTTTAGGCGCTAGCCGATAAAAAGATCGTGACACAGGCTTTGCACCTGGCACTAGCTCAATCGTGAAATCTATCTCCCGCTGAGGTGGGGCTCCAGGAAGATATGCGGGGAAAACATCAGGGTATTCCGATACCACTGAAATACTATCCAACGCGGGCTTCGGCCTTGCAAACTCCACTAGTGTAAAGAACAGTTCTGCACCAGCACGAACCGCCTTCACAACCTAAAGAGCAGACATCAATGTCTTGCTCGACCCCTTTATGCCCGTAAAAGTCGTCTCACGACTTGCTCCCAGCTTGACTTCCTTGCGACCGCAATCGATATAGGCTTGCTGCTCCGAGAGCCATTCCATGCCAAATATAACGTCGAACACCACCAACGGAAGTAACGACGCTTGCAGATCGAACTCCTGATTACCAATATGAATCTTAACATTGCAGATCCTATCCACGCGCATCGAACACCCATTGGGCAACAACACATCCAACTTATCCTTCGCCATTGAAGAAGGGACTCCGATGTGTGATATAAATCCTTCGGACAAGATGGAGTGTGAAGCTCCCATATCGAAAAGTGCTCTTGCCGGATTTTCACAAATCTAAACAAATCCTAAACAAGCAGTGGTAAGGTAACATGTGCATAACAACTATTTAAAGAAATTGACTTGCTATAAATTAAACCGTAGCTGTCACCACATCAGCCTGTTTGATGGCCTCCCGTTGGCCAAGATTATACACCCTTGGTTGGGCTAGAGCATAGTGGGACGTGGTCTACTCCACCGCCTTGCCCTTCTCTTCATAAGTAGCTCACGACTTCCTTTCGGACTTGTGACGTCCGCTCCAATAATCACAGGCAAAGTGCCCCATCTTTCCACAGTTATAACATGCGCCCGGGGTCCGACCCGTAGTTGCCCCAGAAGCACCAGAAGGAGCTGGACCGGAAGTCCTATGCTTCTTGAAGGACCTTTGATAGCCAGACTTTGAAGTAGTCGGCACTTTGAATTCAGACTTCTTATCACCCAAGCTTTTTTTTGCTTGTACGTTCTTCATATCCTTCTCCAAGTACCGGGCCGTGTTGACCAAGGTTAAGAAACACTGCGTCATCGGCCCCGAGAGTAGTAACCTCAACTCATCTCTCAACCCTTCGGAGAAGCGATTAGTCTTGCGCTCCTCATCCACAATAGTGGAGCTAGCAAAATGACTCAGACGAGTAAACTCGTGGAGATATTCATCCACGGTACTGTCTCCTTGAACCAATTTCAGGAACTCGTTCTCCAACGCTATCCTCTGCGCCGAAGGGAGGTATCTAGCCAAGAACAATCTCGAGAACTCCTCCATCGAGACATCAACAAGTTGTCTACCTCTTAGTAGATGCAGCTCCAATCCTTCCCACCACATTCTGGCTTCACCGTCCAAAAGGAACGTAGCGATTATGGTCATTTGCCACTCCTCCGTCTCCGTTGTTGTCATGACTCTCTTCACTCTAGAGAGCCAGTCTTCAGCTTGAGATGGGGTTCCCAACCCCGAGAATACCGGAGGATTAAAGCTCATTACATGCTTAAGCTGCCTCTCGGTTGCCCTCCTTGGCACCAACGGTTCCACTACCACGTGTTCCACTCTCCTCTGCACAGCCTCTTGCAGCGGTACCAGCTCCATCGTAGGAGCGGGCTGCTGCGTTTGCCTTGCAGGCTGCGCATTAATCATGGCCAACACTGCTTCGGCCACCAATCGTATGGTCTCAGCCGATTGAGGTGTTGCAGGAGCTTCATTAGGTGCACTGCTAGCCTCAGAAACTCGACGTTCCGACAGCCCAACCCCACTTCTGGTCACCTATAGTGCTACAAAACATTGTTAAGCGACCAAATAAAATTGCAAATAGCAATTATAGGAACATGCAGGTTTCTCAAACACGTGTATTTTCATTCCTAAGTGGACATTCATGGGCTCTTTTACCGTTATAACGATGACACACACAATGTGCTCATCACCCCTTAAAAAGAATGCGTCCACAAATTCATTTTAAGCCCGACCAAAACCAGTAGTCTGATACCAAATTTTAACACCCCCTATCCGTCGCATAGCATATAGCAGTAGGTCCGTCCGGGGCCCGGCGTCATATACCACAGACATACCGGGTGGTTACTCATGGAAACCATCCAACCAATCATTACGTCCTACACAGACCATTCTAGTGGAAGCAGATTAATAAGTTGCAATAAAGAACCCAGCACTAAAGCATGAATGTCCACTAATACCAAAATAGGAATGTTGTACATACACAAGTACAGGCCTTAAGGCCTTATAAAATGGTTCACTTGATATTACATGATTTACAAACCACGGCACGCAGGCCGGTCATACATGAATAAAAATAGTAAACACTCAAATTAGGCCTTCGAGGGTCGGCTTCGCAATTTGGGCTTTAGCCTGCTATTGACCGCTTGGTCCAGCAGCACCTGCAAGCAACAAACCACCGCACGGTGGAAAAACAAGGCAATGGTCAGCAATGCTGACCAAATTATAACAATCCCGCCCCCAACTCGGGGCGGCGATGCTCCTTCCCTGCATTTTCATTAGCATAAGCGAGCAATATAACAATATTCATTTCAACACAGACGTTGGCTCGCACGACCACACGCCCCGTGCTCTCAGGGCACATTCTCGGTGAACCGGTCGATGTCACGTCAATTAAAGCCATAGACATTCCGGACTCACCACCGCCACTTTGACGGCCAAACCTATGAGCATTATGTCTTCTCGGCCTGGGTCATGACAATTTAAGCCATTGACCGTCGAAGACCCTCATCTATGCCAACGGCTCTAACTGAACAATATAGAATGGGTACGGTTCCATCTAACCTGTGCTCACATCGCAACGACAGTTTAAGCCATACGCGCGGGTCAAACTTCTCCCGAGTCCCATTTCCATCACAAACTTCACATAACCCGGTTATGTTCTAGTTGTCTCCCAGGCCACCAAGTTGGCAAGATCACGTATCTGCCCAGTTTTCTGGGTGCACATTAGGGTTAATCCCCAAAGTTCCCTGTTGCAATCTACCACGTAGAAAAACCCGAAAAACAAACAATCGCACGGAGTCTTCTCCGACATTTATGCAATGCAACATCACCGATCCAGACCAACATGTTCGGGTAGGCTTCACACATCATGCCTATGTCCATTCTCGCTTACGGACTCTACACAACGCGGACTTTACATATCTACCCAAAGGAACGCCTCCAACTCACCGCAAACTCGCGAGAGCGGGCATCCTATGCAAAGAAGGAGAGCTACACATGCTCAAGAAGAGAATCGTTACCCTTGCGTTCTTATTTGGCGCCATGGAAAAGTATCCGGATGAAAAGCACCACACTCTCTTTGCCTCCGTGGATCCGGAGTCGACTCGTGATTTGGAGTTTTGAAGCTCCTCCAATGGCCGGATCTAGCTTCTTCTTCCTTCCTTGGCTCTCCTCTCTCTCTAAGCTTTAGAAAGATAACCACTCAAGTAAAAGTGAGGGTTTTAAGGGTCCAATCACGTGTATATCCTCTTAGGAGCAACCCGCAGCCATTGGATCTCAGATCAAAGAAACGAATGGCTTGATTCGGGCCCGAAAAGTATAATCTGGACCGAACACGGCCTGGCACGCGCCCGTGTCCAGGGTCGTGTCCCTCATTCACCGTCAAAATCGACGTGCCTGGAACATCACACGAGCATCGAACACGCCCGTGTTCCAACTGACACGGCCGTGTGGCCGACCGTGTACCCTCATCGATTTATCCCGAAAACAACCCGAGAACTACACGGGTTCTTGGACACGCCCGTGTCCTTGCCCGTGTCTACCTCAAATGCCTAGGATCCAAGCTGTGTACACGGTCTCGACACTCGACACTTCGTCGAGCAAAGTTCGTCGACCTCACGACACGGCCATGGACACGTCCGTATCCTAGGCCATGTGCCTTGTCTCGACACATCGTCAAGCAAAATTCGTCGACTCTCCGGGACGAGTGTCTACACTGGTTGACACGCCCTGCGACACGCCCGTGTCGCAGGCCGTGTGCCATATCTCGACACTTCGTCGAGCGCAGAGTGTCGACTTTGCGGGCTGAGTGTAGACACGGGTGGACACGCAATGCAACACACCCGTGTCGCAGGCTGTGTGCCCTATCTTGACACAACGTCGACTGAAATTCGTCGACCTCTCGACCAACTCGACGACACAAGCCTGACACGCTCTGTGACACGCCCGTATCCCAGGCCGTGTGCCTCCTACCAGAACCCAAAACTGGCACAAAACGTCACCCGTCGCTCTTTTGAGTTTCGGGGCGTTACAGTCAGTACACGCCCTAGGTCACGGGCGTGACCGAGGGGCGTGACTTCCCCTCACATCTAGAATTTATTCTCGTCGTTTCTCCTTCCCGCCGTTTTCAGTAACAGACTTGACAAGCCCTGGGTCACGAGCGTGACCTAGGGGCGTGACCCGCAAAATGGCGACTTTTGGCAGTTTTTCTCCGACGTTCCTGGGCTTTTAAGATGACGGTTCCGAGCTTGACACACACTAGGTCATGGGCGTGACTAAGGGCGTGACCGACCATTAACTTTTCATATAAATTCCAGATGAGTTCAGGAGCTGGGGGGAAGGAGGAGCCAATTTTAGAACTATGTTGTAGCTTAGTTTACTGTTTTTATGCATTTATTTTATGTAATTTCAATTTCATAGTTTAACTTTACTTTTTGCTAATTTCAATTCTAGTACTCTTCTTAATCATGTCTTCATTTTACTTTTATTGTACCCTTTATTTCATGTTATGTAGCTAACTTCCTTAGTACTTGATCATGATGATCTTTGAATAAAACTCTTTTTGTCAAACTCTTTTACCGCTTTTGATTTATCTTTGAAATATATTGTGTCGAATTCATATTTCGCGGATATGCTCTTCGATTTTAGATCCGTATCTTAAATGACTGAGAGGTTGCAGATACGAGTAGATCACTCAAAGATAAACGGAGTTGCATGCACTCCTCGAGAGAGGATGACGTGGATCTTCCGGATTGGAGTTAAATCCAATAGAGGGGTTCACCGCCAAAAGTAAGCTTAGGGGTGACCAAGGGCGTTTTTCTCCAACGTTCCCGGGCTTTTAAGATGACGGCTCCGAGCTTGACACTCCCTAGGTCACGGGCGTGACCAAGGGCGTGACCGACCAGCAACTCTTCCTATAAATTCCAGATAAGTTCAGGAGCAGGAAAAAAAAGGAGGAGCAAATTTTAGGACTATGTTGTAGCTTAGTTTACTGTTTTTATGTATTTATTTTATGTAATTTCAATTTCATAGTTTAACGTTACTTTTTGCTAATTTCAATTCAAGTACTCCTCTTCTAAATCATGTCTTCCTTTTATTTTATTGTAACCATTATTTCATGTCAAGTAGCTAACTTCCTTAGCACTTGATCATGATGATCTTTGAATAAAACTCTTTTTGTCAAACTCTTTTACCGCTTTCGATTTATCTTTGAATTATATTGTGTCGAATTCATATTTCGCGGATATGCTCTTCGATTTTAGATCCGTATCTTAAATGACCTAGAGGTTGCGGATACGAGTAGATCGCGCAAAGATAAAAGGAGCCGCATGCAATCCTCGAGAGAGGATGACATGGATCTTCCGGATTGGAGTCAAATCCAATAGAGGGGTTCACCGCCTAAAGTAAGCTTAGGGGTGACCAAGGGCGTTTTTCTCCAACGTTTCCGTGCTTTTAGGATGATGGTTCCGAGCATAAGACTCCCTAGGTTACGGGCGTGACCAAGGGCGTGGCCGACCAGCAACTCTTCATATAAATTCCAGATGAGTTCAGGAGATGAAAAAAAAAGGAGGAGCGAAGTTTAGGACTATGTTGTAGCTTAGTTTACTGTTTTTAACCATTTCTTTAATGTAATTTCAATTTCATAGTTTAACTTTACATTTTGCTAATTTCAATTCAAGTACTCCTCTTCTTAATCATGTCTTCCTTTTATTTTTATTGTAACCTTAATTTCATGTCAAGTACCTAACTTCCTTAGCACTTATCATGATGATCTTTGAATAAAATTCTTTTTGTCACTCTTTTACCGCTTTTGATTTATCTTTGAATTATATTGTGTCAAATTCATACTTCGCAGATATGCTCTTAGATTTTAGATCTGTATCTTAAATGACTGAAAGGTTGCGGATATGAGTAGATCGCGCAACGATAAAAGGAGCCGCATGCACTCCTCGAGAGAGGATGACATGGATCTTCCGGATTGGATTCAAATCAAATAGAGGGGTTCACCGCCTAAAGCAAGCTTAGGGGTTTCGACTGGCCGAGGGGTATTAATCTATCAACCTAAGGTTAGTCAAAAGCATGGGCTCAAGAGAGATGCTTTTGTATCTTCGGAACCTCCACGGTCGAAGTGAGTAAAATAGAGTTTGTGTTTCATAAAACGTTTATTCAAATGAAGTCTAGATCAAGTGCTAGTTTTTAGTTAATTTTCTTTCAATTAGTTTAATTTAATCTCATTTTATATTTAGATAAAATAGTATTAATTTGCGTGAGTATAAGTACTCAACAGGCCCCGAGTCTAATACGATATTTCCTATACTATATTTCGATAGGTACGCTTACCTATTTGAGATTATAGTTTGGATACATTTTAAAACTATAAATTCTTCATCAAGTTTTTTAGCGCTCTTGGGAGACACCCCTTGCTTATCTTGAGCTCTGAATATAAATTTTAAGTGCATGACCAAGATCTGAAAACATTCTGGAGAAAAATAACATTTTTGGTCGCGGATAGCTAAACTTCAAATGATCTTAACTTTCAAACCAAGAAGAGTTATGTTGGGTATTGTATCCACAATGTACCTGATTTGAAGAAGCCCCTGGACAAGCTAAGGTGAATAGACTATGTATTTGATAAACTTTTTTTTCTAGTTGTGCTTGTAGTTTTTCCACGCTAAGTGCACACCAATGTCAGGGTGCAGTAGGTCAATATACACGGGTCTGCACGACGTAATCCCTCGTTGAGCAGATCAGTGTGTTGGCCTACGTGTACTCTCTCTATTGGAGTGCACTTATTTTCAAGCACAGGGCCGCTCATATGCAAGAGAAGACAAGGAGCATGGAGGATCAAGGAGCAGCTCCTAGGGGGAAGACGAAAAATCGTCCAAGGCAAATTCGACGAGAATCACCAAGTGATTCTCGCCGAATCGGCGAGAATCACTAGTGATTCTCGCCGAATCGACGAGAATCATCAGTGATTCTCGCCGACTCCTTCTGGCCATCTCAAAATGGTGCCAAGTAAGATTCGGCGAGAATCACTTGTAATTCCCGCCGAACCAGTGGTCAAGCAGCCCATGAATACCAAGTAAAATTCGTTGAGAATCAACAAGTGATTCGACGAGAATCACAAACGATTCTCGACGAATCGTCGAGAATCACTTGGTGATTCTCGCCGATTCGTCGAGAATCGTCTGCGATTCTCGCCGATTTTTCCTTGGCGTTTTCTCAGTTAATTTCCTGAACCGGATTCTGTCTCAGCTAATTTCCTGAACCGGATTCTGCCGCTGTTTAATATCTGGACCGGGATTTGGGGATTATTTCTGTGGGTCCCGCAAACGGTCTTATTGGGGGTAGCTACAGTATTTATACTCGGGTATTTTGAACAGTAAAGACACGGAGAAAAAACCCGAGCACGAAACCCTAAAATCGCGATCTCTCTTCTCCGCCGCCGCCGTCGCGCTCGGGCTAGTACGTCGCCTCCGCCGATCGTTCTCCTTCCCGATCTCCGGCGACAGAAGCTTAGCAAAGCTTGCGTCTCACGTGTCTATCCAGAGATCCCTTGTCTCTCGATTTGTTGACCGGGAAAACTTCCCCGTCCGAATCGATCGAGACGACCGATCCTAGAGTGACCGTTGGTAGACCTAGTTTGCTTCGCAAAGAAGTTTGGATCTCAAAGCACTGCAGCTGCGCACCTTCGTCGCCGCCAACTCCGAACCAAGCCGCCGCTCGGATTGCCGCCGCCGGTTTCGGGAGATCCTCTCCAAGAGAGACCAAGGTTGTAGACTCCTCATCGACCTCGAGAACACGTCGTCGAACGAAGAGGAACACCGTAGTCTCCGAAAGAAGTTTGTATTTCATATACATTCCATATTTACTTTTGTTGTAAAGGAACTTTTGTTCCGTGTTGTAAGGGTTGGGTGCAACCCAGTTTGTGGGAGCGTTGACTCTCACGTGTGGAAGGGCTCCTTCCGTTAGTGCAGGGATTGGATTTCAATCCCGTTGGTGAAGTGACCGAGTCGTCCCTTGTTGGGGAGATAGGTCGAAGGGGGAAAGTGGATGTACCCAAGTCGGGGAACCACTATAAATTTGCTGTGTATTCTGTGTGCTGTGTTTGTTGTTTTTATTGTGCAGGTACATCTGTAAATTCCGCAAAAGTACCACACGTCACCTATTCCCCCCCCATAGGTGCACATAGCCGACACTAAGTGGACTTTCAAGTGGTATCAGAGCGAGGTTACTCAACAAAAAGGTTAACACCTTGAGGTGAATCCTGCCACTAGTGTCAACAAGGAGACATACATCTACTATGGACGGGCTCAAGTACTCCGGCAAGATCCCAGTATGCAACAGACTCAACTTTCCTATCTGGAAGGAAAGAATCAGGTTCTACATGGAAGCAGTGGACCATCGACTGTTCATGATCGTGCTGGAGGGACCTTATGTCCCCACTAAGGCCTCCACCATTGATCCCACCAAGAAAGTGCCTAAGACACTCTCTGAAATGGACAAGGATGAGATGGTCCTAGTGGGCCTTGACATGAAGGCTAGAAACATCCTGGTCAGTGCAGTTGATGACTCGATGATGCAAAACTTCAGCAACTGCAGGACAGCTCAGGAGATATGGCAGTGTCTGATCATTCTAATGGAGGGCACAGATGAAGTAAGGGATGATCGGAGATCCCTCCTGAACCAGAAGTACGAGGCCTTCCGGCAAGGGCCTAAGGAAGAGATCGGAGTCACATACGAGAACTTCCTGAAGATTGTCAACGCCCTCAAGGGCTATGGAAGGGTGTTCACCAATGGTGAACTCAATGACAAATTCCTTAGGTCCCTTACTAAGGAATGAGACACAAAGATCTGCGCCATCAGAGAATTTGGCAGACTAGCAGAAACTGATCCACAAATCCTGTTCGGGAAGCTGATGTCCTATGAACTTCAGCTGAACACCAGGAAGGCAGAGGAAGAAGCAGAGAAGGCTGCTGCAAAAGAAAAGACTGTGGCCCTAAAAGCCAGTCACTCCAGAAAAGGGAAGGGTGCGGTGTCCTACCGTGCCAGAAATAAGGAAGAAGAGGAGGACTCCGATCCATGCTCCTCCAGCTCAGAACTGTCGGAAGAGGATTTCTCCCTCATCACTCGAGAGTTCAAGAAATTCCTCAAGATGAGGAATCAAAGAAAGAGAGACGGCTCCTCTTCCAGACATCAGAAGAAAAACTACTCTTCTGACAGGTATGCATCTAAACCTAACAAACATCGTTCTTCTGATATTATTTGCTTTGGATGCAATAAGCCAGGTCACGTAGTGGCCGACTGCCATCAAAGCAAAAGAGATAAAGGGAAAGGAGAGGAGCTCAAATCCTCCAGAGATAAGAAGAAGGAGCGGAGCTATATCGCCAGAAGGCCAAAGACACTAAGTGAGTCTGATTCCTCAGACTCCAGTGATGATGAAGAAGCCTACTTCGGGCTGGTGGGTCGATCGGACTCAGAAGGAGAATGCCCCCCATTCACTGGGAAGGTAAAAGCTCACACCCCTCTTTCCGACTCCGACTCTGATCCTGAGTCTCAGGATGATGAACCTGAGGATGGCCCTTCGGCCCGTGAAGCTGAGCTCCTCGAAAAGTATGAGCTTCTGCTCAACACTTTCGACGAGTGTCGCAAGAGACTGAAGGCTGAGAAGAAGGAAGTAAAATTCCTTAAGGGTGAGTGTGTATCCCTAAGGGAAGAGGTCACTAGCTTGATCTCTCTCAGACAGGAGCACATTGACCTAACTTCAAAGCACTCAGAGTCTTTGAAGCTCCTTGATCTCAAGCAGGAGGAAGTCAACAAATTGGAAGAACTACTTGCGGCAGAAAGGAAGATCGTACAGAGCTTCTCTATGCCTAAAACAGTTCTTCCAGTCGTTGACACCTTCTCTGCTCAGGCCAAAGGAGCTGGCTTGGGGCATGTTGGGGCATCTGGTTCTTCATCTCGGAGAAACAAGAACCAGAGGAAGAATAAGGCCGCCAAGAAGGCCTCTGCTGATGAAAAGGGGAAGGCTCCTCTTAGTCCTGTTGCGTTCAGAAAGCCTGGCTTTCCTTGCAACCAACATGACTTTGAGTCAACATTTGGGCATCATTTCCGGCCCTCGGTTGCAAAGCCTAAGAGCCGGTATGAAGGTTGGAACTTCCCCCGGAACTTTGGTGAGAGTGCCTTCAAGGCACCTTATGAGGAGATCCACATAGGAAGTTATGGTCCGTTCTCTAGCGGCCATAATGGAAAGCAGGCGCCAAAAGTCAAGCCTGTTATTCAGAAGGTGACAAAGTCATGTGACTGCCGTCACCATGAGGCCTCCACCTCCAGATCCAAGGCCCCAGCTGTACCCGTTGTTCCCAGGGTAAGGCAGGAGCCTAGGAAGAGATACAACAGGTTCGACTGTTGGTGCTGTGGCAAAGTCGGTCACTTTGCCGTGGATTGTTGGTTTAATCCAAGGAACTACGAGACTCCCCATGTTAACAATGCGAGACCGACCACTCGTAGGGTTAACCACCCGAGGGGGAGTGTGCTAACCAGGAATCTAGGACCCAAGTTCGATTGGGTTCCTAAGGCAAATTAGTTTTGTTTTGCAGGAATGTCCAAAGGCCACCAAAACGCCAATCTGGTATTTGGACAGTGGATGCTCCCGACATATGACCGGGACAAGAAGCCTGCTGCGTGATTACACTCCAGTCGAGAATGGACCCAAAGTCATCTTTGGAGGGTCAGATCGAGGAGTCACCAGAGGTTATGGTATGATTTCCAACGGTATAATCTCTATCACCGACGTGGCTTATGTTGAAGGGTTAAACCATAACCTGATCAGCGTTAGTCAGTTATGTGATAAAGGTTATGACGTTAAGTTCTGCAAGGATAAATGTCTGATAATTTCACGTACCTCTTCTGAGACGGTATTATCAGGCATTAGGAGCAGAAATATCTTTTGCTTAGATTCTCTCAGTTTGGATTCATCTACCCCCGTATGCCTTGTGGCAACAGGCAGTGCATCTCTTTGTGAACAATGGCACAAGAGATTGGCACATATTAATTATAAGACAATTAGTATGTTATTTTCTAAGAATTTAGTAAGAGATGCTCCCAGTATCAAGTGCATCAAAGATAGCCCCTGTCATGCATGCCAGATGGGCAAACAGACTCGGGCTACCTTTAAGAGCATTGCAGACAAAGACTCCTCCCGATGTCTTTACCTATTACATATGGACTTGTTTGGTCCAATGCAAGTTCATAGCTTGGGAGGCAAATCATATACGCTAGTGATAGTTGATGATCACTCTCGGTTTACATGGGTGTTCTTTTTGAAACGAAAGTCAGATACTTTTGACATCTTCACTAATTTTGTCAAGCAAGTTCAGAACGAATTTAACTGCTCCGTGGTCAAAGTCAGAAGTGACCATGGAACAGAATTCGAATCTGGTGCTATGACAGAATTCTGTGAAGAACACGGTATCTTTCATGAGTTTTCCTCCCCACGCACTCCTCAGCAAAATGGGGTTGTGGAGAGGAGAAATAGAACTCTCATTGAAGCCTGCACGACAATGTTGAAAGACGCCTCTCTCCCTGAATACTTCTGGGCAGAGGCTGTCAATACAGCTTGTCATGCACAAAACCGAGCACTGATCAACAAGCATCATCGTAAGACACCCTACGAGCTACTGAAAGGCAGGAAACCAACCTTGTCCTACTTTAGGATTTTTGGTTGCAGATGCTATGTACTAAATAATGGGAAGTACCCGCGTACTAAATTCGGTGAAAAATGCTTCGAAGGCATATTCATGGGATATAGTTCCCATAGTCGGGCATATAGGGTCTTCAATAAGAAAACCTTAGTGGTAGAAGAATCAATAAATGTTGTATTTGATGAAGGAAGCTTGCTTAACAGCAATTCTTCCAGTAGTATTCTTGAAGATGCAGGTGCTAGACTTGACCAGCTGAATCTGGATGAGACCCCTAAAGATGACGCACCCAAGTACGTCAAAGTTTCCACCTCCACGTCATCTGAAAATGTTGAAGATCAAGATGGAACAAATCTTTTAGAAGAAAGAGAAGCACAAGAAGTAGCTGAAGCTCCAGACGCCAGACTTCTAGAGCTCCGTCACGTGAGGGATCATCCTAGAGAACAGATCATCGGAGATCCTCGTGTAGGCGTCAGAACTCGAAGAGGTACAACTAACGAAGTATTGCATCTCAGCTTCCTGTCACAGGTTGAGCCAAAGAAGTTCGACGAGGCGAATAAGGATGCGGCATGGATTCTGGCCATGCAAGAGGAACTACATCAGTTCGAATGGTGCAAAGTTTGGACGCTGGTTCCCAGACCATACAAGCAGAATGTAATCGGCACAAAGTGGATCTTCAGAAACAAGCTGGATGAACATGGTGTCATCATAAAGAACAAAGCCAGGCTGGTGGCTCAAGGTTACCGACAGGAGGAAGGGATTGATTTCGACCAGACCTTTGCACCAGTAGCAAGGCTCGAGGCAATCCGGTTGTTCCTGGCGTATGCTTCACACAAAGGATTCACAGTCTACCAAATGGATGTGAAATCTGCATTCCTGAATGGAGATCTGAAAGAGGAAGTATTCGTCGCTCAACCCCCAGGTTTTGTCGACCCAACTTATCCCAATCACGTTTATTTTCTTAATAAGGCCTTATATGGGTTGAAACAAGCTCCACGAGCTTGGTATGAGACTTTATCTAGCTTTCTTCTTGAGAACAAGTTCTCCAGAGGTAAAATAGATAAAACATTGTTTCTCCGGGAAGTCAAAGGCAAGATTTTGCTGGTGCAAATCTATGTCGATGACATAATATTCGGCTCAACCGACAACAATCTTTGCAAAAAGTTTTCTAAACTTATGCAAGGAAAGTTTGAAATGAGCAGTATGGGAGAGCTCAAGTATTTCTTAGGCCTTCAAGTGAAACAGTCTGAGGATGGAATCTTCATCTCTCAGACGAAGTTCACAAATGAACTCCTTAAGAAATTCGGCATGGAGAGTGCAACCTCTATGAGGACTCCAATGGGATCCACCATGTCTCTGGATAAGGATGAGAAAGGTAAACCTTTCGATGAAACCAAATACAGAAGCATCATTGGATCCCTGCTCTACCTTACTGCCAGTAGACCGGATATTATGTTCTCCACATGTGTATGTGCCCGATACTAGGTGAACACTAAGGAATCTCACTATGTCGCTGCAAAGCGAATTCTAAGATACCTTAAAGGTACTCCTAATCTTGGCTTGTGGTACCCGAGGAACAATGATGTCGAGCTAATAGGCTTTTCAGATGCTGATTTTGCAGGGAGCAGGGATGACAGGAAAAGCACCTCCGGGACGTGTCAATTCCTCGGCAGGAGGCTTATCTCATGGAACAGCAAGAAACAAAATTGTGTTGCAACCTCCACAGCAGAGTCAGAGTATATCTCGGCAGGAAGCTGTTGCGCACAACTCCTTTGGATCAGAAATCAGTTGGCCGACTACAACCTTCAGTTCAAGGAAGTTCCAATGTACTGCGACTCCTCCAGTGCAATTGCCATTGCCAACAATCCGGTGTCGCACAGCCGAATGAAGCATATTGAAGTACGCTACCACTTCATTCGGGAGCACGTGGAGAACAAGGATATCTCTCTCTGTTATGTCCCCACGGACAAGCAGATTGCTGATATATTCACCAAGCCCCTAGACGAGGCCAAGTTCAATCTTTTCAAGACTGAATTGGGAATGCTCAACTATGAGGAGTGAAGCCTACAGATGCTCCAGGCTAGTGCAAGAACCGAGGGGGAGCAAGGAACTCAGCGTGCGTACAGCTGCAAGAACTGAGGGGGAGCAAAGAGTCAATCGCTACAGACCCTGATTTGTAGAAGCCGAAAAGGGGGAGATTACCCTCTCGGGGTCAAGGCTAAGGTGTGGCTCCAGCTTGCTCCCAAGAAAGCGGTATTGGTAAGGGATAACTCCACCCAATGTTAAGTTTATGAATTTCATTTGCTTTCATTTTCATTCGCTCCATTCACCTTAGCTTGTAGGGTTTAGGCTTTTTCAAATAGGGGGAGATTGTTGGGTATTGTATCCACAATGTACCTGATTTGAAGAAGCCCCTGGACAAGCTAAGGTGAATAGACTATGTATTTGATAAACTTTTTTTTCTAGTTGTGCTTGTAGTTTTTCCACGCTAAGTGCACACCAATGTCAGGGTGCAGTAGGTCAATATACACGGGTCTGCACGACGTAATCCCTCGTTGAGCAGATCAGTGTGTTGGCCTACGTGTACTCTCTCTATTGGAGTGCACTTATTTTCAAGCACAGGGCCGCTCATATGCAAGAGAAGACAAGGAGCATGGAGGATCAAGGAGCAGCTCCTAGGGGGAAGACGAAAAATCGTCCAAGGCAAATTCGACGAGAATCACCAAGTGATTCTCGCCGAATCGGCGAGAATCACTAGTGATTCTCGCCGAATCGACGAGAATCATCAGTGATTCTCGCCGACTCCTTCTGGCCATCTCAAAATGGTGCCAAGTAAGATTCGGCGAGAATCACTTGTAATTCCCGCCGAACCAGTGGTCAAGCAGCCCATGAATACCAAGTAAAATTCGTTGAGAATCAACAAGTGATTCGACGAGAATCACAAACGATTCTCGACGAATCATCGAGAATCACTTGGTGATTCTCGCCGATTCGTCGAGAATCGTCTGCGATTCTCGCCGATTTTTCCTTGGCGTTTTCTCAGTTAATTTCCTGAACCGGATTCTGTCTCAGCTAATTTCCTGAACCGGATTCTGCCGCTGTTTAATATCTGGACCGGGATTTGGGGATTATTTCTGTGGGTCCCGCAAACGGTCTTATTGGGGGTAGCTACAGTATTTATACTCGGGTATTTTGAACAGTAAAGGCACGGAGAAAAAACCCGAGCACGAAACCCTAAAATCGCGATCTCTCTTCTCCGCCGCCGCCGTCGCGCTCGGGCTAGTACGTCGCCTCCGCCGATCGTTCTCCTTCCCGATCTCCGGCGACAGAAGCTTAGCAAAGCTTGCGTCTCACGTGTCTATCCAGAGATCCCTTGTCTCTCGATTTGTTGACCGGGAAAACTTCCCCGTCCGAATCGATCGAGACGACCGATCCTAGAGTGACCGTTGGTAGACCTAGTTTGCTTCGCAAAGAAGTTTGGATCTCAAAGCACTGCAGCTGCGCACCTTCGTCGCCGCCAACTCCGAACCAAGCCGCCGCTCGGATTGCCGCCGCCGGTTTCGGGAGATCCTCTCCAAGAGAGACCAAGGTTGTAGACTCCTCATCGACCTCGAGAACACGTCGTCGAACGAAGAGGAACATCGTAGTCTCCGAAAGAAGTTTGTATTTCATATACATTCCATATTTACTTTTGTTGTAAAGGAACTTTTGTTCCGTGTTGTAAGGGTTGGGTGCAACCCAGTTTGTGGGAGCGTTGACTCTCACGTGTGGAAGGGCTCCTTCCGTTAGTGCAGGGATTGGATTTCAATCCCGTTGGTGAAGTGACCGAGTCGTCCCTTGTTGGGGAGATACGTCGAAGGGGGAAAGTGGATGTACCCAAGTCGGGGAACCACTATAAATTTGCTGTGTATTCTGTGTGCTGTGTTTGTTGTTTTTATTGTGCAGGTACATCTGTAAATTCCGCAAAAGTACCACACGTCACCTATTCCCCCCCCCCATAGGTGCACATAGCCGACACTAAGTGGACTTTCAAGTTACGAGACGTGCAACTAGTCAATGGAAAGAGGACGACATCCTCTACAAATTTGGAGAGTTTCACAAGTACACGGCCCCATGACACGGGCGTGACCAGGGCATGAACACGGGCGTGTCTAGTTCAATAGTACAATTTTCTGCAGAAAGCTTCCGCGGACAATTCTGGGACATTTTCTAAGTACACGCCCACATGTCACGGGAGTGGCCCATGGCGTGACCTTCCCGAAACTGCCGAATTGATGTCAGTTTGTGTCGTTTCCATCTTTTTGCTGACCCAGTCAGTACACTCTCTAGGTCACAGGCGTGACCGAGAGACGTGACTTCCCCAACACCCAGAATTTATTCCGGCCATTTCTCCTTCCCGCCGTTTCCAGTAACAGACTTGACACGCACTGGGTCACGGGCGGACATAGGGGCGTGACCAACAAAACAGCGACTTTTGGCGGTTTTTCTCCGACGTTCTCGGGCATTTAAGATGACGGTTCCGAGCTTGACACGCCCTAGGTCACGGGCGTGACCAAGGGCAAGAACAACCAACAACTTTTCCTATAAATTCCAGATGAGTTCAGGAGCTAGGGGGAAAGGAGGAGCCAATTTTAGGACTATGTTGTAGCTTAGTTTACTGTTTTTATGCATTTCTTTTATGTAATTTCAATTTCATAATTAATTTTTAATTTTTGCTAATTTCAATTCAAGTACTCCTCTTCTTAATCATGTCTTCCTTTTACTTTTATTGTAACCTTTATTTCATGTCAAGTAGCTAACTTCCTTAGCACTTGATCATGATGATCTTTGAATAAAACTCTTTTTGTCAAACTCTTTTACCGCTTTCGATTTATCTTTGAATTATATTGTGTTGAATTCATATTTCGCGGATATGCTCTTCGATTTTAGATTCGTATCTTAAATGACTGAGAGGTTGCGGGTACGAGAAGATCGCTCAAAGATAAAAGGAGCCGCATGCCCTCCTCGAGAGAGGATGATATGGATCTTCCGGATTTTAGTCAAATCCAATAGAGGGGTTCACCGCCTAAAGAAAGCTTAGGGGTGACCAAATGCATTTTTCTCCAACGTTCACGTGCTTTTAAGATGACAGTTTCGAGCTTGACATGCCCTAGGTCACGGTCGTGACCAAGGGCGTGACCGACCAGCAACTCTTCCTATAAATTCCAAATGAGTTCAGGAGCTGGAAAAAAAAGGAGGAGCCTATTTTAGGACTATGTTGTAGCTTAATTTACCGTTTTTATGCATTTCTTTTATGTAATTTCAATTTCAAAGTTTAACTTTACTTTTTGCTAATTTCAATTCAAGTACTCCTCTTCTTAATCATGTCTTCCTTTTATTTTTATTGTAACCTTTATTTCATGTCAAGTAGCTAACTTCCTTAGCACTTGATCATGATGATATTTGAATAAACTCTTTTTGTCAAACTCTTTTACCGCTTTCGATTTATCTATGAATTATATTGTATCGAATTCATATTTCATAGATATGCTCTTCGATTTTAGATCAGTATCTTAAATGACCGAGAGGTTGCGGATACGAGTAGATCGCGCAAAGATAAAAGGAGTCGCATGAACTCCTCAGCAGAGGATGACATGGATCTTCCGGATTGGTGTCAAATCCAATAGAGGGGTTCACTGCCTAAAGCAAGCTTAGGGGTTTTGACTGGATGAGAGGTCTTAATCGATCAACCTAAGGTTAGTTAAAAACATGGGCTTGAGAGAGACGCTTTTGTATCTTGGGAACCTCCACGGTCGAAGTGAGTAAAATAAAGTTTGAGTTTCATAAAAAGTTTTTTCAAAGGGAGTCTAGATCAAGTGCTAATTTGTAGTTTATTTTCTTTCAATTAGTTTAATTTTATCTCATTTTATATTTAGATAAAATGATACTAATTTGCGTTAGTAGAAGTCCTCAACAGGCCCCGAGTCTAATACGACATTTCCTATACTATATTTCGATAGGTACGCTTGTCTATTTGAGATTATAGTTTGGATATATTTTAAAACTATAAATTTTTAATCAAGTTTTTAGCGCTCTTGGGAGACACCGCCTGCTTATCTTGAGCTCTGAATATCAATTTCAAGTGCATGACCATGATCTGAAAACATTCTGGAGAAAATTAACATTTTTGGTCACGGATAGCTAAACTTCAAATGGTCATAACTTTCAAACCAGGAAGTGTTACGGGACGTGCAACTAGTCAACGAAAGGAGGACGACGCCCTCTACAAATCTGGAGAGTTTCACAAGTACAAGCCCCCATGACACGGGCGTGACCATGGCGTGAACACGGGCGTGTCTAGTTCAAAAGTACAATTTTCTGAAGAAAGCTTCCGTGGACGATTCTGGGACATTTTCTAAGTACACGCCCGTATGTCACGGGCGTGTACCAGGGCGTGACCTACCCAAAACTGCCAAATTGATGCCAGATTGTGCCGTTTCCATCCGTTTGCTGAACCGGTCAGTACACGCCCTAGGTCACGGGCGTGACCGAGGGACGTGACTTCCCCTCACATCTAGAATTAATTCCCGCCATTTCTCCTTCCCGCCGTTTCCAGTAACAGACTTGACAAGCCCTGGGTCACGAGCGTGACCTAGGGGTGTGACCCGCAAAATTGCGACTTTTGGCGGTTTTTCTCCGACATTCCTGGGCTTTTAAGATGACGGTTCCGAGCTTGACACACCCTAGGTCATGGGCGTGACTAAGGGCGTGACTGACCAGCAACTTTTCATATAAATTCCAGATGAGTTCAGGAGCTGGGAAGGAGGAGCCAAATTTAGGACTATGTTGTAGCTTACTTTACTGTTTTTATGCATTTCTTTTATGTAATTTCAATTTCATAGTTAACTTTACTTATTGCTAATTTCAATTCAAGTACTCTCTCTTCTTAATCATGTCTTCCTTTTACTTTTATTGTATCCTTTATTTCATGTCAAGTAGCTAACTTCCTTAGCACTTGATCATGATGATCTTTGGATAAAACTCTTTTTGTCAAACTCTTTTACCGCTTTCGATTTATCTTTGAATTATATTGTGTCGATTTATATTTCATGGATATGCTCTTCGATTTTAGATCCATATCTTAAATGACCGAGAGTTGCAGATACGAGTAGAACGCTCAAAGATAAAAGGAGCCGCATGCACTCCTCGAGATAGGATGACATGGATCTTCGGATTGGAGTCAAATCCAATAGAGGGTTTCACCACCTAAAGTAAGCTTAGGTGAGTGACAAGGGCGTTTTTATCCAACGTTCCCGGGCTTTTAAGATAACGGTTCCGAGCTTGACACTCCATAGGTTACGGGCGTGACCGACCAGCAACTCTTCCTATAAATTCCAGATGAGTTCAGGAGCTGGAAAAAAAAGGTGGAGCGAATTTTAGGACTATGTTGTAGCTTAGTTTACTGTTTTTAACCATTTCTTTTATGTAATTTCAATTTTATAGTTTAACTTTACTTTTTACTAATTTCAATTCAAGTACTCCTCTTCTTAATCATGTCTAACTTTTATTTTTATTATAACCTTTATTTCATGTCAAGTACCTAACTTCCTTAGCACTTGATCATGATGATCTTTGAATAAAACTATTTTTGTCAAATTCTTTTACCGCTTTCGATTTATCTTTGAATTATATTGTGTCGAATTCATACTTCGCGGATATGCTCTTCGATTTTAGATATGTATCTTAAATGACCGAGAGGTTGCGGATATGAGTAGATTGCGCAACGATAAAAGGAGTCGCATTCACTCCTCGAGAGAGGATGACAAGGATCTTCCGGATTGGAGTCAAATCCAATAGAGGGGTTCACCGCCTAAAGCAAGCTTAGGGGTTTCGACTGGCCGAGGGTTCTTAATCGATCAACCTAACGTTAGTCAAAAGCATGGGCTCGAGAGAGATGCTTTTGTATCTTGGGAACCTCCACGGTCGAAGTGAGTAAAATAGAGTTTGTGTTTCATAAAAAGTTTATTCAAATGGAGTCTAGATCAAGTGTTAGTTTTTATTTTATTTTCTTTCAATTAGTTTAATTTAATCTCATTTTATATTTAGATAAAATAGTATTAATTTGCGTGAGTATAAGTACTCAACAGACCCCGAGTCTAATACGACATTTCCTATACTATATTTCGATATGTACGCTTGCCTATTTGAGATTATAGTTTGGATACATTTTAAAACTATAAATTCTTCATCAAGTTTTTTAGCGCACTTGGAGACACCCCTTGCTTATCTTAAGCTCTGAATATCAATTTTAAGTGCATGACCAAGATCTGAAAACATTCTGGAGAAAATTAACATTTTTGGTCGCGGATAGCAAAACTTCAAATGGTCATAACTTTCAAATCAGGAAGAGTTACGGGACGTGCAACTAGTCAATAGAAAGAGGATGACGTCCTCTACAAATTTATAGAGTTTCACAAGTACACGACCCCATGAAATGGGCATGAACAGGGCATGAACACGGGCATGTCTAGTTCAATAGTATAATTTTCTGCAGAAAACTTTCGTGGACAATTCTGGGACATTTTCTAAGTACACACCCAAATGTCACGGACGTGACCCATGGCGTGACCTACCTGAAACTGCCGAATTGATGTCAGTTTGCGCCGTTTCCATCTATTTGCTGAGCCGGTCAGTACACTCTCTAGGTCACATGCGTGACCGAGGGGCGTGACTTTCCCTAACAGCCAGAATTTATTCCCTCCATTTCTCCTTCCCGCCGTTTCCAGTAACAGACTTGACACGCCTGGGTCACGGGCGGACCTATGGGCGTGACCCACAAAATGGCGAATTTTGGCGGTTTTTATCCGACGTTCCCGGGCATTTAAGATGATGGTTCGGGCTTGACACGCCCTAGGTCACGGGCTTGACTAAGGGCGTGACCAACCATCAACTTTTCCTATAAATTCCGGATGAGTTCAGGAGCTGGGGGGAAGGAGGAGCCAATTTTATTACTATGTTGTAGCTTAGTTTATAGTTTTTATGCATTTCTTTTATGTAATTTCAATTTCATAGTTTAATTTTAATTTTTGCTAATTTCAATTCAAGTACTCCTCTTCTTAATCATGTCTTCCTTTTACTTTTATTGTAACCTTTATTTCATGTCAAGTTGCTAACTTCCTTAGCACTTGATCATGATGATATTTGAATAAAATTCTTTTTGTCAGACTCTTTTACCACTTTCGATTTATCTTTGAATTATATTGTGTTGAATTCATATTGTATTGAATTCATATTTCGCGGATATTCTTTTCGATTTTAGATTCGTATCTTAAATGACTGAGAGTTTGCGGATACGAGAAGATCGCTCAAAGATAAAAGGAGCCGCATGAACTCCTTGAGAGAGGATGACATGGATCTTCCAGATTTTAGTCAAATCCAATAGAGGGGTTCACCGCCTAAAGCAAGCTTAGGGGTGACCAAATGCATTTTTCTCCGACGTTCCCGTACTTTTAGATGACGGTTCCGAGCTTGACATGCCCGAGGTCACGGGCGTGACTAAAGGCGTTACCGACCAGCAACTCTTCCTATAAATTCCAAATGAATTCAGAGGCTGGAAAAAAAAGGAGGAGCCAATTTTAGGACTATGTTGTAGCTTAGTTTACTGTTTTTATGCATTTCTTTTATGTAATCTCAATTTCATAGTTTAACTTTACTTTTGCTAATTTCAATTCAAGTACTCCTCTTCTTAATCATGTCTTCCTTTTATTTTTATTGTAACCATTATTTCATGTCAAGTAGCTAACTTTCTTAGCACTTGATCATGATGATCTTTGAATAAAACTCTTTTTGTCAAACTCTTTTACCGCTTTCGATTTATCATTGAATTATATTGTATCAAATTCATATTTCACAGATATGCTCTTCGATTTTAGATCAGTCTTAAATGACCGAGAGGTTGCGGATACGAGTAGATCGCCCAAAGATAAAAGGAGTCGCATGCACTCCTCAGCAGAGGATGACATGGATCTTCCGGATTGAATTCAAATACAATAGAGGAGTTCACCGCCTAAAGCAAGCTTAGGTGTTTCGACTCGATGAGGGGTCTTAATCGATCAACCTAGGGTTAGTAAAAAGTATGGGCTCGAGAGAGACGTTTTTGTATCTTGGGAACCTCCACGGTCAAAGTGAGTAAAATAAAGTTTGTGTTTCATAAAAAGTTTATTCAAAGGGAGTCTACATCAAGTGTTAGTTTATAGTTTTATTATTTCAATTAGTTTAATTTAATCTCATTTTATATTTAGATAAAATAATACTAATTTGCATGAGTAGAAGTACTCAACAGGCCCTGAGTCTAATAAGACATTTCCTATACTATATTTCGATAGGTACGCTTGCCTTTTTGAGATTATAGTTTGGATACATTTTAAATCTATAAATTCTTAATCAAGTTTTTAGCGCTCTTAGGAGACACCACTTGTTTATCTTGAGCTCTGAATATCAATTTCAAGTGCATGACCATGATCTGAAAAAATTCTGGAGAAAATTAAAATTTTTGGTCGCGGATAGCTAAACTTCAAATGGTCATAACTTTCAAACCAGGAAGAGTTACGGGACGTGCAACTAGTCAACAAAAAGAGGACGACGGCCTCTACAAATCTGGAGAGTTTCACAAGTACACGCCTCCATGACACGGGCGTGACCATGCCGTGAACACGGGCGTGTCTAGTTCAAAATTACAATTTTCTGCAGAAAGCTTCCGTGGACGATTCTGGGACATTTTCTAAGTACACGCCCATGTCACGGGCGTGACCCAGGCCGTTTCCATCCGTTTTTGCTGACCCGGTCAGTACACGCCCTAGGTCACGGGCATGATGAGGGACGTGACTTCCCCCAACATTCAGAATATATTCCCGCTTTCCAGTAACAGACTTGACACGCCCTGGGTCACGGGCGGACCTATGGGCGTGACCCACAAAACATCGACTTTTGGCGGTTTTCTCCGATGTTCCCGGGCATGTAAGATGACGGTTCCGGGCTTGACACTCCCTAGGTCACGGGCGTGAACAAGGGTGACCAACCAGCAACTTCTCCTATAAATTCCAGATGAGTTCAGGAGCTGGGGGGAAGGAGAAACCAATTTTAGGACTATGTTGTAGCTTAGTTTACATTTTTTATGCATTTCTTTTATGTAATTTCAATTTCATAGTTTAATTTTAATTTTTGCTAATTTCAATTCAAGTACTCCTCTTCTTAATCATGTCTTCCTTTTACTTTTATTATAACCTTTATTTCATGTCAAGTAGCTAACTTCCTTAGCACTTGATCATGATGATCTTTGAATAAAACTCTTTTTGTCAAACTCTTTTACCTCTTTTGATTTATCTTTGAATAATATTGTGTTGAATTCATATTTCACGGATATGCTCTTCGATTTTAGATCCGTATCTTAAATGACCGAGAGGTTGCAGATACGAGTAGATCGCTCAAAGATAAAAGGAGCCGCATGCACTCCTCGAGAGAGGATGACACGGATCTTCCGGATTGGAGTCAAATGCAATAGAGGGGTTCACCGCCTAAAGTAAGCTTAGGGTGACCAGGGCGTTTTTCTCCAACGTTCCCGGGCTTTTAAGATGACGGTTCCGAGCTTGACACTCCCTAGGTAACGGGCGTGACCAAGGGCGTGACCGACCAGCAACTCTTCCTATAAATTCCGGATGAGTTCGGGAGCAGGAAAAAAAAGGAGTAGCCAATTTTAGGACTATGTTGTAGCTTAGTTTACTGTTTTTATGCATTTCTTTTATGTAATTTCAATTTCATAGTTTAACTTTACTTTTTGCTAATTTAAATTCAAGTACTCCTCTTCTTAATCATGTCTCTTTTTTATTTTATTGGATCCTTTATTTCATGTCAAGTAGCTAACATCCTTAGCACTTGATCATGATGATCTTTAATTAAAAGTCTTTTTGTCAAACTCTTTTACCGCTTTCGATTTATCTTTGAATTATATTGTGTCGAATTCATATTTCGCGGATATGCTCTTCGATTTTAGTTTCGTATCTTAAATGACAGAGAGGTTTCATATATGAGTAGATCGCTCAAAGATAAAAGGAGCTGCATGCACTCCTCGAGAGAGGATGATATGGATCTTATGGATTGGAGTCAAATACAATAGAGGGGTTCACCGCCTAAAGTAAGCTTAGGGGTGAACAAGGGCGTTTTTCTCCAACGTTCCCGGGCTTTTAAGATGACGGTTTCGAGCTTGACACTCCCTAGGTTACGGGCGTGACCAAGGGCATGACCGACCAGCAACTCTTCCTATAAATTCCAGATGAGTTCAGGAGCTGGAAAAAAAAGGAGGAGCGAATTTTAGGACTATGTTGTAGCTTAGTTTACTGTTTTTAACCATTTCTTTTATGTAATTTCAATTTCAAAGTTTAACTTTACTTTTTGCTAATTTTAATTCAAGTACTCCTCTTCTTAATCATGTCTTCCTTTTATTTTTATTGTAATCTTTATTTCATGTCAAGTACCTAACTTTCTTAGCACTTGATCATGATGATCTTTGAATAAAACTCTTTTGTCAAACTCTTTTACAGCTTTCGATTTATCTTTGAATTATATTGTGTCGAATTCATACTTCGCGGATATGCATTTCGGTTTTAGATCTGTATCTTAAATGACCGAGAGGTTGCGGATATGAGTTGATCGCGCAATGATAAAAGGAGCCGCATGCACTTCTCGAGAGAGGATGACATGAATCTTCCGGATTGGAGTCAAATCCAATAGAGGGGTTCACCACCTAAAGCAAGCTTAGGGGTTTCGACTGGCCGAGAGTTCTTAATCGATCAACCTAAGTTAGTCAAAAGCATTGCCTCAAGAGAGATGCTTTTGTATCTTGGGAACCTCCATGGTCGAAGTGAGTAAAATAGAGTTTGTGTTTCATAAAAAGTTTATTCAAATGAAGTCTAGATCAAGTGGTACTTTTTAGTTTATTTTCTTTCAATTAGTTTAATTTAATCTCATTTTATATTTAGATAAAATAGTATTAATTTGCGTGAGTATAAGTACTCAACAAGCCCCGAGTCTAATACGACATTTTTTATACTATATTTCGATAGGTATGCTTGCCTATTTGAGATTATAGTTTGGATACATTTTAAAACTATAAATTCTTCATCAAGTTTTTTAGCGCTCTTGGGAGACACCCCTTGCTTATCTTGAGCTCTGAATATCAATTTTAAGTGCATTACCACGATCTGAAAACATTCTGGAGAAAATTAACATTTTTGGCCACGGATAGCTAAACTTCAAATGGTCATAACGTTCAAACCAGGAAGAGTTACGGGACGTGCAACTAGTCTACAGAAAGAGGACGATGTCCTCTATAAATTTGGAGAGTTTCACAAGTATACATGGCCCCATGACACGGGCATGACCAGGGCATAAACACGGGCGTGTCTAGTTCAAAAGTACAATTTTCTGCAGAAAGCTTCCGTGGACAATTCTGAGACATTTTCTAAGTACACGCCCACATGTCACGGGCGTGACCCATGGCGTGACCTACCCGAAACTGCCGAATTGATGTCAGTTTGCGTCGTTTCCATCTGTTTGTTGAACCGGTCAGTACACTCTCTAGGTCACAGGCGTGACCGAGGGGCGTGACTTCCCCCAACAGCCAGAATTTATTCCCTCCATTTCTCCTTCCCGCCATTTCCAGTAACAGACTTGACAGGCCCTGGGTCACGGGCGGACCTATGGGCGTGACGCACAAAACGGCGACTTTTGGCGGTTTTTCTCCGACGTTCCCGGGCATTTAAGATGACGGTACCGGGCTTGACACACCCTAGGTCACGGGCGTAACCAAGGGCGTGACCAACCAGCAACTTTTCCTATAAATTCCAGATGAGTTCAGGAGCTGGGGGGAAAGGAGGAGCCAATTTTAGGACTATGTTGTAGCTTAGTTTACTGTTTTATGCATTTCTTTTATGTAATTTCAATTTCATAGTTTAATTTTAATTTTTGCTAATTTCAATTCAAGTACTCATCTTCTTTATCATGTCTTCCTTTTACATTTATTGTAACCTTTATTTCATGTCAAGTAGCTAACTTCCTTAGCACTTGATCATGATGATCTTTGAATAAAACTCTTTTTGTCAAACTCTTTTACCGCTTTCGATTTATCTTTGAATTATATTTTGTTGAATTCATATTTCGCGGATATGCTCTTTGATTTTAGATTTATATCTTAAATGACCGAGAGATTGCAGATACGAGAAGTATGCTCAAAGATAAAAGGAGCCGCATGCACTCCTCGAGAGAGGATGACATGGATCTTCCGGATTTTAGTCAAATCCAATAGAGGGGTTCACCACCTAAAGCAAGCTTAGGGGTGACCAAATGTGTTTTTGTCCAACGTTCACATGCTTTTAAGATGACGGTTTCGAGCTTGACATGCTGTAGGTCACGGGCGTGACCAAGGGCGTGACCGACCAGCAACTCTTCCTATAAATTCCAAATGAGTTCAGGAGCTGGAAAAAAAAGGAGAAGCCAATTTTAGGACTATTTTCTAGCTTAGTTTACTGTTTTTATGCATTTCTTTTATGTAATTTCAATTTCATAGTTTAACTTTACTTTTTGCTAATTTCAATTCAAGTACTCTTCTTCTTAATCATGCCTTCCTTTTATTTTTATTGTAATGATGAATTGTAAATATACGTATTTTTCTGTACATTAATTTACTTATTTTCATTTATTTTTGTCGTTTTTACTTATTTTTATTCAATAAAATGCTCATATTTTTGTAAATATTATACTAACTTATTTTATTTTATTTTTCAGGAAAAAATGAAAATCTGCCAAAAATTGACATGTCACGCCCGTGACATATTGGTCACGCCCGTGACCAGGGCGTGACACGTCAAATTCCTGTGAAATCTGCAATTTTGAAGTGCAAAGCCTGACACGCCCGGGTCACGCCCGTGTCACCCGACACGGGGCGTGACCCAAGCCCGTGACACTCCACTCGATGATTTCATCTCGACGATCGTCGAGTGTCGACACTAGCAGTCATGCCTAGAGTCACGCCCGTGACCTAGGGCGTGACACCTCTTTCCGCTCGACGATTTTCATCTCGACACTTTCAGCTCGACATTCGTCGAGTGTCGACACCAGCCGACACGCCCAGAGTCACGCCGTGACCTGGGGCGTGACCTTTCCAGCTAGCCCGACAAGACCTGCCCGAAGACTTTCGGCGCGCACCGCGCCCAGATCCACCTGCCTGTCACGCCCCTGTCACGCCCGTGACCAAGGGCGTGACCACTGCGAGAACGCCACGTGTCCAGCCCGAAGTCAACTTTCCCGTCAAATCGCCGGCCGCCTTCCAAATAGTACTGTCACGCCCCCTGTCACGCCCGTGACCAAGGGCGTGACCCTTGTAAATTTTTTCTATAAATTCCAGTCTTCTGCTCTGGATTTCTGTTCCCCTTTTGGGCACCATTTTGTATAAGGTGTTGTGCTGTTGGATTGCTTCCAAGGTCTATGTAAGGGATATTTCTCCCCCTCTACTTAGTTTTATTTTCGTTCCTTTGTAACCGATGTTTTTACTTAATAAAAAATATTTCTTTTTCTCTTCTTATGGCGTTGGAATGGATTCATGCACCTCTTCCCTTATACAATCTTATTTATTTTTGTTTTAACTTAGTTTTTGTTCTCTTTGTAACGGGTGTGTGTGTGTATGAGTATAGTTTATTTACTTTTATGTTTTCATTTTCTTACTTAGTTTTGTTAACTTAGATTTTTATAGCTTTTATTTCGTTCCTGTAACCCGTAAAAATGCTTTAAAGTGTCTTTCATTTTCCTTTAACTTAGCTTTTTTTTGTTTTAGGTTGTAAAACTTTTTCTTTCTTTTGACTTTATTTACACTTTTTAATTGTTTTTACGGAGTTATAGGAATGATAACATAGTCGTTTTAATTTTTCGTGCACTTTGATTTTTCGTTTAAACTTTTGTCCGTTTAATTTTTTCGTTCTCTTTTTATGCATTTCTACCGCATTCTAGCTGTAGAAATGTATTCGTTTTTATTTTTCGAGCACTTTCATTTTGCGTTTATTTGCAAACTTTTTCGCTCCGTTTATTTTTATTTTCCCTTTTTATGCATTTCTACCGCATTCTAGCGGTAGAAATGCAGTTGTTTTCATTTTTAGATAACTTAGTTTTTTTTGCAATTTTTATGTGTGCGCATTTATTTCCGCCTACTCGTTAAGAGTTAAATGGCGCTTGTTTATTTTACTTTCTGTAGAGTGCGTGAGTTTGTAATTTTCCTTTTTTCTGCCTACTCACTTGAGTTTAATGGCTGGATTTCATTTCAGTAGAGTGCGTGTGTTTTCATTTATGTCGAGAGAGAGTGTGCGTGCGTTGCATTTATTTTGTCCTACTCGTTTGAGTATGACCCGTATTTATTTTCTCCTACTCATTTGAGTAGGACTTGCGTGTGTGCGTTTTACTGCTTTCATTTCTCGCCCACGCAGTTGCGCCGGGACTCGCAATTTACAGCTTTCTTCAGTCCTACTCGTTTGAGTAGGACTTGCACTTTTCAGCTTTCATTTACTGCTTTATTTTACCGCTTTCATTTACTGCTTTCATTTTCAGCTTTCTTTACTGCTTTATTTTCTGCTTTTCCCGCAAGCCGTCCCCATTCCGATGAGTGGCTAATCGTTCTTAGCCCTCGGCATCGAAGAGCATTGGGACAGATAAAATAGCTTAAAATAACTAAAGGTCTAATTTTTCTAATTAATTAAAAGTACTTAAGGTTTGCCCGGGGTTAACGACGCGTAGGACCACATCGATGTGTGGGCCTATTTCCGTTTTCCATACGCTCGCCGAGAGGCCGTGCGTATGGACAGATCACCCTTGGCAAAGAGAGTTCCGCACTAACCCTCGAGAGAGGAGGCGCGCCAACTCTACCGGATTGGGTTCCCCACCCAATAGCGGGGTTCTTAGCGTAATGTGGGCGTTAAGAGGAAGAATCCTTCGTCGGACGAGAGCCCGGTCGAATAGTCTTAGCGTTCAGGTGAGCGATAGCCCTATAGCTAGGTGAGCTCATTTTAGTGGAACCTCCACGGCCAAGTCTCCGCCTTAATTAATTAGAAATTTAGGAGCTCTTTTTATTTAAAGTCTATTTTAGTTCAATTGTTTTTTCGGTGCCATCGAGCTAAGCTCTTCATCGGCACCACCTTATTGCTTTCTTTTCATGCTTTCATCTTTCTCTTTCTACCATTTTCTGTTTTTTTATATATAAAAATACCCGACAAGTATTATCGGTAAAATAATAGTCCCCTCCAGGGAAGAGTAGAAATAATCGAACCGGACCCGAGAACAATACGACCTCGATATTCCACCCGGAATATCCTGTACTACTCACGATAGGTGCACTTGCCTCCTTTCGTTAAAACTCGATCCAACCCGTTTTATATCCAAATAAATAAATACGCGCGCCCCGTTTTCTTAAATAAAATCACTTCGCCTTTTTCTCAAATAAAACGTCGGGTCGCCGCGTGACCGCAAATAATTTTGGAGTTTTAACCCATCAAGTTTTTTGACGCCTTTTTCTCAACAAACAAACAAAAAATTTTTTTTTTTTGAAAAACCTTAAAAATTAAAATTTGAAAAAACTATAAAACTAAAAAAAAAACTAAACTAAAAAAAACTAAACATCCAAAAAAATGAAAAAAAAAAAAAACTTAACAAAAAACATTTTTATTTTCATTATTGTTTTTGAACAAAAAAAAAACAACAAAATAAAACAAAAAAAAACAAAAAAAAATGAAAAATGAAAAACTTAAAAAATATATTTTCCTTATGAAAAAAAAAAACAAACAAAAAATTAATAATTTGTTTTAAAAAAAAAAAAAAAAAAAAAACAAACCCAAAAAAAAAATCGTAAGTATATATTTTGTTTAATTTAATTTAACTTATTTTATTTTGATTCGGCGCGGTCCTCACTCTTGTGCGCGCTATGGGATCACATTTTTATCACACAATGGTCGCTAAGGCTTTAGCTACCTTCGACTCCCCCACGCACATGCCCCCCTACCGCCCGCGATCTTTAGGCCGCGTTTATCTTTTTTGTTTTTATTCTGTTATCTTTTTCCTTTTTTTTTTCTTTTCTAAATAATGCAGGGTTTCAACCTGGGACTCCCGCGCTCGTCTAAGGGAAGCTCCTACCCTCCCTTTTTCCTTTTTGTACTTATTATCTTTTGTATATTATCTGTTCCGCATACTTAGATTGCAACATTGGGGACAATGTTGGGTTTAAGTATGGGGGTGTTTTCCTATTCTGCACTTTTTATATTCAGTACTTAACAAAAAAAAAATATACAAAAAAATGCAAAAATCAAAAACTTAAAAAAAAAAAAAAAAAATTTCATTATTTTAATAATAATTAAAAAAAAAATTTTCAACAAAAATCATAAAAGTTCAAAAAAAAAAATTCATAAAATAAAAATTCAAAAAAAAAAAAAAAAAAAATCTCTCTTCCCCCTCATCTTCTTTTTTGTAAAAACTTGCGTCTTGCCTGTCCGCGACGGTCGACTCATCGAACCAACCATTCAAATAAGAGTCTGTTCGCGGGGCCGCAATCGAGTTTTTACTTTGCTTTTTTTGTAAAAATCTCTCTTTCCCCCCCTATCTTCTTTGTAAATAACTTTTCTTTCTCTCCTCATTCTTGTAAATTACTTATCTACAAAAACTAAAAATCAAAAAAATTAGAAAAAAACCAAAAAACCCTAAAAAGATAAAAAATTAAAAAATACTAAAAAGATAATAATTAAAACACAAAAAAATGATAAAAACTCTAAAAATTCCAAAAAAAAATGTTTTTGTTAAAATTATGTAACAAAATAATTCGAATATACCATTTCTTAACTCGTTTTGCTTTCCAAAAATTTAGTTTCGAGTTAATTTATATGCGAATTTTAGTTATTCTTTGCTTACTATTCGTTTATTAATTAAAGTTCGATAGATTTAAGTGTCTGGGGTTAAGATTTAAAGAATTTTTTATGTCTTATCCTTATAATAGGGAACTTGTTTTTCACCACCACTTCTAATTTTATAAATAGAAGCTCGTTTTTTATGTTGGAAAATAACATCCATGGATTTCAATTATTTCAACTTCATGCTTTTAGAAACATTGGAACGTTCATTTTAAAAAGGTTGCTCTCAAAACTTTTTTATTAAAATCTAGTTTTCTTTTTGAAAAACTAAACCCACTTCCACTTTTTTTCATGTCTTACTTTGACATGATTACCCCTTTATCCCTTAAAAGATCCTATGTCAATGGGAATAAGATTTCGTTCCGTAAACATAGGCACCCAATAATTTAAAAAGATTATATATGGAGTAAGAGGATAAAATTCATTACTCCTACAAATATACATTGGGTAAATTTTATTATTATGAAGAAAAAAAAATTATTATGTGTTAGGAAAATAAGATTTCGTTTTCCTAACTATCCAAAAAGAAAAAAATTGGAGGTTCGAGAAAAAATTACCTCACCTCAATATCCAAGCCTTCTTCATAAACCACCAAACCACTTCGCCTATTTCAATGATTGTAGACTTAATTTAAAATTTTTTTTGAGAGCATAATTTTTAAATTGCATTATTTCCTTTAACTTCTTTTAAGCTAAAGTTTTTTTTTTATAAATCCAATCCATCTTTGTTAAACTAACAAAAATAAATTTTTGCTTTCTATTTTATTTTATTTAGAAGTCTTTTTGAAACTCTTCCTCTATTCATAACATTTCATAAATTAGGATTTAATTCTTTAACCCCGGATGTTTATTTTGATCTTCCTTTTAATTAATTCAAGCGATAGCTAAACTTAGGATTTCTTTTATTCCTTATAAGTTCATCTCCAACTTTTGCTCTGGAATAGCAAAAGCTTAAGTATGGGGGTATTTGATGAATTGTAAATATACGTATTTTTCTGTACATTAATTTACTTATTTTCATTTATTTTTGTCGTTTTTACTTATTTTTATTCAATAAAATGCTGATATTTTTGTAAATATTATACTAACTTATTTTATTTTATTTTTCAGGAAAAAATGAAAATCTGCCAAAAATTGACATGTCACGCCCGTGACATATTGGTCACGCCCGTGACCAGGGCGTGACACGTCAAATTCCTGTGAAATCTGCAATTTTGAAGTGCAAAGCCTGACACGCCGGGGTCACGCCCGTGTCACCCGACACGGGGCGTGACCCAAGCCCGTGACACTCCACTCGATGATTTCATCTCGACGATCGTCGAGTGTCGACACTAGCAGTCACGCCTAGAGTCACGCCCGTGACCTAGGGCGTGACACCTCTTTTCCGCTCGACGATTTTCATCTCGACACTTTCAGCTCGACATTCGTCGAGTGTCGACACCAGCCGACACGCCCAGAGTCACGCCCGTGACCTGGGGCGTGACCTTTCCAGCTAGCCCGACAAGACCTGCCCGAAGACTTTCGGCGCGCACCGCGCCCAGATCCACCTGCCTGTCACGCCCCCTGTCACGCCCGTGACCAAGGGCGTGACCACTGCGAGACCGCCACGTGTCCAGCCCGAAGTCAACTTTCCCGTCAAATCGCCGGCCGCCTTCCAAATAGTACTGTCACGCCCCCTGTCACGCCCGTGACCAAGGGCGTGACCCTTGTAAATTTTTTCTATAAATTCCAGTCTTCTGCTCTGGATTTCTGTTCCCCTTTTGGGCACCATTTTGTATAAGGTGTTGTGCTGTTGGATTGCTTCCAAGGTCTATGTAAGGGATATTTCTCCCCCTCTACTTAGTTTTATTTTCGTTCCTTTGTAACCGGTGTTTTTACTTAATAAAAAATATTTCTTTTTCTCTTCTTATGGCGTTGGAATGGATTCATGCACCTCTTCCCTTATACAATCTTATTTATTTTTGTTTTAACTTAGTTTTTGTTCTCTTTGTAACGGGTGTGTGTGTGTGTATGAGTATAGTTTATTTACTTTTATGTTTTCATTTTCCTACTTAGTTTTGTTAACTTAGATTTTTATAGCTTTTATTTCGTTCCTGTAACCCGTAAAAACGCTTTAAAGTGTCTTTCATTTTCCTTTAACTTAGCTTTTTTTTGTTTTAGGTTGTAAAACTTTTTCTTTCTTTTGACTTTATTTACACTTTTTAATCGTTTTTACGGAGTTATAGGAATGATAACATAGTCGTTTTAATTTTTCGTGCACTTTGATTTTTCGTTTAAACTTTTGTCCGTTTAATTTTTTCGTTCTCTTTTTATGCATTTCTACCGCATTCTAGCGGTAGAAATGTATTCGTTTTTATTTTTCGAGCACTTTCATTTTGCGTTTATTTGCAAACTTTTTCGCTCCGTTTATTTTTATTTTCCCTTTTTATGCATTTCTACCGCATTCTAGCGGTAGAAATGCAGTTGTTTTCATTTTTAGATAACTTAGTTTTTTTTGCAATTTTTTATGTGTGCGCATTTATTTCCGCCTACTCGTTAAGAGTTAAATGGCGCTTGTTTATTTTACTTTCTGTAGAGTGCGTGAGTTTGTAATTTTCCTTTTTTCCGCCTACTCACTTGAGTTTAATGGCTGGATTTCATTTCAGTAGAGTGCGTGTGTTTTCATTTATGTCGAGAGAGAGTGTGCGTGCGTTGCATTTATTTTGTCCTACTCGTTTGAGTATGACCCGTATTTATTTTCTCCTACTCATTTGAGTAGGACTTGCGTGTGTGCGTTTTACTGCTTTCATTTCTCCCGCCCACGCAGTTGCGCCGGGACTCGCAATTTACAGCTTTCTTCAGTCCTACTCGTTTGAGTAGGACTTGCACTTTTCAGCTTTCATTTACTGCTTTATTTTACCGCTTTCATTTACTGCTTTCATTTTAGCTTTCTTTACTGCTTTATTTTCTGCTTTTCCCGCAAGCCGTCCCCATTCCGATGAGTGGCTAATCGTTCTTAGCCCTCGGCATCGAAGAGCATTGGGACAGATAAAATAGCTTAAAATAACTAAAGGTCTAATTTTTCTAATTAATTAAAAGTACTTAAGGTTTGCCCGGGGTTAACGACGCGTAGGACCACATATCGATGTGTGGGCCCTATTTCGTTTTCCATACGCTCGCCGAGAGGCCGTGCGTATGGACAGATCACCCCTTGGCAAAGAGAGTTCCGCACTAACCCTCGAGAGAGGAGGCGCGCCAACTCTACCGGATTGGGTTCCCCACCCAATAGCGGGGTTCTTAGCGTAATGCGGGCGTTAAGAGGAATCCTTCGTCGGACGAGAGCCCGGTCGAATAGTCTTAGCGTTCAGGTGAGCGATAGCCCTATAGCTAGGTGAGCTCATTTTAGTGGAACCTCCACGGCCAAGTCTCCGCCTTAATTAATTAGAAATTTAGGAGCTCTTTTTATTTAAAGTCTATTTTAGTTCAATTGTTTTTTCGGTGCCATCGAGTTAAGCTCTTCATCGGCACCACCTTATTGCTTTCTTTTCATGCTTTCATCTTTCTCTTTCTACCATTTTCTGTTTTTTTTTATATATAAAAATACCCGACAAGTATTATCGGTAAAATAATAGTCCCCTCCAGGGAAGAGTAGAAATAATCGAACCGGACCCGAGAACAATACGACCTCGATATTCCACCCGGAATATCCTGTACTACTCACGATAGGTGCACTTGCCTCCTTTCGTTAAAACTCGATCCAACCCGTTTAATATCCAAATAAATAAATACGCGCGCCCCGTTTTCTTAAATAAAATCACTTCGCCTTTTTCTCAAATAAAACCGCCGGGTCGCCGCGTGACCGCAAATAATTTTGGAGTTTTAAACCCATCAAGTAACCTTTATTTCGTGTCAAGTAGCTAACTTCCTTAGCACTTGATCATGATGATCTTTGAATAAAACTCTTTTTGTCAAACTCTTTTACCGCTTTTGTTTTATCTTTGAATTATATTATATCGAATTCATATTTCACGGATATGCTCTTCGATTTTAGATCAGTATCTTAAATCACCGAGAGGTTGCGGATACGAGTAGATCGCGCAAAGATAAAAGAAGTCGCATGCACTCCTCAGCAGAGGATGACATAGATCTTCCGGATTGGAGTCAAATCCAATAGAGGGGTTTACCGTCTAAGCGAGCTTAGGGGTTTCGACTGGATGAGGGGTCTTAATCGATTAACCTAAGGTTATTCAAAAGCATGGGCTCGAGAGAGACGCTTTTGTATCTTGGGAACCTCCATGGTCGAAGTGAGTAAAATAAAGTTTGTGTTTCATAAAAAGTTTATTCAAAGGGAGTCTAGATCAAGTGCTAGTTTGTAGTTTATTTTCTTTCAATTAGTTTAATTTAATCTCATTTTATATTTAGATAAAATAATACTATTTTGCGTGAGTAGAAGTACTCAACAGGCCCCGATTCTAATACGACATTTCCTATACTATATTTCGATAGGTACGCTTGCCTATTTGAGAATTATAGTTTGGATACATTTTAAAACTATTAATTATTAATCAAGTTTTTAGCACTCTTGGGAGACACTGCTTGCTTATCTTGAGCTCTGAATATCAATTTCAAGTGCATGACCATGATCTGAAAAATTTCTGGAGAAAATTAACATTTTTGATCACGAATAGCTAAACTTCAAATGGTCATAACTTTCAAACCATGAAGAGTTACGGGACGTGCAACTAGTCAACAGAAAGAGGACGACGACCTCTACAAATTTGGAGAGTTTCACAAGTATAAGACCCCATGACATGGTCGTGGCCATGGCGTGAACACGGGCATGTCTACTTCAAAAGTACAATTTTCTGCAGAAAGCTTTCGTGGACGATTTTGGGACATTTTATAAGTACACGCCCCCATGTCACGGGCGTGACCTACCCGAAACTACCGAATTGATGCCAGATTGCGCCGTTTCCATCCGTTTGCTGACCCGGTCAATACACGCCCTAGGTCACGGGAGTGACCGAGGGGCGTGACTTCCCCTCACATCCGACGTTCCTGGGCTTTTAAGATGACGGTTCCGAGCTTGACACACCCTAGGTCATGGGCGTTACTAAGGGCTTGAACGACCAACAACTTTTCATATAAATTCCAGATGAGTTCTGGAGCTGGGGGGGAAGGAGGTGCCAATTTTAGGACTATGTTGTAGCATAGTTTACTGTTTTTATGCATTTTTATGTAATTTCAATTTCATAGTTTAACTTTACTTTTTGCTAATTTCAATTCAAGTACTCCTCTTCTTAATCATGTCTTCCTTTTAATTTTATTGTATCCTTTATTTCACATCAAGTAGCTAACTTCCTTAGCATTTGATCATGATGATCTTTGAATAAAACTCTTTTTGCCAAACTCTTTTACCGCTTTCGATTTATCTTTAAATTATATTATGTCGAATTCATATTTCGCGGATATGCTATTCGATTTTAGATCCGTATCTTAAATGACCGAGAGGTTGCAGATACGAGTAGATCGCTCAAAGATTAAAGGAGCTGCATGCACTCCTCGAGAGAGGATGACATGGATGTTCCGTATTGGAGTCAAATCCAATAGAGGGGTTCACCGCCTAAAGTAAGCTTAGGGGTGACCAAGGGCGTTTTACTCCAACGTTCCCGGGCTTTTAAGATGACGATTTCGAGCTTGACACTCCCTAGGTGACGGGGATGACCAAGGGAGTGACCGACCAGCAACTCTTCCTATAAATTCCAGATGAGTTCAGGAGCTGGAAAAAAAGGAGGAGCAAATTTTAGGACTATGTTTTAGCTCAGTTTACTGTTTTTAACCATTTCTTTTATGTAATTTCAATTTCATAGTTTAACTTTACTTTTTGCTAATTTCCATTCAAGTACTCCTCTTCTTAATCATTTCTTCCTTTTATTTTTATTGTAACCTTTATTTCATGTCAAGTACCTTACTTCCTTAGCACTTGATCATGATGATCTTTGAATAAAACTCTTTTTGTCAAACTCTTTTACCGCTTTCGATTTATCTTTGAATTATATTGTGTCGAATTCATATTTTGCGGATATGTTCTTCGATTTTAGATCCGCATCTTAAATGACCGAGAGGTTGCGGATATGATTAGATCGCGGAACGATAAAAGGAGCCGCATGCACTCCTCGAGAGAGGATGACATGGATCTTCCAGATTGTAGTCAAATCCAATAGAGGAGTTCACCGCCTAAAGCAAGCTTAGGGGTTTCAACTAGCCGAGGGTTCTTAATCGATCAACCTAAATTAGTCAAAAGCATGGGCTCGAGAGAGATGCTTTTGTATCTTGGGAACCTCCACGGTCGAAGTGAGTAAAATAGAGTTTGTGTTTCATAAAAAGTTTTTTCAAATGAAGTCTAGATCAAGTGCTAGTTTTTAGTTTATTTTCTCTCAATTAGTTTAATTTAATCTCATTTTATATTTAGATAAAATAGTATTAATTTGCGTGAGTATAAGTACTCAACAGGCCCCGAGTCTAATACGACATTTACTATACTATATTTCGATAGGTACGCTTGCCTATTTGAGATTATAGTTTGGATACATTTTAAAACTATAAATTCTTCATCAAGTTTTTTAGCGCTCTTGGGAGACACCCCTTGCTTATCTTGGGCTCTGAATATCAATTTTAAGTGCATGACCAAGATCTGAAAACATTCTGGAGAAAATTAACATTTTTGGCCGCAGATAGCTAAACTTCAAATGGTCATAACTTTCAAACCAGGAAGAGTTACGGGACGTGCAACTAGTCAACGGAAAGAGGACGATGTCCTCTACAAATTTGGAGAGTTTCACAAGTACACGGCCCCATGACACGGACATGACCAGGGCATGAACACGGGCGTGTCTAGTTCAAAAGTACAATTTTCTGCAGAAAGCTTCCGTGGACAATTCTGGGAAATTTTCTAAGTACACGCCCTCATGTCACTGGCGTGACCCATGGTGTGACCTACTCGAAACTGCCAAATTGATGTCAGTTGGCGCCGTTTCCATCTGTTTGCTGAACCGGTCAGTACACTCTCTAGGTCACAGGCGTGACCGAGGGGCGTGACTTCCCCCAACAGGCAGAATTTATTCCCGTCATTTCTCCTTCCCGCCGTTTCCAGTAACAGACTTGACAGGCCCTGGGTCACGGGCGGACCTATGGGCGTGACCCACAAAACGGCGACTTTTCGCGGTTTTTCTCCGACGTTCCCGGGCACTTAAGATGACGGTTCCGGGCTTGACACGCCCTAGGTCACGGGCGTGACCAAGGGCGTGACGAAGCAGCAACTTTTCCTATAAATTCCAGATGAGTTCAGGAGCTGGGGGGAAAGGAGGAGCCAATTTTAGGACTATGTTGTAGCTTAGTTTACTGTTTTATGCATTTCTTTTATGTAATTTCAATTTCATAGTTTAATTTTAATTTTTGCTAATTTCAATTCAAGTACTCCTCTTCTTAATCACGTCTTCCTTTTACTTTTATTGTAACCTTTATTTCATGTCAAGTAGCTAACTTTCTTAGCACTTGATCATGATGATCTTTGAATAAAACTCTTTTTGTCAAACTCTTTTACCGCTTTCGATTTATCTTTGAATTATATTGTGTTGAATTCATATTTCGTGGATATGCTCTTTGATTTTAGATTTGTATCTTAAATGACCGAGAGGTTGCGGATATGAGAAGATCGCTCAAAGATAAAAGGAGCCGCATGCACTACTCGAGAGAGGTTGACATGGATCTTTTGGATTTTAGTGAAATCCAATAGAGGTGTTCACCGCCTAAAGCAAGCTTAGGGGTGACCAAATGCGTTTTTCTCCAACGTTCCCGTGCTTTTAAGATGACGGTTCCGAGCTTGACATGACCTATGTAACTTCCCATGTTACTTCTAGGCCCCTTTCACTTAGATTGGGTTAGGCATGGGATGGGTGACAGCGGTTTTAGCAAGGTTTGACCATAGGTAGTGGGTTGTAGCCATGTGGGGCCCACTATAGGACCAAGTCAAACTAGGTCAAACTAGCCTAAATAGGGACCCAAACCACACCATGACCCCACCACATTGCGCTAACCCTAAAAAAAATCTAAGTGTACCCTAGGGCATGCCATTAGGTCAACACTCTGACCCCAGTTGACCAAAGTCAACATTTGGCCTAATTTGGTCAAACCCACACTTATAAGCCCAATTAGACTAAGTAGGGCACCCCCTTGACCCAACCCAAGTTGGGTGGTGCCACTAAGCTCATGACCATCAAATGGGGTCAGCCCACCCACCATGGTTGACCAAGTCAACTCAGAGTCAACATAGTCAACATAATTGACCTAAAGAAGAAAATGAAGGCTAAGCTCACTCTCCTTGGACAAAGCCACAAAATTTGGCCCATGTCTAGCCCAAGTGAACAAGACCAGCCCTACCCCTCTGGTTGAGGAGAGAGAATGCATGCAAGGGGGCATTATGGAGAAATCACCTAAAAAGAGGAGAGAGAAATGGAAAATGATGAGAGGTGGCCATGTGGCATTCACTCCTTCAGCCCAAAAGGTGCTGGCCGACCTCCTCACAGCATTTCAGAAGGAATTAAGGGCTGAGAACCACCTGGCAAGCATGGGCGGAGCAACCAAGGTTGAGCCGAGCTCACATAGGTTGTATCTCCCCATATACACCACCTCAGCCCCAATTAACCCCTCCATTAGCTTCAGAGAGAGAGAGAAGGAATTGAAATCGAGTGCTGGAGCATGTTAAATGGTGGAGAATCAAGCATTTGGGGAGGAGCTCGCCAGCGCACCACCACCATGGCAAACCGGCGCCTGACCCGCCGCCAAGCCCCAATCCAGGTCCATTTCGCCGCCGCTCTACCTGTACTAGAATTCTAGATCCATTTAGGGAGATATCGGGCTCAATTGAGCCCTATGCCATGAGAGAAAAACGAGAAATTTCGGGTTTTTTCTTCTTGCTCGGGTTCGCCGGAGGAGCCAACTCCGGCGTCCCCACCACCGAGAAACGCTAGCCCCCACCTTAGCGAAGGTGGTGGCGATATCCGCCGGCGATGGTGGTAGCTCAGCTGGCCGGAAAAGGCCAGTAAAGTTGCTCCAGGTCGGCTCAATCTCAGCCCTTGATCTAATGGGGACGATGACCCGATTCCATCCGTTCTTGCTTTAGGATTCGTGCAGATGATATAATATGATTTAAATTTAATTATTATGAATAATGTAATTCTGTCACATAAATTCAGTGACATTGCATGTCATATTTAGGCCTCTTAGAGGCATTCCAGAACCTAGACCCTGAATGAAAAATGTAGCCTTACCTGTTAACTTTAATTTGACACCTTAATCATTAATTTTGGTCCAGTAGTCTGGCCTGTAGGGCATTTCTCCTACGACTGCTCCTAGACAAGGCCAAAAATTCATTTGGATGCGCAGGTCAAACTAGCAATCTCCATGGCCCCAAATTTTGGGTACATGCATGATTAGGGCATACCTAGCCCCTGCCAAAAATGAGGATTTGTGAAACAGCTTTTTCTATAGTTTTGGTCATAATTTCAAAACCTAAATAAATGCAATGTTTGGAGTTATATGACTCCTCATAGCCCCAAATTTTGGTGGTAGGTCCTTGGGGACATCATCGGTGCATGATAAAAATTTCAGCACATTTGGATCACTGGATGTTGGAAAACCAACTTACATGTGTTGGTTTATTAATTGCCTTGGTGTGCCAATAACAATAATTTAAATATGGTGCATTCAGCCTAATTGAGGCACTCAAAAATCATGGATTTTATTCCAGTGGTTCATTAGGATAATGTTCACCCCTCAGATTAATTATGGGATTTGTGGAATAAAAAATCCCATTAATTGGAATTTTTAAAAATATAAGCCCATTTTTGAAAATAAATTGGAAAATAGGTCTTCCTCAAGTAAAAGTCCTCAAACTTTTCCATGTTAAAAATAAGGTTATATTTGACTTAGGAAAATTTGATCTTTCTGTTTGAAGAACGTTTGGAGTAAAATACCTTGAAATGCCCATTTTACCCTTTTTGCATTTATTCTTGAATTGATGGAATTACACTTCAGATAAATTTGAAAATATTGATAGTGTTGTATAATTGTATTATTAGTCTTGCATAATTATTTCAGAATTTATGGGTGCACTGATAATTTTTAATTAATATAATGGCATTTTGGTAAATATGTAAGAATGGGAATTGTTAGGCCATTACACTATAAAAGTTTATGAAACCCTGCCAATAGTCATACATTAATGTTTTTTATGTTTTGTAATTTTCTTGGAATTTTGGATTACATATTCCTTGTACTTCATTTGGAAAATGGATATTATGTAGATTTGGTATTAAATAAGGAATTGGTATAAATAGTCAAAGGAAAATTATGAAACCCTGTAGACAGAAATATTTTATCAATACACAACTCAGGAAAAATTACCTAGGTCAGTGGATTTTATATTATACTACTTCATGTGTAAAGTGACCTAGGAAATAAATTAAAAGATTTAATTAAGGGATTATTTGACCAAGGAAAATTATGAGATTCATATGATAGTTCCTTTAGCCCATACCACCCTAGGATAAATAGTTAGGGGCAAGAGGCCCTAAGGATTGGAAGATTCCATTTTGGGGTAATAATAGGACATAGTGTGCATATAGCATAAATAGGTCATGCTTTAGGGGATTACCAGAGGATTGATTATCATAAGAATAAGGGAGTGCAATATGAATAATCCCTGGTGGGTAGTATTGTCTTAGTGATGGGAGTAAAAGTGCACGTCTTTAGGTAGCAATCGGAGTGGAGGTCGACGGAAGACCGTCGGTTTCCCGGTAATATCTTAAGTCACTAGGATTGTTCCAGAGCAACAATGAGAGCTGGGGTGAAACATGGGTAGTCATCAACTAAATTAAATATCCTTGCGAAAGGGAACTTTGGGTGTAATCCCATCGTAGTTCCTAGTGCCCCCGAGATCCCTTCACCGGGTATACCCTGGGCAGTCGTGGGATTAACCTTAAATCACAGAGTATAATAACCCGTAGACAAGAGTAGTATAATAGGTTAAGACATTTGTTGTACCTTCTCACCCATATAGGGTTGGAGAGTTTCAAGTTATATGCTCACCCGTGTAGGGTTTGAGGGAATTGGTATAAAGGCATTATTGTGCGTTCTCACCCGGGTTGGGTTTGAGGGTTTCAGGATAGGTTTGGTCCTGCGAGCGGAAGGCTCGGAATGAAAGACTTGCATGTGCATAAATATAGTGGCGGGGCATGCGGTACTGGCCGTTCATCACACCGATGGCAGTACGGTGCACCAGGCGTTTGTGAGGGTTAGAGGGGCCAGTGGGTTGTTTTACAATACGGTCTGGAGGACGACCCCCGATAACGCACATCCGACCCAACAAGACAGACGGGTTGTCAGCAAAGTACGTACGAGAGACTCTAGAGTGCACCTTGGACGTGTACAGAGGCGTATGAGAGGGGTCTAAGGCTTGATAGTGTGGATACCGGCCTAGAAGCGTAGACGCCCACTCCACTGTTGTCGTAGCCACAGCGGTGGTACCCGAGAGTGATGCTAGCTCTCAAAAAGTGGGAACTAAAGTTCTGTGATCACAGAGTCGTTGTGTGTGAGTTGCACTTGCCTGTGCATAAAATTGCATCATAACATTCATTCATATTAGGTCATACGCTTCATAGATCCTTATCATATAAACTAGTATGGGCTCTTTTATATGATAAGTTAAATTTCCTGGAAATCCTAACTTATATATTTGTATGGGCATTTATATAAGTTAGGGTACTTTTGTGATGGTAGTATAGAGGTAGAACAGTTTTATTTACATGCTCTTACCTTCTGTTATTTACTTCCTTTTCTAGTACTGCTCTTTACTTACTTGTACCATATTTAGAACTGCTAGTTAGTTTCTGTCACTTGCTTCCACTTTTGCTACCCCTTGTTGTCCTCCGCTTCGTCCTCCCGCTCGGTGCCTAGGAGTTGCGGGGCGAGGTGTGGAGGAAACGACTTAGTCCTTTTGATTAATGGTCGGTGACCATACTATTTTTAGGAGCCCATAGAGATGGATCACCAGCACGACGAGGAGGCAAGACGTGAGGAGCAGATACCACTACAGCAGGCTACTACCACTACTGTGCGTCCTCATGTGGGACGAATTTTGATGTACTAGTATAGCTTCCGCTTTTATTTGAGAGAGAGAGTTGATTTGATGTACTGGGCATAAGCCCTTATTACTCTTTCGTTTTGTACTCATTGTGGACTATGTTGTACTATTCATTCCATATATATATATGATGTACTCTGTGACTTGTGGACTTGTAGATTTGTTACATTGTTACATTTCTTTTCTCATATTTTCCTATGTATATGATCGTAATAGCCGGCAGGATCGGCGTGTTACGGTGTTGACTAACCCGTGCGTTAGTGCCACCGTAAGACGGCGGTTCTGGGCATAAGGCCCGATAGCCCTCCTTGGTAAGGGGGAGGAAGGTGTCTTACGAACTGGTATCACTTGAACAACGATCATATGAGAAAGAAGTCCACAACACCAGACCACCCCCGCCCGAGCATTAGTTTGCGGACAAACTATGCAGCGGAAGCAGTAGTGAACCATGTGTAAAAGTCACATAAAATGGTCCACAAAGTACAATGAGTTAGGCCAGTTCTGTTTTAACCTTACCATTATGTAACCTCCACAGGTCGCCGCGCCGCAAAATGTGACTCCTCCCCCTCCAGCTGCTACTCCATCCCTACATACGGAGATGAGGCAGACTTTGACGGCGATTTTGGATGCCTTCAAATCCCAGCAAGTCCCGGCTCCGCACCCAAATCCGGGGTCGAACTGGCTGAGTGCTTTCAAGAGCCAATCCCCACTAGTGTACCGTGGGACAGAGGATGCGGTAAAGACGGAGGAATGGGTGGAGGCCATACACAAGATTTTAGCAGGCATCAGCTGCCCGGTCGGCGAGGCAGTACCTCTAGCCACCTCTGCACTAGAGGCTCATGCGAAGAGATGGTGGAAATCAGAGCGGGAGTCTACATATGCAGACTGCGAGCTGTCAGAGATATCATGGGAGGAGTTTTGCGATGTATTTCTGGATCACTTCGTCTCTGCTACGGACAGAGATGCCTTGAAGGAGAGGTTTTTGAACCTCAGGCAGGGGACTAGATCGGTGATCGAGTATCAGCGAAAGTTCTCTCATTTGGCCAGGTTCACAGGGATTCAGGATACCGATGATAGGAGGTATGCCAAGAGGTTCTACCGGGGCCTCAGGGATGATTTGAGGCAGGCCTTGCTGTTCATTTCTCATGGAAGCACTAGGCAGATCATTGAGATGGAAAAGAAGCTGGAGGCTGACCAGCTGATGGTGCAAGGCAGATAAAAGAGACCGTTTGGTGGGTCCATATCAGGAGAGGGCAGCAGGGGCTCTCAGAGATGCAGGACAATCGGATACAATAAGGGTGGGGTACGTCGTCGTCCCAAAGTCAGGCAGGAGCAGGAGCCTCCTCCAGCATTAGCTCCCCCACCTCTACAGGTGTATGGTCCGAGGAGACAGGATGATCATTGCCACTGACAGATAGTTTGTTACGGATGCCACCAGCCTGGGCACATTAGGTCGGAGTGCCCGCATCGATTCCATCCTCGTCATCCTCCTCCACCTCCAGTGGCCCTAGTACAGCAGGGTCGAGTCCGAGGCCGAGGACGAGGTCGAGGCCGGGGATATCACGGCAGGGGACGCAATCAGGAGCAGATATATGCCTTGGACCTCATGGAGCAGAGGAACCCCGAGGAGGTTATCACAGGTACTTAAGGTTAATTATTATGTTCATTGAGTTTTCAATTATATAGTACCTGGAACTATAAGGTAACAATTAATTTTAACTTAAACAAACCTCAGGCATAGTTATGATCAGCGGCAAGCCCACACATACTCTCTTCGACACGGGTGCTTCGCACTCGTTCGTATCCGAGGCCTTCATAGATGGGCTCGAAGGCGTGGAAAGATTTCCTGGACTAGAGATGAGGGTACGTATACCCGATGGGTCAGAACTACGGACCACAACCCACTGTGATATGGAGGCCGAGATTGGCGGCAAGGCATTTGAGGCGCCGGCAACTATTCTGAAGCTGCAGGATTTTGACTTGATTTTGGGCATGACATGGTTACATCGGAACCATGCTCAGATAGATTGCCCATCAAGAAGGATCACACTAAGGCATGATGACTCCCATGTTATCATCGAAGGTGTTCAGTCTATCTGCCACACATTGTTATCTTCTGTACAAGCTGTGATGGCCCACGAGCAGGGAGAAGAAGTTTACCTTATCTGCTTTGAGATGGTGGGGACAGAGACTTCTATTTCAGATGTTCCGGTGGTCTGGGATTTCTCCGACGTATTCCCGGAGAAATTGCCCGTGCTACCACCAGCTAGAGCCGTGGATTTTAGGATCCAGTAGGTAGTACCGCGAGCGACACCGGTGTCCCAGGCAACTTACACGATGGCTCCCAGGGAGTTAGCAGAGTTCAGGACTCAACTTCAGGAGCTAGTTGAGTCGGGATTTGTGCGGCATAGTTCATCGCCGTGGGGAGCGCCAGTTCTCTTTGTGAAGAAGAAGGACAGGTCGTTACGACTATGCATAGATTAACGGGAGCTAAACTGGTTAACGGTCCGCAATACCTACCCACTACCTCGGATAGATGAGTTATTTGATCAGCTGCGGGGAGCCTTCTGGTTCTCTAATCTAGATTTGCGATCCGTTTACTACCAGCTCCGCATCCGGGAAGAGGACATACCGAAGATGGCATTCAGTTCACGCTATGGATTATACGAGTTCACGGTGATGCCTTTTGGGCTCACGAATGCCCCTGCCGCATTTATGAGTCTAATGACCCGTGTATTCGAGCCCTTTTTAGACCGCATCGTGATTGTATTCATCGACGACATTTTGATATATTCCCGGACTCAGGAAAAGCATACAGAGAATTTGACCCTTGTCTTGCAGAGGCTGAGGGAGTCCCAGATGTACGCAAAGTTTTCAAAGTGCCAGTTCTGGCTGTAGGAGGTGGCTTTCCTGGGACACACGATCAGTGGGGCTGGATTAGCAGTGGACCCAGCCAAGGTAGAGGCAGTGTGGGATTAGCCACGACCAAAGTCAGCATACGATATTCGCAGCTTCTTGGTTTTGGCAGGGTACTATCGGAATTTTGTGGAGGGGTTCTCGAGGATAGCCCTCCCCCTCACAACTTTGACGAGGAAGGATACTGAGTTCACCTGGACAGAGCATTGTGAGGCGGCATTTCAAGAGCTGAAGGACCGACTCATCTCATCCCCTATTCTTGCGCTTCCAACCGGGAGTGAAGGATTTCAGATTTACACAGATGCCTTTTACCGGGGGATGGGTGCTGTCCTGATGCAGCATGGATATGTTATAGCTTACGCTTCAAGACAGTTGAAGAAGCATGAGCATAACTATCCAGCACATGACTTAGAGCTCGGGGCTGTGGTATTCGCCCTAAAGATGTGGAGATATTACTTATACAAGATTCATTGTGATATTTATTCAGATCACAAGAATCTTAAATATATCGATACGCAGAAAGACATAAACCTACAACAGAGGAGATGGCTGGAATTCCTCTGCGATTATGATTATAAGATCCACTACCATCTGGGGAAAGCGAACACAGTAGCAGATGCTTTGAGTAGGAGGCCCGACACTTCTGGACAGGAGCCTCGATTGATGTCTATAGAGTTGCCGCGGATGATGGAAGAGATGCACATTACCATGGTATCTGAGGCCGAACCAGTGGTATATCGAGAGTATTTGAGCTCAGTGATCAGTGGTGATGACATACGAGAGCGCATCATAAAACATCAGAGGCGGGATGCTGCATTATAGCCGATTTGTAGTGCCCTAGAAAGGGGCAAGGTTGAGGACTACACGATACAGGATGATCTTCTTCGATTCCGTGGACGCATTTACATACCAGCAGGGGGCAGTATCCGGGAGGACATACTCAGAGAGGCTGATTGCTCCAGATATTCGGTGCATCCCGGCATCACCAAGATGTGGGCAGATTTGCGGAGGTCTATGTATTGGCCTGGGACGAAGAGGGAGATCACTCATTTTGTGACATTCTGCGAGACGTGTCAGCGCGTGAAGACGGAATGTAAGAGCCCAAGAGGTTTGCTACAGCCACTACCAGTCCAAGAGTGGAAGTTCGAGGACATTGCTATGGATTTTGTGCATAGACTAGCTCGCTCCCACTCTGGGCATGATTCTATATGGGTCATAGTAGACAGACTGACCAGGTAGCGCACTTTATTCCAGTCCGGAAGGATGCTCCAGTTGCAGTTTTTGTGAGATTATTTGTGCAGCAGTTCGTCAGATACCATGGCATTCCCAGGACGATCGTTTCGGACCGTAATGGTCGGTTCACTTCGAGCGAGTGGAGGGTCGTGCATGCTTACTTGGGCTCTCGGCTTACTTTTAGTACCGCCTTCCACCCGCAGACCGACGGACAGACCGAACGGACCATCCGGACCATGGAGGACCTACTTGAAAGTCCACTTAGTGTCAACTACCTTCACCTATGGGGGGGGGGGGAATAGGTGTCTTGCAGCGTTTTTGCGGAATTAAAATCGTACCTGCACACGAAAACAAAACAACACAGCACAGAAAGGACACAAGCAATTTATAGTGGTTCCCCGATTTGGGTACATCCACTTTAACCCTTCAACCTATCTCCCAACCAGGGACGACTCGGTCACTTCACCAACATGATTGAAATCCAATCCTTGCACTAACGGAAGGAACCCTTCCTCACGTAGGAGTCACCACTCCCACAACACGGGTTGCACCCAACCCTTACAACTAGGGACCAATCGGTCCGTTACAAAGAAATTGAAAATAGATTGTATAAGAAATACAAACAACTTATGGAGACTAAGGTGTCCCTCTTCGTTTGATGACGTGTTCTTGAAGCCAATGAAGAGTCCACAACCCTAGATCTCACTTGGAGAGAATCTCTCCCGAAACGGCGGCGGCAAGAAGGGCGGCGTCTTGGTTCTCGGGATCGGCGTCGACAACGGAGTGGTGCTGCTGTACTTTGGAGATTCAACTTTCGTAGCAAAGCTAGCAAGGTATTCGAACGGTCACACTAGGATCGATCGTCTCGATCGATTAGGATGGGGAAGGTTTTCCCGATCAACGAATCAAGAGACAAAGGATCTCTGGTTAGACGCGTGAGACGTTGTGCTTGGCTGAGCTTCTGTCGCCGGGAGATCTGGAAGAAACCATGATCAAAAGCCGACGATCAACTGGCACGAGCGGCGACGGCGGCGGAGCGAGTTTCGCGATCTAGGTCACGTCGGCGGCTCGGCTTTCGTTTTTCTGTCGCTTTTTTGTCTTGTTCTTACTGTTCAAAAATACAGATGTATTTATACATTAGGTCTTCAAGATGACCGGTGGGCCCCACCAACAAGAAACCCCAAGCCCAGTTCAAAACAGCGCCAGCAGCTGAGTCGGTCCAGCGGGTTCCAAAAAATCGCCTAAGGCAAAATCGGCGAGAATCGAAGGTGATTCTCGTCGAATCGGCGAGAATCAGCCAGTGATTCTCGATGATTTTGACTTAGCGACAGATTTACACTCTCTGATTTACCCGGATAGAGTCGGCGAGAATCAGCTAGTGATTCTCGACGATTCGGCGAGAATCACTAGTGATTCGGCCGAATCGGCGAGAATCACTAGTGATTCTGGCCGAATCGGCGAGAATCACTTGGTGATTCTCGTCGATTATTACTTAGATGAATTTTCGTCTTTCCACCCATGAGCTGCTCTTTGACCCATCCTTGTTCCTTGTATGCTCTTGCATTATCACAACCCTGTACTTGAAAATAAGTACACTCCAATAGAGAGAGTACACGTAGGCCAACACACTGATCTACTCAACGAGGGATTACGTCGCGCAGACCGTGTATATTGACCTACTGCACCCTGACATTGGTGTGTACTTAGCGTGGAATAACTGCAAGCACAACTTGAAGATTTCATTAAATACATTGTGAATTCATCTTAGCTTGTTCAGGGGCTTCTTCAAATCAGGTAATTGTGGATACAATACCCAACAATCTCCCCCTATTTGACGAAGCCAAAATAATACTAGCTAAGATGAATACCACCATCCAGATAATATAAACAACATATAGAATTTAAAGATACGGAACAAAGAAATAAAGGCAAACAGATCAAAGCTTGAGTCAATCATAAATTCATATAAATATATATATATATTCCCAAAAATTGTTCATGTAACAATAAGAAAAAAGATAAATATGCTCTTGAGAAAATGACAAGCTATATAAACTTATATCTATTTCTCTTGGCTAGGTCATCCTTGTGTTTTTGAGCCAGGAGCTTCTTTCTTTGCCTCTCAACGTACTTCTTGGGCTTTGGATAGTATCTTGGAGGAGGGCTTTGTCTGCCACAGTGTTGGTCCTGAAGAAGATGTTTCGTTTAGCTTCATATGTCTTGTGCAGCTCACTAAATGCTGGTTGTATACGTCGTTCCGATTGATTTCCACTTTTCTTGTAGCCAGAACGTGTCCAAGATAATACTCTTTGATACCGGACTCCACTTTTGTTCCTCACTTCATCCTCCTTCAATCTGATTTTCTTTTCAGCTTGCGTTTCCTTAGATGTCCCTTCTTGAGTTTTTCTCTTGTCCCTAGCTTTTGCTAGGGCTTCTTGGTCAAACATGGCCATCAGTTTTGCTTTGGAGGTAGCCCTAGCAGCCCTTTGAGCATCAGCTTCACTTAAACGAACTTCTTCAGCACTTGCTCCTCATCAGCCGCAGTATGTTCTCAGGAGCAGGATTACCCTCAGGATTTTCAGGGATATTGGGATTTTTAGGGATATTGGTGCCTAACACTTGTTTGAGCATCCACCAGCAACTGTCATACATATATGTTTGACTGGTCAAAATTTTGATTATGATTTCCTGAAGCCCGGCCATCTTATCTGTATATTCTTGCTCCCCCTTTTTGGCTTCGACGGCAATGGAGTTTGCATAAGAATGCAGTGACTCATCAATGTGCTTTGTAGTCTTGGAGAACTCGGTAATCAAGGCTTGTTGATTTCCGTTAAGAATCACCATGTTGGCATCAAAGTTTTGGATATTATTTGCCACTACATGAACATTCTGATTAACTACTGCGAGAGTATCTGTGTTCTTTTTCAATCCTTCCATAAGAAGAGTTACAGCTTTGCCGGCTGCTGTATACTTGTCTTCGAACTTCTTTTCCATCAAATCCAGTTTGTGAATAATTTCCACAACGTTCTTGAGCATTAGATTCTCAGATTTCTTAATTCTTTTTAACACTTTATTTTGAGCTTGCTCAAAAGACACTTTGAGCTCATCCACTATACCTTGAATAGCATTCACTGTGTGATTAGCTAGATCAGCTCGTAGTGGATGACCCTGAGGCATTCCTTGGCCTTGCTCTTCAGCAGATTCACTTGTAGAGCTGGACACTTAACAGTCTCTAAAGGGGGAATATTTGCAGCCTCAGTAGATTTCTCAGAACTACTTAGCTGTCTCTGCTGAGAGGACTCCCCCTCCACTGTTGCACTAGTTTTCTCAGGAACTATCTCAGGAGCTTGCTTTTCAGATGGAACTTCAGTGTCGTCCTGAGGCTCCATTACTTCACGTCTCTCATTTCCTTCTTCCTCATCCTCATCATCCATGATGTCATTCTCAACTGCATCATCTTCCAAACCTTCCTCATCATTCTCCTCTACATCACCTCCGGCTCCTAGATCATTCACGTTCAGGGCCGCCTCATTTTCCACCACATCTTCACTTTCTTCTTGCAGATCCGCAACTTCATCTCTAGCTATCTGAGAGATGCCAGATATGACATTAGCAGAAGCGGGTAGAGGCTCCCCCTCAATTCCTGCAGTCAGTGCATCAGGAACTTCACTGGGAATAGCCACAGAATCTACTACAGTTCTGTCCTCGGCAGGAGATTCTTCTTGTTCTACTACCACTGCAGCCTGCCTGATGCGTCGCTCCCATCTGTCAAATACGCTGGAGTCCATTTTCTTCAAATAATGCAATGGAACTCCTTTACTTATGTCGAACCTATCTTCATTCAACTGATTAATATATAGGCTGATGATTCTTCCAAAACTTGGAGATCTAAGAGTGTCCTTAATCTTCTCAAAAAGCATAGCCCCCCAGTTGAATCTCTTTCTACAGACAATCGCCACAAGAATCTTGAACATGTCAGCTGAGATGTGGTCATGTGAGCCGGGTTTGCATATCAGTACTTTCCCAATGATGTCGGACAAGAGTTTCCCCTCCTCATTCATTTCTTTTCTCTTTATCGATCTGGTTCCTCTAGCTAGTCTACAGAATAATAATGTCCTGGCTTTATCATGTTCCTCCAGATAATCCTCGTGCTCAGAACTAGTGAGCTGCAAGTATTGGGTCAGTTTGCTTGCAGACATCTTGATCCTTGCACCTGCAACCTTACTCTTGATGATAGAGTCTTCATTCCGAAGTTTGGCGGTTGCGAAGAACTCCATCACTTCCTTGTCCAAAATTTTGCAGGGGTGCTCCAGTATAAAAGAGAGTCCAGCCTCTTCAAGCATGATGATGATGTTTCTGAACTCATCCGAGGCATGTGAGAACCCGGTTCGAACAAACTCACATCCAGTGACCAGGCCGGAGGTGGTCCTTGGAGCCATTGCAAACCTAGGAGGGAATCCCAAGTCTACGCCCAATCAGAAATCAAGAGGGAAGCTACACTAATAGTAAGTCACTGTAAGGGAGAAGGAGGTGGTTACCCAAAAGGGAGGAAGCGAGAGTCGACGGAGACGACAGAAACCCTGGAGGAGCTCGCATCCTTGTTTGATCGAAACCGCGGTGAATGAATACCTGGACGAGCACCCTGGACGTGAGAAGAGAGGCCTACGGAATCCGGAACGAGGTGGACGAGATTTGGAACCTAAGATGCGGGAAGTCGCCGGAGGAGGGAAGGAAGAGCGGCGGGATTCCTGCGGGATATCTGCGGGATTCCCGGGACGCCGGGAGGATGGAAGGAAGAGTCAGAGGAAGCGGGATATCGATGGGATAGCGAAATGCGAAATACGAAGAGTCGGCGGGAGTTTTTCTAAATAGAAATTGATGGGATTCTTCAATAGAAATCTACGGGTTAAGAGGCATGCCGGATTCTCGAAATCTTCTGATATTAAAGGGTTTAGAAATCTTCTAAATATATATTTCTTAATACCAATCTATTTATGGTTTGAAAGGGGTTTTCCACACATTTCTTGATGTCAATTGTAAGTTTTAGTGACTTCCAATGACGTATCTTCTTTAATTTTCAGTGGACTGATTTATGCCTATAGAGGTTCATTCTCGAACCTACCAGTGAATTTACAGATAAATCTTTAATAATGTATCTAAGGGTTATTTTTACAGTGTTAACCATTTCCTTAGGTGTACACACATATATGTGTATATATAAATATATATATGTAAATGTCAACACAATATGACTCAAGTATTGGAGCTGATCAAAAATACCTGGGATTATAAGATTTATCATTTAGCCCCTCTTGTTAAAGCATACCAGGTGTTCAATTTGAGTATACCATTGTATATAGTACTTTGTTATTCCAGATACTTGTTCCAATTCATTCTTAAACATCTTCTGTCTAGTTCCCATCTATTTACGGGAACCTAGACTACCCTGCAAAAGAGTGTTACCTTACCTTAGGAACCCAATATGTATTGGGTCCTGGGTTCTTGTTAGCATAAAAACTCGAATGCCTTCCCTCAGAAATCCTGTCAGGAAGACTACCTCTGCCCAGAAGAGGTGGATAAGCCCTTGCCCTTAACACAGAGGGGTTATGCCAACAGTCTATGACAAAGTGTCCCACCTTGCCACATCACCAACACGGTGAATGTTGTACCTCCATTTCTACCTGATCCAGTGACTGAGGTAGTCATGGTCCTTGGTCTAAACGGGATAGAGCCGGATCTGCTCACAAAATTGCCTCTTCCACCGTGACACTTGGAAGGGTGGAAGGAATGCATGTAGCGAGCGTCATGAGGCCTAGGGAGGTGGTGCCTTCCTTTTAGATAGCACCCTTCCAGAGGCCCCATGAGAACTAACTGCATGACTTCTAACCTCCCTTTCTTGTGTCCTAGGGTGGTGAGAAGCGCACTGAGAGCTGATACCAGCAGATTCATGCCGAGTTGGGGCAGTGGCCTAGAATACAAAGGGTTCAGAATGAGCCTTAGGTATTCTCTCAAGGGTGGCCATGACAGCCCTTGCACTATGGGTGTCTCCACATGAGGGCAGATCACCCTTGCAGTGACCACGGTTGTTCCTGTGATCATACCTGAAGGCATGATGAGTACCTTCCTACCTGGAGTGGGGGGGGGGGGGGGGCCCTGAATACCGTTTCCCCATTTCTCCATGAATTGATATTCGGGAGATCCACCCATTTTCTTCCTTTCTCTTGATAGCATCAACCTTGGAAAAGTTGGATACTATTCTTTTCTCATTCTCTAGACTACTCTCTAGATCTGAGATTTTAGAGTCCTTAACCATGTTGGATGCCAATTGGAGAACCAACAAGATCTTCAGCCGAGCAATCTCTTGAGCTTTCTCCTCAACAAGTAGGTTGCTTTTCTGAAGGGCTCTCTTCAGGGAATCAGGATTTTCTGAAGGGTAACAATTCCTGTCTTCAGGAACTTCAAGAGAAAAGGGCAAGATGAAGAAGTTACCTGCTCTTCAGAGTTACCGTTACTATCGCCAGAGACCGTTGTGTCAGCTTCATCAGAACTGCTCTCCTCAATCTTCTTCAGTCTCTGACAAGGACACCGGAGCCCTGATGCTGTCCGATTGATCCTTGCCTTCATCTTCAGAGGTGAGGACCCCAACATAGGCTTCATCCTCTTACTGACAGCAGATCCCTGCTTTCTCTGATCCTTCCATGAGATCTGAGATGGTTACCCACATAGAGTTGGCCGTCCAACACTTTCCAATCTAGATCGAGAGGGTCCAGACCAGTTATCCATGATAATCTGACGATATCTTGTCCATATTAAATAATGAGAGTTCAGTCTCCGACATCTCAGTAATGCACTTGGGAATTTGGATATCCTTTCCAGAGCCGGAGGTCTCATAGGATTGAATGGACCCTCTTCCAAGATGAAGATGCTCGAGTATCGATAGCCTCCAAGTGATAGGACATTCTCATCTTCCAGACGAGATAATACTCCTTGTGCACGTGGGAAGTCTTAGTGGAGAGATCCCATGATCCCGCTCCATGCTTTGACACTGGTGGCAGGATTCTACTCAAGGGGTGAACCTTTTGATGAGTAACCTTGCCTCTGATACCACTTGAAAGACCACTTAGTGTCAACTACCTTCACCATGGGGGGGGGGGAATAGGTGTCTTTGCAGCATTTTGCGGAATTAAAATCGTACGTGCCCACGAAAAAAAACAACACAGAACAGAAAGGACACAAGCAATTATAGTGGTTCCCCGATTTAGGTACATCCACTTTCCCCTTCGACCTATGTCCCAACCAGGGACGACTCGGTCACTTCACCAACAGGATTGAAATCCAATCCTTGCACTAACAGAAGGAACCCTTCCTCACGTAGGAGTCACCACTCCCACAAAACGGGTTGCACCCAACCCTTACAACTAGGGACCATCGGTCCGTTACAAAGAAATTGAAAATAGATTGTACAGAAATACAAATAACTTATGGAGACTAAGGTGTCCCTCTTCGTTCGATGACGTGTTCTTGAAGTCAACGAAGAGTCCACAACCCTAGATCTCACTTGGAGAGAATCTCTCCCGAAACCGGCGGCGGCAAGAAGGGCAGCGGCTTGGCTCTCGGGATCGGCGTCGACAACGGAGTGCTGCTGCTGTACTTTGGAGATTCAACTTTCGTAGCAAAGCTAGCAAGGTCTTCGAACGGTCACACTAGGATCGATCGTCTCGATCGATTCGGAAGGGGAAGGTTTCCCAATCAACGAATCAAGAGACAAAGGATCTCTAGTTAGACGCGTGAGATGATGTGCTTGGTTGAGCTTCTATCGTCGGGAGATCTGGAAGAAACCACGATCAAAAGCCGGCGATCAACTGGCACGAGCGGCGACGGCGGCGGAGCGAGTTTCGCGATCTAGGTCACGTCGGCGGCTCGGCTTTCGTTTTTCTGTCGCTTTTTTGTCTTGTTCTTACTGTTCAAAATACAGATGTATTTATACAATAGGTCTTCAAGATGACCATTGTGGGCCCCACCAACAAGAAACCCCAAGACCGGTTCAAAACAGCGCCAGCGGCTGAGTCCAGTCTAGTGGGTTCCAGAAAATCGCCTAAGGAAAAATCGGCGAGAATCGAAGGTGATTCTCGTCGAATCGGCGAGAATCAGCCAGTGATTCTCGACGATTTTGACTTAGCGACAGATTTGCACTCTCTGATTTAGCCGGATAGAGTCGGCGAGAATCAGCCAGTGATTCTCGACGATTCGGCGAGAATCAGTAGGATTCTCGCCGAATCGGCGAGAATCACTTGGTGATTCTCGTCGATTATTACTTAGACGAATTTTCGTCTTTCCACCCATGAGCTGCTCTTTGACCCATCCTTGCTCCTTGTCTGCTCTTGCTATCACAGCCCTGTACTTCAAAATAAGTACACTCCAATAGAGAGAGTACACGTAGGCCAACACACTGATCTACTCAACGAGGGATTACGTCGCCTAGACCCGTGTATATTGACCTACTGCACCCTGACATTGGTGTGTACTTAGCGTGGAATAACTGCAAGCACAACTTGAAGATTTCATCAAATACATTGTGAATTCATCTTAACTTGTTCAGGGGCTCTCTCAAATCAGGTAATTGTGGATACAATACCAAACACTACTCAGACTATGCATATTGGATACGGGGAATCCTTGGGAGAGGCTGCTTCCACTAATTGAGTTCTCGTACAATAACAACCACCAGGGTAGCATCAGGATGGCTCCATATGAGGCACTTTATGGGAGGAAGTGCCGGACACCGCTATCATGGGTTCAGGATGTGGATACCAGGGCTCTTGGATCTGATATATAGGGATACTGAAGTTCAGATTCGTTTGATCAGAGATCGGCTACTAGAGGCCCAGAGGGCACGCAAAGTATTATGATGCTCGGCACCGGAAGGTGTAGTTCCAGGTTGGAGACAGAGTTTTCTTGAAGATACGTCCAGTACACGGTGTCTCTCGGGTGCGAGGCACAAGAAGCTCAGTCCACGATATAGGGGGCCATACTTGATCCTGGAGCGGATCGGCCCTTAGCTTACCGACTGTAGCTGCCACCAGAGTTGGGTGCATTACATGACGTCTTCCATGTCTCTTCCTTGCGAAGAGCTCTCCTTCGGCCGGAGCAGCACATTACCACTACAGCCGGACCGGTAGAGCCTGACAGATCAGTTAGATTGGAGCCGATCCGGATTGACGATACAGCCATCCGAGTGTTGCGGAAGAAGAAGGTCCCTCTTCTAAAGGTGCTGTGGTCCAACCATAGACGGGAGGAGCACACCTGGGAGACAAGGGATCTAATGCTGGAGCGACACCCGGAGCTGTTCACTTCAGGTATATTTTAGTTTACACGTTAAAAATTTCTTATAAAATCTTGCAAATAAACCCTGTAAACCCGAACTTAAATTCGAGAACGAAATTATTTTTCTTGGTTGTTTGAATTTGTAACATCCCATGTTACTTCTAGGCCCCTTTCACTTATATTGGGTAGGCATGAGATGGGTGACAGGGGTTTTAGTTAGGTTTGACCCTAGATAGTGGGTTGTAGCCATGTGGGGGCCACTATAGAACCAAGTCAAACTAGGTCAAACTAGCATAAATAGGGACCCAAACCACACCATGACCCCACCACATTGGCCTAACCCTAAAAACAATCTAAGTGCACCCTAGGGCATGCATTAGGTCAACACTTTGACCCCAGTGACCAAAGTCAACCTGGACCTAATTGGTCAAACCAACACTCATAAGCCCAATTAGCCTAAGTAGGGCACCCCCTTGACCCAACCCAAGTTGGGTGGTGCCACAAAGACATCAATGGGGTCAGCCCATCCAAATGGTTGGTCAGAGTCAGCAACACATTGACCACCATTCTTTGGACCACACCAAAACATGGCCAGCCCAAGTGATCAGCCCATTAGGATCAACACAATATGGAAAAATCCCTAAAAAAGAGAGGGAAAATGAGAGGTGGCCATAAGCTTCACTTCTCCTGCTGACCAACCCCACCAAATTGAA